>ML675603.1:55450997-55623497 GCA_007922155.1 Mesoclemmys tuberculata
CATGACCTTGCACTTTTCACTATTATATTTCATCCGATTACTATTGCCAGATCCTATAAAATGATCAACCAGGCACCCATGTGGCATTGTCTGGGTGTATGGGATCCACACTGGTAAAACTGAAGGGCAATTGACAGTACAGGCAAGGTGCTAATGCGTCAGAGTTTAAGCCTGGAAGGGACCACTGGATCAAGTCTGACCTCCACCCACATCACCCAGCACCCACACACCACACCTGACAACAGTGGCATTTTAACTACTGTGTTACTTAAGGCTTTTCTACATGGAGAAAATGACCAGTATAATTATAGTTTTGCCAGTATAACTTTATTCCTGAATAAAAGTGATCTTATTCCAGAATAACTACTCTGAGTAGACGCAGTGTTGTAGCTGTGTTGGTCCCAGGGTAGTAGAGAGACTAGGTGGGTGAGGTAATATCTTTTATTGGACCAACTTCAGCTAGTGAGAGAAACAGGCTTTTGAGCTTACACAGAGCTCTACTTCATGTCACTCTGAGTGGAATAATTATTCTGCTGTAGCTTTGCTGGTTAATTTCCCTGTGTAGACAAGCCCTTCACTTAGTGGGCTGGATAAGGGGCGGTAAAAACGCCAACAGCTGGTCTCATAATTCCTACGACTGCTGGAGCTGCACTAGTGAAAATGTCACAAAAACCTTAGTGTAGACACATTAGGCAGCTGTGTCTATGCCAAATCTGTCACAGGTACAAAGAGTCTGACAAAAATATCATCAAAGTTAGAGTAATTACAAAGTTACAGCATCTACAGATAATTGAAGAACAGTTGCTTCCTTTATGCAAACTTTAAAGATCACTGCAAAACATCCCCACAAATACAGTCTTCTTCTGTATAACGTCAACTGCATTAACTTCCCCTTCTCCAGCACTTCTATCTCTCCCCACAGTCCATTAATTCCCCTTCTTCTTCCACCCTATTAGGCGTAGATCCTCAAAGATATTTATGCCCCTATTGCACAGTGATGGGAGTAAGGTGACTGAATACCATTGAGCAACTGGGCCTTGGTCCTCCCTGGCCTTCAGTTTCTTTTTCTCCAGCCTCCCACCATTTCCCCTCATGTGACCCTATGCGTTTCACACCAGGTAGGCTCGGCTCCTTATTTAGCAGCTGCAGTAGTTCCCCCTGCTTTTGCTGTTCAGTTGATGGCTCCCTTTCCTGGCACAGGTCAGTGGTTCCTGCTCCAAGCTCTTTCCCCAACCTCTTCTGAGTCTCTCATTAGAGATCATGAAAGAGCTCCGGGCAGGAAGGCAGCCTGATTGGCTGGCAGGAGAAGGAAGGAATGTAGATTGAGCCAATAGTCCCCACTCATCCACAGCTAGCCAAAAGCCTGAGATGGTGGTGGCTGAAAAACAGAATTTCAAGCTGGAGCCACCAGCCAAAAGCTGGAGACAGGCACGTGTGGTCTACACTGGCAAAACCTGGATGCACACTTCACTACCAGTGTGAGCAGTAGCAATGGCAGAATTTTAGTGTAAACAGGTCACACGTGTTTAGCTGCAGATTCCTCGGGATCCATGAGGTTTGGAAGCAGAATGCTGTCCAAACCCCATCCTCTCTCCCCTTGTTGAGGAAACTCAAGGAGATCCTGGTGAAGCCTTCCACTTCTCGAACTCTGTACCCTCCATGAACCCTGTATTTTGTAATGAGGCAATGATTTGGACCCAGGTCCTTTTATAGCATATGAGTATGAAAAAGCAAAATAGTCCTATAGGAAAGTTTTGGCATGGTTCACAAGTACATCCTGTAGCTCACTTCATACAGTACTGATGTTTCCCAGTCTTTGTTCCATTCTGGAAAATGTCTGCAATCCATGTCCTTATGGCAAGATATAGTGCATAGTTCTAATTCAATATGAGGTGCAAGCAAGACAGAATATAAAAATCTGAAAGAGGAATAAAATTAATTACATTAAAAACATGCAAATAGGGAAAGTGGTATTTGAAGAACAATTGCTGCAAGTGAAAAGTACTTTTCTTTAAGTGTCATAAGTTCTTCCTCAGAACCATTTCAGGAGAAGTGAGGTGATTTTTTATGCTTTAATTTAGGACACGTCTACACTGGAAAGTTGAACTGCACTAACTATACTGGTATGGTTAAAAGGGTACAAACCCCCTAGTTTGGATCCGGATATAGCAGTATAAAGGTGCTTTATACCAATGTAGCTATTCCTGTATGGCAAGGGGAATAACTATATTGCTATGTCACCTTTATACCAGTATATCTGCATCCACATTAGGGTGTTTACTAGTATAACTGTATCAGTTAAAAAAAAATCATACTGCTAACCAACATAGTTATACTGGTAAAACTTTTAAGTATAGACCATGCCTTAGACTATACCAGCAAAATCTCCTAGTGGAGATGCAGCTAATGCCAGCTTTGTTTACCAGTACAGTGTATACCAGCTCCCCAAACAAAATAAATTAAATTGGCAAAAGGACTTTTTTTGCAGATATAACTGCATCTATCTGGGGCTTTTGGTGGAACAGCTATGCTGTTTAGGTGGTTTTTTCCCTACTTCTAGCTGACATAGCTATGCTAACAGAACTTTTTAAGTGTCGATCAGGCCTGAATCGCCAAACTGCAACTACTATTGCCAGAATAATCTACCACAGGGGCAGAAAATCAGATCCAGTGACTCACCGATGGCCTGTGGGGGATTACCAATCTCAGGGAGATTTCTGTTTTATTTAAACCATATTAAAAATATGACTTGAAACCTGAAAATTTTGCACATAGCTAGTCTACGTAACTATGCGTTCCTGTCAGTGTTAGGGCTTGTCTACACAGTGCTTTAGTCCACACCAGAGGGGTGTTGTGCACTAACTGACCCATGTGGACCCTGCAGCTGGCCTGCACTGAAAGCTCCCTAGTACGTGGCAATGTAGGGAGCTCTCGTATAGACAAAGTGCTGGTGAACCTTGGTGCTTTTACCATCATATCATATAAATCTGCACTGAGCAGGGATAGATAATGCTGTGATTTAAAATGCCAGCAGCCACCCAGAACCCTGCCCTGTATAACCATCATTGCTAACACTGAATCAGCTTTAGTAATAACGGCAAATTTTTCAGAAAAAAAGGCTGATGTAAATCCAATCTATTTACATCCACTGCAAGGTCTTTGTGGCAGGGAATGTCTCTTGCTACAGACCAGATTCTCATACCTTTACTCATTCTGGATAGCATCTTGCTCCTTAAGTAATCACAATGAAGTTACCTTTGTTCACATCTCTCCCTAAGAGTTTGCACAGCGTCTGACATAATGAGGCCTTGATCTGATTGAAACCTCTGGATACTACTGTCATCCAAATTAATAATAACCATCTTCTTTCTATTGTCTGAGGCCATACAACATAGTTTACCCCTAGAACTTGTTCCAATTCAGTGTCTTACAGGAAAGATTAGATAATATGTTATATAAGCATTAAGTAAGAAAACAAAGGATCCAAGGCCTCCCTATATTCAGAACTAAATTCACAACTCATCTCCCTCCTTCAGTGATGGAGTCTCCATTGAGTTTGATGGATGAGCTACAGTAGATCTGCACAAAGTCTTGTTTGAAGTGGTATTAGTTTGTGCATAACTAGTCACACTTTCTCATCCTTATTGGCTATTTTGTCCACCGGTGCAAAAGGTTGCAATGAGTGAGCTGACAAATAAAAGATGCAGCACTTTGCGCGTTGCTGGTGAAAATCTCATATAGAACCCATTGAAGGCCAAAGTGCCCACATCCCAGTGCCCGGGCTGTTCAGCAGTGCTGAAATGTGCTTGCTAATTCCAGTGCAGACTGAAGCCAGATCCCATATCACCTGTTTGTGAAAACTTTTTACAGAGCGATCACTCTATAGGTGACTTCTTAGTCCTCATCCTCAACCTGCACAACTCCTTCAAAAGATGAGCTTGGGAGCTTAAATTCATAACTTTGCTAGACACTAAAACTCATGGATTGCATAGAGAGACTGGATTTACGGCTTGTTATTACAACAATTTATAGCCCAGTAACAACCCTCCCCCCCAACTTTTTTTCCCTCTCCCCTTTATGACTGGAGAGGTGTTAACAGGCCATTTCACCTTGATTGGTCCCTTGAAATACAGGTTAACTACTTACGCTAAACAATCTATTCCACCTAGCATTTAGCTGTGGCACTCTGAATACATTTTTCAGACCTGAAGAAGAGCCCTGTGTAAGCTCAAAAGTCTGTCTCTCTCACCAACAGAAGTTGGTCCAATAAAAGATATTACCTCACTTATCTTGTCTTGCCAATATCCTGGAACTGACATGGCTACAACAACACTGCATATCATAATATTAAAACTGTATCACTAACACAAATATGCCCAAATGTAAGCACCTCACAGTAAATGTAATGGGGTGTAGCTAACTCATAGAGTGCAGGTCAGGGGGTGTGCAATGGAGACTTATAAGGTCATCTTTGCACTCCTCTTATCCTGATGCAGTCTTTCTGGAGGGCTGCCTTTCCATTTCCCGGGAACATGTTAGAGCAGCCTTAGGACTTCTCTAGTTTATGCTGACTGTAACAGCCACAAGGGACTGAGGATCAGCATGGCCCAAGGGTGTTCTCAGGCCATGTCCTGTATTCTCTTCTATGTTAATAAGGGAAGAGAGTGGAGTAAAAGTCCCTACAATGTTTTTTTTTTAGCACTGGAAGATCACCCTTACACTGGTTTGGTTGAGATGCTTTTAGGGAGAAATTACACTATACTGGAGATGCAATGTAAAGCTGTTGCACTGCATGGAGAAACCCTTACTTGCACATAATATTACAAGTATGTTTCAATAAACTATTGTAAACTTTAATAGATGATTTAGGTAAACAACACTAAAGATTAAAATAGTCACTATTTTAACTTTTTTTACAAGAAAAACATTCAAACAGGTCATGAGAACAGCTGGACATGATTTACCAAGTCCCTGGACTTTACACTATAATTCCCACCCCTGAGCTAATCACTGGCTTATGCGCCCATCTGAATTCCTTCCTCACTACTCTTCCTTCATTTGCAGAGGTTGCTAGACTACAACTTGGACAGTCACATTTGGGAAAGATTCCTGAAATGTGGTCTCTGCAGCTTGGCTCTGCCTTTCCTCACTGACAGATACTACTATTGCCATCCTGGGTTCAGAATAGATTCTTGAGACTCAGTTCCTATCCGAAATCTATTTTTTAATTAAAAATTAGCAGGACGTGTCACTCTTAAATTCATTTATATTTTTTTCTTAAATAAAAGACAAAAAACCCAACCTGTCTTGTAGAGGAATAAAGAGAAGCTTGATTTGCTAGGCACCTAGAAGAAAATATATTCTGCATTAGTACATTTGAAAGATTCAGAGTGCTAGAATGCCTGAGTGAAATCTCTACACATGAAGGCATCTGCAGTCTTGGATCATTCATTTTATATCTAAGATACAAAATCTTTTAATTCTGTTTGTCACAACCTGGCCTGGTATGATCTGGTACACTGTATCATCACCAGTCTGTGAGTCAACCCAACCATTGGGTCCCCTGTACAGTAGAACCTCAGAATTACGAACACGTTGGAAATGGAGGCTGTTCATACCTCTGAAATATTTGTAACTCTGAACAAAAAGTTACGGTTGTTCTATCAAAAGTTTACATTTGAACATTGACTTAATACAGCTTTGAAACTTTACTATGCAGAAGAAAAATACTGCTTTTTACTATCTTAATTTAAATGAAACCAGCACAGAAACAGTTTCCTTACCTTGCCAAATCTTTTTTCTTAAACTTTCCCTTTATTTTTAGTAGTTTATGTTTAGCACAATCTTGTACTGTATGTGCTTTATTTTTTTTAATCTCTGCTGCTGTCTGATTGCACATTTCCAGTTCCAAATGAGGTGTGTGGTTGTGTCAATTCATAACTCTGGTGTTTGTAAATCTGAGCTTTTACTGTACTTCTAAGCCTACTGGGTCTGGGTAGAGTCTAGTCATAGTTTCTAGTTCTCCTTCGAGTGGTTGCTCAGATGCATTCCACTTAGGTGTGTGCGCGCCCTCGTGCACAGCCCTCCGGAGAACTTTTCCTAGCAGCCCCTGCAGGGGCCGGTCTCAGCGCCCCCTGGAGTCCCGCCCTTATGTGGCGGTACATATAGCGGGACCGGCCCCTCCCCTCCTCAGTTCCTTCTTTCCGCCCGTGACGGCCAGTTGAGAACTACCCCTGCTCTTCAACAGTTTGTGTTTCTCCTTAAAAGTGAGTAGATAGTTTATCAGTTCGCCCTGAACTAAGTTAGTTTTTAGTTAGTGAGGGTTTTTAGTTAGTTAGGGAGCCTTCGGGCTCAAGGCGTCCCGGCTATGCCGGGTTCGCCGGGCTTCAAGCCATGTGCTAGCTGCGGCAAGGCCTTCCCAGCTAGCGACCCCCATGACCGTTGTTTGCGGTGTTTGGGGGAACTGCACCGTAGAGATCGGTGCAGTATCTGTAAGTCCTTTAAGCCTCGGACTCAGAGGGAGCGTGAAGTGAGGCTTAGGGCTTTTCTGATGGAGTCCGCTTTAAGCCCGGCGTCCGAGCCATCGCGGACTACTCCGGCACCGAGTGTGTCTTCGGTGCGGAGTGCGCCTCCGGCACCGGGGGTCTCGGTGCCGAAGAGGAAGAAGCGCCATCCACGCTTGCAGCGCTCCCCCGCACCGCAGGAGCGGCCGGGGTCGAGTTCGGAGGTGCTCCTCCTCATGGACGTGCCGCCGGCATCTGCTCCGGCACCGGCCCCTGCTCCGGCACCGGCCCCGGCACCGACACTTACTAGGGAGGCTCCCCCGACTCCTGGTAGTGGGGGACCCCCTATACGGGACCCTTCGACGCCGGAGGCTATCGAGGCGGCTCAGGCTTTGTTGGAACTGCCTACGCCTCCGGCACTCTCTCACCGGAGAGAGCCAGGGCCCGTTTCCCGGGGCAAACCCGCGATGGGGGGCCCCGAAGGGTGGGCGGCCCCGGCACCGGTGGACAGGCCGCCCACCACCCGACGCAGGAGAGTCGAGCTCGGAAGCTCCTCTCCATCTTCGTCCTCGGACGACGCGTCGCGGCACCGTTCCCGGCACCGCTCCAGGTCCCGGCACCGCTCCCGGCACCGTTCCAGGTCCCGGCACCGCTCCGGACGTCGCTCTTCGTCGCGGCACCTCTCCTCATCGTCGAGTTCTGACTCGGCACCGAGACGGCGTTCTCGGCACCGCTCCCCAGCATCAAAGCGGCGAAAGACTTCCCGGTACCGGTCGCCTTCTTCTTCGGCGTCGCCTCGTCGGCACCGAAGTCGGAGTCGCTCCTCGAGATCGTCGCGTGGCGGGTCTCGGAGCGCTCCTTCCCGGCGTCATCACCGCCTGCGTTCTCCTGACTCGGGGTCCCGGACCCGACGTCAGGAACGTATATGGTCGTCGGCACCGCAGCCGGCACCGCAGCCGGCACCGCAGCCGGCACCGGACCCAGTACTGTTACCGGCACCGGCACCGACTGTTGCGGCACCGGTTTTGCCCTCGGCACCGGTGCCGCCTTTGAGCTGGCCACAGGGACCCTGGCAGTGGCCGTTATGGGCCCAGTGGGCGGCTCAGATGGGGCAGGGAACTATGTCGGCCCCTGCCTCCGTCACCCAAACTCAGCAAGCACCTTCGGTGCAGGAGGGTGACCGCTCCTCTGGGGAAGAGGAGGTGGAGGAGGACCCTGGGGAGGGCCCCTCCACTGGGCCCCGCCGCCCATCTTACTCCTCATCGCCGGATGAGGCGGCGGTAAGAGACCAAGGAGCCCCGCTCATTGATTTTAAAGCCCACCAGGAGCTTCTAAAGCGGGTGGCTTTGAACCTTGGCCTTGAGGTCAAGGTGTTAGAGGAAGAGGTGGACCCCCTCTTCGGCCGTGTGGGGGCCCAGGGACCAACGAGGGTGGCCCTTCCCGTACATGAGAGGGTCCTGCGCCTGGCTAAGTCAGTCTGGCAGACCCCTGCCTCGGTTGCCCCGACCTCTAAGGGCGCCGAGAAGAAGTATTACGTGCCAGCCGAGGGGCACGAGTACTTGTATGCGCACCCTGCCGCGGGTACTTTGGTGGTGGATGCCGCCAACCAAAAAGACAGGCAGGGTGCTCAGACTGCCTCCCCTAAAAATAAGGAAGGCAGGAGGCTGGACCTTTACGGTAGAAAGGTCTATTCTACTGGGGCGCTTCAGCTGAGGGTGGCCAATCATCAGGCCCTCCTCGGCAGGTACAATTTGAACTGTGGGACTCCTTAAGGAGGTTTTCGGAGTCTCTCCCTCCAGACCAGGCAGTGGACTTTGGTTTGGTGCTGGAGGAAGGGTTGTCTGTGGCAAGTGCGGCCCTGCAGTCTGCGTCGGACGCCGCAGACACAGCCAGCAGGGCTATGGCCTCCGCCGTTGCAATGAGGCGGGCAGCGTGGCTGCAGTCCACAGACTTGTCGTTGGAGGTGCAGCAGTCCATCCAGGACCTACCTTTCGATGGAGCCGCCCTCTTTTCGGAGAGGACGGACGAGAAGCTGCACGCTCTCAAGGACTCGAGGGCAACGCTGCGCTCCTTGGGCCTGTACACGCCCCAGGCGGCTAGACTGCAGAGTCGCCAGCAGCCGCAGCAACCGCCGCAACGTCAGCGGCAGCAGTCTAGGCCGCAGCCTAGGCCCTTCCCCACCGCAAGGGGCAGGGATAGGACCAAGGGCTCTGGACGGCGCGATCGCCCGCCGCCGTCCTCCTCTTCCTTTAAAGGACCCTCTCAGGGGCCTAAGGGGAAGAGACAATTTTGACGGTGTCTCCGAGGGTGGCACCGTCTCATGTTCCCTGGGTTCCCCGCCTTTCCTGGACAGGCTCAAGCCGTATCTCGGCCTGTGGCGGGAGGTAACATCGGACCAGTGGGTCCTCAGCATCGTGCGCTGGGGATATGCCCTTCAGCTCCTGGCCTCCCCTCCCCACTCCCCACCCCCCCCGTCCCTCTTCAGGGACCCATCTCACGAGCATTTACTCCTTCAGGAGGTTCAATCCCTCCTAGTCAAAGGAGCAATAGAAGTGGTTCCACCACTCGAGGTGGGGAGGGGATTCTATTCGAGGTACTTCCTCGTTCCCAAGGCCAACGGAGGCCTCAGGCCTATATTGGACCTGCGCAGGCTCAACAGGTTCATAAAAAAGCTGAAGTTCCGCATGGTATCCCTAGCGTCCATCATTCCCGTTCTAAACCCAGGGGACTGGTTTGCCGCCCTCGACCTGAAGGATGCGTACTTTCATGTCTCCATCCTTCCCGCCCACAGGCGGTACCTAAGGTTTGTGGTAGCTGCTGGCCACTACCAGTTCACGGCCTTGCCCTTTGGCCTGTCTTCCTCCCCCAGAGTGTTCACCAAGTGTATGGCGGTGGTGGCGGCCTTCCTGCGGCGCAGGGGGGTCCAGATATTCCCCTACCTGGACGACTGGTTAATCAGGGGCAAGACCAGGTCGCAAGTGTGCGAGGCGGTCTCTCTCGTCCAGTCCACCTGCCATGCTCTGGGGCTGCTCATAAACGAGCAGAAGTCGACGCTGCGTCCGGTGCAACGCATAGACTTCATAGGGGCCCACCTGGACTCGGTGCAGGCGAAAGCCTCCCTCCCACGTTCGAGGTTCGAAGCCATGACAGCGATAATATCGCAGCTTCAGAGGTGCCCCACGACTACAGCCAGGCACTGCCTGCAGCTGTTAGGCCACATGGCCTCGTGCACCTATGTGGTGAGGTTGGCCCGCCTCAGGCTCAGGCCCCTCCAAGGTTGGCTGTCCAGGGTTTACATGCCCAGCAGGCATGCTTTGAGCAAGGTGGTAACGGTGCCCCCTTGGGTGTTGGGGTCACTGACTTGGTGGCTGGACCCCAGGACTGTGTTGGAAGGGATTCCCTTCAGGGCCTCCACCCCCTCGGTCACCCTGATCACGGACGCATCGGACCGGGGGTGGGGAGCCCATATCACCGGTGGTCTGACCACGCAGGGTCGCTGGTCCCGGGGGGAATTGGCCCTCCATATCAATGTGAAAGAATTGAGGGCGGTCAGACTGGCATGCGAGGTGTTTCGCCACTCTTTATTGGGGAGAATGGTGCAGGTGTTAACAGACAATACCACTGCAATGTATTACATCAACAAGCAAGGGGGGGCGCGCTCCTCGGTGTTGTGTCAGGAGGCGCTCCGACTCTGGGACTTGGCGGTGAGATGCAATTTCTGTTTAACCGCCTCTCACCTGCCTGGGGTCAGGAACGACGAGGCGGACCGCCTCAGCAGGTCATTCCTACCACAATACGAATGGTCTCTCCACCCAGAGGTGGTGGACAGGATTTTCCGCGTGTGGGGTGTTCCCCATCTGGACCTCTTCGCGTCAGCGCAGAACGCGAAGTGCCCGAGGTTCTGCTCGCTCCGGGGTCGCGAGCCGGGCTCTCTTTCGGACGCATTCCTCCTCGAATGGACGGGGGCCCTCCTGTATGCGTTTCCCCCCTTCCCGCTCTTGCCCAGGGTCCTCTTGAAAATCAAGAGGGACAGAGCGGATGTGATTCTGATCGCCCCGGCGTGGCCGAGGCAGTACTGGTTTTGCCTGCTCCTGGACCTGTCTGTGGCTCCCCCGATCGAGCTCCCGAGGAGACCGGACCTGCTCTCCCAGGACCACGGCCGGCTACTGCATCCCAACCTGGACTCCCTGCACCTGATGGCCTGGAGGCTCTCTGGCTGACGGAGGAGGAGAGAACCTGCTCGGAGCAGGTCCAACGCGTGCTGTTGGGAAGCAGGAGGCCCTCCACGCAGCTCGCCTACAGGGCCAAGTGGAGGAGGTTCACCTGCTGGTCGGAGTCGCGGGGCGAAAACCCCGGTACGTCCCCCGTGCAGGCGGTCCTGGACTACCTGCTGCAGCTTAGGCTACAGGGGTTAGCGTTGGCCTCCCTCAGAGTACACCTGGCGGCCATATCGGCGTTCCACCAGCCGGTGGGGGGACGTTCCCTGTTCTCCCACCCCATGTCGGTGAGGTTCCTCAGGGGTGTAGAGAGGCTTTACCCGCAGGTCCGTGACCCGGTGCCTCCCTGGGATTTGAACCTGGTCTTAGATAGGCTAACGGGTCCCCCCTTTGAGCCCTTAGCCACCTGTCCAATGATGATCCTTTCCTGGAAGGTGGCTTTTCTCGTGGCCATTACCTCGGCCAGGAGGGTCTCTGAGCTAAGGGCCTTAACCTCGGAGCCCCCCTATACCGTGTTCTATAAGGACAAGGTTCAGCTTAGGCCTCACCCGGCGTTCCTGCCTAAGGTAGTCTCCCGGTTCCATTGTAACCAAGATATTTTCCTCCCCGTGTTTTTTCCTAAACCGCACGGGTCCGAGGACGAGAGGAGACTGCACACCCTCGATGTGAGGAGGGCGTTGGCGTTCTACCTGGACAGGACGAGGCCGCTCCGAAAGACCACGCAGCTCTTCGTCGCGGTGGCAGAGAGGATGAGAGGCTCCCCGGTCACCTCCCAGTGCATCGCCAGGTGGATCACCGCCTGCATCCGGCTCTGCTACGAGCGTGCAGGCGTCCAGCTCCCAGGAGTGGTGACGGCCCACTCGACGAGGGCCCAGGCCGCGTCGGCGGCCTTCCTGGAAAGGGTCCCCCTGGATGACATCTGCAGGGCTGCCACCTGGTCTTCGGTGCACACCTTTGCTGCGCACTACGCTGTCGTCCAGCAGTCAAGGGACGACGCGCGAGTCGGCAGGGCCGTGCTGAGGGCAGCTCGTCGCTGACTCCTACCCACCTCCAAGGTATGGCTCGGGAATCACCTAAGTGGAATGCATCTGAGCAACCACTCGAAGGAGAAAACGTAGTTACTTACCAGTAACTGTTGTTCTTCGAGATGTGTTGCTCAGATCCATTCCACACCCACCCTCCGTCCCCGCTGTCGGAGTCGGCAGAAAGAAGGGACTGAGGAGGGGAGGGGCCGGTCCCGCTATATGTACCGCCACATAAGGGCGGGACTCCAGGGGGCGCTGAGACCGGCCCCTGCAGGGGCTGCTAGGAAAAGTTCTCCGGAGGGCTGTGCACGAGGGCGCGCACACACCTAAGTGGAATGGATCTGAGCAACACATCTCGAAGAACAACAGTTACTGGTAAGTAACTACGTTCTCTGGATCTCTAGAGCAACATATCCGAGCTTAGACATTTTATCCCTTCCTTAGGACATGGGACTCTGCAGAACAGCCATCCTAGACTCCAAAATCTATGCCTCAGACCTCCGGAGCCCCCAGTTACTTAAACACATTCCACCAAAGTTCCACCTAGTTGTGGGCACTCTGGTTGCTAGTTTAATTCCTTCAGAGATAGGGTGGCAGAAGGCCAAGAACACATATTTAGGACTTGTTTTAAAACGCTAGAGCAGCACAGCTGAGCTGCTGCAGCTGCACCCCTAATGCTTCAATGTATACACTACTTACACCCACAGGAAGGTTCCCCCATTGGCATAAGTAATCCACTTCCCTGAGCAGGGGTAGCACTGTCTACATGGGGATTTAGGTCAGTTTTACAATGCTGCTCAGAGGGTGAGGATTTTTCACACCCCTGATTGATATAATTAAACTATCCTAATTTTTTAGTGTAGACCAGGTCTTAGCAAAGGAATTTCTTAAGTACAGTCATTTTACTCTTAAAGCACACAAAAGATACAGATCTTTGAAAACAACAAAAAGTCCCAAGATGTACTCTCCCCTAGTCTGATCTCACCCAATCTGTGAATCAAAGATTTATCAGCCTTCAAGCTGGGAAGAGTCCCTCCTGTCCTCTCTCTTTCCTGCACATCTAGCTTATATTTGGCAATGGTCTGTCTTTGTTCCCTCCTGCACAGACCAGCACTCATCTCTTAAATACAGTCTCTCCCATTTTGCTATTTGCCCAGGTCAAGAAACTGCAGATCCATCAGCCATGCTGGTGCCTCTCTGTAGAAAATGCATTGTTTCATGGGGTTGAACCAGCAGTTGAGAGACAATCAAAGTTGATGGCAAGACAGCATGAGTGACAAGGAAATGATTACCAAAAAAAAAAAAAAAAAATTTAACTGACTACCCTTGTTTTTAACTGGCCTAGGAGAGAAAATGCCCAAAGTAAGAAACAGCACAAATAGACTTGTTTCAGTCTTAATAAACCAATGTTACCAGAATCACTGGAAATATTTTAAATAAAAATTTCATCTGACATTGGCCCCAGTCCTGAAATCAGATCTACATGAGGGGCAATTCCCTGCAGCCAACACAGGCAGAGCACCATTGTTTAGCGAACATCCACACAAGTGAGGCTCAATGTACAACTGTGGCAACGTGCCTCCGATGTTTTAGGGCTCAATACAAAAAGCATTGTAATAAAAGAGCTTCTTTCATGACTTCCCTGGTCATTGGATCAATTCCCTAATGAAATTGAGCTGTGTGCCTTTTAGATGGCACATTTATAGTAAGACCATTCAATACTAGGAATAAATAAAAGGGTATTATTTAATTTCAGATCACATTTTAGAAACTGGAGTGTTTGCTTTACCTTCTTTTCACTTCTCTGAATTTTACCTGCTGGAAGTTTGGATATATCTGCATTTCAGATACTGCTAAACTGCATTCTCCTCTCACTCTGGTGTAAATCAGGAGTAATACTAAGGAAACCTGGAGTCAGGCTAAGTTAAGTGAGATCAGAAATTGGCCCTGTTTTTAATGGCCACACTAATAAAAGCTATGCAACTAAGTTATTTTTTTTCCAAATTTCTGAATGCCTAAACCAGAATCCAGATTTGTTACTTGAAATATGTCACATGTCAATTTGAAACCTACTTATGGGTCAGAAAAAATTAAAATACACATATACAGTTTTAAAAAGTTATATCTCAAAATGACTGTGTTTTAAGTATTTTATATCACGTTTAAAAACAGCTAGGTTTCCCTCCTATATATTAGTCCTGTTGTTTGTTTTACATAAATCTCATATAGTATATCAAAATGTAAGAAATTAATATTTACAATTTCACTCTGTAATCTCTGCTGTTTATATGGAAAAGAATTCAGGGGGAGAAATATTTGAGTAATACTTGGTCAATGTGTGTTTTTCCTCATTAAGAGACACACTTGAATAAATGTATGTATATAACTAAGGCCCTGATCCTACAAAGAAACATTTATGCCTACTGCTAGTCTCATCAACTTCAATGGGAGTGCTCATGGGAGTAAAATTAAGCTCACGCATAAAGGGTTGCAGGATCGGGACCTATCATACATTTTTAGAGCTGCCTGTCCTGTAGTGTCTGGGATCTATTATATACATTTATAAGTACGTCATGTCCCTCGAGGAAGAGGAATTTACATCCCAGCTTAAGGTCCAGATCCTCCCAATGGGAGCTAAATTCCTTGAGGAACTGGGTCTAACTCACCAGAAATAAAATATAGGTGATGTGTATCCTAGGGCATGTAACATTTGACAACTAAGTGCTTAGCAAAAGGCTTGCTGAAGGACATAAGCCTTGCCTGATGCCCTTAAGATGACATAACTCAGGCTCCAGAGGCTGTAAATTTCACCAAGGCAATAAATTCCACAGCTGAGAGTACCGGCTCCTAGACTACTGTCCATCAACCTTATTGCCCTTTTGAAAATGTCTGCTGCAGCAGCAATAGGGAGAAAGAAATGGGCTTTCAGGGTATGTTTATACTGCAATTAGACACCCATGACTGGCCCATGGCAGCTGGCTTGGGCTCTCGTGACTCAGTCTAAAGCCTGGTCTACACTTACCTTTGGGCTTCGGCAGCAGTCGACGGGAGATATGCAAGTGACATAAATCACTTGCATATATCTCCCGTCGACTTCGCAACACCTGCTCCACGCACCGTCCACACTGTGCTGTGCCGACCGGAACAGCGTTCCCTTTGACGCAGCGCTACGCCATTTACCCCAGTGCTTTTCCTGAGTCGCTTGCTGGATCGACTGAGCGGGTCTATACAGACCGCTCACTCAATCCAGAGCAATTGATCTGACTGGCAAATTTGCTGCCCTCAGTGTACACCCAGCCTAAGAGACTATTTAACTGTAGTGTAGATGTTTGGGATTGGGCTGGAGTCTGTACTCTAGGGCCCTGCAAGGTGGGAGGGTCCCTGCATGTCTACACTGTAATTAAACAGCACCTTACCCCAAGCCCTTAGCCTGAGTCAGCTGGCATGGGCCAGTTGCCGGTGGCTGAATCGCTGTGTAGAAATACCATCAAGCAGCCAGACTCTAGCCTATTGCAGGCTTTGAAAATAAGACACAGAATCTTGAACTGGCTGGTTAGGCAACCAGAATGGAGTGCAGAATACGTTGGCATGCAGTGGGATGTTTTAAAAGACAAGGTGGGTGAGGTAACATATTTTATTGGCCCAACTTTTGTGGGTGAGAGAGGACAGCTTTTGGCTCCTTCAGCTCACCCATGCCTTTTACCACTCCACCAGTGCTGACCTGCCTTGTGTGCTACACCAGAGGAAGCTGACCAGCCAGCAGGTGTGAAAAATCAGGACTTTTTTCCTTTTTTTCTGTGGGAAGGATGGGAGCCTGTTTGCCCACACAAGACAAAGCCCCTCCTCTCAGGACCGCTGGTAGGCCTAAACCGGCGTCTCACACAGGAAACGGAGCTAGAGGCACCTGTTTTACACCCCTTCCCACACCACAGGGTGGCCAAATGCCCCGATTGTATAGGGACATCAGCCTATTGGGGACTTTGTCTTATCTAGGCGCCTGTTACCCCCCCCCCATGTTTTACCCTTGCGGTCTGGTCACCCTACCGCTGAGAGAGGCACAGCCGGGCCAGCGCAGCACCTGGCGGCGGCAGCAGATGGCCGGCCGGGCGGGCGAGGCAGACACCAGGACCCGACCCCGCGAGGATTCCAGCGCAGAGCGGTGGCCTCCCGCCCGCAGCAGCCGGGGGAAGCGATTGCGTCAGCGGCCCCCTACCTGCGCGTGCCCGCCTCCCTCATTGGCCGCCCCGGGGACTGTGTCGCGAAGGGGCGGGGCTGGGGAGGGGTGGGGGCTGCTGGGCGCGCAGGGCAGCACCCGGCCGCTCTCGCCGCAGGTGGGCTCTGGCAGGCTGCGCCGCTGTGGGCGGAGCTCCGCTGTCCGGCCGCGGGTCACGTGAGCGCCGAGTCCCCGCCCACCGCGGGGAAGGGGCTGAGCGGGCGGCGGCTCAGCCAGTCTGGGAGCCGGGCGGGGCGCTGTTCGCTGAGGCGGGCGGAGCGCGGGAGCCGTTGCCGTGAGTACCGCAGGGGCGGGGGGCCCAGCTCCGCTGTCCGGCCGCGGGGTGCGCTCGGGGGGAGCCGGGCGGCCGAGCCCCCTTCGTGTCGCTCTGGGCTGTGTCCCCCGTGCGGAGCCGGGGAGCCGGAGTCTGGCGTTGGGTTTCGGGGACGGGCTCGCCGCCTTCCCAGCGCCGGCGGCAGCCTTTGCTCGGCCGCGCTGGCCTGGGCGCGGGTTTTCGGCTCACCTGCTACAGCTGCAGAGCCCTGCTGCGGAGTCCCGGGGGGGCTGCAGCCGGGGTCCGCTTCAGCACGGCCCCCCTCCGCCAGCGGTTCCTGTCCCGCGTTCATGGTCTTTACAGGCCGGCGGGGCTGGGGGGTTCTCGGGGGTGCTCGCACGGCGGGAGGGGAAGTGTAAGTGGGCTGTTTGTTCTCTCACCGCTAAGTCACATGAGGGAATCCCTGGGCCCAGCTAGCCACAGGGCTAGCCAGATTCGTGCTAGTGCAATTGGGGGGAGAGTATAAGAAAAATCTTCGTGCACATCCAGCCTCTATGGTCTGGACCAAACAATGCAATCCTTGTGCTACATGTAACCTAGTTATAACAGGATTTGGTCTTGTTCATGCATGCAACACCATTCCATAGTGTAACACAACCAAGGCATTACGGTGTATTGTGGTTGCAGTTTGGCTGTACAGGTAAGTCCGCAGTGATTACTGCCAGTCCCACTTCATACAGCATGGGCCACTAATGGGAGTGAGGGGATGTAGGTTTATTTTTTAATGAAAAATGTCCAAATGAATTAGATTCAAGATGTGCAACCTTTGGGGACAGTGACTTTAGCAGTATATGGTTACTGGTGTGATTGTTATGTGACTCTCTTTACATTTGGGATCCCACGTTTGGTATAAAACTTATTGATCCCCATTCAGAACATGCCTTTAAAAAACCCCAAAAAACAAAAACAACAAAGTGTACATGAGTTCTCAGTAAAAAGCCAATCCCTCTTTCTAAATGCAGTACAATCTTTATCAGATGTAGCTCTAACTCCTGCTGTTGGGATGTGAAAGTTAATTCTGAGTCAGTCTTGCAATATCGCTAGCTATCACAGGACTTGCTTCTCCAGCATGGTATGAAGTACTAATTGGACAACATAAAAAAACCACGTTTCTCCTTTTGCTAGACTGTTAAGTAAAAATAGATTACCCAGGGCACTATGATGTCACAATTACAGATGTTTTTTCTTTGATAAGCTGCAGCTGTTAGATATAAATAAGAAGTCATCTACAATGCCCAACTCTATCTAGTAATGCTTTTAATTCCACAGAGCTTTTTCTTTCTCACCCGGACACCAGATGGAATTAAAAAGCTTGAGCCTGATTCTGCTGCTGTTTGCATCAGTGAAAGGCAGTAAATAGTAAACTCCAAACTAATGGAGTTTCACTGATGTAATTGCAGCATAAGTGAGATCAGAATCAGGTCTCTTAAAATAATATCTGGGAGCCCCACTTATGGACCAGGACCCCATTGTTCTAGGTGCTGCACAACCACAGAACAGACAATCAATTACTGGCCTAGAGACTAATACAGAGTCTAATATAAGAGGGAGTTGATGGATACAGACAGACAAATATATTCATTACTTATCATAACATAACAATATTTTTTCCTCCATATTGAATTTTGCCTCCACCCACACATTTCTGCTTTCTTCTTCCCCATTATGGTTTACTTAAAATAGTCCATTAAGTTTTTACAAATTCATAAGATTCACTTTTCTATCAATTTCTTGTAAACCAAGTAATTTTAGTTTTGTTTTCTTGTAAACCCAGTAATATTAGTTTTGTTTTAATATGGCATAATGTATCCACAACTGTTCATAAGACTGAACATTCATTCAGATATTCTGCCAACGTTTTAAGACATGTTGAATATATATACTTAAATAGATAATAAAGCCGTATTGCTTGTATTTATTTAAACAAATTCTAGGTGAGTTCACGAAAAGAGGTCTGAAGTTTCAGATAAGGCAGTTAATAGATATCCACTGTTAAAAGATTGCTTGTGTATTCTGAAAACACCATTTTCTTCCATTTTGGGTACAACCTGATTTTAGATGGTTGGTGTCTCATGAACCACTTGAATTAGAGATTAATGCTTGTATGCCATCTGAAAGCAGAAATTTCCAGCTTTCACATGATAAAATATTACTTCCTGAATCTAGCTGTTTTTAGATTGTGATGGATGAAATAGTATCTTCTTTGAAGTGTGTGTTTGAACAGGATGGTAATAAAAATTGTGATTTTTTTTTCGTTATAAGTGCATTTTGCCCACAATCTGTTAAGGTTGTCCCAACAGAAAAAAAATCACTTATTTCTTGTCCTTGTGGTACATGAAATATAATACCTAAATCTGATCCCTACCTTCAATTTCAATTTTTTTTGGTTTCCCCTTGCTCCCTGATTTTGACATGGCTGGATAAAGATAATATGTACCATTCATCTCTTAGGGCTTGTCTATGCTTGAAAGTTGTTTCAGATATTTTTGTGTATTAACTGAACAGAAACAATTATTCCGAAAGCAGCTTGTCCTCACTGCTTTGGTATGCCAGTTGAAGCTGCTTCCTTTTTGAATCATTGTGTCAACAGGGTGCTGTATTTTATTGAAATAAGTGCATAGCATTTAGGGCAGAAATCCCATGGTGCAATGTTCTGCTGCTAGGTGCTATGCATTCCAGGACTTTTCTTGTGGCATGTTGTAGGATACCTACTAGAGGTACTGGAATTCTGGGACTTGAGGTCAAATAAAAAAATTCCCATGACTCCTCTCCTTTCATCCCATCATTCATATGGCTTTTAATGCAAGCCAGTGCCATTTTCAAACTGCTGTCAGGCAGCACAGGGGAGAATGTGCTGAGTGCTGTGATCCTGAGGATCATTAATACAAACTGGCAGATGCACGTGTATTGTCAGTCATGCTTTCGGTGACTTGAGAGAGCCATGGTGGTGCTGTTCAGTATGAGCTCAGGAGGAGGATGAAATTGACTAGTTACTTCTGCATGACGTTTTCCAGGAGTGGCTTCACTCTGTGAGATGTCAATTCTGGACTCTGGCAACTAGCACTTACGGGGGTAGTGATGCAGATCTGGGAAGAGCAGCAGTGATGGCAAAACTTAAGGATGACAGAGCCCACTTTATTAGAAATTTGTGTAGAGTTCACCCTAAAGCTGTAGTGGTGGAACACTTATGTGAGAGCTTCCTTCAGCATGGAGAGAAGCATGTGTCTGTTGTAATCATGCTGGCAAGCTTCCAGATAACTAGTGATCATTAGTTAACCAGTTTGGAATTGGTAGGTCAACTGTCAGGGCTTTCGTCAAGGAGATGTGTGCTGCTATCAAGAAATGCTGGCTCCTTTTATTAACTTGCTTTAATGAAACTTCTCTTAAACCTATCCCTGGTTATCTTATACCTTGTCTACTCTAAAAAGTTTTGTTGATGCAAGTTACAGTGATGATCAAAAAGTGGTGTAATTACAGCATTTGTGCCTGTCCACACAGTACTTATTGTGTCAACGAAGCACGTCCACACTTGATGCGCTGGCATTGATAGTGAGAGAAGCTATCCTACTGTGTATCTCACAGTAGCTTGTTCTGGTAGGTGTTGTAGGAAGGGGGACAGGATTTCAGTGCATCACAGGAGTGGGCTCAATGTCCCATGATGCATTGATTTCCATCCCATCATTCCGTGGGTTTCCGACTGCATTTCGTGGCATTTTTCAATGGCCCCAACAGAGCTTCCTGAGCGCCTGCCATCTCTGGCTGAAAGGATGATTCCTATACTGCTCTCCACTTGCTCTCAGTGTTCTGAACACATTGTGACTGGTTATGCAGTATATCATGAGCCCCAATCAGAACAGGAATCTAAGGCACCTGTCCTGCTGTGTGCTGTGAAAAATGCCAGATTACAGTTTGCATTCATGGAATATCTGCACACAGTGCACCCCCACTTTTGGGTGTGTGAAACAAGTACTGAGTGGTGGAATCACATCATTATTCAGGTCTGAGGTGATGTTGGGTGGCTGCAGAACTCTCGAATGCGCAAAGCCACGTTCATGGAACTCTGTGTAGCTTGTCCCTGCCCTGTGGAGCAAGGACATCAGAATGAGATCTGTCCTCTCAGTGGAGAAGTGTGTGGTGTTCACAGTGTGGAAGCTGGTAACTCCAGACTGCTACCTGTCAGTTGCTAAATCAGCTTGGAGTTGGGAAGTCCACCACTGGAGCCATGTTATCTCAGGTGTGCAGAGCCATTAATCACATTCTGCTGTGAAGGACTGTGAGTCTGGGGAATGTGCATAAAATATTAGATGGCTTCTCAGCAATGGGATTCCCTAACTGTGGAAGGACAATAGATGGCACACACATCCCAATTTTGGCCCTGGACCATCTTGTGACAGAGTACATCAATAGAAAGGGGGTACTTCTCTATGGTACCACAGGCACTTGTGGATCACCGTGGACGTTTCACTGACATCCGCACAGGTAAATCAGGGAAGGTGCATGACGCATGCATCTTCAGGAGCACTAGCTTGTACAGAAAGCTAAAAGCAGAGACTTCCTTTCCAGACTAAAAAAAATTCCTATGGGGGATGTTGAAATGGCCATTATTGAAGTGCTGCTATCCACAGTAGGCTGAGCAGGTGCCAAATGCCAGTTGAATGTGCATTTGGCAGAATAAAGGCTTGCTGGTAGTGCCTTTTATGGCAAGTTAGACCTAAATCAGGACAATATTCCCATGGTTATAGCAGCCTGCCATGTGTTCCATGATATATGTGAATATAAGGGTGAAAAATTTCCCCTTGGGTGGAGCGCAGAGGCAGATTGTTTTGCATCTTAATTATGAGCAACCAAATGTCAGGGCTATTAGAAGGGCACAATGAGAGGCCATTTTAATCAGGGAGGCCTCAAGGAATGGTTTTGATGAGCACCAATAAGGTATCTGTGTAAACAGCACTGAGACAGGCTATGACTGGTATGAAGTTTGAGCTATTCATCAATGAGAGGTGCAACCAGTCTTTGCAAAACACAAATAAAGAGAGCTTATTCTTCACTCAGCACGTCTTTATTAAATAAAAGCTATTCATTACACATACAAAACACTGTGCTGGAGGGGAGAAAGCAGTGAGGGTCAGTGGGAGCTAGGACAGCTTGGTGTATGTCCAGCTATCGCTCTCGTAGCTGTGTGCAGGTGTGGAATGAAGGGGGTACCGAGACAGTCTGGGAGTTTGTAGGAATGTTGCGGGGAAAGGGGGGAGTTTAGGTAGGGCATGGAAAGCAGTTCTGTATTGACCAGAAAGAGGGGCAAGCATGCATGAATTCTGTTTGCAGTATAATGGTTCTTTAGCAGCTCTGTTTGCTCTTCTGTGACGTTGATCATGTGGTCATGACCTGCTAGTACTTGATCATGGTTTTTCCTTTTCTCCTGCCTAACAATTTTCTGACGGAAGCCTGGAGTATTTCTTGAAACATCTCCTCTTTGCTTCTCCAAGGTCATTTTCTTATCAGTTGCAGGCACTCTGCAGGTGTAGAATGTTTTGGTGTCAAGGGCATATCTGAAGAGGCATAATGAACAGAAGCATTAATGTGATTTGAAATAACAGCATTTATGCTTTGTTCTTGTTTGAGTGCTGATCCCTGTGTGTATTCCATACGTGAGTGCACATGTGCTGGAATTGTTTGTAGTAGTCTCCATTGACTCACGCACTATGCATAGGTCATATGGTTGTGACCGAGGTATTATTAGGCTCGATGCCCACTCGGTTCCCTCTTACTATCACATGGCCAGAGTCAGAACACCTCTCCTTTTCACTTCGAAATAGACATAGATTGAAAGAAAAGAGTTAATTTATAGTGGTATTGTACACTTTGAGCATTTATTAGTTAGGAAGTTCTTAATACAGTTTAGTTGATTTCGTCCGAGTAGAGTCAAGAGTCCCACCCATTCTGGGGGATTGTGCTCCAACAGGTTGGGTTGAAGAACTGTATCTTGCCTGTGCTCCTTCGTGGTCAACGAATAGTATCAGTGCTTCCTCTATTGTTTGGGTGAGGCTCACGTTGTCACTAGATATTCAATCTCCTGCTCCTTCCCTACATGGACCAGCAAGGCCAGGGAACTGAGACTGCGAAAACTCCTCATCATTAAGGCAATGCATGCACACTCTGGAGTGGCACTGATGGACCCGTTAGAACGCCTGCCCGAATTGATGGTGTGTTCTTCCCCCCTTGTATGTCACCAGCAGCAGCGAAACCCCATAAGAAGCATGGGTATGGACACAAAGGGGGCTCGCCAAGCCAAGCAGCCCCCAAGCACAGCGTTCCCTCCCTTAGCCAGGATGAGCTGGGTGAAAAGTCTCATGCCAGCTCAAAGGCAACTGCCCTGAAGAGATCTAAGGTAGACAGGAGTACCAAGCATGTGGACAGCCACAGTTGGCAACTGCAACCAGTATGCCTCCAGTCCTTCCAGACCCCTCCACTCTTTCCAGTCCGGTCTGCTGGTGCCAAGCATATTCCTGGTGCCCCACATGCTAGGAAGGCTGTCACCACTGATTCTGACAGCAGAATTGTTTAGACCTGTGGAGAGCGCCCTGATGCAGTTCGGAGTACTGGGGATCGAGCAGTCTCCTTCCCTGGCAGATGGACCATTGCTTCTACAGGACCTCAGCCAAGACCTAGAGACCTGACACAAGTTATTTTAGCATCACTGGCTTCAGTGGTACTGATGGCCCTGCCCTTCCTGGAGCAATTTTCAGATTCATCATGGTCTTTGGATCTGGGATTGTTCTCGCTAGCACACAGCCCACAGTACCATCAACAGTAATACAGGCCCCCAGCAAAGCAATAGCTTCATTACCTGAATGGCCCAACACCACACCAGGGCCACTAGGCCTGGCCCTATTGGCACCATTGTGACCTGTACTGCAGCCGAGGAGCACCACTGCCTCCATATGGGCCTCCTTCCAAATTCACTCCATCAATTTCACTTCCAAAGCCAAATGCCAACTCATTTCCTTGATTATTTTTTTTAGTTCTGCTTCAATAAGTTCTTCGCCTACACAAATATAAAAACATGATTCAAAACATAAATTAATGAAGCTATTTTTACAGTCTGGAAAAGGAGAGAGAGCTATGAATGTTTCTGTTTTTAAATAGTGGGCAGAACTTCCATACTATATTTGATGGGGACAATATAAATACATACAAAGACAGATTCAGGCTAAATCCTTATACGTAGCCCCTTTGACTTCATTAGGGCCTTTCTGGTAAGTGAATAAGTTGGGAGGATTTAATCCTCCCTATTAAGATTTATTTTGTCTGGTCCCAGGAATTTCTAGAAGGTACAGGTACAGTTTTCGCCTAGACTCAGAACCTCAATGGCGTTCAGGCTCCTAACTTCCACTGACTTCAGTGGACATTAGGAGTTGAAATACCTTTTAAGGAACTGGGCCCTCATGCTTTTAGTATCAGAAAAAATAAGCTGCAGTGTTATTTTCCTGCAATCAGTTTTAGCAGTGTTTTAACTAGGAAAAAGATCATCTGCTCTTAAATTACTCCATTGGTCCCCCAATTTTTTAAATCATGCCCCCCATTCCCCTCTCCCCTCCCCCTCTCCCCAGTAGCTGCAGTTGGGAGCCAGGGCCAGGAGTGGGGCTACGGTCAGGGCTGAGGCCAGGGGCCAGAGCTGTAGCTGGGGATTGCAGCCAGGAGCTGGGGCCAAGGCTGGAGCTGTGGCTGCAGCCAGGAGTTGGAGCTGGGACCAGGGCCTGAGAGCAGAGCCACGGTTGGGCCGAGGTCAGGGCCTGGGAGTGGAGCCAGGGAAAGAGCGGAGCTGAGTGGCATTTCCTTCCCACCCCTGTTGGGGCTGGCCCAGACTCTGCCATATTCCCCCCTCAGATGTTCCCCTGTGCCTCTCGGGCGGGGGGCGTGCTGCACGGTTTGGGGACCACTGAATTATCCAGATGCAGCACCTTAATCATTTATTCCAAAACCAAGAGCCTGTGCATCCTACAAACCTAGGATGAGCAGATGTACCAATTTTATAGGGACAATGCCAATAGTCGGGACTTTTTTAAATGTAGGCGTTTGTTTAAATCACCTCTACCCCCCACCCATCCTGGTTTTTCACACTTGCTATCTGATCACATATTTTATCCGTGGAAGTGATATACATATGATATATTGCAGAGACATGTTGAATTTGTCACCCACCTTCTGCCAACTTCATTTGGGTCAGGGTTACTTAAAACATTCCACACTGCTGAGCAACTTTACTAACTATTTTTTCTTTCTTCAGCCAGCTACAAAAATGTTTCCTTCTTCCTCCCAACTGTGGAGAAATTACAAAGAGGTAGGATAAACATGTAAGTTTGTGGTATCCCACGCTAAGGTCTGTTCTACACTATAGAGGTTTTTTTGTTGACCAAAGTCAGTTTTTGTTGACAATTATTTCAGTGGTGGTGGTCACACAGCTATTACCTCGCCCCCCGCCAACACAACTGCCCTGATTTTTCAACTAAATAAAACCACCTCTCATCAAGGTGTAGAGCTTTTTTCCACTCAACTTGTATTGACAAAACATCAACGTAGACACCACATTTGGTTATGTCAAGGTAAATGGCTTCCAGGAAGTGTCCCACAATGCCCTTCCGGACCGCTCTGGTCATCGGTTTGAACTCTCTCATCCTGCCTTTAATTCACTCTGAAGTCTAGAATACTAACACATTTTCATTCTTGGGACCATTTGTTAAGGCCTTGCATACTAAAGTCCCCTTTGGCCCTTCTGACCCATATCCTTCCTTCTTGGGGCTTCCAATTCACGCTTGTTTCAGGGTTTTGGGACCCAGTTCCTCTAGGACTGGGAACTCTGATTATCATGGTCCAGCCCCTGACGTCTCTGGAGTGTTTCCCACTGGTTTCCTCCTCCTTGGTCTCTAGACTCTCAAACCCTTCCCCATGGCTCGAGGGCCCCACAGCCCTTTTTTCTGGTGCTGGGCTGTGATTCAGTCAGGCTTCCTCACCCAACAGCGTCTGAGTTATGGTCCTGCTCCAAGGTGCTTTGCTTGGTCCCTGGCCTCTCAATCTATCTCTCCTTGGTTCTGAGGCTGTGCTGTAATTTATGGCACATATCTTCAGCCACCCTCATACAGGTTCTGTTTTTAATCCCAGGAAGTCTTTCCCCTAATATTATGCTTCTTCCCCTCCCCAGCTCAAAGCTGGGTTTTATCATGTCAGGAGGCAGCCACCTGATCAACACCTGGCCCCATTCCCAGGTCTGCTGATCCTTTGAACACTCCTTTCCTCCCCCCCTCCTCCCTTAGGGGCCCTGTCATCAAAGGGGTTGGCTGGTCTCCAGGCTCCACAGCTCTTCATGTGGACAGATCATCCTGTTACAGTGCTGTTTACATTTGTTGTAAAGGCAGTGTATTGTGGGGGTACTGTCTACATCTTGCTGGCACGTCAGACTAGCTCTCCCAGTAGGTTTAACAACGAGATATTGAATAATAAGCACAAGAGGATTGAACTTTGCAGGTGAGGGCTCATAACAAACCTATAAGCTTAGTCTGAAAGAAAGGACTTAAGTCATTTTAAGAGTTTGTGGTTGCTCCTGCATCTTAAAGGCAGGATTTATTTGTGTTGAGTGGTGTACAATGCCACCAAGAATCTAGCAGGATGCATACTGGTGTACTTTCGTTGTCTAAGAACAAATAGACTGAAACATAAAGATTTTGTTATGGAGATCTTCCATAAGATCTCTTGGAGAATTCTGAATGTGAACATGAGAACGTGTGAGCATGGTGGTGGTATTTTTCATTGTCATCTTGTGCCATGTGTCTTGAAGTGTCTGTTCAGTAATGTTTTTGGGCTTAAGGAAATACATTTCCCCCCCATCAGAATGGACAGACAGGAAGAGAAACACTATTTTTATAACAAAGGATCTGTTTTACTGGAACATAAACAGTGATTCATTTTGCAGGAGAAAACCATGACCTTTCTGTGTAGGTGTAGCCAGCAAATTATTGGAGTCTAACTCCGGCTTCCTGCTGCTCGTTTCCTGCCTTCTTTCCCTCAGGGTCCAAACGCCTAGCTAATTCTTTCTATACGCACAATAACAATATAATTGGGTGTTTATTAATAAGCTTGTCATTTTTAATCACTTGTTTAGTAGGAATGTAGGTTTTGGATTTGTCATAATTTTGGTATCTGTAATGAGATCTTAGTCATGTACTGGGAATGGGAATTTTCATCTCACTCAAGATGTTTTACTCAGGCCAGGGGAGAAAGAGGTTCTAAAAATCCAGCATTAAGGTGTAAATTTGAAAGTTGAACAGAAGAGAGTACTTTACAGGGGTAGAGGACATGTATATGTTGTGATAAGTAGCATATGTTGTGATAAGCCTTGTCCATAATAGAGCATTTTGGCAATGCTAACGTGTCTAATGTGCCTGTGACATCCAGACACACGATGTTGCGGTATTGCACAAGTGTTTATAGCTGCAATTGTGATTGAACTTGCTTTGAGCAAGGCTAAATCCTCTAGCCTTGTCCACCCTAGTGGTATAATTAGGAATGGCAGGTAACCAGTCTCAAACCTCCCCGTTTTCCCACCCAGGGCAACGTGAAGTGCTCTCACCCTGCACTTGATTGCCTCCTTCAGACAGGGCTGGGCCTAGCTTGGCTTTGTCTCCTTTTCCTACAGTGGCTCTGGGTGCTGGCCAAGGCTGACCAGTGGCACCCACTGAGGCGATATCACTGGCTGGAACAGGTGGTGGTTGAGTTACTAATTTGGGTTTATCTTAAAATCAGTGCGCAAGATAAATTAAAATAAGCCACTCAAACTGAAATGATAATGTTCACAAAGGGGTTTGCACCTGTTTAAATCATTTTAAAAACTGGCTTAAATCAGCGCAAGTTTCTTGTGTAGATAAGGCCCAATTTGCTACCTCCTCTGAACAGACAGGAGTAAACTCAGGAACCCTGGAACACTGCACGTTTGAGATGTGCCTCCAGTTTGCAGGGAAGCCACTTGATTCGCATCTTGGATGCTGTATTTTATTTATATTCAGAAGTGCTTAAAAGTATACTAGGTGCAGTGCTAACAAGTATAGGAAGACACAGTCCAGCACAGTGAGTTTTGAGTCTAAAATGACAAACTGATGAAAGGTGTAGGAAAGAGTTGGAACATACCAGCCAAATTGCCAAGGTGGTGATTGGCCAGGCTTTACATCTTTTTCTTTTAAAATTGTATGCTATTCCCAGCTGGCCCTTGGCCTACCCTCTTATTTAACTAATCTCCAATGACCCCCTGCGAGCGATGTGACTGCTGCTCAGGTAGGCATACCCATGTTAACTTTAATCTAGCTAGTACAGCTGAAAAGAGCAGTGAAGATGCAGCAGCATGTACCCCATATAAAGGCACCTGGAACCCTGGGTATGTATTTGTGTTGCTAGCCCATGCCGGGCTCTGTACCACCACATCTTCACTGCTCCTTTTAGCTGTGCTAGCTAGATTAAAGCTAGCACAGAATCCCCTACCTAAGCTGCAATCACACCTCCACTTGCAGTATGTTTGTCTGCATGGGATCCTTGCTGTTGCCTCTCTTTCCAACTGTAGCTTGTACAAGTGACACAGCTCCAGTTCAGTTGTTTGTAACTGCATCAGACAAAAATGTCCGTCTTAAGGTTTTATGCTGCTGCCCATCACCATAGCATCTGATCGAAGTATATGTATTTGTGTATAATTTTGTGTGTGTGTGAGACACACGTATCACTACTTTTAACATGTAGTATCATATTTTGTGACTGAATGTAAATAATCAGCATGCTTTTTTGACTCTCTACACTAAACTTTTGATTTTACATGGAAGGTGTTTAGACACTGGAGTGCCAGGTGCCAGGATAAAGCCATAAGATAAGATGAAAACAGCATTTTTTTCATAGGGTTTTGAAAAGGGAGTCTCAAACATTTTTCCTGAGGCAAGAATACATATTAACAGAGACATTGTCTTGTGGTCCACCAGCTCTTCTATTCATAATTGTGTGGATCATCTCTCCTCTCCTTAACAGTTGGATTGTTAATGAGATAAGATGTTGTGACAACTACAGCAATTGCTTACACAGAAAAGTAACATTAGGAAGTTTAATGTGGGGTTTTTTTAATGCAAGTTACCTGTTGCAAATAAGTAGCAGAGCCCGCATCGTGTGACAAGCCTCTCTGTGGACCACAGAGCATGGAGCACTGTTGGGGAGCTTAGCTATAGAAGAAAAATTTTTAATGCTTCCAGAATGACTGCAACAAAGTCACATCCTTCCCCAATTAATAACCAGTTGTCATGATGAAAACTGGCATGTATCATAAAATCAACCCATCATCCATGCCTCCCATCTCCAACAGTTGCCTAATAATTGGCATTCATCCACCCCATATTGCTCTGGCCTTTTGACTGTTTGCTAACCACTGTTATACTGAGTTGATACTTAGAGTTTGAAGTAAGCAACCAGATGAAATAGAAAGTATATGAGCTCCTTTGATTGAGCTTCTGTCTGTTGTCTGAGGATGCTACACTGGGAAGGGGGGAGAACAAGAAAATACTTACATTGTAGGATGTATATGGATGTTTTGGGTGTGTTTTCTATTTTTTTTTTTTTAATTATAGCCCTCGAAGCTTCGCAGAGGTTTGGAATGTGAGCCATTCTCCAGCCAGAGATGGATTATTAGGCAGAGTGCAGATGACACAATCAGACTTGTTCAATGAATTCCAATTTAATTTGTGGAGTCATGTAATATCACCTGGCTGTCATCACCACATGTCTGGTGTGTGTATAATTATTTTTTGGGATAGGACTGATGATGATCATGTTTGATTAATTAAATGGCTCTTTGATTTATAGGTTCCCGTGAAATGCATGAGACACTCCTAGATGTTTTTTAGGTGATTTCAATTCATTTTCCAGATTAAAACAGTCCCTGATAGCTAGGGTGCCTGCAGTGTGGTAGAGGTGGTGGGCATGCTTGATTGGAAATAGGCATGGTGACATTAGTCTTTTGATAAGATGAGCATTTCATCAGCCATTGAGGTAAAGTCCTGTGTGAATGAGAGCAGTTTCACCTAGATATCTTGATGGTAGCAGCTCGAAGTCAAAATTTCAGGAGGAACTCTGTAACTTGCTTTAGCTCACTTTACCAGCAGGCAGTTTTTGAAGTGTCCCTCATGGCTAGGTTGTGGCTGATAAAATCCTGCTGATAATTTGATGGAGTCCGTTATGGGAAAGTGCCCTGTTTTATTTGAAACTGTCCTTGTTTCCTTTTAATAACCATGTCAACACAGTGCTGCTGCTGCTGGCGTACAAGGCCATGACTGGAATGTGTATTGGCAGCCTGGGGCACAAGGACAGCTGGTCCTCATGGAGCTTTTATTTTGTTAAATTAGCATTTGCATGCTGCATAGAATTCAGATGAAGATATTTCTATTTGCCTTTCATTATTTCCTCATATTTTAAATGGGGCTGTGCTCCAGTGACAGCACTTCTACTGCAGCTTGACAGCAAGAGAAGGACAAGTTGACAACCTGGTGCTGTGAATACCAAGCCCGGGTATGAGAGAGAAGCAGAGATTCTTTGTCCAAACAGAAATGGACATGTCTATGGCTTAGAGCACTGGACAAAATCCTTTCGTCTGTGAGAAGGAAGATCTAGACCTATGCACGAGTGTCCCTGTATGGATGTCTAAATTTTTAATTCTGTTGTTTCCTTGTTGCAGGAATTAACTTAAGGTTTGTTTTATGTGTTGTAAGTAGTCTTATGTTTGTTAACATGTGAGTGATGTGGTCTGTCTGCATCTACCACAGCTGATCCTCTAAAGGCCATGGGAATGATCAAAAGATAGGAAAACATGCCTTAAACAGATAGTGTCTCAGGGACTTCAATCTTAAGGTTAAGAGGTGAAATTACCATAGTCAATAAGTACCTACATGTGGAACAGAAATTTGATGATAAAGGGCTCTTCAGTCTAGCAGACTTAGCCATTGGATCTTGTTATAGCTGAGAGTTGAAGCTAGACAAGTTCAGCGTAGAAATAAGGCACAGAATTTTAAATGAGGGATAATTAAACATTGGAACAACTCAGAGGGTTGAGATGGATTCTCCATCACTAGAAAATTTTAAGTTAAGATTGGATGTTTTTCTAAAAGATATGCTCTAGTTCAAACAGGAATTAATTGGGGGAAGTTCTGTGGCCTGTGTTATGCAGGAGGTCAGACTAGATGACCACAGTGGTTCCTTCTGACTTTATAATCTATGAACGGAACAGTTTGACTTCAACTGAGAGGTCAAAGTGAATATTTTCACAATTCCACTTGAGTATCATGGGCTATAGCCAAAGGGGAGCTAGCAACTCTACTTATTGGTACAGTCTGAGGGTCAGATTAATGGCTGGTGTTACGCCAGGGCTGAATTTATTCAAAATTGTTTAGAGAGGTCTGCTTATGAAGTCATGGAAGCATATGTGAATGAAACACAAGAGGAAGTGAAATTGAAACAGGAAAGCTTGTTGTGATATGAAGAGTCGCTGCTTAATGTAGAGTAATTCCTGTGCGTGCGAGTTTTATGTTAAATATAGAATGGCCTGGCAGAATTCAGTCTTATATTGTCAAAATTGCAAAAATATAGGTTATTTTTTCAATTTTTAATTTTTACAGCTGGGGGAAATTGGGGGGGTAGGATTATATTTAGGGCACCGCTGGCTGCAGGGGGCTTCCTGCATGGCGGGGGAGGGCCAAGACACCCACGCGTCAGGAGTGAGTTAGGTTGCAGTTCTGGCCTGGCAGAGCAGAAACCCCTAGCCAGACCCTGAGGTGGAGGACAAGCTCCCAGTTGTGGGGGAGGCCACAGAGCTGATGAATAGCTCCTGCCCATGGACAGAGCTGTTTTCAGCAGTAGGGTGGCCTCCCCTATGTTTGGGGGCTCCTCCTTGCATTCCTGGCCAGAGATCTCTGCTCTGCCCTGCCAGGACCATCCTCAGCCTGCCCTATACCTTGTGCCTGCAGGGATCCAGTGTCACTGGCCCTGCAGCTCCTCTGGGAGCCCTCTGTAGCCCTGCTGTCATAGCCCCACTCTCTCACCAGCTGCACCTCCAGAACCACAGCCTGCCTTGTGCCTGCTGGTATCCGGTGTCAGCCCTGTTGCAGCACAGGGAGCCCTCTGCAACTCCCCAAAGACCCACCCATCTGCTCTTGACAGCAGGGTTGCAGAGGGCAGTCTCTGCACTGCCACAGGGCAGGTGACAGCCGATCCCTGCAGGTGCATGGTGGGGGGAGCAGCGAGGCTGCACTTGCACCAGTTGTTACCGATGGACATTTTTTGTCGTTGATTTCATTGTCAGATGAAATCCACATTGACTGACATCTATTGATTTGTATCAAATCCTGCCGAGCCTGAATATATAGTACAGGTAAGAGGTGCTGGACTGGTAACATTGGAAACCAAAGCTTTTTAATAAACAGAAATAGTTCTGCATTGGGCAGTGCGGTCTTTCCCGCCTCTTCTCTGCGTTGTGCTGCAAGCCCTGTTCTACTGGAAGGACAACTCTAGGGGTGAGAGGGCAGTCTCAGCTCCACACCCTTTCCCTCTGCTGAAACTCCAGTAACCTGAACAGAGACTATCTGCTCACTTCACATAGGACAATTAGCTTTCCCACACTTGTCTGCAGCTTTCTCCTGTGCTTGGTAAGGAATCCTCTGTAAACACTGGAACACATTAGCCCCCTGTTGTTATCCCCCCAGTATGGTCCTGAGCTTATCCAAACAAAACTGATATTCCCTCTGAATATTGACTGCTATAGCCATACAACCCAGTTCCATTAAAGATTTAATGGTGGTATGATCTGTTTACTTTTATAGGAGCTTGAAACTTTAACTCTTTCAACAACAGAAGTTAGTCCAATAAGAGAGATTACCTCATTCATCTTCTCATTTATACAATGGTGCAGTTTATAAACCTAAATGCAAATAGATATCTGTATTTTGAAAATACTTTTTCTTGGCCATTAAACAGCTATGTTCAATAAACTGGTTGAGATATTGCTTCCCATTTCTTCTGATATAAACCGCGATCTGGCAGTACATCTGATCCATATCCTTGCCTGACCTGTGGTCTTTGAGTCTGTTTTCACAGCAATTAAAAACCCGCAGCTGGTCCAGGCCAGCTGACTCGGGCTCCTGTGACTTGTTTAGTTGTGGTATAAATGTTTGGGCTCAGGCTGGAGCCCAGGTTTCAGGGCTCCGTGAGCTGGGAGGGTCCCAGAACTCATGCTGTGGACCAAGCGGTTACACTGCAATTAAACAACCTCTTAGCCTGAGACAGCTGGCACAGGCCAGCTGTGGGTGTTTAACTGCAGTGTAGGCATACCTTTACATATAGCCCTGAGCCTGGGCCTTAAACAAAAGCAATAGTCAGTCACTCCCAGAGACAACCCCCAGGGTGTCTTGTGTTGTGGGACTTCTGCCTCCTTACAACAAATGTCCTAGTAATGCAATCATTCGTGACATTCAGTTCTAGTATCCCTTTATTTTCAGCCCCTACTCCTGGCTCACTTTCTCAATACCTGCATTTTCTTCATAAATCCCTGTAGAAAATTCATTGTGGAATTTAGCAAATGCAGTGTGCATTTGAGTTTGTTTGGAATTCATGTGGTGATGTATTTTAAGCTAGTGGTCCTCTGATCATGAGTAAAATGGAAAGGATCATTTTGTTTTTATGTGCTTAAAATAACTTATTTATGCTCAACATTTTTCAAAGTCAGGGAGAAAAACAGACTATTCTTCTAAGTATTTTTAGAGATTTAATTATAATCTGTCTCACAGAACCCTTGAAGGAAATTCCTTGAAATAACTACCAGAAAACACGTGTGAGGACTTCAGTTGTATCTGGTAGATTTTTCATAGTGAATGGTCAACTGTTATCAAGGTCTGAGAACAAAATTATTCTTCCCTAGTAACAATTGAAGTTGGGTCTTAGAGATATCCAACAATGGATGGATAAATACTGTGCTGAGGACCAGTGTTCCTTGTTTGAGGGAAGCATTACAAGAGGATTGTGGAATAGAGGTTTGTGAATGTTAGAGAACACAAAAGCACTACCAGATGCCACAAGCTAACAAAAGGCTGATCATATAATTGCAATATAATCTAATACCAATACAACCTAAGTTGCTGGGAGAGATGAGAGCTTTCTCTTACCTTTATTCCCTATTTTGCTGTCAGTGATTTATATACAGCTAGTCCTTGAGTGAGTTTTGCAGAGCTTGAATGCAATGCTGGGGTAGAATGTAATTGTTTTCTTGATCATGTTTATTTGCTTATTGCTGAGGTCATCCCTGAGCTAACATACTGGCAGGTTTTTGTGCCTATGTAGAATTGCTTTAAAGTTGGCTATTGGTTAGGATTGGGAGTATAGGGAAAATTGTAAGTATTGTCCTGCAGTGGCTCAAGCGCATGAGTGTCAGCCTCAAGGGAGACTGTTAAGAAATAGGGCACAAACCCCAAATTGGCTGAGAGTTTATACTAGATTTCACCAACCAATTATCAGTTGTAAACTCAAGTGCTAACAGCCTAAACGTGGAGTCACAGACTGTCCCCTTGAGTATTCTGATCTTTCTTGACATCTAGCAAGCTTGCCTTTGATAGGTGGTTCCCTACACCAAAAATCACAATATTTAGGTTACTTCCAGTCCCAAAGGACCGATGACTTATCTAAGGTGCAACTGACCTGAGGTTTCGTACCAAAGACAACTCTTGTAGCCAATCCTACGGTAAACTATTTAAAGATTTTTATTAACTAGGAAAATGAAATGAGGGTTATTTACAAGATTAAAGCAGGTAAACTTACATATGCATATTAGTTTAAAAAGATAATAGAAGCATCTATAAGTAAGCTCTTTATGTCACTTAGGACTAACCTAGGCTAAACACTTGGGATCTCTTGTTTGTCTAGAAAGCCTTGCCCTGGAGAGTCCAAAAAGCATAACGCAGTTCCTCCTTGTTAGGGCTTTTTATCCCCCACCCCCTCTTTCTGCTTTGAGTTACAACCTTGGCTTAGAGTAGGTATGCAAGTGAATTCTTCCCATACCTCCTCTTCATGAGGGTGGGGGCAGAAGGGGCAAAGCAATCAACAAAGTCCTTTTGTCCTCTGATGTTCCACAATAGTTCCTTTGGTGCTGATGGGCCATCTCTGCTGGGGGTAGGACCGAACACCTTCTGTTGGAAGCCAGCAATTCACAGTAATTAGTGTGCCTCTTCTGTCTGATTTACAGTTTCAGAGGCTTACCGTTAAAATATTAGCTTACAACATGGGATACAGATGTTATAATTGTGATTAGTGCATGCAGCAACTTACCAGCATTCAGTAAAGGCCTGACACTAAGCATGGTTTTATTATTCTAACGCTATTTTAACAATACTAACACACTGGTGACCCAGACTGATTCCAGCCATGTGTTTGTCGGTATTCAAGTGAAGCATGGGGACATTAGCATGAGCTGGCACCTGATTTGCCAGTGTCAGTTAGCTACCTATCTAATAGCAAAACTCTTAGTTTTCCAAGGTACGGTGATATTCCAGATTTATACGGGTTCAATAGGATACCACTATAAAATGTAAGTGTCTGGACTAAACATTCTCTGAGAAGGCACCCCGAGCTTTGGAAATCTCACTCTGCCCCACTCTTGATCTGTAATACCTCTAGTTTATTGATATTCAGGGCACACTACATGGCCCACTGTAAGGGGAATGGTAAGGCTCTGGTAGGTGATGTTAAATAGTTTCTGCTGCTGGGCCGTTGATTGTTGGTTTATTGTGAAATTCTTGATTAACTGTTCAAAAGGTTTACAGGAGTGGTCTGTTTTATGATATGTATTTAACAATGGTCAAGGAGCACCTAGAGCAAGAGATAAGTGCTTCTATATAATAGATGTATATCTAAATCTAAGTAAATAATAAAAGGTATTCAGTCTGATACCAAAACAGAGAAGAAACACAATTTTCTATTTAAATCAGTGGGTTTTTCCCCTGCAGGGCAGAAGACATTTTATCAAGGCTATAAATCTGCCACTATCTCTTTTGATTCTTCTCCCCCATCATGTGCACCCATCTTCCTTCCCCTACTGTGTCAATGGAAACTCTCCATAAAGGACAAGGCAATTACGCAGCTTTCTGCTTTGCTTCTGCAGGCCATTTCTCTCAGTCACTCCCGTCTTTTTTAGAAAGAGGATCTTTGCTTAAGCAAACAGTTGATCTGCTTCAGTGGCTTCTGTTAGAAAACTGCAGTTTGCAGATATCAGATTGCTATATCTAATTGCAAAGAAGAAGAAAAAACGACAGTCTTTTCAAAAAATGTTGAAAATTTTTATGGATGAAATCTTGGCCGCATTGAAGTCAATTCAATCTTGCTAGCCTGACCATAGAATTTGTGAAATGGGAAATGCAATTTACTATTTGAATGGAAGAATTTTTAAAAATCAATACAAGTTTTCATGTTTGAAATTTCTAATACAAAAGATCCCCTATTGCAGTGGTCCCCAAACTTTTTACCTCAAGTCTTCCCCTTTCTGTGACTCCCCCTCTGCCCAGCCACAGTTGGGAGCCACAGTTGGGGCTGTGGCCAGAGTTGCAGCTAGATGGGGAGCTAGGGGCTGGGGCCAGGGCAGTAGCTGGGTGTCGGTCTGGTCAGGAGTAGAAGATCAGACTTGGCTGGGGGCAGGGCCAGGCCTGGGGGTGGCAGCTGGGAGCAGGGCCGTTCCCAGCCCACCCTCCCCCCGGGTTATTGACCCAGGCCCTGCCACACCCCTCCCGAACATTCCTCCGCACTCCCTAGTGGCGCACCCCGTAATGGGGCGCACCCCACAGTTGGGGGACCTCTGCCTTACTGTTAGATTGACCAGTAATAATAGTATTACAAAAGCTTGGAAGGTTTCTCTTGCAATGCCAAGAGCTTTCGTTGATTTTACAACTTGAAAATCCTTGTTTAGGATTACCCTTTTGGTCTATACTCAATAGATTTAGTGACGTACCAAGCATATAACATACTTGCTCTTCATGTAATTCTACTGTTAACTGATCTAAAAAAGAAAGATTGCTTAACATTTTAGAAGGTTGGTTTGTAGATGCAAGAATATTAAATGATGACTCTTTTAGCCATTGAGTAAAATAGAATACATACATTGAAATATTTTGTGCAGTTGCTGTTTGGAATTTAAAATTTTCTCTAAAAAGCATCAGCTCAAAACACCTTTGGTCAAAGGAAAATTGAGAACTAAATAAAACATTTTCTCAGTCCCCTGAAAAATTAGATGCTAATAGTGTCAAGAGCAGGAAATTTGAGTTAGCATTAAGAAGCAGAAGGGAGGAAGGATATAAAGTGCAAAATAAAGAGAAGAAATATAGATTTGAAAAAGTAGAATCTAATTTAAATCTAGCTAATAAAGTCACTGTTTCTAAGGCATTGCAAAAAGAACAGCTGATTTAGCAGTGGTTGGCATTTTCTTTCCTTTAGGTTGCGGTTCCCAAACTCTACCACGTTGCGTACCACCAACAAAAAATGCTACTGGAAGACTTCGTGGCCAGCCCCCCAGCAGCAGGTGGACGTGTACCACTGGGAGGTGGCCTTCGTGCCACTGGTGGTATGTGTACCACAGTTTAGGAACGGCTGCTCCAGGTTACTGTTGCTCAGAGAAAAATTATTAGTTTTGTATCATACCTGAAAGTGTGGAGGTGTCTTTTAGATCAGACAGACATAACTGACTCTGTAGAACTTTACACTTGAATATGCTTACACCAACATAAGAAACACTCATGAAGAAATGAAAGGGCAACAAAACACACCAGTGTTCACAAAAAATAATGTAATGAATGAGCCATGTTCTTGCCCTGTTCTCTGGTGCTCTTGTGCCACAACAGCTGCACAAAGCAGTTGGAAAGCCATCTTAAGAGTGTACCTGAGACTACTCCATGCTCTTCACCACCCAGAAAATCCTTCTATGCAAGTGTAGCACCTCTGTGCTATTCTCCTCTAGGCGTAGGGTGTGTGCCCAGCATTCCCTTGTATTCCAGTTGTCAACTATCAGTGTGGCCTCTTAGGTCTCTGGGCAGCTAGGCATAAATTAGAGAATTCTTTCACCACCACAGAATCCAGGGGGCCATAAAGATAGGGGATCAAAGATGGTTGTTCACTGTCGTCTGTGCTGTGCTGAATGCAAGTGTTCTGATTGAGGGGCTGGTCTCCATTATGGGATTTTACAGTTGAAACATGGTTGTCAACAATAAAAGTAGATTCCATAGCATTGACTGCAATTTAGAGGTCAGCAAGACCAGAATAAAAGCATTCAGCATTGTCAACTGATCAGTTAACATTTCCCAAAGTGGAGGACCTTAGCCATGGAGAGCACAGACAGACATTTGAATTGTTCTCCAGAGCCTCACTTTCCTTTTAAAATAATAAATAATAATAATAATAATAATAATTAAAAAAAAATTGTAGCTGACATGGCTGAGGAGAAAACTTTTCAAATGTGACTAGCGTAACTGATGCAGCCATGTCTGTCTGAGTTTGAAGAATGCCTGAAACACTGATACATTCATCTCAATGGGTGCTAGCTGCAGATTGATACTTTAAATGGCAACATTGTAAAATTATCATTGGTCAGCAAAGTCTAAAAGAAAGGAGAGGAAATATCCAATTCTGAAGATCTTCACAAGTATTTCGCTAAGCTTGTGTGGTCATGCCGCCTTTTGGAGGAGCCTTGTAGAAAGGACAGTTAAGGAATGGGGAATGGAAGATACATACATTAAGATGGGCTTTTAACAACATGTTAAGGTCACAGAGAGGGATGTGATTGGTTGCATTTCCTCTGAACAGGAACTCAGCTTTTAACAATTTGGAAAATTTCAGAGGGGTAGCCATTTTAGTCTGTATACAGCAAAAACAACACGAGTCCTATAGCGCTTTAAAGACTTAACAAATTTAATTTCTACAGGCATAAGCTTTTGTGGGCTGCAGCCCACTTCGTCAGATGCAAGGAATAGAAATCAGATGGGGGTGTATATATACATCCAAGGGTAAGGGACAACAATGGGGAAGGTAGGTGTACCTATTCACAACCATTGATTAGAGAGAAACTGCAGAGCTGGAACTCATGCAAACTTGACACAATTAAACTGGGTCTGAACAGGGACTTGTAATGGTTCTCATTACAAGAAGTAATTGTCACTGTTCACACATTCTCACCTTCTAATCAACGGTTGTGACCAAGCCATGTTGATGTTAGTGAAACGGCCATGGTGATCCACAAGTACCTGCAGTACCATAGAGAAGTACCCCTTTTTATTGATGTACTCTTGCAAGATAGTCCGGAACCAAAATTAGGATGTGGGTGCCATGTATTGCCCTGCCACAGTTAGGGAATTCTATCGCTGTGAAGCCCTCCAGTTTCATGCACGTTCCCTAGACTCTGTCTTTTGCAGCAGAATGAGATTAATGTCCCTGCACCCTTGCACTAACACAGCTCCAATGGTGGACTTCCTGTCTCCAAACTCATTAGTGACTGACCAGTAGCAGTCTGGAGTTGCCACCTTCCACAGGGCAATCAGCATGCACTTCTCCACCGAGAGGGCAGCTCCCATTCTGGTGTCCTTACGCAAGGAGGGGGTGAGCTCCACATACAGTTTCATTAAGTTGGCTTTCCACATTCAAAAGTTGTGCAGCCACTGCTTTTCATCCCAGACCTGTATAACAATGCGATCCCACCACTCAGTGCTTGTTTCACGTGCCCCAAAGCGGTCGTGCACCATGTGCAGATGCTCCATGAATGCAAACAGTAGTCTGGCGTTTTGTTGGCATTGCACATAGCAGGTCAGGTGCCTCAGGTTCCTGTTCTGAGTGGAAGCTCATGATATACTGCATGACCAGCTGTGATGTGTTCAAAACATCGATAACAGTGGAGAGCAGTGCAGGATCCATCCTTTCAGATACAGATGGTGGGTACAGAGGAACCTGGGACCGTTGAAAAATGCCACGAAACACAGTCAGAAACCCATGGAGTGATGAGAGGGAAATCACTGCATCATGGGACCTGGAGCCTGGACCTATGATATCCTGTGAGCCTCTCAGCCATCCCACAACGCCTAGTGTTACAAGGTGGTGAGTTGCACAGTGGGATGGCTTTCCACAGTGCACTGCTTTCACTGTTGATGCTAGAGCACCGACTGTGGACGTGCTTTGGTGACAAAGTGAGGCTTGTGCCTGTCCATAATCAGTGCTATGTGGACAGGCAAAGCTTTGTAATGATAGCACTTTTTATCATCACTAACTTACATTGACTACGCTTTTTAGTGTCGACAATGCCTTAGGTACAATTTAGTTATTTTGGTTCCAGTTTCCATATGGATAAAAAATTAAATGTAAAACTTCTCTCAAAATTACCAATAGCATGTTGTCTACACATTTCTAACATGCAATGACTTGACAGTCGGATAGCTCACAAGATTCCAGGGTGAGATGCAAGTGCGCTCCATGTCATTGGGTAGCTAGAAGTGTACCTGTTTTTGCTCTTTAGGGGTCTGAGATTGAACCTTAAAACTTTCACTGGTGCACAGATAAATATTCTGGGCCTTGGGCCAATATAATCCTGAGGGAGAAATAGCGCTGTGTCTGTCAGGCTTATCTGGAAACAAAATGCTGATTGTTTTGAAGCTGCTCAGGGTTTTGGAATGTTTTACTGGAAGAGACTAGGTTAGACTGTAGGTGAAGTGATCAGAGGTGCAAGCTACATTGGAAAGCCGCATGCATGAGAACTTAACTTTTCACATGGTTATTTCCACATAGGTTGTGTGTATAAATAACTGTATACAAGCCTGTCTACTTTTTCAAGGGTATTCCTATATCCTGAACATCTTCACTGATTTTAGAAAAGAACTTAAAAAAAAAAAAAACCAAAAAAAAACAAACAAACCAAACAACAACAAACACAACCCAATCCCAAATCCTTGAAATAATTTTAGGTGAAACAATGGGTTTAAATATTTATATCACAATGGAAGAATATTTGAATTTGAACTAATTTTGCAATCCTCCCAGGTAATTAATGAAGTCAGAGGTTTCATTAAATTTACCCAGAGCTAAAGCCAATGTATGCTGGTAGGTCAGTCGTAACACTGAAGATTTTTCTGTCCAACCGTGCTCTATGGTAGGTTATCTATAGTACATTAAGACTTGCTTATGAGAAAAGAAATCCCTATATGAACCCTAATGCAGATGGTCTTCATCTTACATTGATGTGTTAAGGATACATTGCGTCATGTAAAATATGATTTAAGAAAAAGTCCTGCACTCCACTTTGGATTGGTGTGCTTCTTTATTATCCATATTATGCCTATAGGTATGACCTTATGAATCATGAGGCATGCCTGTGGACTATAACTTCAGCATAGTTTTAGCCTCATGAGAAGCAGGGAAAATTCCACATTATGATTCATACTACCTGTTTTGCACAGAATGTATTAATATTTTTTCTGTCTCAAAATGAGTTATTCCAGTGATTTTTATACTGTGGCTGGGGGGGAAAAGACCCCTTTTTGCACTTTTCAGAGAAGGTACTTTGACCTAGTTTGACATTGGTTCTTGCTTGCATGGTCCCAACTGTAGTGTGGACAGGATCTTGGTAACCTTCTGGTAGAATAGGACTGGACATATTACGTGAATCACCAAATAAGGCTGCAGGAAGTTATGAAATAAGCTATCAAAATACATTTTGCAAAATGCTTTCAGTTCCTGTTTCAGAGCAAATGAATACTGATTTATTGTGGAAAGAAAGTTTAATGGGCCAGGTACTCTGCTTAATTCAGATTATGCTGGGCATAGCAGAGGAGAGTCTGTCAGGAAGCCAGTTGAAGCTTCCCAACTCTGCTTGGCCCTAGCTCTAAGGGGCCCAGTTTTTTATATAATCCCCAATGAACTATTTGTAACTGAAGATAGCTGGGATGCATCATGTCCTGCAATCCCCTGACACGGTTACCCAGGACTGTTCAGAGGCTGTAGGGAGGAAGGCATAGGTAGCATCTACAGCAGCTCCATCCACAAAGGATGCCTGCACACCAGAGACAACCCCAAGAGGGGACTTGCACTGTGCCTCTACTCCCTTTGTGCCTTCCTAGTGTTGCAAAGGGAGCTGAGCAAGGCAGAGAATCTTTCCCCCCTATGAATCTACAGGATATGATTAAATTACAAATGAACTGACTTTTCCATCTGAAGTGTAAGGTTTTAGATGGGGGTTCAAGCCACTTGTTTTGTTTATTTACCCATAGACCTCCTAGCTATAACCCTAGGCACCAGGTTATATTGGACCTGGCCCGGCCCTTTGTCCTGTGGCAGAAGGATTACATATCCCTTACAGTAAGTCAAGGCAGGGTTAACTGGTTTGTCCATTTTGTTTTACAGGTTGGTTTTTATCTGCTATTTTGAGAATGACCCCAAAACACGAAAAACAGGTATGTGACTTTAACTGTAATAAACAACTGCCAAGTTTGATGGGGAGTACTAATAGAATTTTACTGTACAAAGCCCTGTAGACAGGGAGCTTGGAAGATCGTAGGGGAAGTTAACTTGTTGGTAACCATTAAGCACTGGTGCACAAACTTTTCCAGTCATGCCACCCCTCACCATTAACAGAATCTGTCTTACATCCCCTGGTCCCGGCATTACTGCACAGCCGAGGCTTCCTCCAGCAGTGGAGCTTGAGCTGGAGGGCACAGCTTGGGTTGGGAGGGGCGGGCATGGCACTCCCTCCCTATTCCACATGGGGGTTGGTCCGGTCCTAGGGGCAGAGCAGGACTGGGGACTGAATGGGGTTGGGGGAAGAGTGAGGCTGGGGGTGGAGCGGGGCTGGAAGCAGGGTTCTTCCTCGTTGCCCTCCTGTGAGGGCTGGCCCAGGCCCCATTGGGTGTCCCCCAAATGTTCCTCTGCTCTCCATTAGGGGGGTGCCCCACATTTTGGGGACCACTGTATTAGGGCTGGGTGAGCAATGGAAAACTGACCACCATGGTACTGGAGGAAGAGGGGGATATGTTTGTGACGAAGTCCAGGCATCTCACGGGGGAAAAAACAAGGTTTAAAACCTCCCAAAATAAGCAGTTAGGCCAACTGTTTGGGTACTGTGATATATAACTGTTAGAGTATGTGGAGTAAGATCTTCTATGAAAGCTTGTAACGCACTGAGCTTAATAATCATAATGAGATGTCTATACAGGTTATATACACACACAGTTATAATTTTGTTTATATTATACTGATGAACATAACTGGGGTGCATCTTCAGCATCACCTCACAACAGGGCAGTGACGTAATCAGGAGGGACAGCTTCCCCAACAAGACAAGACCTGGCTTTAAGCACGTAGCCAGTGTCCAGCCCAACATACAATGAGGAACCATCAAAGCAAATGGGAACAGCTTAATGAAGGGTATGTCTATACACAGTGCTGCAGTGGCGCAGCTGCACCGATACAACAGCACTGCTGCAGCGCATCTCCAACAGGAGAGAGCTCTCCTGTCAGCATAAAAAAAATCCCCACCTCCGTGAGCGGCAGAAGCTATGACAACAGGAGCAGCTCTCCTGCCAGCATAGCGCTGTGCACATGAGCACTTGTCACTCGCGGGAGTGGAATATTCAAACCCCTTAGTGACATCAGTTTTACTGACATCGGCTATAGTGTAGATTTAGCCTAAGATAGGATGGAGTTTTCCCCGCTTTGAATATCCGTAGTAATGGAAGGGAAAAAACCCTGCAAACCCTTTTGAAATGGAAGGAGTTTGAACTGAAGGGCATCCAGATCTTGCAGGACAGTCTCTAGGTTGGAGGCTGTTCAGTCTCTCAGGATCCCTCCTATAGCGGAGAAACTGTTCTAAGGCAGTTTCCCCCACCCACCCCCGGCACCCAGGCAGCAGCCACCGCTCTCCAGCCACCTGGCTCTGAAGGCAGCGCCAGTAACAGCACAGAAGTAAGGATGGCATGGTATGATATTGGCAGTCTTACTTTTCTCCTCCTGGCAGCAGTGCAGTACCTTCAGAGCTGGGCACCTGGTCAGTAGCCGCTGCTCTTTGGCTGCCCAGCTCTGAAGGTGTGCAGAAATAAAGGTGGCAGTATTGTGTCCCCCTGTGATAGGCTTGCAGCCCCCTTTTGGGACAGGACCTCAAGTTTGAGAAACACTCTGTACTTTTACCCTATGCCATAGGGTAAAAGTACACAAAAGACCAGATTTCATGGTTTGTGACATGATTTTCACAGCCATTAATTTGGTAGGCCTCTACTTATTGGTATTTTTAATTATTATTATTATTTTCTGCTCTTGAGCATTAAACTGCCTTGAAATCAATTATATCTGAGCACATTGGGTACTTTTTTAAATTTTAAGTGGTCATATGCCAAAGATGCCCGATTGAGCTAGTCTTTTGTTAACTAGTCTTTTGATAACAAGTATAAACATCCTGAAAAAAATCATGCAGTTCATTGATTTCACCTCCCTCCTTAGTGGGGGAAATTTTTGGCACAGGATAATGTCATGAACATCTTATATTCATAATTAAAGGGACACTGCCCGTCTTCAGATTTTTTTTAAAGATAAACAAAACTAATAAACCCACAAGGTTTTACTAAAAAAGAAACATTTCCATGATTATTCAACTAATAAAAACATAATTTAAACATTCCTTTGCAGTGTTTGCAACCTAAATATTGAATTATCCTAGTGGATGAGAATCTTAAAAGTGAAACCAACTCATTGCCCAGATAGAATGCAAAAAAGTAAACCGTCATGCGAGGTAAAATGTAAATTCAGATTTTAAAAATTTTCAGCTTGAATCAGCTAGGCTCACTAACAATAGGAAGAAAATTAAGCAATATAAACAAACAGTGTGGTTCTATTCAGAAGTGACTCTCTTAAAGTAGCAGCATGGAGTTTTCCTCAGTGACTTCCAGATGAAATATGCTCAATTTACAACCAAATGATTTTTTCTCTTAACTGCCAATCTGGCTATCTCAGCCTGGGATTTGAGTCAAGCTGGGTTATTTCTTCTTATGTAGTATCAATTATACAGGTTTTGCAGACCAAATTAGGTCCTCGTACACCAGTGAGAGGTAGGTGTGTAAGGAATGATTTATGGTTGGTTGAATCAACTGCAACAAGAATCGTACTCTATCTAGCAAGGCAGTTGGGAGAGGAGAGCCAAAGGTACTTAATCCAGAGCACTTCATTGCAGTGTTGAGCTGAAGATCCCATTCCCAAAAATTGCTGCCAGGATGCTGGCTTTAGTCAGTTTGGGGCTTGGAGAAATCCTGGTGATCATGAAGAGTGACAAGAGGATTCTTGGCAGTTGCCCAAGCATGTAGCTGCAGTATCATACTTTAGCCAGGGTTCCAGGCAAGCAAATGTTCCCCTTTATCATCGTCTCATGGTAGGGAAGCTTTGGCTGGGGAATTGAGGAGAAACAGGATGGAAGGTTTTGCACCAGTCACTCGTGATATTATTAATCCCTCTGAATCTGTAAGATCTGTTACTGTGGATCTAGACAAAGAAAAGGAAAAAGGAAATGTTGGCCCTTCCCTTAAATGGCTACAGGGCTTATCAGTCACAAAACTGTTGTTGAAAATATTGCCTCCCAATGCAATGTCAATGTCATCTGCTTTCAGGAAACCCATGTTAATTCCCTTATTGCTAGTCCGTTCCTAATCTCTGGTTTAGATTTCATAAACACAGGTGTGCATGAATATGGCTGAGCCACATATGCAAGATCCAACTTCGATGTGGCGCGTCAACCATCTATATCTTACTATTGGGATATAAGGGAGGAGGTGTTGCTTTGCACATCAAGAATATATACAGTTCTGAGGTGCAGAAGTGTTGGCTTTCTCCATTGCAATCATGCACAAGACACCATTGAGGCTGAAAGCAGGGGTCCGTTTCCTTCCCTTCAAGTACCTTCTCTTATAGCTTTTTCCATCATGTTATTGCGCATGCGTTTCTTATAGCAGTAAACAAGTATCACAGCAGTGAGTGCCTTTTCACACATCCCAATCTGATCGGTTAGAACTAGCTAAGAAGCGCATGGGGAGGCCATAATCCATATATACTTCGCTAGTTCCCAAAACATCTGTGCTTCGCTAGTTCCCAAAACAACACCTGTAGGGTCATTTGGAGGCCAGCCAAGACCAGGGTGTGCCCAGCAGTCTCGTCTGGCTCCGCATAACCCTACATCTCACCCTTTTTATTTAATTGAAACTGCGAAAGCTGTTTACTCACAGCAGCCAAATTTGTTTTGCCGAGTAGCATAACGCGGCGGGGGGGGGGGGGGCGCGCAACAATCCGATCAGAGTGGGAACACACTGGACACAGCAACAAGCACCTATCAGGCACCCACAGGTTACAAGACCATAAGCAAATAACTGTCGCAACCAAACTAGATTGGGGAGCCAGCCGGTGAGCCAGTTCCAAAACCCCTCCATGCCCACATCCTGGGTGATTTCCTTTGCGAGGTCATGAAGTTCAGCAATGCGCTCATTTATAGAGCGCGGCTGTTTAAGTTGAAACAACACGTGCTGGATTGTTTGGCAGCCATGATGGTGGAGCAGTAGAAGATAATCTATTGCTGCTCGATTATCCAATATAGCATCACGCAATACCTGCTGCTCTCTATTTAACAAGGCAAGGGCACTGGAAGTGGCATTAATGGTTTTCACCAGAGAGCATGCCAGTTCCTCTAAATTGTGATAGATCCCCACGGTGAGGCCAGGGACACCCACTATGGAAGCAGCAAGAGAAATATATTCAGCTTTACTTAATAACTTTACCTGAGAATTGCAATCAGCTGAGAAAGTAGTTGCGCATCGTGCGCGACGGGCATGTGAAGGTGAGGGGAGAACTACAACCAAATGACTAAGACAACAAATGGTATTAGCTGAAATATTAGTGGGGATATAATTAAAAGTTTGCTGACCACAGGTAAAAAACCAGCCCAATGGTAAAGGAACGTGTCCATAATTAAAGGAGATATTAGTGTACTGTGTACAATTAAACACACCAGGATATACACGACAACCTAAAGGGACCTTATTAGTGGAGCAATTAACAATTCGAGCACAGGTTACATTAGGACCAGCCGCCACATAAGGAGTGGCAAAGGATAGTGCATCAGCGGGGCGAGCCTCTGTAGGTGTTCCCCAAGAGGGGCTGCTGGAATTCTGTACGGTTAAATTAAAAAACTGGGACAGCACAGTATCATTGGTAATATCAGCCGGCTGTTTACATACCGGAATCAAACAACTCCCAAGCAGAGAACCAATCTCCAAGTGATCGGCCAAGCAGAAGTGAGAGACATTGGCAATTTGTGCCAGATGAACCCACAAGTTATACTGCGTACACTCTTGTAGGGAGGGTGAGGCCACCACAAAAGGGGGAATAAAAAGCAAGCAGCATAACAAAATGGTTACAGAATTGGCAGTCAAAATGGCAAAAACAGCAGCCACCAAATTCTCAGGGGTTTGTTCCCAGCCCTGCGCCTGCAGTGTCCCCTGAGCCTTTTTTGTTAACGCTTTCGCATCGCCCCAAGTCATAACCGTCGCCGCCTGCTTCCTCTTGGGTTGGCGAGGGACCGTCTGGGAGAGGTGGAGATTGAAGTTCGGAATCGGGCTCTGCAGGCTATGATGCCACGCCATGAGCAGGTTTTATTGCCTTAGCAAGTATCCACACTGTCCCCTCAGGGGTGGCGACCGCTGCGTATCCGCGTCCCCAGGTAACAAGGGGGGCAGGGCCTCGCCACGTAGGATCCGGCGGCTGGCGATAATAGACCTGTGGGGGGAGAAAAGGGGGAAGGGTGGCAAAGTGCCGCTGGATGGGTGAGTGCCCATCTTGATTAGTTGTCAAATAATTGAGAGTAAACAAGGCTATGTTTAAACGGTCTTGGATATTCCGTTTGTGTGGAAGGGGGGAAGCCATCCCTTTTTTGTTTATTGAGCAGGGCTTTTAAAGTTCAGTTTGCATGTTCCACTATAGCCTGACCGGTGGAATTATAGAGGATACCATGCTGAAGAGAAATGGACCATTGGGTGCAAAAGGTGAGGACATTAAATGTTCAAGGTTAAAGTGGCTTGTATCTGTTCTAACAAATCCCGCCCCCAGATATTGATAGGAATTTGTAAAATGTAAGGTTGAATAGCAGCAACCTGAACGGGGTGTGACCCTTGGGAGAACACATGGAGCCACTTACGGCTTTTACAAGCAGCTTTGGTTCCCCCAATGCCCCAGATGTGTTGTACCGGCTCCACCTCCCAATCAGCTGGCCACTCGGCCTGACGGATCACTGTGACATCGGCTCCTGTGTCGAGAAGTCCTGTAAAACATAAACCTTCCAGATTAAAGGCACAAAGAGGGCGGTGGGAGCCAATGGGTCGTTCCAGATACGCTACCGAGCGCGTGGAACTGAAGCCTGCAGCTCCGCGCTGACAATTGGTGGCAGCAGGCACTTCAAAAGGCAAAAGCAGCAGTTGTGCATAGGAGGCACCCAAAGGGAGCATCTGGGGCAAGTTGGTCCAAAACTGTACTTTGATCACCCCATTATAGTCCGAATCAATCACCCCGGGACAACAAAAATCCCTTTTTTACTGGCAGAGGAGCGGGGCAGCATGAGCCCCACAAGGCCAGTAGGCAGTGGGCCCGTAATCTGCATGGGCACGATCTGCACCTCTCCGGGTAGGGTAAACTCGACCGCCTGAGTGTTTATAAGGTCGAGCCCAGCACTACCTGCTGTGGCTGCGGCAAGTTAGGAAACTGGAATGGGTTTGGAGGCGGTTGGGATTGCCCCACTTGAATCGGGTAAGCTCTTGTTGGTGCCGGGGCTGAGGGCAAGCCCGTCTGCCGGTTTCCCCACCGGCACTGGTTAGCCCAATGGAAGCCCTTTTGGCAAATGGGACATTTTTTGGAGGGGCGATGCTGCTTATGCCCCGTCACATTAAGCCGACACTCTCGCTGGAAATGGTCCTCCTTACCACATTTGAAACACTTGCCCACTGCCTTTCTTGTGCTCTGCCGAAGAGCTGCCGCCAGGAAGTTCATTTTGTGTGTGTGTGCGCGCCAATATCTTGACAGGTTTTGAGCATTTGGGCCAGGGAAGGGTTGGCTGCGGCGAGAGGTTGCAGAGCTTGCTGACAATCTTTTAGCATTGTCCTTAAGCTAGTTTTATAAGCAGCTCTGCTGCTGCTTGGGGATTATCTATCTGCTGCATAATAGCCACCTGAAGCCTATTGATGAAGTCGGCAGAGGGTTCGGTAGGGCCCTGCCGAACGGAGGCGAAACTCTTAGTAGGCTGACCCTCAATTGGGACCTTTTTGAAGGCGAGAACCGCGCACTCGGACCCAGCAGCGAGTGTCTCCCGCGGGAGTGCAGCTTGTGCCTCCACCATGGCAAATTGTCCCTCCCCAACAAGCTTTTCCACAATCATTACTCCCCCGGTAGCCATAGCTTTGGCCTGTGCATAGCGCAGATACTCACTTTCCCATACGACCTTTTGCGAAACAGTGAGAACCATGCTCATCATGGCTCTCCAGTCGAGTGGGACAAGAGTGTATCCGGTCGCCATTCCCTCAATAATGCCCCTAACATAAGTACTAGTGATCCCATTATCAGAAATAGCCTTTCAGAGTTCTCAAAGGATGGAATAGGGCAGAGCGGTCCACTGAGCTGCCAGCTGCCCGTTGGCGTCCTGGCCATATTGGACAGGGCACACAGCAAGGAGACTCGATAACTCTTCCCCGGATATGCTGTCAGACTGCTTGCACCGATCCACCATCTGCTGGAAACTACTGCGGATCGGAACAGGAGGGGCAGTCTCCTTGGGTCCCGTCACATCGGGTAGGGCAGGAGAAGGGGGGACCACAAGTGAGGGGTTATAGGAAGGGGGCGGGGGGCGCGTGACGGTGAGAGCTAGCGGGGGTGTGGGAGAGGGACCAAATTTTTCTATCGCATAACGGCAGAGATGCCACGTATGCAAGACATCCACGGGGGTCCTGGGTTCCTTATGTAAAACATGCCCGAGCTTTTCCCACTGTTCAAGCTGAAGGGAGCCACCATCTGGGTACCAGGAACACTGGCTATCTATTTCCTGGATCAACCAGGAAATGGCCTTCCGAGAGAGGCTATGGCCCGATTTCTGCAATAAAAAAGCGAGATCCCGTAGGGATGAAAGGTGCACCTGAAGCTCTCGCCGAGCGTGGTAAGCAGGCGTGGGGGGTGACAGGCAACCTAGAAGTCCCTGTTCGGGCGCCAGATGTTGGCTTTCTCCATTGCAATCATGCACAAGACACCATTGAGGCTGAAAGCAGGGGTCCGTTTATTTTCTGCAAGCACCTTCCCTTATAGCTTTTTCCATCATATTCTTGCACATGCGTTTCTTATAGCAGTAAACAAGTATCACAGCAGTGAGTGCCTTTTCACACATGCCAATCTGATTGGTTAGAACTAGCTAAGAAGCGCATGGGGAGGCCGTAATCAGCATATACTTCACTAGTTCCCAAAACAACATCTGTGCTTCGCTAGTTCCCAAAACAACACCTGTAGGGTCATTTGGAGGCCAGCCAAGACCAGGGTGTGCCCAGCAGTCTCGTCTGGCTCCGCATAACCCTACACAGAAGGAAGTGAGAGGCAGACCAGTTAAGTCTCTTGGTGAAGATATAAAAAGGGAAAAAACATGAATGATGTTATGGTAGGAGTCTACTATGGACCACTGAGGCAGATGAGGCATTTCTAGAACAAATAAATGTTCAAACAAGAGCTGGTGGTAATGGGGGGCTTTAACTGCCCTGGTATCAGCTGGAAAAGTAACACTGCAAAACACAAAATGTCCAATAAGCTTTTTGAGTGTGTTGGTGTTATGGGGACCTATACTCACCCCTGGAGTACCTCCATCTGGCTATGTCTGGGGATTAGCTCTGCCAGTCTGACACCCTCTTCTTGCAGTTGTTCAGCCCGTCATCTCATGCTCTCATTTGGCATCTTCTTTCTTGCTCCTCAGGAACTGCTATGCCTCATCACCCTCTGCCAAATCACAATAGTCCTCCCAGTGCGGGGTACTGTTAAAAAGGTCTTCCACACCACACTAGGCAGTCCTTAAGTCCACTGCCCTATCTGAGGCACTCCCTTAGTGATTAGAACAAATGGTCCTAGACAGCCTTCAGGTTCACTGCCCACATTGTGCCATTCACTCAGTGGTAGGGGAATCCAAGCCTATGCCCTACACTGGGGTCCAGCCTAGGGGCCCTGTCTCCAACAGCTAAGGTTTGTACTACCACAAACCTTCCTGCCACTCCCCTGGACCAGTCCTACCTTGCCTATCCTAAACTTGCATTCTCTGCCCTTCTAGCTAAACCCTTGTCTCTGGGTCTGCTAGACAAGCCCTTCCTATTAAGTCTAAATGCATTTTTCTCCCTTGTCCCAGAGAGAATGATTGCAGTGCTTCTCCCTGCAGGCCCCTTTCTGTGACCAGCCCCCTGGGTTTATAGAAGCCCATCTGGTCCTGCACAGATGAGCTTTCCTTAATTAGGGCTCTGCTCTCAGCCTAAATGTCCCCCTGCTTTGCAGCCTATTAGGTTAATTGGCCCCTCTGGCCTGTGTTAATCCCTTCAGTGTTAGTTTGTTTCAGAAGGAGGAGGAAGTAATAAGTGAGGCAGTCATTTTAGATTTGACTCTGACCAACAGAGAGGAATTGTTTGCAAATCTGAAGGTGGAAGGCAGCTTGGATGACAGTGATCATGTAATTATAGAGAGTTCAAGAGTCTAAGGAAGGAAGAAATGAGAGCATAAGGACGACAGACTTAAAAAAAGCAGACTTTAACAAACTCAGGACTGATAGGTAAGGTCCCCTGTCAAGAAAAACTAAGGGAAAAAGTAGCTGACATTTCTTCGAAGGGACAATATTACAGGCACAAAACCAAACTATCCTGATGCAAAAGAAAGATAAAAGTATAGTAAGAGTTAATATGGCTGCCTCAGGAGATCTTTAATGACCTGAAGAGCAAAAGGAATCCTACAAAAAGTGAAAACATGAATAAATTGCTAAGGAGAAGTACAAAAGAATAGCACAAACATCTAGGGACAAAATCAGAAAAGCTATTGGACAAAATGAGTGGCACCTAGCAAAGGATATAAAAGGCAGTAAGAAAAGGTTTTATAATTAGGAGTAAGAGAAAGATGTAGAAAAGTGTAGGTCCTCTGCTTAGTAGAACTAATAAGAGCAGATCAAGCAGGTCGAGGTGTTTAATGCCTATTTTGCTTCAGTCTTCACTAAAAAGGCTAATGGTGACCAATTAATATTAACAACAAAGGAGAAGGAACAGGAGCCAGAATAGGGAAAGAACAGGTTAAAGAATATTTAGATAAGTTAGATGTATTCAGGTAGTTAGGACCTGATAAGTGGGGGGGTCATGGTGGATAATCAGCTGAACATGAGCTCCCAGTGTAACCTTAAGGCCAAAAGAACTAATCAGTCTATCAGAGAATGGTATAACACAATCCAGTGGCTGGAAGTTGAGGCTAGACAAATTCAGATTGGGAATAAGGTATACATTTTTAACAGTGAGTGTAAATAATCAATGGAACAATTAACCAAGGGTTGTGGTGGATTCTCCATTACTGGAAGTTTAAAAATCAAGATTGGAAATTTTTCTAAAATATAACGTACTAGGCCTGTGTTATATAGTTTAGATGATCACAATGGTCTCTTCTGGCCTTGGAATCTATGAACTTCACCCTAGGGTACTTAAAGACCTAGCTGAAGCAATCTTGGAACCATTAAAGATTATCTCTGAGAACTCATGGAGGATGGTTAAGGTCCCAAGGACTAGAGAAGAACAAACATATTTGTGACATACCCAGGGTACAATCCAGACTAATAAGTAGCTGTGTCCTCCAGCCCTCTGACCTGGGGTGCCCTTTACACAGGTTTGCTGCTGTAGCCTCTAGTCCTGGACTGCTCACAAACAACCTTCTGCATGTAAGTCACTCCCAGCTCAGTGTGTATGCGTGTGTGTGCACGCGTGCACGCTGCAGGCAGCCAGCCACACGCTGGCTCTTCCCAGCTTTGTTTATACTGCAGAGTGATCCCAACACACTGCCAGTTTTAGATTTTTCCCCAGAAATGTGTGTCCTGTAATTGCCCAGCCCTGCTCCTAGATAATACAAACTTATAGAAAGTCCATTTAATTAATAGAAATTATGTGCACATGTCCTGTTACCCCAATTGAAGTTCCCCAGACACTTCAATTCAAACACACTGGATTAAATAAAACAAGTTTATTAACTACAGAGAGAGAGAGAGATCTTAAGTGAGTACAAGTAATGAGGCATAAGAGTCAGAAATGTTACAAGTAAAATAAAGATAAAATGCAACTGATGCCTAATTTAGCAAACTATGTTAAATTCAAAGCAAGGTTTTCTCATATGTTTTTAGCACAGTTGTTCCCAACCTGTGGCCTGGGGGCCAAAAATAGCCCATGGGGGCTTTCGAAGTGGCTCGCTGCTTCCCTCCTGCTGGCTGCAGAAAGGAGCCACTGCCTAAAGACCCGGGTGGAGAGTGTTTCTGTAAGGCTAAAAGGCCAGTGCAGGCTTCTTGCTGCAGCCCAGGGGATGGGAGATCCAGCACTGCCTTCCCCCTTTCTGTATCAGGAAGCATGGCAAAGCACTCTGCCTAGGTCCATAGTCACAGGGATCCCTGCTGAAGCCAGAGGGAGGGGAGCACTGATCTTCCGTCCCCTTGGCTGCAGAAGAGAGCCATTTCCTAGGGACCCAGGTGGAGTGCACTGGGCTACAGGATGCATGCAGTTTCCCTGTTGCAGCCAGGGGGATGAGAGATCAGTGAGGAGGCAGCCTCCTCGCTACTCCTTCTATCTGGCTGCAGTGGGGGGCAGGGGGCGGAGACTGGTGGCCCTTCAGAGTTGTAAAAATGATATCTGTGGCCCTCGAGCCAAAAAGGTTGGGAACCACTGCTTTAGCAGATTACTGGACAAACTCTTAAATCAGGACCCCTCCCCTGGTCAGTGCTGTTTCCTCTCCTTTTCTGGTGCTGTGGACAAGAGGGGGGAGCAGCACATATGATATATCTTCATTTTAGTAAGGCTTTTGATACTGTCCCACACAACATTTTCATAATCAAACTAAGGAAATATGGTCTAGGTGTAATTACTATAAGGTGAGTGCACAACAGTTTGGAAGACTCAGAGTAGTTATCAATAGTTGACTGTCAGACTGGGAGGATGTATCTAGAAGGATCCTGCAAAGGGCTGTCTTTGGTACTATTCAATATTTTCATTCATGATTTGGATAATGGAGTGGAAAGCATACCTATAACATTTGTGGATGACACCAAACTGGGAGGGGTTGACAGCACGTTAGAGGACAGGATTGGAATTCAAAATGATCTTGATAAATTGGAGAAATGGTCTGAAAATCAAGATGAACTTCAATAAAGACAAGTCAAAGTACTACAATCAGAGAAGAAAAATCAAATGCACAGCTACAAAAAATGGGGAATAAGTGGTTAAGCAATAGTATTGCATAAAGGATCTGGGGTTAATAGTGGATCAGAAATGGAATATGGGTCTACCATGCGTTGCAGTTGCAAAAAAGGCAAATATTCTGCTGGGGTCTATTACAGGAGTGTTGTATGTAAGACACTGGAGGTAATTGTTTTGCTTTACTCAGCTCTGGTGAAGTCTCAGCTGGAGTATTGTCAAGTTTTACATGCCACGTTTTAAGAAAGGTACGGACAAACTGGAGAGAGTCCAGGGGAGAGCCGGAATAGGTTACTGAGGGAGGTTGTGGAATTCCCATCACTGGAGGTTTTTAAGAAGAAGATAGACCTTGTTCTGGATGGTTTAAGTGGTCTACCTCAGCATGGGGATGTTGACTAGGTGGCCTCTCAAGATCTCTTCTTGCCCTAAATTTCTATGATTCTATGTCCAGGAATTTGGCACAATTTGGAAAACAGTTAAAACGCTGCTAGGCCCTGTCTACAGTACAAGACCAAATTCTTTTGGAACCAAATCCTCCCTTTTCACTTACCGTTTTGTTGTGTTTAAGGTAGCAAAATAGCAGATTCCACTGTGTATGTCAGAGTAGCTCCAGTGGCAACATTGGACATTTGAATTTTAAATGGATGAATTAGATGTTAGGTGAGAGACTCCCTAAAGTGAATTCAACATGTAGTATAACCGTAACAGGCGTGCTGGGATGGCTTTGGAGAAATGTGATGACTACATGGCCAGTTTCATCCTTGAAGTTGTCATTGTTTTGCTAGTAATAGGGAAACTTTTTGGAAGAACTTTTTTAAGGGTGCTCCTTGGAAAATGACTGGCCAGGAGTTAGTGAATAATCAGATGACTACCACTGTTGTTTCAGGCACTCTAGAGCATGAGTTTATCACCTGATACTTCCCTCACAATGGTTTAACTGAAATCAAACTGAGTAGATGAAGCAAATAACTAAGTAATGAGAGATTTTTTTTTCCCCTTTCACAGTAATTTTTACTATTTTAAAGATAGCTATTTCCATGGTAGATTTCTTACTTTATGATTATAAATGTAACCCCCACCCCAAAACATTCTTCATACTATTTATGCTTTTTCAGAGACCTAGTGTTTTTGCTGTCAAACTTTGTACCGAGCACCTGGCTTGCAATCACTGCGGGGCAATGTGCCTTGTTATCAACAAATGAAGTTGGCAGCAGAAGCAAACCAAAAAACATTTCTTGAATTTGCTTCAGTTCTTTTTGCAGCATATTCTTTCTCTTGGGGCTAATCGAATAAAAAAGATGGTTGATACCTTCAACTTTCATTAGTTGTGTCTACACTAGCCTTTCCCCCTACAAATTTCACACCATTGCCAACACCAGTGCATCGTCACCAGGGGATGTGGTAGTGTAGAAAAGCCACCTGCGTTGTTTTTACCATTGTGTCATGTACGTATGTCACTGTGACTGGAATGCCCCCAACAACTGTCCGGGATGGTTTAGAATTCGATAATACTTAATCCTGCCATAAGGGCAGGGGTCTGAACTAGGTGACCTCTTGACGTCCCTTCCAGTCCTACAATTCGATGATTCCAGACAACATGGTAGTAGTAATGTCATTGTGTACGCTTATCATTGGAGCAGCTCCAGTCTTTGCAACAGAGGGAAACATTTTGATGAAAAGGCTAGTATAGATGAAGGCAGAGGCATTAAAGTGCAGTTATGGTTAGAAAAGAGGCAATTCTAGTACCTGCGTATTAAACAGCTAGGACTTCTCTTGGTATTCCAGGTTCTGTCTGCTTGCTGTTCTGACAGATACGTTAGCTCTACATAGCTATTTCAGATACAGGAAAGTAAGCTGAGGTTGTATTCTGTCTCACTTATAATCAACAAAATTCCTCCTGTAGGCTTTGTTTACACAGGAAAGTTATACTGTTCTAAGGTAAGGTGTGATTTTTATACCACTGTGGTTATACCAGCAATTCCCTACATGGGCACTCTTATTCTGGGTCAGTTTATGTCACTTTGGAAGTGGTTTAAGCAATACCAGAAAAAGCCACTCTTATGCTGGAATTAGCGAGTCTACCCAGGGAGTTAATGCCAGTGTAAATATATCAGTTTATTTGTACCGGTATAGTTTTGCCAATTAATTTCCCTGTGTGAGTCCCTAAGTTCCAACTGCAGAATTTGTACAGCTGGCCCTGGTGCCTGAGCCAGAAAATACCAAGTGTGACTGTTGGATCCCAGGTAAAGGTTACAGGGCTGGCAGTTTGGGGGGGGGGGTTTACTCATTAACTTAGCTTTTTGTTATAAAGTTACTCAGAGAGAATAAATGAAAACCTCATGATGCCATTTTCGCCATTGTTTTTGTTGTTTGTACAGTTCCTGGCACAGTGGGGCCTCTCGTCCCTGAGTATGGCTTCCAAGTGCTACTGCATTAGAAATAACTGTACTTTTCAGAGTATAACAGCACTTCAAGCATATAGTCTGTATAACATTTGTGACTTAATGATCACAAATCAGCCTTAACTTACAGCACCAATACCCCCAGAGAAACACGCTGCCAGATCACTTTAAATTAGAATAAAATCTGGTCTACATGCAGATTTTGTACCAATATTGCTGTAATGGTTAGGGTATGATTTTTTTTTTTAACTGAAAAAGTTATACTAGCACTAATGTGGACCCAGTTAGTAAGTATGAAGCTGCCTCATGCTGGTATAGCTTCCCATTTAAACACCTTTTATTCCATATAACTGCATCCACACTGAAGGACCTGTATTTCTTTAACTAGACTGGGATACGTAAAGCAGAACAACTTTCTGGTGTAGATAGGGCCTAAGAGTTGAAAGGGGTGGGGGCATTTCAAGACTTCAGTTCCTGGTTCTATGCTGACTGAATTATAGTTGTGATTGTTCAGCACTTCTTGGAGCCAAGTCACTAATACGAAAAATCTCATAGATATTAGGAAATGCTGTACATTTTCTTTTCTTCCCACTGATTAATGTTTATCTTGCTTCCCCCCACCTTAGCCTAGGTATTTTTTGTGGGTTTAAAAAACAACTGCTACATTTTGTCAGCTTGAGATTGTGGTTTCATAAGTGAAGTTCATCCTGTGTTCATTAAAATGCTGTAATTAGTTGAGCTTTGAGTTAGCTCTTTGCTACATGCTTCATAGGAAAACAGTGCAGCTTATGATGAGCCCAGTGGTTACTAAGGTACATAATCACCACAGAACCCATTTCTTGTTTTGTTAGACATCTTTCACATTCTATTTGTATAACTAACTGGTATATTACTGCCCAATCAAAACTTGGCCATAAAATGTTGATTTTGGGGTATTTGGAGACTGTGTAATAGAATCATTTAAGAAAAAACTTGTTACTATCACACCATAGCACCTGTTAATAGATATTTATTATTTATCCTAAAAGGTATATAAAAAAGGGGGTGTGTGTGTGTGTGTGTAAAAGGTATATAACTTTGGAATAACATTTTGAAAACAACATTTTAATTACAAGTCTTGATCTGTTGCAAAGGGTGGGGGAGTTAAAAGTTTTTGGGAAATAATATAATTTGGGGAACCTATGTATAGGAGGTCCGATGGGCAGATGATATAAAAAATGGTGAAGGGAAGGAGTCAAAGATCAGATTGCAAGAAGGCTTCAATCCACTTTGCCTACAGGGGAAGAAGCCTGTAGTGGAAGGAGAGAACAGTGATCTAGTTAGATGTTCCTGGTGGAGTCCCCTTCTTTCAGCTAGCTGAAGCAACGTATTTGGGGAGGGAGGAAAGAAAGGGAACAGCATTTAGAAGAAGAATAAAAGCCCTAAGATGGAGCAGGAAGATTGAAGGGTAAGGAGCAGAGGAGAAACTCAAACACAAGGGGACAAAACAAGATTAAGGAACAGAAAATCTAGCAGGAGAAGAGCAAAATGTAGGCATGGGGAGCAAGATATACAGATCATAAAATAGGATTAGAATGGGGAGTAAAATATACGGACAGTAAAATAGGATTAGAATGGGATTGAAAATGCAGTTTAGAAATGGGGATTGGGAGATGAACTTTTCTCCTGCCCTGGTCTTTACTTGGTATGTAGAGTTCTTCTGTTTTGGAGAGGGATGCCCCTCCCTCCCCTCCTCCCATTGCATTTTCTAGCTGCGTGCTGTTTTTTCAGTTTAAAACTGTAGTAATTCCAGAGGTGATAGGTGTGCAAACTAAGAGCCACATCTTCAGCTGGCTGAAATCATCATGATAGCTTTGTTGGCTTCAGTGAAGCTGTGCCAGTTTACACCGCAGATAATCTGTCCCTAAACATGATGGTCTGTGATGCTCTGCATCGTGCCATTGACACCTGTGTAAAATGCCACCAAATCAGAAGAATGGTGTCTTACATCCAATTTGCACTGGTGTTAAAAGCTGCACAAAGTGCAGGACAATGGAGAATCAGGTCCTAAATGTTTCTCTGGTGCTGAAAGAGGAAATGGAATCACCATGAAAACAGTTGTTCCATGTGATGAATTATTTAATCCAGACCACAAATGCCCCATTGCCACACATGATGCACAAATGCTTTTTCAACCTGAATACACCCTTTCCTCTAATGGGTGTCACAATTCTTATACATTCACTTGTTTGTCTATTTAGCAGTTTGCTGTTGAGGGTTTATGGGTGTGTGAGGGATGGAGGCGGAGAGGAATTCAGTTGAATGAAGCAGTCTTTTCCAGTATCTGTGGGTTGGGGGTAGAAGTATTCTTGGGAGCTCTTTGTGCGGGTACTCCTTGGTATATGAAAAGAAAAATGTAAGTTATTCTATAAGTAACCCTGAGACCTGCAGCAGATGTCTTTAATGAAGTAAAAATTATATCACGTGAAGAATTGGCCTTCTCTATGCAAAATGCATTATTTCAAAACAGATCTGTGCATTTTTAACACCACAGCCGCCTTCTAAAATAAGTTCATGTTTTGTCAGTAACACTGCCTGTCTTCTCAGAATTGTTTCACTTACCTACAAAGCTGATGCGGTTCTCCTCTTCTTCTTCTTCTTGCCCCATTTCACCCCCAAAATACAGCTTAAAGGGATTTTCTTCTCTTTGTCTCTATAAGTAATTTAGAGCATTTCTAAAGTGTTACCAACACTCATGCAGGCATGGGACATAGTTCATTCTCTATCTTGCTCTTTGAGGCTTGTCTTACACAGTTTTTCCTCAATTTTACTAAATTGATAGAAAAATGATATAGTTAAATCAATGCAACCCTCTAGTGTGGATGAAGTTATAGTGGTTTTTACAGAGGTGTTTATATCAGTATAGCTTGTTTTGTACAAACATGAATATAAACGCCTTTATACAAGCATAACTGTTCACACTAGAGACTAGGGCAGAGGTTCCCAAACTGTGGGATGCGCCTCCATACAGGGGCTCAGAGGAACATTTGGGGGGATGCAGCAGGGCCTGGGCCAGACCCCATGGGGGGCAGGGAGGGAGCGCCACCCAGCCCCAAACTCTGCTCTGGCCCTTCTTCCTTCCCAGCCTCTCAGCTATGGCCTCGGCACCTGGCTGTGGCCTTGGTTCTTGGCTCAGCCCGGACTGCAGCCCCACTCCCAGCCACAGCCTCTGGTCCTGCTCCCAGCCACAGCTGGCAGGGGGGGACATGGATGGGGTAAAGAAGGGGGGCCTGATGTAATCTACAATATTATAGTCCCTAATCCAGTGGTCCTCCAAAGTTTTACATCAGGCCTGCCTCCTTTACCCTGCCTATGTCCCCTCCCTTCCAGCTGCGGATTAATAATAGATTAATCTATTCATATGTCTTTGAGCATCCTGTCCAGTTTTTATTTTCTACTAAGGCAGTTCTCTGGGGGGGAATGATTTGGTTCAATCCCTGTCTCTTTGGGCTGGGTGTTAAGCATTTATATATCTTAATTTCAGAGATCTTGATTGTTAAAATATTCATTTTTTAAAATAAAAATTGTACAAAGAGTGGTGAGGAAATGTAAATTCAACAGCATGCTAATAAAATGTAGTAGTCATGTATTCTATACTACACAGTGTTTTTGTTAAGTCTTTTATTTAATGGAGTGTTTGGCATTGGAAAAAATAGCTACACAACTATTTTTAATCGGTGATTTACAAGTTAGATCATCAGTTTGTTGCCACTCAGCTCACTGAGTTCCCAAGGAATATAGGGTGTTTGACAGTTAAAAAATCTACAATGTTATTTAATTTGAAAAATTCCCTTTTTAGCTAACTGTTTGGCAAAGAATTTCCTGGACATGTGCTGTATTTCAGATGACTCATTGCTTTTTGCTTCTCCTTTTAAAGGATTGCAACATTCTATAAAGCAGCAGCTCAGCTTTTAGTCTGAACACAGTCATTTGTGGGAAAGCGAAACAATCAAAGAATCTATCAAGCTCCGTTCTTATTCTCAAATTCCTTGATTTATTATGCACTTACAGGAGTTTGTAACTGTCCTGGTACGAGACCCTAGGATACAGAAGGAAGACTCTTGGCATTCACATATAGACTATGAGATATTCATTCATGTAAGTATAAAAATAACACACTAAAAATATTTTGCACTTATGTAGTGCATTCTATTCAAGGCTGTGATAACTTCAGAAATATTAATGAGTTAAGCCATAGAGCACCATTGGAACACTGACAGGTGGTATGCTCCTTTTATAGCTGGGGAAACAAAGTTGGAGAGTTTGGCCAAAGTCCTGCAGCAAATCAGTGGCAAAGCTGGGAATTCAATCATGATACATGCTGGCTCACATTTGTATGCTCTAGGATGCTCTGTCCTCTGACAGATACTGTTCATAGTTCTAATTCTTCACAAAAAAACTGATGTGGCAGACTTTGCATGGTCACTGGTCTTATAGTAAAAAAAAAAATTTGGACTTCAAGCATCCATGTTTATACAAATCTCTTTTCAATTAATAATCCAGTTACTTGCTTCAAAAGCAAAATTCCTGAAGCGGTTTTATCTACCAAGCTATTTAATTGTTATAACTATGTAAGTGTTCAATGTGTCTAGACATTTATATTGTGGTATTTGGGTACTTTAAGTGTTTTTCTTAATGCTTATAATTTTACTGTACCACATTCTAATAAGGATACGTTTGAAATTGTGATTCTATCATATCCTAAATCTGCCACACATTTCATTGAATTAAATATTGTTGATAATTCTTCCATTACCATAGTTTGTTGGAGTGAAATGTTGAAGGGATTATAATAAATTCCTCTGTCTAGAGCCTGAGATTGCTATTCACGATATGAAAAATATCTTCTATCCCCTCATGCTGGCAGGATTACTGGGTTCATCCTATTGATGTTTTGATCATAAAATATCTCCTAAAATATTGGCTACCAGGCACACACAGATTACTTTGGTAGAAAAGTTAAATTCCATCCTTTTATCACACATTGATGCTGTACTTTGGAGCAACCCATTTTGGAAAACTGACAAGAAACTGGTAATGTGGACCGAGTGGATTCATAAGAGGATAATTAAGGGGTCTCAGTTGATCTCAGAGGTTCAGTTTCTGCCATTCCAAGCACTCCAACAGCAGTACACCAGGCATCATCCAGCTGCGGGCAGTTACCTGCAGCTTATGCATCTCTTGAAGGACATATTTGGTTCTGTTATGCAGGAAGCACCAGGGATTCCAGAATTGTAACAGGTTTGGAGAGTGCTCCGTAGGTTCACCAGACCAGCTGTAGTTTGTTACAACTTCCTGGCCCAAAAACCCTCCTTAATTTAGATTGCTTGTGACAAGAATTGAACAAAAACATGTATATACTCTTGAAGCCTAGCCAATGGAGAAATGCCTTGCAAAACATTAAAAGCTTTATTATTTATCTACAATTAAGGCTGATTCAACAGAAAATTATATTTCATTCACTTGGTCCCTGCACAGGTTAGTGCATGAACCTTGCCAAAACAATTGCTGTTGGAGATGGGGGGGTCTCCTAGAGTTCAGATATTTTGGGATTGACCCAGGATACAATTCTTTTGGCTACAAGTAGGCAGGAGGATTAATATAATGGATACTTCCTTAAAAATTACTTCCTTGAACTGTGTTTTGGTGTTGCGCAAAAAGAGCACTCGTCACCTTTTCAAGGGGAAAAGGCAGTATGCCGCATTTATTACCAGAAACTAAATTAATAACTATCTTAAGCCCATTTACGTGTGTACACACACACACACATGTACACACCCCCAAAAACGTTCTGTAGTTATATAGCTACGAGTCCTGATCGTGGCTTGAGGTCACAGCTTGGGTCTGTTGCTGGAATTCGTGGCTCGTGGCAGCTATCTGGCCAGAGAAGCTGGGCAGAAGGAAAGCGAAGTCTTTGTCGGGCGCGCACCAACGCTCTTCTTTGGTGTATAGAATGTTTCTCCCCCAAAGCCTTGCAATCTCACCCAGTCTTTTATAGGTTTTTGACTTCAGTGCAAACTTCAGAGTTTGGCTGTCTCTCATCGCTTCTCTGTGACTGTTGATTGCTGGACAATAGCAGACGTGACTTTCAGCTCATTCTTGGTGTCTTGATTAAGTTTGTTTTGTTTTCTGGGGTGGATTTTTCTTCTCTTGCTTTTTAGGGATGTGTTTGCATTCTTCAGCCATTATGGTGGACTCCACACTTCATCAGGACAAGCTGGCAGTTTGGGTCTGATTCACATGTACATACACCTTCCATTCATACCTTGTTCAAATAAGATTACCTATTCAACTAAAAGTTTAGAAAGAGTTTTGTACAAGATGGAATACATTTGGTCAAAATGGGGTTTTACATTTACAATATGGAGTATGGCAGAGAGAAGTTCAAATATTACAGACAGAATTGTGAGATGGTGATTATACATTCTGGGTAAGAAGGGTTGAAAACAACTTTAAAAATAATAGACACACTTATTACCTAAGGACAGATAGGTATAAACATATACAGCAAAGTAGGCTGGGAGTGAGTGGCTCAGAGGAAAAGACACGGCCTTCCCACTCAACCATGGAAAACAAATGGACAGCGGTTGGAGCCCAGCGCTCCCCAGTACCCTACCAAAGAACAGATGGGGACTGCCTCAATTAGCAACAGTTGCAAAAAGCAGCAGATTGTTTAATTGCCAATAAAGCCACAAATGAAAAGCAGAGATGGACAAACACCTCCAGGAATGAATCAGTTATCAAATCTGTATCTAAAGACACAATTCTAGGAATGACTTGATTATTAACTATATATATATATAGTTAAATAAAATTTAATTTTATATAACATATAATATATATATAATATTTATATAAATATAAATAAATGAAGACTGACACAAATAAAGCTGTTAACTAATTAAAACTATATAGAGCTTGACACAAATAAGGGTATGAATGAACAAAGCTATGAATGAATCTACAGGCTTACAATTTTATTCCTACATTGTGTTAGATCCCATCATCTTGGAAACTCTCCAACTCACAGAAAACTTGGTTTTCTAGAACAGTGCTTGTAGCCAGATGACTCCTATTGCTTAGGGGAAAGAGCGGACCAGGGATAGAAGGTTGGCTCAATAACTAGGCTGAACTGGCAGCTAAAGTGTTGGTAACATTTCTGAGAAGAGAGACCTTGAACAGATTTGGTCTGACTTTTTAGAAATCTTTGATTAACTCCCAGCAGATGGAAACTGAGAGTGCTTTTCTTTCCCTTCCCTGCTCCACTCCCATCTAAAATCTTGCATATTTAATCAAATATTGAAGTGAGAGTTTGAGAGCATGAAGTCATGTGATTGCTAAATAAGGACACAAGCCTGTCAGTGCTTTTTACATGTGTATGGGAGGAAAGCATTCATCCTAGTAAGGGCAAACAGTCATATGACTGGGAACCAAGAACCCAGTTCTTACAATTGCTTTCCTCGGTGTAGCAAGCATTCGTGCTAGTCCTATTGATTTAACTAGGACTATGCATTGGAAGAAGCATATGTGCATGAGTAAGAGGTTGCAGGGTCATGACCAGAGCTACTTTAAAAAAACAAAAACAAAAAAGAAGCTTTTTTTAAATGCAAAAATTGAAGCTTTCTGTTGCAAATAATTTTCTGATAAACTTTTTGACCTGCTGTAATTGACATCTTCATCCTTTGCTTTCAAAACAAAATGAAGAAAAATGTTCCCTGGGAAGTTAGAAGCTGATCCTGATGTGGTTCAAGATAACACTGTTTACATAGCTCTGATCCTGAACTGAATTGAAGTGAGTCCTTCAGTTTTCAGGAACAAAATTCCCAATATATTTTTGGTATCAAATAACTATGCTGTTTTCTGAAATCGAAGGATTTACAAGTAATCAGTCTGATTTCCCAACAGACAAATAGCATGTGTTTTACAAGGAAAACCTCTTGCGTGAGACGACGCTTTCGAGAATTTGTATGGCTTCGGCAGAGACTTCAGAAGAATGCTGTGCTAATGTGAGCGATTTTTAAAACTACCTTCCATTAAATACAAGTTTAATACTTTGCAGATGGCACACAGGGGTAGGGTTCATATAAATTAGAGTTGGGAAAGATTTTAGCCCATATACTCCACACTCGACCAGTGTAAGGTTGTTTTAGTGCTTTGCAGGTACCTCGACACAGTGATAAAAAACCTGTGGCTGGCCTGGCCTCTGGGAGCTTGAGTTCCAGCCTGAACCTGAATGTCTACACAGCAATTTTTCAGTCCAGAACCTGAGCCCCACAAGTTTTTTTTTTTATCACTGAGTAGATGTACTCTGCCTGGCTTGGAATTAAATCTCTCAAGCAATGGGGCTTCCACCTAGAGGTTCTGGAATAATTTATATAGTCGGGGTGCGGAGAGCCATTGAACCAAAATGTAAACCTTGTATATGATTGAAACCACTTCAAGCCAGCACCCCTAGTTCCTGCACCTGTGCCTCCATCGTTACCTTTTGGTTGCTATTCCCCAGAACGAGTCGTGTCTAACATGTTTTATCTTGGATTATATTGCATACAAGTTTGAATAGCTAGTGCTTTTGATAAATCATTACAGATAACAAAAATGTAAATTACACCACTCTATATTTTCCTGATCCAACGGTGGAATCTAGGTGTCTATATACTAGGTTCTCATATGGTCCTTATCGCTGTCGTAGCTGAGCACCTCCCAAAATGATAAAATGTGCACACAAAGATAAATTTGTGTCTCTTTCTTCCTTCCATTTAGCAGGGATTGGCTTTGCTTTCTATTTGTCCAAGGTTATTTTTTGTTTTTGTTTTTTGCCTGCTGATATAATTTATCCTCCTAAAATTAGGTGTTGCCAGCTCACACAGTTTTATTGACAATCTAGCTATATTTGGGTTTTTTCCCCTCCTCTCAAAATCCCAGCTCCTGAAGTAATGTGATTATTACTCCAGTTTTTATTTTAATAAATAGTAAGTTTCTAGCTCTCGTGTCTTCAGAAAGAAGCTTGAAAATGTGACCTCCTAAAGGGTAAAAAACCAGAAAACAAATACAAAGAACCCTAAATTAATCATTTTCAAAATTACATGATTTTAAATCAAGCTCATGATTTTTTGGGACCCGACTCATGCTTTTTGGATCCTTAGGGTTGGCAATACTGTTTAACATAAACTCTTTTTCTCAACCACTTCATTTTTGGTTTTAACTATGTATTTTATTTTTTTTAAAGCCAATTGCCTGAACTTCCACCTAAAACTCCCTTTTTTAATATGAATAATCCCCATCATGTGGACCATCGTCGACAGGGCTTACAAGAATTTCTTGAGAAGTAAGTACTGCAATTAGGCTTAGTGTGGTTTTATTGTCTAATGAAGTTAACAATTTGCTGTATTGCACAGCTCATCTCCTATACATGAGAGCCATCTTGTGGTCAGCATTATATATTGCACTTAAGATTCCCTCTGTCTCTCATTGACACATTTTTGTACATAAACCCCTTTAGCTGAACTGTTTCAATGGAATTTCAACTGAAGTTCTGCATGTTTCGGTGTATTGATTATAAATGGGCATTTTTTAAAACATCACAATGTTTAAATTATTTCATGGCCTTATTTTGGTTGAAAATGCTCTTCTGGTGAAATCTGTTAGCTTTTCAAGAATGAGCTAGATACGTTTAAACAAAAAAACAGCTTCACGGTGAGGAAACCAGTGTTAACACCTTTCTAGCAAACTCTTCTTAAACACAGTGGGCTGGGGGAAACTCTCTGCAATGGGTTAGATGAAAAAAATACCTCTAGCACTGTGACTGATGCTGCTGAGCTACGGTTAACACCTATGTTTGGATCCCCTAGTGTAGATAAGGCGATCTTCCAGCTGGCACCATTTTTACCACTAAGCCAAATAAGCTTGATTTCAGCTAAAGAGCAAAAGAGTGGTCAAAAACAGGACAGGCTGCTGCATCCTTGTCTATACTAGATCTCCCACCAGCACCAAGATTGCTTCACCTGAACTGCTCATAACGCTGGTAGAAATTTTTTGGGTCATTTTCCATAGTGTAGACTTGGACAGTAGAATGAGTCCTGTCTCTTCTTGCAAGGGACATGTCATGTGAAAACATTGTTTAAAGGGCTACTGTGGATGAACCGAAAGAATTTTAAAAAGTCTCCTAGGCCAGGCTGCAACCTGAGCTAGAAAAAGGTTTTCAAAACAGCTTTAACATGGTTTTAGCTCAGCCACTTTGGCTGTTTAAACACCTTGTTGTTATAAAGTGCTTTTCATCTGTAGATCTCAAAGCACTTTACAAAAGAAGTCAGTATCATCTCTTTTTTACAGATGGGGAAAATGAGGCATAGAGACTTGCCCGAAGTTGTCCAGCAGCTAACTGCAGAGCTGGGACTAGAACCCATGTTCCCTGAATCCCAGTCCAGTGTTCTAGCCATTAGACCAACCATGTTAAAACCTGTTTTGCTGGCAACTGTGTGTGTACCATCTTGTGGCTTTTTCTACCATCTGTAAAATGTCCTACTATTGCTATTGCTAGTGCCGCTCCATTCGTGATTGCAGTGGTGGGAGGACTAGTGAAATCAGGCTGCTACCAGCCACCAGCTACTTTGAGCATGGTTAGATGACATGATGGTTAGATCGCCAGTCTCCTGTCAACACCAGCACTTACCAGTGTGGAGCTGTACCAATAATAGCAAAGGCAGGAATTTTTAAGCAAGTTACCATGCTTTTTGGCACATGCTCTTCCTGGCCAGTGTCATGTAGCTTTAAGCTGAATCCTTTGCTCCCAGTTTGGGAAGAGCAAGAGAAAATCTGTTAGCAATGTGCTCGGTAACGGGGAAGAGGATGCCTGTCTATAGGGATCCCATTAGCCATTTCAGAAACAGTCTTGTCTGTTCTTGCATAGCGTCATATCCAATCTCTGTTGGCCAGGACTTTGGTCATGACACTGCTTGAGGGGACATGATACTAATGCATAGAGAGGTGGAGGATCTAGGGATTTCCCCTCCACCTCATTGATTAAAGAACAACTCAAGAGTTGGGAATATTGATGGGCTGGACAAAGCCTGTGGTAGTTCACATATCCATGTCTAAGCTCTCAGCCGTCTTTGTGCCATTGTATGGATAACAGTTATTTTTAAAGATACTCTAATTTTAAAATGAAACTTGTAGAAATAATGATCACCGCAGGCTGCTTATCAGTGACTTTTATTATGGGACCCAATGAGTTTCCATCCCTTGGCTCTGTTTCCAGAAGTGACATTAAAACAGATTTACTTTCTTTCAGCTTTTTGGAAATCTGTAATTTAACTGAGCATTGTGAGAGGAGAATTTTGAGTGTTTCAATTCAAGCCCGTTACTCCAAGAACATCAAAATTATGAGTGTTTGGTGCATTACAGGTTTTAAAATGGGTTTTTCCTGTGATAGTAATGATTTAAATGTTTGTTTCAGTGCTGCGTGAAGGGTGGAACCGTTCTCCCAGACACTCTCAGCCACAGGGGAAAGCTAGACTTGAAAGGAGTTTTAGAAAATATAGTTGTTAGGCTGAATTGGCTTGGCATCTACATCCTGTGGTGCTGCCCTCTGCTGCATGAAATGTCAGACACATCCCTGTTTGTAGAAAGGTTCTCTCCATTGGCTGAATTAGCATGCAGCTCCTTAGGCCTCTGTTTTTGAGAGTGTTGGTTTATTCTTTTTTTTTAACCAAATGTCGTGAGTTCTTTTCCTGAAGCTGCGTTTGTGATTCATTGACAAGTGTGAGATCTGCATCATTCCAGCACCGGATTACTGCAGATTTTTTTCATGAGACACATGCTCCAACAATTTAAACTAGTGGCACGGAGGTATGGTTAGTCTGGGGCCTGACAGTTCCCTCTCCCTTGATTATATGTACATTTATGGATCTTTTTTGACACTACTTAATGCTTTAAGTCTAAATTCTGGGCCCCACATTGTCTATAGCACAGAGCCCTCCGTATCTCCTCAGGACCGCCACGCTGTGCATCTGTAAACAATTGCTTCCTGACGCAGACAGAATATCCTTTGAGGCAGCAAGGAGTACTTATGCAGACCCTCAGTCCTTATCCACCTCCCATGCAACAGTTTGGTGCCTCCATTATTCCAGGAGAGCAGTAGGGGAAATCTGTCACAGAGAAACTGAATGGGACCCTCCAGGCCAAACCAGCAAAAGTCAGCTGGTTATCCAGGGCCAGGTGACAGGTACCTGTCCGGCAGAACAGCACACAACTGTCCACTGCCATTTGCTTATGGGAATGAGCAGACTAGGGATCCCAAGCCATTTGTGCCAATCAGCTTGAGGAAGATGGGGCCATGGGTAAAATTTTCAGAAACACCTCATTGAGTCTTAGGCTCCTAAATCTTTTGAAAATGGGACTTAGGTTCCTAAATCACTTAGTCACTTTTGAAAATGTAACTCTCTATCCCTAGCTTTTTTCCTCTCCTTTGTCCACCTCTGTGTGGGAAGGTTGCTGGGACAATTCCCAGGACACCCACAGACAGAAGATTTGTGAAGGGCAGCTGGGAAGAGGAGACTCATTTGCATGAGGTTTCTGCTCCCCACCCTTGAAGACTCTGTACCACCCAGCTGGAGAGTGAATGTGGAGCTCTGTTGTCCCCACCTCCACACGTCATCCCCTGGGTCAGTTAGCTCTTGTTTAGACACATGGGGTTTCTATAGCAAGGATTTGGCCCTTCGTTTGAAATAAATAAAACATTATAATTCATGCTGGAACCTGGAGTTATATGATAAAACCAGACTCATCCATTCCCAGCACTGATCCTGCTTGTCTGATAGGTGATTAGCATTGTGACTGACACAAGAACTGTAGAACTCAGCCCTTGTTACTGTCAAGTTCAATGTTTGAGAACTCTGCCTGCATTAGCCAGAGGTCAGTTTGCTGACTTTCAGTCCTAAACGGCTCTTTAGGAATGAGGAAAACTACACATTTCCCTTGGAAATCTTCCTGAAGATGCTGTATTCTGATGCTCCTTTAAATTGAAACAAAAAAAACTTATTACTGAATTAGAGAGGGCAAAAAAATCAAGAAATTATCTTTATTAATACTAAGTTTTGTAAGACCCTGTTTCTTTTCACCCGTTTGTTCTGCACAAAACTTTATTTTGGGGCCTAAAATTACCTGAGTGATAATTTACATTCCTGTTTATTATAACTCTGGTATGTATTTACCAAAAGTAATTTATTTTTATTTAAGTTACATTCCGTTATTTTGTTTTTGTTGAATGAAACTGGAGTTTTCTCACACCAATATGTGGTATAAAAAAAGGGAAATATCAATTAGTAATCTCTTGAGTAGCTATTTCTGGTATTTACAACTGGGAAACATGCTTAATATTACAGCTTAATCTCTTTTCATAATATGGAAATAGATACAAAGTTTTCAAAAGTCCCCTGATGATTCACCAAACCTGTTCCTAATCTTGCCTCCCTACCTCGCATGTGCTTGGATCGCTTTTGCCTTGTACCCTGTGTAGTCATTTGCATCAGTGCAAAGTGAGTATTAAACACTACTATTCTGATCTGCTTGTTGTTTGTTCTCACTTTGCACTGATATAAATGACTACACAAGGTATAGGGCAATAGTGAACCAGGGCTGTTGACTTCATGTAAGTTTTATTCATACTAGTAAGGGATGCAGAATTGGGCCTGATCTTTCTATTAGCATTATTCTGAGAAGAATGCTCCAAATATTTCAAATTTGGTGTGTTGTGCTGAAGTAACATTTAATATGGGATCTGGCTGCTACTCCTAGCTTCTCTGGTTAGTTAAATTCTCTTCTTCATATTCCCAGCTAGTACCTGCTGCCTTTCACACTGGCCTGTTATCAATACCATTTCCTCTTTTATGAAACATATGAGGAAATCTAGGACATTTTGCAAAGGAGGAAGATAGAGCTTTATTGACTGTGGCCTTTGTGTTTCCCCATTCTCTCTGTCTGAATCTGTGTGTGTTCAATAGAGGGCACCAGAACACAGGCTGTGATCAGTTGTTTCTGGTAGGTTTTTTTCCCCCCCACCCCCTCCATGATCTGATGTAAATGGGCAGAGTAAATTTGCTGAAAACGAAATCAGAGTGTTAACCTTCCACACACATTCAAGTGTGCATCTGTCATTATATTAGGTTACAGTAGATACAGGAAATCTTTAGTTAGGATTAAGCTGTACTGTTCAGCCATATGCTGTTCTCCTCCAGCAGAACAGTGTATAATATACCTAATAAAATCACACTGAAGAAAGCCAGATTTTGGCCTTGGTCCAAATAAGACACAACATGTTTTGCCTTTTGTAAATGTTCTCTCTTTAGTTCCTGAAGAGGGAACATTTCTCATGCAGGATATATATCACTGCCTCAAAATATATGTGCTTTCTTTTGCATCTCAGTTGGAATTTTATTAAGAGGTCTGCCCGGGCCTAATTTTAAAGGCCAACCCAAACCCAACCACACCACAGCTGACCTGAAGCTGAGAAGGGCAAGTCATTTTCACAGCTGAGCTGACCCTTATAGTCAGTCCTTGTCGGGTTGCAAGGTCAGGCATGGAGAGCAGGAGCCGGAGCTGGCATAGCAGCATGGCCAGAGTGCTGCAAACACCCATGTGCTTCTGCCATTCACAAGCCTGGCCCACGCCCCTTCCCTACCGTGCAGCTGCCCCAAGAAGCCCAGGGCTGTCCATATCCCAGAGGGGCCTCAATCCTCCATACCCCCAGCTGGGGCAGCCATGCAGCAGGACAGCCCCATAGCGTGCAGGCATGGGGCAGCCTCCTTCTCTCCTCTGCTACCACCTCCCACCCAGCCCTACTGGGTGCAGGCATGGGCCAAGGGGGCAGTGCAGGGTGAGTACCCATCTGCAGAGCCCCATGAAAGCCTCCATGCTGGACAGGAGGGGTAAGATGTAGGACAGGTGGTGCCTGGTGTGGAGTCCCAGTTGACCATATTGTGCTTCTCTGCTCAGACCTGAGCCACACCATTTGTGTGTGTCTTAAGACAGGAAACAACTCATGAGAATACAGTGCCTCCTCTCATGGTGGCAGCACCTCCACCAGTCACTGGCCCATGTAAACAAAGGACTGTTTACCACCACCCTTTCATGCCATCCCCAGGGTTGCCTGTGACTCTGCGCCTGCCCCCAGTCTCTCAGGCCTAATTTTAAAGCCTGACCCGAATTCAGCCTAAGCATGTTGACTCATTTTCATCCCCATTCTGACCTGAACCCAAACCCTGTTGTGTCATCTACATGTTATCTCTTGTCTTTTAGACTGCAAGCTCTTTGGGGCAGGGACTGTCACTTTCTATGTGCTTGTACGGCACATAGCACAATGGAGTCCTGAGAGCTACTGTAATAATAATCAATAATACTAATAACTGGTGGCAAAGCATGCATGTTCTTGTTTTGGAGGTGTGAATATTTTGAACAGAAAAACAGAAAACTAGAAATGGATAGTGCAGACACTTTATTTTTCATTTTGATTGCTTTTTAATTACATCCTTCAAGCAACGTAAGCAGCTAGTTCAGAAGGAAAAACGCAAAGGTTGTCCTTTCTCAATTAAAGGGTAGACAAGGCATTCCAATGACCTATTTAGGTGAAGAGTGCTTATATGACTGCTCACAAGTTGGTTTGCAGTGGTTAGTAAGGAGCTCTGATGTTTTCCTTATATAATGTGTGTTTGGTTTAATAAACATATTTCTTGTCTTCTTCCTTTCTGTATTTCTTCACTAATTTAACCTCCAGATGGCACTATTAAGCAGAAGAGAAAATAACTGTGAAATGATGAGTCCAATGTAAAGTAAAATTGGAAACTGAATTATAGCTGCAGAAAAAGGACAGTAGCCTTGAGGTCCTGATCAACTTGTACTCTTATCACTTTTGTTTGCTGTTCCCATGTGTTAGGTTACCAGCAAGTTAATAACAGTGCTTCAGCAGTTCAAGGCTTAGTAGAATTGCACTGGACATGAAATAAAGCTAAAATGAATTTGTGTCCGATACCATTGACATTAGTGCTCATTACTTCTGTGGTGTAAAGCCTCAAACCCATCTAAAATCAATTTTAAAGATTACCCATTATTTTATAAAGCAAATAAAATACATTTCAAACAGCAACAAAGCTGCAAGTATAGTGTAATCTCATGAACAGTTAGTTACTTGTGTTTTAGCCTAGGTGGCAGGGAACTACTAAAGGTACAATACATGAAAATCTTCAGGGAAACGAAAGCTTATGCACACTGAATTAAATGGGCTTGCTTTTACTAATTACTTTGAATTAGAAATGCAGATGTCAATATTGCAAAAATGTGAATCTCCTCAATGTTATCTTTTTTTAACTCTGGAAAGGAAACACTAGGAAGATTTATTTTAAGGAAACAACCCCAAACAAAAGGAATGAGTTGACACCTCCAGTTCTTACACTATCAAGCTATATCTATTGTGTGGCATGATTTTTGTTCATTTGTTTGTTTCGTGATGTTTGTGTCATTTCTTGTTTGGGATTTCACATTGACCAAGAGTGGGCAATGAGTGATGGCTTTTTAGACTCTATTCATGAAGCTATTGCTGTCGAGGAGGGAGGTGTGTGGATTTGTAAATTCTGTGGCTTGGTTCATTTTTGTATACTATTAGGTAGGTTTCTTATGGGTTACTGAGAAGTTGTTTTTAAATGTACTGAGAATTAATATTTTGTAGGCATGGATTTTAAGAGAGACTATATTTGTGATGTCTAGTTTTAAGGAAATGGAGTGAGTTTATCAGAATAAAAACTGGATTTTATCAATGTTTAAAAATGTGCTTATCTTGAACAGTACCGAAAACTGTTCCCTGTTGCAACCCCACTCTCTCTGGTAAAATTTCACATGCAGTGTGGTAGATCCTTATGGCCCACTGAGCAAATATTTTTCATCACTGAAAACAACAATTTCAAGTGTGTGCGTGCGTGTGCAGACCCTCAAATACCCTCAAAATTAGTTACATATAGGTGGTCGTCTCATTATGCTTTGCTTTAACCTAAAGACAGAAATCCTTAAGTATATTGCATTAATTAAATATTACCAGTATGTTGGTCACAATAGAGAACAGGTTTCAGAGTTCATTTATGTTTAAGATGTTACCAACATGTGGTAATCTTGAAAGAACCAGTCTGTTGTACGTTTCATGTTAATCGGGGTACTTGTATAATACAACTGTATTTGTATTTATTTATTTTGCTTTCACCAGTATTTATGTTGTTGTATATCTTGTATCCAATTGTATACAGATAATGTTGCCAAATATGATAATTAAATGGAAAAGATATTGGTAACTAAAACCTATCCTAAATATTTTTAAGTAGGTAATTCTGAACAGTTCTGGCTAGCTTAAATATATTTCAGTAAATTTGCACGTAGTATGAGTGTTAGTGTCATAAGCCCTTATTCTGCAAATGCTGAGTATTCCCACTGAGCTCAGAAAGACTACTCCCATGAGTAAAGTTACACGTACATTAGCATTTTGTAGGAATGGGCCCTTATTGTCTGCTGCTAATCATGTTAGAATAGGCATATTGTGCAATTCGTTTTTTATACAAATATCACAGGAGCGTTGCATTTTCAGAGTAGCAATGCAAATGCTCAGATTTCAGTCCTTGTAGAGTAACTCTAACTTTCCAATTTTTTTGAACGCATTGTACTTGGATTACACAGTTCATGTGATTAAACAGGTCATGCTAAATGCATTTGAAGGCTAGTTTTCACAGATACAAACTGCAATTGAAGATAGACTTTTTAAAAAAACAGCTAAAATGAAGAGCATTGTCTGAACTTAATAAAAACATTTTACAAACAGATTTAAATCAATATACATCAATGGCATTTTTACTATCCCTTAAATAGATACAAATTTGTAAAAGTGTAAATATGTACTTCTCATTTTTGTTGGTGCGCACACATTCTATTTCACAGGTATTTCAAAGTCCTGACTTTTCATGTTTTTAAACACCTTCATCTTTTTCCCTCCCAACAGAAAAAAGGCAATTAAAATTTTAGAGTAGATTAGTATTTTTAAAAATATATAGACAATTCTTGAATTGAGACCAAATTTCCATAAGTGCATGTGCCTTTGCCCCCTTACAATCATTTAATTGATCCACATGGTAATAACAGATGGTTAAATGGAAGAAACGCCCTTGAAGTTATTCTTATAACAGATGTTCTTAACTATTAGCTTCATGTTTTTACTCACCTAAAATTCCAGATAATGTAATAAAAAGGTAACACATACCTAATCATTCTATTATGTGCAGTGCATTCTGAAACTAATTTGGGATTCATTTAAAAGCAGAACACCATTGAGAGAGTGTTCTAGTAATTCTGTGTATTTTTTTTTTAAAGGATTCTACAAAATGCATTATTACTTTCGGACAGTAGACTTCACCTCTTCTTACAGACTCAGCTAAGTCCAGAAGATATGGAGGCTTGTGTATCTGGACAGACAAAATATTCTGTTGCTGATGCAATTAATAAGTTTGCCTCTTTGAAACGACGTTTTCCTATCGAAGATGAAGAGAGGAAGAGAGGGAAAAACGATGCAGATTCTGATTCTGAAAGGTTACTTTCTTTCTTCCTCACATTCGGATATACATACATTTATACATACATACAGACTTGACTTTTTTGTTGATGTAATGCTAAGATAATGAAAAAATTAATTGACTGAGATTTTATTGAGCTGTGACAGCTCATCATAGAAGTCTTCACACACACCTCCACACTGAATTAATGAATGCAGTAGAAATTCAATTATCTGCATTCTGATTATGTGAATTTCATTTAGTCAGACTTGAATTATTCGCGTTTAAATTATCTTGCTAAAAAAATATCCAACTGCACTCCAAATGGCTAATTAAAAGTCCAAATTTCCTGTCTCTCTTTGTGACTGGAGATAATTAAAGTTCTCCTCTGTTACTCAGGCTTTGAGTGTGTTGTGAAAACCAATTTCCTTTCTTTATTTTTTATTTTTTTTCTCCTCTTCTCTGTAGTTCATCCTCCGGGCTTGGACACAGTAGTGATGACAGCCTTTCACGTGGATGTAAAGCAAGCACAGTTCCTGAAGAATCCTGAAAAACCATTTGTATATTGCCATGCTAAAAACAGCGAAATAACGTCCTCTCTGTTTTCAAACCATAGCTTTGAAACTGTTTGTTGCTTTTATTAAATGCACTGATTTACTTTTACACGTTGCCTATTACATTTAGGTTTATGCAGCCGTTAAAATCTGGACAAATATTGGGCTCGTGGTGCTCTGTTGCCAAATATAGCTGATAAAATATTTCCCTGGGTGATGGTATATTTTAGATCTTAAAAAATTAACATATTTTACAATAATTTAAAAATTAAGTGTATCAAATTGAAATATACTCAAAGCAACTTCATGTACTTTATACCAGAGAAGTTTCACTCTAAATAGTTGTGTGACATTGGCGATGAAACTAAATAGACTACAGGGTATTAACTTTTTAAAATAGCATGGCAACTTAAGAAAACAGAATCTGTACCATTTGTTGCTGACAATTGGAGATCTAGACTATCTTCCCCTTTCTCCAATTTTCTGGAAACCTTGCTGTTATCATGTACAAGAGCCAGAGGCCAACATTTTCAGAGATAAATGTGACATGATTTCCAGGGGTGCCGAAAACTTTCAAATCCCATGGAAGCTAGTGGAAGTTATGGATGCTGTGAAAATCATGCGTAAAATCTGGCCCCATTGAAGTCAATGGGAGTTTTGCACAGTTTTAAACAGTCACTGTTTCACTTTAGGTATCTATTTTTAGGGACCTATGTTTGAAAATATCAGCCAAGTGTTAAACTAAAATATTTTAAATGAAGTGAAGCTGTCTTTCTAATAGGATGATAGTCATAGAGATGTAACAACACATTGTTCAAATACAGAACTGTAAGCCTTTGGATACAAACCGGAATAACTGGTTTTTTAATTTCACTTTTACTGTAGTAAATACATTTCACATATGACAGGATTGAACACAACTTTTAACCACAAACATTGGTTATAATCTGTTGTTGGCAGCAACTAAGGATTGTCTTGTCCTAGAGCCTGTCAACTGAAAATGTTTCAATGTTTGTTTATATTTTATCTTCAACTGCTATTAAAGACAAGGCAATGGGCCTGATCCTGTTCCCATTGAAATAATTGCAAAAACTCCTATAGATTTCAGTGCTGTAAGTTTGGTCCCAGTATGGATTTTGTCTCTTACAAAGATACTGAAGCTAGTATCTTTTAACCTTTGAATTACAGAAACAATATATAATGAATTGGCCAGATAATAAAAGTTACATCCAGCTGGAAATCTGAGTTGTTTTAGAAAGGTGTGTCTTAACAGTTTGAGGATAATATCCCTTAGGTAACTATTCTGAACCACAGTTTTCTTTTGATGGTAGGTAGCACTTTTTCTTTTGCTCATTTTTGTTGAATTACACAAATATACACATCTCTGTGTGCAGAAGGGACAACAAAATATTTTCATATAACAGCAATAACCTTAATTAAAGCAACAAGTTATGATGACAAACTAACTTGAAGAGAGCTGCTATTGCAAAGTGCAGATTTTAATTTTACTTAACTTTTTCTTTGGAGGATGTTGCCTCCTGGATAGACTTATTATTTAGCAAAGCTGCACATAACATCAGTGAAAAATCTTGAAACAAACAAAAACAGAGAACTGGAATAACTTTTTAGAGAAGGAAATTATTTTGTTTACTGTACTATTAAGTTTTTGATGGTTTTATTTGTTTTTTAATGTTGAGATAGATCATTTAATGCACTTTACACTTTGTGGCCTACTAACACATATCCTGATTGTCTGTCAAAAAGTAAAGCAAAGGTAAGAGTTGGAGAACCTTTGTGACCACTTTTTGTAATTCAGGGATCTTTGTCTTTTGTGTATTAAGGAAACTCTGCAAAGCAGACTTTCAGTGATAAATATTGGAGATTCATAATAATTGTGTTTTTAGCTCTATCACACTTCACAAGTTATATCTGTGCTATAAAATCTGCTACATTGTCTTCCTATTATGCATAGAAATTTATTTAAAATGTTACTCTTTCAAGATCTCTGTATTCTTAGTATTAGTGGAAACGTTCATGTTAAGTGATCAGTGAAGAATATTCTGTTCTCATGTTTGTTTGTTACGTACCAAGAAAACAATTGTAAATGTTTTAGGAAATGTTTCTTATTTTGTGAAATTTAAATATAAAACTTCTTAAGATTTTTTTATTAGTCCTTGTGATTTTAGCACTACATTAAATTTTTTTTTTTTATTTCTACAAGAAACTCATCTCAATGATATTTTGATTCCTGGGGGGGGGGGCCCATGTTTGACTACAAGTGATATTTCTGTCTAGTTTTTCAAACAGTCAGGATTTCTAATTCCCCGCTCCTGCATAAAAAAATCTTTCATCGCTTGAATTGTTCCTGTTTTGCTCAGATCTACACTTATATTCTTCCCTCTCTTCATTTTATAAAAAACATTAGTAGAAACAGAATATTCTTAAGTAATTAAAAACAGCAAGTTATTTTTCTTATGTTTTAACTTGTAAATGAGATTTATCTTACTTTTAAAATCTGTTTTTTAATTTTTTCATGACTTTTAGTACTCTACACACTTTATTTGTTTCTCAAATATTTTGTGTGCACTATATGTTGTAAACAAACAAATAACCCCAGTTATTTATACTTTTGAATTCTAATGCATATTTAACTTCATGATAATCTAAATCAGTATTCCAACAACCTGTTACTTGTAATGCAACTGAAACATTCTTATAAACAAAGTAACAAAAATCCTTTTAAAAGAAAATGATTCATTTAATAACAGACAGCTCAGTTTTTATAAACATTCAGAGTAAGAAACTTGACAGTCTTATTTCCACCCAACACACATTTCTAAATTCCGTGCCCAACATTTCCAAATTCTGTGCATTTTTGTTTTTTGCAAATTTTTTGATTTCTTGAAGATATTTTTTTCAGAACTATATTAAAAAGTATCCAATTATATTTGTGGCATAATCTCTTGTAAAATACAAGAAGCATGTAAAGTTAGCAGCCCTTTCAAGGAATGGGTAAAATAAAACCATTATATGTCGAAGTAGTTATAACAACAGTAGTAGGATCAGTAATGGTGATCAGAGTTTACCCCCAAAATATCTGGGTTTGGGGTTTTTGTTTTTACTACTTTTGCAATGCTGCTCTTTCTTTTAAGCAAAAAAATGTAGTTCAGTACTTCCAGTGTCAAGACTATGATTCTTCTCATGAAAGGCCTTAAATACTTAAAGTAAAATAGATTTTTTCCTCTTAAAAATTAAAAATATTCTCTAGCAAGTTACATTGCTTCTTTGTCTACTTGAATAAACCGTATTTAGAAGATAATTCAATTATCTTTTATAACAGGAACCAAAAATACTTTTTTGGTTTGGAACATTGAGAATTATTGAATTGAAACCCATAACATGTATGTATCTATTTCTAAGCATATCAATGTATTCCTATCCTATTAACTTTCCATGAACAATTAACACAATAAAATAGGAAACATTGTAAACCATATAATATATATTATGATGGTTTGCAGTTGTGCTATTTTATTGTATAATTGCTCCTGGAAAGTTAAATAACAATACCTTTTTGATATGATACCTCTATAATCTAAGTTTGCAGTTACAATATATGCTCCTTAAAATCATCATCTGCAGTTTGGCATCAAATACAAACGGTTCCAGTTCTATGAGGAAAGCACTGCAAGTACTAAGACAAAGCTTGAGCACATTTACTGGAGATCATATTTAAAAAGCTGCAAATAAGAAACTTTTACCAACCCCAAGTATACTTTCCAAAACCTTCCCATCTCTGTAGCTGTATCTTATTAGTAAAAAGTTCCCCTTGCCTGTAGACGGCTACATTGCAAATCTCTCACGAACTGGTACGGTAACTGTAAAACTTTTCCTAACTGTTAGGAACACCGGTCCCCCAGTTCGTTTTGGGTTTGGTGTTTTTTTTTTTTGGTTTTTTTTTACATTTGCCATCAATTACTCTAGCAGCAAAACTCTTCTCAGTGCCTGTGCACTCTCCAAAGGCCACAGTGAAGCTTTTTTCAAACTACCTTTTCCTGTCTTGAATTTCTAACTTTATACATCCCTCCTCACTAGCCATCTGGCTCCATGCGAAGAGGCAAACAGTTACTCCAACAAGTGCCTAGTCATCAGCATCGCCCCCCTCTCCCCCATCACCTCCTGCCTTTACTCCTGGAGGCAGCATTGGCACCACTTCCACTTGAGTTTTGCTAGTTTCTTACCTCAGGGCCTTCATCCTCTCTTCCCCCCCACCCCACTTGCAGTAGTTTTTCCTGCAGCTGCAAGCACAGACTGACTGTGTGTGCAGGGGGCTCTCGCGGCAGCTCACTCCCTCCCTCCCCGCGCGCGTGTGTGTGTGTGTGTGTGTGTATGTTCCAGGCGCCTCCATGCGCCCAGGCTCTGCCGGGGGCTGTTTGTCAGGTAAAGAAGCTAGCCGGCCTTGATCCGGTAACTCGTAGCAACCGCAACCCATAGCAACAGTGGGGGAGGGAGGGGGAGACCCAGCAATTTGCAGCTTCTCAGCCCTAAGAGCCAGAACCCCTTAACTCTCATGGCACAGGGGCACTGTGTATGTGTGTGTGGGGGGGGAGAGCCATTGAACCAAACTGTAAACCCTGTATATGATGGAAATCACTTCAAGCCAAGAGGTGCAGGAGAAGCCCTAGTTCCAGCACCTGTGCTCATGCATGAGATCTGTGTCTAGACAATCCCCCTCCTTTTAAAAATTCAAAAGTACCAGAAGATGCTGGGGGAAATGGAGCAGCATCCCTCTCAACACCCAGGGAGGGGGGTGGTGTGTGTGTGTGGGGGGGAGGATGCCTGGAGCTCTGCAAGGATCAGACATTTGCAGGGCGCTGCTGGTATATTTTTAAACGCACCCCTCACCCCTTCACATATATGTAAAACAAAAGGCTCGGAGGGGTGTATGCGCCTGTGAGAGCAGCTGTGATAATGGGATGCGGTGGAGCAGGAGGGAGGCTGCAATCTATTGCCAGTCACTGAGCTAATGCAATTCTTTGTTATGCAAAACCCTGGCTGCTGGGCTCCTCTGGGCAGGCTGGAGGAGACTCCGAGCCAGAGAAAAGTGGTTCTTTTGGGGGGGAGGGGGAACAAAGCAAAGGAGGGGGGACCCTAGGAGTGTCAGCGAGGAGTGTGTGATTGGAGGGGAGTGTTCCTGTCCCTTCAATTTGCTGTAGCCTGCTCCTCTCTGCAGTTACATTTCAAATCCCAATCAATGCAATTACCAGAGCATGGCCAACACTTTCCTGTTTACTGCCCTCAATATCCCTACCTTCCATCAAATCTTTATGGCTTTATCTTGTTGCAGCGACACTTGTGCCCCCATGAATTCTTTTCCTCAGGACTGGAGGGAATTGATGCTTTGTGAGGTGGTTTTATTTATTTATTTTTTTAAAAGTTAACCGATGTGTATTGCTCAAAATATTACAAGACAATGCAATTTTGTCAGTCCTTCCTTTATATTAGCTTAGTGCCCTAGTGCCTGCAATGGGAGTGCAGCGTCTGAGACTCTGCTGGGAAGAGACCATTGCTTCTGTGCAAGATGGGGAGACTATATTCTGCCTTTGCAAGGGCATTCACTATGCCCTAACTCTGTTTCCTTGATCCAATTGTGCCTAGGGACTCTTGGCATCTCGGTGTAATGCCCCTAGCAGCCAGAAGGAGGCACTGCTGGGCAGAGAGCATGCAAGAATGGGTTGAAGGAGGTGAGAGCTGAGCCCCCTGCCACCTGCCCCTCCCTGGGACATTGGACTCTAGCCATCTGTTCCCCAGCCCTTCTTAACAATGCACTAAAACTCTGGTGGGTGATGGCCCTTCTGGTTTGTATGCAACTCTCCGAAGAAGCAGAGATGACAAAATATGTACCAGACACAGAGAACTTAATGGGTTCGTTGCAAAGCCTAACCAGCTCCCAAACCTGCGTATCTCTTTAGCCAAGGAAAACAATTGATTGTTACAAAATACATATAGATCTGCCTTCCCCATGTGTAGTGGCAGTTATTTTTGGGTGTTAGATTGTGTATGAGGAGAAGCAATGGCTTTCTGAGGGGCCCACTCCTTAATTTCCCTTCCCCCCCACCTTATACAGCAGCTCTAAGCCACTTAATTTTTTTTAAACAAAAGCAATTACAGAAAAGTGCAAATCCAATGCATGACATTTACCACTTCTTTGTGGCAGGCAGCCTGTGTTTAAATGGGGGCCTTTCTGCGGAACAACAAGAGCCAAAAGGCCCTGTGTCATGGAGTAATGTAAGACACAATCTCGCCTGCAAATGCACAATGAATCGGGAAGGATTTATGTAATTAATTGACCAGTCTTAACCTGTTATCGTGATGTAAGGAATTTGGAACTCATTAATTTGGGCCCTGACAGATTTCATATTAGAGCTGGCAAATATGGATTGAACCTCTTATTCTTGCAGCAGCTGGAATTTCCATGACAGTGAGGATTAGTGAAGAAGACCTATTGCTGGAGTCAAACTGCCTCTTTTGTAATCAGCAGCCCTGCTCTGCTTTAAAGGGATAATGGGTAAGAGGGGAGACGACAAAAAAAAAAAAAAAAGTGTGTGTGTGGCGGGGGAGGGGGAGGTAGAAGATATTACCCTGGTGATGTGGGGAAGTGGGGCCTTTTTGCTCACTCTACTAATATTTACATGGGGATCAAGCATTTGCAGATGAATGAAAACCTTAATAGTAATCATAAGGGGAGTGCAGCTACCTGGAGCTAAAGCGAGAGGACAGGCCACAGGCCAAAGATGTTCTGAGGGAAGTATAAGGTTTAAAATGTGAGGAGGGAGAGGAGGTGTCTGCAGATCATTCTCTGTCTGCAGCACAGAGGCTGAGGGGCAAAGGCTGCAGAAGGAGATTCTAGTTTTAGCCAAAAAGGACTTGGTGCAATGCATTCATTGTAAGTGGGCACACCAGGGCAACTCATAATGGAGGCTGGCCTTCTCTGGAGCACACATACTGTCTCTTAGACAGTGGGCTACACACAGTCTTGTGCAAAAATAATGAATCTGTCGAGGTACTTGTATTTTAATATGTGCCCTGGTCACACTGTATAAAACTTATGAGTCATCTTTGCCGCAGGGGAGGACAGATGAGCTTATGGTTAAGGCATTGGACCAAGAGACCTAGGTTAAATTTCTGGCTTGTCCACAGACTGCTGGTGTGACCTTAGCAAAGCTCTTAATTCTTCTGTACCTCCGTTTCCCATTTGTAAAATGGAGGATAATAAAACCGCCTTTTCTACCCTTTCATTGCCTTCTGTATTTAGGGACTGTCACTTACTATGTGTTTGTACAGGGTCTGGCATAGAGAAGCCCAAATCTCCATTGTGGTCTCTTGGCAATAATGTAATAATAATGTGTCCAGTTTATAACTGGAAGGAAACAGTCTTAGGCTTTTTATCTTTCCTTGGCAAGTCATAAATTACTGAGCATAAAATGGATAAAGTTCTTATAAGTAACACTAAGGGTATGTCTACACCACTGGGGCTGCATGGATCGATGCAGCAGGATCGATTGAGCAGGCTGTGGAGCCCTGCTCAATCGAGCCCAGAAATGTTCTCCAGTCGACACTGGAAATCCACCCCCCTGAAAGGAGTAAGGGTGCGTCGACTGGAGGGCGTCGCCTGTCGATGCAGCGTAGTGGAGATGCTGCAGTACAGCAACGTAAGTAAGTCGACGGGAGACGCGAGCTACAGTATGTAAGTATGTCTCTGGTCGACAGCCAGTGTCAGTGTAGACCTAAACGTATTTAACTAGACTTCACCAACTTAAAAATCACATTTCTATCAATCGGGTTTTTATCTAGTCTTGTTACTAACACAATCGAATGAAAGACGTTAAAGAAAAAAAGATTTCTCCCTTTTTTCTGGTTTGTTTACTTTGTGCATTTGACGTCAAGTTGTATCTACTCACTTTCAGTGTTTCCCCGGTGTAGTCAGTCTTCTAGGTCTCCCTTTTATTTGTGTGGGTCTTCTGCACAATAGCAAAAGAGAGAGAACAGCATTAAAAATGGGCAAATATGAGTACAAAGCCAAAACATTTGGCAGGGAACAGATGTGGTACCAAAAATACATTTAGACTGTATGCTGTTTAAGTGGACTAATTTATTATGTATTTGGATAGTGGCTAGCACAATGGTGGCCTTTAGACTGCCCATTTAACTGTCATAATAACACTGATAATAGTTTTAACTCGTTTAATTAAAAAAAAAAGACCAGACTTCAAGTTGATCATAGTCCTTTAAAGTATATCTTCTTCTTACTTCCTGATGAATTAATCTTAACATGTGCCATGGAGATCTTATTTATCCACTGGTAAAACTACATTTATCTTTTACAGATTTACATGAATCTGTCCTAGCAGTTGCTTCACCAATTCTGTACTTGCTTTTCTTAGTGATTTAGAGAAGCAAACTGCTCAGGTTTGCACTGTAACTATACATTTAACCAAATTTTTACTTTCATTAAATGTTGATCAAGCATAACTAATTTTCTAATGAAAAAATGTGCTGACATATGGTGAAGCTTAACATTACTTTAAAACTACAAAACAAAGCATTTTAAAGGTTTTGTTTATTTGTAGGTCCTGTATTTTTTAGTATTTTCATCCTCTGATTCTTTCAGGTGAACAATTCAAAATATGAATAATTTACTTAAAAAATATTATCTGTTATTTTGGATAGTTGCAAAATGAAAGTGGTTATTATTAGTAATAGTGAAGTTTTTCACAAGATATATGTAGGTTAAAAAAAGCAAACCAAATATCATAGAAACTTTAAGATCAGATTCTTCTTTTGTTTTGAGATGGTTAACATACAATACAAGGCAAAAAATATGTATATTATAATTCTGTATAGTTAAACATTCCAAGCTAATTCATATTTTGCTTCAGATATTTTGTACCTGGAGAACACAGACATATGTGGCTCATTAAAAGTTTAGTTTACTTATAGGGGGAAATACAAATTTCTGCATAGAGCCTATTAAGGAGTATAGGATGAAATGGTGACTTCATTGAAGTCAATGGCCAAACTTCCACTGATTTCTATCGGGCTAGAATTTCATTCAAATGGTGGGTTGTTACCATTACTTTAGTTTGCTGCTTACACTCAAGCTGAAAAAGTACCCTTTCTTAAATGCAACTTAAGTTAAAAATTATGTCCCCTTTAAACCAATAGGTGGTCTTTTTGAATGTAGCTAAATTTTGCTTGTAAACAGATGAAAATCTGATTTGAGTTTAGGAACGTTTTCAAATACTGTCAGAATGTATCTTTATTTATGCAAAACACGGCAGATGAACTTTTGATTAATCTGTTTTCTAATTCGTATTATAATGCAATTGATTTCATGCAGCAGAACATTTTAAGATGTCTATTTTTTCTCTATGTCCTGGTTCTTGAATGCCAGATAATAAATAGTAATGATGAGGAGTCAGGTTGTTAAACACAATACTCATTTCTGTTTCTCCTATTTCTTCTCTCAAGTTTTTTATATATATCTCTATGCACTTCACTGAGGTGTGTAACTACCCACTGTTATCCTAAAATTATCCCAGTGCCAAAGGACAAGGAACTCACTGATATCCGTTTCAGCTGGCCTGATCAATTCAGTGTACCCCAACTCACTATGGTTATACTCCGTATCTAAAAGGTATCATGTAATGTCATTGGAAATCTGAAAACTCACTGGTCATTAATATTCTTGTGTGATGTAGGTAGTGGTGTATATTAACTGTTATGGATATATGCTAGAATTATGACTAAAGTTATTTAAACCAGGCATGTCCCGGGGGGGAATTGTTAAACAGGTTTGCCCTAGACAAAGGAATGTGTTTGCTTTTCTGACTAGCCTGGTCTTCAGGCAGACACAATTAAGGTCCATGTACATATAAGATAAAAAAGCTAATAAGCAGGAAAGGAGACAGCTTGATGAGGTGTCTACACACTAGCAGGAGAAAGAAACTTTACCTGGGCTGTAAGAACAGGGATTCTGAACCTCAAGTGATAAGTAGCTGACTTAGCTGATTATATGATAAAAGTGTAACAAGTGATGTGTTTTATGAAAGCCTATGATCCACTAGTGATCAATGTCATGGTGAGTTGTATGTATTAACATTACATAAAGAATTATGGATACTCTTTAATATTATGCTTTACAATCTGTGACCAAATAAAAGAGAGAGACACATCTCTCCCAGACAGGAGGGAATGTCACAGCTATATTCCTGTCTCCAATGAAATTAAGTAAGGTGTGACAAAAACCATGGAAACCTTGTTTACATTCAAATGAGCAAAGGAATGGGAAGCCCACAGAAAAGGAAGAACAGCATGAGGTCATCCTGCCTCTTGAAACAAGATGATTGAACTTTGAGAGATTTAAGCAGAGACAGAAAGCCGTTTTGGTACCCATCGCTGGACAGACACAAGGAACCAGAGCTCATGCAAGCTGAGAAAGATGGGTCCTTCAACAAAGAGGGATTGTAGTCGTTGGGAACTGAATATAGATGAGAAACCTGCATGGGGCAAAAGATCTTTCACCTTGGAAGACAAGGGAACCTGGTACCTTGTACTTCTGTGGAAGGTCCTGATTGAAGGAAAGTCTGCCATGGCTGGGAAGAAGAATTACTAGTGAGAGAAACCATCTTGAACAAAGCCTGTACCTTGCTAGATTGTTTTAGATTTTTAGTTGCATTTGCACTTTTATTTGTTTGTAACTCTCTCTACTGTTATATTTTTCACTTGGCATCACTTACCCTATGACCTATTGCTAACAAATTTGTTTTATTTTTACTATACACCAAACAGTGCTGTTTGAAGGGAATGGTGTATTTGCCTCAGTTAAATTAAATAGCTTTAATGTGCTTTGGTCTCTTTAAAGAAGCCAAGAGACTTTATTCTTTCTCTGAACTGTCCAGGGGAGCGCTGGACACTTGCAGAGCACATGGAAAATGAAGGACTGAGTGTGTGTTGGGGTCATTTTGTAAGTAACTACCAAGGCTGGTGGAAGCCAGGGTGGGGCTGTTGTGCTGTAAGTAGGCTCCTGGAGTCAGAATTGCTGATCCAGCAATGTATAGCACACAGACACTTAGGGTGTGACCTGCAAGTTTGTCTGCTGACTGCTGGGGTCCAGGCTGTGAGCCACGGTAGCAAGATATTTCATGCATCTAGTGTTACAGGGCAGGTGATGACGTGACCCCTCACCGGTCTGGATTGCACCCCAGAATGTGACACCCATGCCAGGTGTGTGTGGTGTAGATGGAGCCTTAGTGTGGAATCCGAGAGCCCTGTCCCCACAGGGAGCAAGTAAGGAATAGCTATTGCTGTTTTAATACATACGCCAGCTGTTTCACGCTAACTGTCCCGTGAATTCCCCATGTAGAAAAGCCTTCAGTGTTTCTGTAGACACCAGACTATATTTTGATTGTTGTGGTATTTTGCAATATTTCAGGCCCATTTCTTGTCCCTGGGTGATTTAGTATAAGTCTAGATGGGTTGTAAAATAGCACAGCATTTAGTACTTTCCCCAGCACTCAGAGTGAAATCCTGACTCCACTGAAGACAATGGGAATTTTGCCACATTGATTTCACCAAGCATCAAGAAACAGCTTCATCAGAATTGTACCTTATGTATAGCAACTGGTTGTTAGTTTAATAGAATAATACGGGAAAATGCATTATACTCACTGTTCATGTTAATTTTCCCAAGTATGGCTGTTTCTTGGTGATATAAAAGAAGTGTCTTTTTGCTATTGCTGCTTCCTAAAGGCTAAAGAAATGGGGAAAGAAGCAGAATGACTCCTCATCTATCCAGATCAGGAAAATCATCCTTGGTCCATAAAATACGGAACTGTTGTTAAAGGAAGCTTGGCCATTATTAGTTGAGCTTGGTGATTGAGTTTTGATGGCAGAACTAAAACACCCTATGGGTTAAGAATTTCCCCAACCCCACTGGCATGTGATGCCGAAGGATGGATATAGGGGAATTAATAACAGTACTTTATATTTCTTCTAATACCAGGAGCTAGGTATTATTGTTTTACAGATGGGAAAACTGAGCCATTGAGCGGTTAAGTGACTTGTCCATGGTTGCACAGAAGCTGTTGCAGATCTTGGAAAGAAAGAGAAATTGTCTGTTTTCTGTTCTTGTGTTCTAAAGAGCTGCCCAATGGGAGATGCTAGGTGATGAGTGCTTTTGAAAATCTGGCCCCAATTGTGGATGCAGAGTGCTTTTTAAAATATGATTTCAGGGGCCTCAGTTTTGGTGCCCAATTCAAGACATGTCAAAGATGCCTAGTTTTCAGAGGGCAATGAACACCCACCCTCTCAAAATCAGGTCCCTTTTGGTACATGTCAAGTTGGGCACTGAAACCACCAGCGCATCCAAAATCATTAGTCACATTTGAAAACATTGGCCAAAGTAATTTTCAGGCTACAGCACTGGTAATAGAGATCCGTGTTTATTTTGGGGGAAGGGACCGGCAGCACACTCATTTTGTTGATTACAGAGTCAGCAGAGAGAAGAGGGAGGTAATTAGAGTGTGCTTGTACATATGGGTTAAAAGGGGAGCACCGACAGCATTTCCTTTTAAGGAAACTAGTAGTAATGTTGTAGTCTTGTTAATACCAATAGGTGTTATCATTGGAATTGGTGTCTGAGGAAGCAGGACTGGTGTTGATTGGAAAATATAGGAAAGAGGTTGATTTTGGCCTGATCCTGCAGTTGCTAGTAGCCCCTATTTAAATTATTGGGACTATTAGCACAAGTAAGGATTACTCACCGAGTAAGTGTTGCAGAATCACCCCTTCAATATACCTTATAATAAATCTGGGCCATATTGGGCTATTAATTTCAAGCAGAACTCCCCAAAAGTTGTTCTGTTGTTCAAATGATGCTGTGATGTGGCCCTCCATTGTTGTTTCCCCATGTTATAATAAAACTAATTCCTGAAAATTTACCTTATTTTTCAACTTATCATTTTAGAGAGAGATAAAACAGTAGTGCATGACAATCAGTTTAACCAAATACATTGCCAATTTGTTGAGATCTAGATTTTATTTTCTGAACAGGTCTCTTCCCCTTAATGCCTTTTGTAAAGGTTTCTGACTAGTAAGAATTATGCAAGCAGCTTGTTTAAAAACCAAACAGAATTTTGTTTCTACTTCACATGTACATGTTTGCATGTTCTCAGAAATCACATGCACTTAATAAGATTTTTGTCTTCCATTGCTAACACAGTGCCCATCAAGCAAATACAGCAAAATACATATTTTCTTGTTCAATATTTAATACTCATATCTGCAACCTTGACTGACTGGAAGAGTCCTTACGCCTATGACTAAGGCACACTTGAGTAGGATTTTACAGGATTAGCCCTGATTTTGTATTCTTCATGGGGGGGGGAAAAAAAGTATTGTTTTACATTAACTCTAAGCTATGCCAGGACTGTCAAAAACAGCCTGAGACTAAAGGAACCACGACTGACTCCTTAAGTTCCGCCCACCCGCTGCTGTGCCCAGTGATGTCAGGGGCTGCATCTGAGGACCTCAGATACTTTGCCATATGTCTGTCAGTGTCCTTATTTAATCACAGTGGCATCTGAATGCATTCCAGTAAATGCCATAAAGACCAGTATCTGCAAATAACTGAACTCTTCTTTTCTCTCTTTGCCGTGAGCCTGTGTTTAGTAAGAGACTCTTTCTCTTCTTTCCCATGAGTAAAATCCATTTGCTTAGTATGATTTTCATATTTGTCTTCCCCCTCCTTGTTCCCATCTCCCCGGGTGCTGGTGGTTCTTGTGGGAAAGACCCGGGTCTTATATTTCCTTCTGAAGATGGTAAGATTCGTGTGCTTTGCTGGGTCAGGGTCAGGGTGCTCAGCATTTGCCCGACTGAAACCCTAAAGATCAAGACTAGAATTTGGAATTCAGTCCAAAATTCTTCGGGAAGTCAATGCAGTACGCAGAGAGTATCGAGGGGATTTGTTTGCATTGGCCTGTGTTACTTAATAGGGTAGCTGTCATGTTGTGCACCAGCTGAAGTTTCTTCAAAGACATTGCATTCATTCCTAGCTGCAGTGCATTGCAGTAACAGGCAGGGAGTCACAAACGTATGGATCATTGTGGCTTAGTCCATGTCTGTTTAGATGAGGTTTACCTTCCCGGCTAGCAGGAGGAAGATGATTCTGGTTCCTGGTCACATTCTTTATGACTGGAGGAGAGACCCTCAGTTGTGGAGGATGTCATCGTTTCAACCCGTCCTCCGGGGTCTCCTGTCGTGTAGGAAGGTACTATTAGTATATGGATGTGGAAACTTGAAGTACAGAGTTCAAGGGTTTGACTTAGCTAAGGGGGCATGGCAGGAGACAAATCCTCCCCTTCTTACAAGGCTTAAAAGACCTCTTCAGGTCATTATGACTGTTCGTGTGAGAGAGGCAAGCAGGATCTCCTGAGATGTGCCGAAATTACCTTACTCAGTTCCTCCTAGGAGGCCCTCCGCATCTTTCCGGATCAGAGGCATAAATTGTAAGTTCTTCAGGGCAAGGACTTTGCCCTCGTATTTGTCTGTGAAGCATACATTCGATGCTATGTGTGGTAAATAATAACTTTAGACACCTGGTGGACATGGGATTATGAACTGATTCTCCCTCCTGATTAATTTCCTGTTCCAAGATGCCAACTGTGCAGTTTTCCTGGAATATGTCAGTAGCTGGTATAACTGCCTCTGCTACTTTCTTTCACACTATACAGCATTAACTGTTGGGGTACTGTCATCTGCCATATACAACGTATTTCACAGCACGGAGGAAGAATTTTAATAAGACCTCTGAGGGGCTCGCTGCCATTTTTAGTGGAAAGGTTTCCACAAAGAAAGTGCACTGAAGATCCCAAGAGACAGCAGGAGAAAACACTCCCACTGAGAAGAGCCTGTGTCGTCCCATTTTTATTGTCTATCTGTCACTACAACCCTCTCATGATTCTGACAAGCTGTTCTTTCCTGCCGTAGCTAGTGCTGCTTAATGTCATTTTCTTGGTTGAACATCTCTATTTCAGACTTGTTACAAGGCATTAACTAGTTTCTAGGCTTCCACACGTTGACTATATGTTGCTTTGAATAACATTCTCCTTTCTCCTTCACATAAAGGTAAACCACACCTTTACTTGATCCACATTTTTTGTAGCCCCCACAGAAGGAAAATCTCTGCCATCTCTCCATCCAGGTTAAGCATTTTAGGATCACATACATGAGTTTGACAGGAAAACAGGATAACACTGTTTTGATGAGTTACAGATAACTGAGAAAAGAGCATTGTCCATGCAGTGATTCCAGATACTATACATTTAGGCCGTCAGTTTACTACAGTAATCTGATTCTCTTTCATTGGTAAATCACCAGCTAGACCATTTATTAGTGCAAGATTACTGAGAATATCCTTTGAAAAGCAGTGGGGCAGCTGAACCAATTGTTACCGTTATTTTCCCTTGTATGTGTGGTGACTACGTCATGTTCGGATCATTCTAAATGTTGTTTTGTTGTTGACATAACGCTGCTCAGGAAGAGTGGATCATTCTGAAAGCTGGTAATCAATAACCTCGACCTGCAGCCCTACTCAGAGGAGCAGTCCCATTAAGGCCCATCCTATAAATATTCATGTGGGCGGTTTTTATGGGCTATATTCTGATACTTTTACTTGCTCAATAGCACATGACTTCATAAAGTTTCCTATGAACTTCAGGGGGACTACTTGTGAAGTAAAGCACTGAATGAGAATAAATGCATCCGGGTTTGGCTCTGTTTAGTTCAGTGAACCTGCTGATGTGAGTACCCTACCCTGAGGGTAGGGTTCCTACCCTAAGGGATGAACCAAGTCTGCAGAACAAATACAGTGGGCTTTTAAAATGAATGGGACAAAAGCTGCAACGAGTGGCTTCCTTGAGACATAAAGTACTCAACCCCCTGTAACTTCAAGAGCAGCTGAGGCTATGGCTAAAGTAAAAAGCTTAGAGGGATGCAGTGGTGCTGCTCTAAGCTCCCTACTGTAGCTGCTCTAAACCGATGCGTAGTAGCTAGCCTGCCGACATAGCACTGTCCACATCAGTGCTTAGGTCAGTGTGACTTATGTTGCTTAGGTGTGAGGCTTATTCACACCCCCAAGCGACATAAGTCAAACCAACAGAAGTGGTAGTGTAGGCATTCAGCAGGTGTGTGTCAGCAGCTCTTAGACTGGGACCAAATGTGCACAACAGAGAAAGGTCTCATTTTGGGGCCCGATCCTTATTTCCATCAGTGTTATCTTTTGAAGTCAAGGAGACTGCTCACATGAATAAAGGGTTTGTATTCCTGAACTGATATTCCTTCACCCCTCACTTATAACGAGCAGCTGTAGGGTTAATCAACAAATTTGCTTCTCTCTCACTGTCCTGTTCATTCATTCTCTAGTTAAATGTGTGTATGTATCTATAAACAAACAATCTTTAGAAAGTTAGACCAAAAGCTGATAAATCAAACGTCTTTCAGATTTAACTTTTAATAGGGAACAGTGATATTCTTTGTGCATTCAAATAACAAATCGCTAACTACTAGATCAGGCATGTTGAGTTTTTGTTTCATTTTGCTTTTAAATTAACCTAAGAAGCTGATGTACATGAGTTGGCCTGTTCTGAATCTTTGTCATCTCAGACAGCTCTGCTTATTGCCAGCTCATTTCACAGAGATCTATTTCAAATCAACTCATAAATTATTAATTGTACAAGTGTAGGTCAGAGAGACACTAACCCTGACAATCACACCCTAATTTTCTCTCTTTAGCATCAGAAATAAGAAGGGAGATAGGAATAATCAATATTCAACAACTGAGGTACATCTTACACAGATATGGTATATGCACTTAGAAAAAAAATCGTATCTTTTCAAAACCTGTCAGGCTGGCATTAATCTTGCATGATGAATAATGTGGCAATTTATGAATTTTTAACACCTTTAAAATGATGAAATTGTGGGAGGTGATATCCAAAAGTAAATCTGATAAAATCTGGGAATACTTCTGATCAAATGGAGAGATTGAATAATGTGTATAAAAATATTTAAATATCAGTTTAGTTCACAGAGCAAACAAGAGAGTTCATACAGGCTTGTTACTTGTGAAGAGGTTCTGGTCACAAATAATTCACTTGATGATTGAATTAAAACTTAAAGCTTAAGCAGTAAAAGGTAACAAATCAAATCCTGTAAGGTGCTGAGTGCCTCCTGTGGCCGGGTGTTAAGGGCACTGGTGATTCATGGGAGGCACGCTGTACCTTACAGGCTGTTGGGAGAGACTGTGCTACTTTGACTCCTGCTGTGTATGTAGTACCTTACTCCATGGAAAGCCCCACTGATTTCAGTGGGACTCCTTGCAGAGTAAAGTACCAGTCTGAGTGAATAAAAGATGGGGGGAAATCTGGCCCTTGATTAATACTGGGGTCTGAACCTGAGAGGTGCTAAATACCTGTGACTCCTATTGACTTCACTGGGAGCTGTGGACATTCAGCACTGCACTGAATCAGATCTTTGTTCTGATGAAACAAACGCCACTTAGTTTGTCTACCCATTTATTTATTCATTTTTAAAGAAATGCACAAATTATTACTATTGGATAATAAAAACTCTGGGACCAAGCCTGTGCCAGATGAGGGTTTTGCAACTGACTTTAATGGGAGTCGGGTCAGACCTTACGTTTGAAATTCCCTAACTTTGAAATTGCGTGACAAATACCAAACCAAAATGTCCATTTATTAACTGTCAAGAAGGAATTACTAACCTTTTATGCTTATTATAAATAGCTACATGTTTTCCAGTAAAGGAACAATAGAGCAGTTGTATATTTTAATTTTCATTGTAAGTAAAATAAAAATGAAGATAAAAAACTTTACTTATTAACAAAAAACATCAACCCTTCTGATGAAAACGTTTTATTCAGCCCTTGCTGAACAGAAAATAAAATGTTTGTTTCCACAGATTTGAGAATTAACATGCATCTGATTGTTAATATTTGATCCTTCTTTAATTATTTATGATGTCAAGGAATGAATCTGTCAAGTAAATAATGAAATGCATACATGCAGCATATGTAATTAGGTTAGGTGCATAAATCCAAAGTGTTCACTTTGTAGTTGTCAGTGCAAAATTTATTAATAATGAGAAATGCTAAACGAAGAAAATCCCTAAGTCTACTCATTAGCATAGGTTAGAGAAGTTGCTGAAAAAGTAAGTGACCATTCCGCCTCTTAGCTGCAGTTCATAATTTACAAATGTGGGTAAACCACTGCCATTTTGCTCTTCCTTGCTTTGAACATGTAACAGGAGCACCCTCTAAGGGGGTGTTGAGAATGCATATTTTACCTTCACTTTGTAAATAAATGTACAGCTAACTGACTATAGCAATGTATAAGTAGAGATTTTCTGCCTCCACCCAGCACTTAAGTCAATAGATTACTGCATGTTTTACTGTTTTATGAATCTGGAGTTCCAATTAACATTAAAATTAAAGTGTACCATATTTGGCTGTTAGAATTTTAGGATCAGAAATGTGGCATAAATGCTCATATTTCAAAAACACCAAGAACAATACTGCACATAGACTCATGAGTGGAGTAGCAGATTTGTGATATGATGTGATCCTTGCCATGTTTTGTACTTGCTTGTGTTGTATTCTGTGCACTGGACAGAATGTGTCATACAGGGGAGTGTGTGTAGTTCATGTAAAACACTTCTTAATTGTGGAGCTAATGAAAATGCTCCTTTAGCTGACAGTATGAGTCTGTAGCTAGTTATAAGCTGATTCCGTAAGATATGTTTAGTTAAATCAAGACTGTAGCATCTGAATGTAGATATTAGGCCATTGGGTAGAGTTGTGTCTACATAATCAAAGAACGTAATACATCAGTTTATTAGAATGTCTTCAACTTGATGTCTAGCTGCCTCTGTCTTCGGTAGAGGAAGATAAAAATGGTTCTATTTAATAAAAACAAAAAAGCTATGAGTTCATGACTTTTGGGACACTAGCAGAAAGGAGAGAAGAAATAGCCCTTTGAGACAAACACCTGTCATTGTGGGACAAAGAATGAACATTTGTCAATCCCAAAATGCTATTTTTGAGAACATGAATGGATTTAATTGCTGCATTTACATTTTAAAAAATCTTTCAATATGATGTTTGAAGTAATTAGCACTTGCAAATAATAAAAGTTATCTACAAAAGAGATGCTAACCTATCAGTGGCATTCAGTTGTATTTTAAATACACACTATATTACATGAACCTCTTTGTTGACTCAAGTCATATTTTGGGATCCAGAATGAAAAGCACTTCACGCTGGCCATAACCTAATTAGAACTATTTCAGCCTATCCAGATGACCCTAGCTAAATGCATATGCTTTTTCTCCAAGGCTTCAATTATCAAGGCCACCAAAGGAAAACAGGTAGCCACCCATTCAACTCTGCAGCAAAAAGATAGTTTTCAGTCCCAACACTATGCGTCAGAATCACAAATCCAGTTATCTTCAATCAGGGTTCTAGGACTAACATTTCTTTGCCTCAGATCAGATACTACAATATTAATCTCTACTAACCAAATCTAGACGTTCATTGAGTTGTCCAACTGTAAAATCAGGAACAGGCATTTAGTGATACAAAATGGTCATGCTAAGACCTAACACCTGAGGGGCAGATCACTCATACCAGACTTCCTGTTCTGCCTGAAAAGACCAATTAGGTTATCCTGTCTACTCCACTATCAATGTAGGATTGCTCCCACCAGAATATTCCCTACTGCTTTACCCAATCTAGTTTTAAATTACTCAAGTGCAAGGTCTTCTGTCACTTCCCTTGGGGGATTATTACACAGTCCTAAACTCTCAGGGGTAGGAAATCTTTCCTGTTGTTCTGCCCACATTTTCCTGTGCTTTTTCATCCCATCACTCTTAGTTACTCTTTCTTGGACATCCCTACATTCCTCCCCTTCCTTGATAGTTTCACCATTCCAAAATGTAATGACAGTTACCCTAATTCCTTGCATTATTGATTAACAAAGCTATTTAAGTTCTCCTTGGTTGTTTTATGCTTTCAGCAGGAGTTGTAGGAGCAGCTAAGCCTTTCCGAGGTCATTCTGGGCCCCTCAGTCTGCTCTGTTGGGCTGGATTTTTGTTTTACCCACATAATGATGGTCCTGTAGTCAAACCCTTCACTGGGTTATATCTGACAGGCAGGCAGAAGTGGGGGCCTGAGAGCAAGGCCTCTGATTAAGCCCTGACTCATAGCCTGAAATTTCTGTCTGCAAAAAGTAACCTATTGATGGGGGTGCCCATTCCTTCACCCCCCCCTTATGCAGAAGTTCAAGGTGATACATCCTCTCTGCAGAATAACACCGGGCTGACGTTTCTATGATATTAATTTGATCCACCTTGTCAGGCTGGAGGCAATTTGCTTAGGAATTTCTTGCAGGCCGGCAACTGCCCCTCCTGGCTTCCCCTTTCTTTCGGCTTTGACAAATGAGGGCAGGCCAGAGCCAGCCTCCCCATGCATGAAGAGCCCAGAGCCCTGTACAGCAAGGAGGAGCTGCCTCACAGCAGAGCGAGGTCCTTACACCGGACACAAACGCTTGGCTGGCTCGGGGTCACTGCCCGTGCAGGAAAGGGCGCGAGGCAAACGCTACTTGCACCCCCCAGCTGCGGACAGTCACTGCACCACGTACGGTGGTAATGAAGTTGTCAGTCGAGCCCAGCTATTCAAACAGAACAGCCAGGGTGTCATGTAACCCCCTCCCTCGCTCTTCTGCCAGCTCCCTCTGCGGCGTGCATGCCCTCTTGCCCCTACGCCTCCCTGCCCAGGCTTTGTCTCGGCGGGCCCGGGCGCTCTCAGCTCGTGGATGAGCGTGCGCCTCTGAGGCGGTGCAGTGCTGCTCTGCCCACTGCTGAGCCAGCTGTGAGCGGGGCTGTGGAGCTCCTGCAATGCCGGAGGCCGCCCCGCTGCTGCTGCATGCCCTCCTTTTGCTGCATTGAATGGGCCGGAGGCCTGGGGGTTCTGGGCATCAATGGGAAGCCCATCAGTTCCTGGGCGGGCAGGACCTGCTGTGGTGACAGGGAATGTTAAGAGCCCTGGGGGAGCAGGAGCAATGCAGGCTGCTCGAGGGGCTATGCACATGGTACTTGTGGGGGGTCTTTTGCACTCCAATCGCGCACGTGCGGCTGGAGGATCCCCAGGCAGGCGCGCAAAGCAGCTACTGTGGGAAGGCCGCAAGCAAGAGGTGCCCGGCAAGATGCACTGTGCTGGGTTTTTTTGGCAGTGCCAGAGCCGCTCCCTACACTCCAAAAAAGTGCCCCAGCATCATAAATACCATAAAGGCAGCTTGGGCACTGATTTTATTTTCATATTTGGAAAGCTCCCTCCTGAGAAGAGTGGCCTGGAATGCTATATAGTCACACCAGCGTGCAGGGGGTGACTTAGCCCCGCTGGCACTGGAAACTAGTTACTGCAAGCCTGGAGCCAAATGTTCACATGGGGGCAGTGGCGGAGTAGCTCCCCAAGTCACTAGAATTACTTTGATTTACACCGACAAGGATCTGGTGGTTGATGCTGAGACCACCGAGGGACACGGTTTTGAAGAGAGCCCACTAGCTTTCCCATTTTTCCACTTGGATTGTGTTGTGATTACAAAGTTGCAGGTGCAAATGATATCATTTAGACTACTTACTATCTGATTTGCAACGTTAGTTGGGTAGTCAGTCTACATTCTTTCATGCGGGCCTGTCATTGATAGAGGGTGCAAAATTAGGGGCTAATAAAAATGGATTCCACTGGCATGTATTTATCTGCCACGATATTCTCATTTTTGGATCACCAATTTATTCATTTTTTTCAGGAAAAGAATACTTTCTGAGCTCTTATGAAAATGATCAATGATCCGTTAGCCCAGAAAACTCATGGGAGTAATTTATTTTGTAAGCAGTATTTTAAAAACACTGGTTCAAGCATTTTAAGAGGTGCAGAAGGCTCAAAAATATCAGCTGCTGTTTCGTTCTGACTTTTGCTCTTAAAATGAGATTTTTCAGATCTCTAGAAATTTGGGAGGTCCATAGATTTACAGTGTGTGACACATAGTAGTGTAACTAGGGGTTTTTAATGCCTTTAGGATTTTCTTTTTTTATCAACGTGAATTTCATTTAGAAATTTGAATATTGTGTATACACTAAAATAATGATTCCATATGTATTTTTGGTATACAGAGTTACTCTGCATACAGGGCCCTGCAGATTTAAGGCTCCCCAAGTATACGTTGACACGATGCACCGTAAATAATCCACAAATGGAGGAGTCCCTCGGTATGCATTGACTCGATAGACTGATCATAGCAGCTCCTACAGAGATTTTACTGCATAGTATGCCAATGAGCCATGGATTAAGGACTCCCTAAGTACACACTCACATGCTAGACCAAAACCACTCCAGTCTATCGTGTCAATTATCCAGGGGTAATGACAGTGTCTTGTGCATGTCCACTGAGACTGGAGCTGCTATGGAGGAAACAAAATTGTTCCACATAAGTCATATTGTCTTTCTTGGTTGCCCTAGGAAGTTGGCCTACATTCTCATGCTTCACAACCCATCCAAGGTGTGTGCACAACACTGTAACTGCACTGTCTGTGTTCTGAGTTTGTGTATGTGGAATGCTACTGAGATGCATATAGCTTTCTTCACCTATAGTACCACAGAGTATCAACGTTTTTAAACAGAAAGTCTATCATAATCTAAAAAGGAGAGTAGGGTTTTAAGGGAAGATTTAGTGAGGAAACAATTCAAATTGAAGATGGATCTCAGACAGATGGATAGCACAAGAGAAAGAGCTAACCCCAATGGAGAGTTTAATGGGGAAAGGCAACAAGAAGAGATAACAATATTTTGTAGCTATACAATGCTTTTCATCTTCAAACTGCTTCCTCAACAATAACTAATAAATCCTTCTGACACCCTAAGAAGTTGCTAAGTAAACAGTCTCATCCCCATTTTACTGATGGGGAAACTAAAATGTAAAGAGGTTAAATGGCTAGCCAAGGCCAGTGGCACAGCTGGAGCTAGAATGCATAAATTACTGGCCCTTAATCCTCTCCTCTGCCTCTAGGCCAAGCTTGAACAGGCTGGAAAGTAGATTATATAAAACCAGGTTGACACATGCATAAAGAGTTGAAAACTAGGAGGACAACATGAAAATGTACGTGGAGACAGAAGAGACGTCAGTGGTCCACAGTGTTCTTCCTCCAGGAAGTAGTCTACTCATGTCAGGATTCTAGATCCCTCTCCTCACTTCCAAGTTTAGTCAATCAGGATTTAAAGCCCACAAAGAGAAAATTAACAGTCAGCATCAGAACATATAAATAAACGTATAAATAGGATTCCAGCAGAGGCAGAGTCAAAGGGAGGATGATTTCTAACAATGTTGAGAATGTAGAAATGAGGAAGTTTAGGATCAGATTATCTATTAGCCTAATGGAGCTGGTGTCCAGCACCCTAAGGTCTCATCCAAGTGCCAGGACGCCTGAAGATTCTGATGAAAAAGACCCAATTTTTAAACCAGCCTCTGTGTTTGGAGTTTCTCTTTTGATGCTGCTCAATCAGTAGGTTTGAAGGTAGATGAAATTCCTGGGTTGAAAGCAGACTTTCAGTTGTATGCATTTTTCTTCTTCAAAAGGTAGCAAATGACTCATGTTGTTCACTGAAGTAAGGGATAGAAGAAAAAGTGTATGTGATTGGTGCATGAGTAGGAACGGGCAGGATGCAAAGGTTGGAAATCAGTAGCTGGAACAGGCACTATAGTCACCTTTTTCTTCATTGGTGAGAGGACCTGGGTTTTCACATTTTGAAAGCAGTTTCTGAAGTCCTAGTGCTCTGGTTTATACCATCATCTGTCTGTCTCACTCTAGGCTCCATGAGGTGAAACCTGAGCTGATTTATACAGTTGAGTAATGTGGGAGGAGATACAGTACAAAATTGCATGGGATTAAGTTGGCACAGGGTAGAATGATAGGTACCAATGTTTGAAGGAAAAGAATCAGATGAGCAATTAGGCCGGGTGATGATTTGTTGAGAAAGAATGGGGATATCTAGGTGCTTTATGGAATAATGGACGTAAAACATAACTGTTATGACAAATAGATCTTGTTTGTCCTGAGTAATGAAAACTCAGGAAGATCTTCAAACAAACACTCACTGGATTCCCTTCCATTTTTTAATGCAGTTTTTAGATTAAGCCATTCACATGCCAAAAGTCCTGGCCACAACACCATCTGAAGTCAGTAGGAGTTGCAAGTGCTACACACCTTGAAAATTGGGCCCTCAGTGACTGCTGTCAAAGAAGGTAGGTCAAAAGCGTGAGTCACCCCTTTTATTTTGGGCTGCAAACGTTCAGATGTTATCTGTAGGCTCACTGCGCCCAACTACTCTGTTTTTGTGAGAGTAGGAGGGGCTTTGGAAAGTTTGTGTGTACTGGTGACAGCTAAGCGAGGAGGAGTCAGACACGTTAAGAATAAGTGGCGTGAACATGTGCATGACTCTGTTGTACACATTTAGTGAACCACAGGATGTTTTGAATTTTGTAGAGTCACTCAAGTGCTGGAGGTTTTCTTCTGAGTTCAAAAATGCACTAAAGTGCTCTGTTAATTTGAATAAAAAACTATGTTGAAGGTTTCAGAAGGTCAACAGGAAAGGAAATATAACATTTTAAATACAGAAATAAAATCCAAGGCTTACCAACCTCCGCAGAGCTCATTATAATTTGAATACATTTAATTGAAAAAGAGAGGACCTCTTTGACTGTGATTATAATTTAAACGAATACATTATACATTGACTACCAGACACTTCGGTGAAAGGCTGCTTAGCCGCAATATATTGGCTTTTCAGGTGCAGTGAAGTTCATCATAAATGTTCCCATTATAATACACTCTTCTTTGTAATGCTCAAATTCCTTGACTCTCAACAGTTCAAGAAAAAAGGTGCCGTGTGCATATTAAATGTGTTTTTAGGCTTATTTTCAATTTTATTTTTAATTTTACAGTCATGGAAACCTAAACCGTACCTAGCTCTATCTTTGAAGGGGAAAAAGCACACTAGTGAGACCTAAAGAAAACTGAATAAGGTCCAGATTTCTTTAATAATGTTCATGTGCCTAAATACTAATCAGTTTTTCAATTTATAATCTTGGCATGGCAAAGCTATGATACGTGCCACTTCGTTGGAAAATGTCGCTGTATTTGTAGCAGGCACGATCCCACTCCCATCAAGGGTTCAGACTGGCCTGTCAATTACGATATTTCCTAATGCAACAAATAACAGTTTATTACTCAGTGTTCATTCTCAAGAGTTCATCATTTCATTCTGGGTGGGAAACAAAAAGCCCTGATATTTTTGGATGAAAAACGTTGGAATTTTGATAAAACAGTTTGACAAAAGTTTGAAATTTAACACCTGAGAAACACCGGTAAAAGTTTTTTGAGGAAAAAATATTATCTCAAAGAGTTAGCAGTTTTTTCCAACCAGCTCTACTTTCAGTTATTCCAGTTACTCAGATTTTGGCTGGAATTCAGCTCTTATCCAAACTCCAGTTGACCCCAACAGTTGCTGACCTGCCAGTGAGGCCACCAGCCACAAGCAGAGGAAATGTATATATAATAGAGGACCTGGCTCAGCTGCAGGCAGCCAAGATAAGTTGGGATGAACAGAAGAACAGGGGAATCTCCCCACAAACACCCTTGCTAGCAGCAACAGCTCTTACAACACAGAGAAGAAGTAATATGGTGAGAATGAAGGGGCCTTTTCCCCTGAATCTCAACAGTAGCAAAACACCCTTTTTTCAAGGGAGCCGTATTTGGGAGTCAGATAGAGTAAAAACCCCATAGAGATGAGAAGAGGAAGTGAGGCACAATGGGAGGAAGCACAGAAGGAGAGAACAAGAGTCTGACTATGGAGGGAAAGAAATGAGATTGGGGAGAGAAGAGAAACAGAAATGGTGTGGGGGAGCAGGGAGAGGCAGTGGATTTTAGAGATGCAAGGAAAAAGAAAGAAGGGAATGCAGGGAAGTAAAAAGGGGAGTGTCACGAGGTGTTCATTAGCCTTTTAAAGGAAGCTGTAGCTCAAATATGGCCGGTTCCCAGTTCAGCTCTGAAAAAAGGCATTCTGGGGAATGTAGTCTGGATGGGAAGTGTAGTCCAGGAACCATGTGACAGTGGGCTGGGACCGTGTAAGTCAAGATTTCTTAATTTAGAGCAGGGGTGTCAAAGTTACCTGGCCACAATGGCCATTTAAAACAAAATTGTTCACTTAGCGGGCTGCACTGTAAAAAAAAAATGTGTGTGTGTGTATGTGTATATATATATATACATATATATATATAAAAGAGTCAGGAAATGGTGCAGTGGGTAGCACTCTTGCTTCACTGCTCCAATGCCCTGGATTCAAACCCTGATCCCGGCTCTCTCTGTGGAGTTTGCATGATGTTCTCTCCACGTTTACCTGAGTTTTTCTGAGCACTCTGATTTTCTTCCCACTTTCATGCTGGGTAGGTTAATTGGTTCCTGTAAATTGTCCCTTGTGTGATTATATGTGTGCCTCTGAGAGTGTGTGTGTGCCTTACGATGTACTGGTTACCTGTCTAGGGTGTACCACGGCTTTCGCCCATTAACAGCCAAGATAGGCGCCAGTGCCCCATAACCCTGAATAAGGAATAAGCGGGTCTGGAGAATGTATGTATAATAAAAATGAGGTCAATATACTAGTTCAAATAACACATTACTCTGCACTACATTATTCAAATAAACTAAAAACATATACAAAACCTGCTTCAGTGAATATTCAATGGAAGTATTATTCGATGAATATGCATATCTAGAAGCTGTTTTAGAACAAAGTACATCACAGTTGCTCACTCACTCACTTTCCATACCTGCTTAATACTGTATTTTATTATTGATAATAAAATGAAAAAAATTCAGTATTTTACTTTCAATTGAAATATCTACTAATATAAAACAGATTTCAGAGTACATAATGCATTACCACATTTAAATAAAATTAAGTTTTACTGGGTGAAAATACAAATTAAATTTACCTTTTATGACTTCTGCCTGGAAACCTGACACTTCTTCTCTCGCACCAATGTTTTTATATCTGGTTCCAAGTCTCTAGGGGTGGGCACTCACAACGCAGCAGCCAGATGTTCATCTGTAATCCTTGGTCTGTGTTTTGATTTGTTTAGGTTCATTGTAGAAAAGAGCTGTTCACAAATATAAGTACGTCCAAATAAACTCAGGATTTTTCCAAAAAGATATGCCAATTTGGGGAAGTCTTAGAATGAAACATATTGGTAGAAATCTTGCTGTGGTACTTCACTGAATTTATCCTTAAGATGTTGTTTGCACTGAAACTCAATTATCTCCATTTGAAGATTTGGCAGAGCTATTGTTACATCAAAGGTAAAGGGGTTTGCAAACAACTGAAACCTGTCTTGATGAGACTGAAAGTCTTGAAATCGGCAAACAAATTCTTTCATCAGGTTTGATAACTTTTCACTGGAGCGCTTGTAATCTTTGTGACCCATCCATGCTTTGGGTAGCCACCTGAAAATGCTAAGGTCAGGGCAGGCTGTAAAAGAGGAGCAGATTCTTCCAGCACTGGTGGGTGACACTGAAGTCAGACTTCCCACCCAGCCACAAACAATACTTCTGATTCCCCACACTGGTTATCAAGAAGCCAAAATAAAAATATACACGGCCCCCTTTACTGCATTTCAGTCTCTGGCTCCCAATCGGCCAGTAGGTCTAGTAAAGAGATCAGTTACTTAAAACTCTATGCTCTTTACCAAAAAGGTTTCTCCTGACCCCAAAGGGTCAGCCACAGTACCAGATCAATATAAGTTTGGGTCTTACCCAAAATACCACACTGCCAGCCAATCCTTTAGTAAATAAAACTAAAGGTTTATTATAAAAAGAGAGAAACAAGCTATAAGATAAATGTTAAAGGATTAAAGCAATCAGACACATACAACTGATTTGAAAGTTCATGTATATCAGGTTTCCAGTAGAACTGTGGAGGGGCTTAGGCCCTCTGGCATACATCCAGTACCTGGTTGGGTCTCAGTGCTTGGTTTCACAGCTTAAGTTCAGTTCAGTTCAGTTGTAAATGAGGTAATCCAGAGGTAGGTGAAGACTGAAGACAAAGACTGAAAGACAAAATGGACGTGGGGCAGCGCCTTTTATGTCCTTTGGCCTTTGCCATGCTGCTTGTGGAATTTTACAGGAATAAGATGGAGTCCAGAGTCACATGAGTAAGTCCTGGTGATTCATCAGGTATATTCTTGGCTTCTCCCCCTTGTACCTGTGAATTTCTTAATGGGCCATTAGTAGGCTAGTGCTGCAGCCATCCTGTCTGGGGTGTCGCCCAGACACAGCCCAATTTGAAATACAGATATACCAAACATATCCATAACTTCCATTACACATATAACATGTGAACATAAACATCATCATCTTACTTAGTACATTATAGCCTTTCTAACAGTACCTGACACAGCGTATCTCACATGAATTATTATGATTTTGACATACTGATGGTAAATAATATAATAAATGCCCCCCCAATCCAGCCAGCATGACAATATTCATCCCCGAAAGTATCTTTATGTAAGTCTTGAATCTCTCTGCATGCATTGAAGTGAACAAAATTTCCATTTGACAGCTGTTGCTGCCACAAATTGAGCTTGGCTTTGAAAGCTCTCCCCTCTTCATCCATTCACATCACAATCTGCTTAGGCTCTGGGAGCTTCTTGTTTAAAATATTCATTTGCTCCATGAGGTCAACAAAAAATGCAAGATCCAGTAGCCATTGCAGATTACTGAGCTCTGCAAGGTGTTTCCCCCTTTCTGCCATAAAGTCCTGTATTATTAGACATAAATAAAAAAATTGCTTCAGCACTGTCCCGCGACTTAGCCATCGTACATGGGTAAAATACTGCAAATCATCGTACTTTGATTCCAGCTCATTCAATAAGGCACGAAACTGTCGGTGTTACAGAGACCGACTACAGATGAAATTCACACACTTAACAACAATGCTCATTACCTGTTCTAATTCTGCAACTTTTCCACACAATGACTGCTGATGCAGAATGCAATGTAAGAAAATCGGTGATTCTGCATTTATTTCTTCAATTTTTTCCATCATTCTGCCAGTCAATCCATTGATTTTCCCAGTCATAGATGGTGCCCCATCTGTTGTAATGCCTGCTAGTTTCTCCCAAGGTAATTCTGCACTTTTTAAGACTTCTTCAAGTCTTGCTTGACAAACTTAAAAGCTCTTCAACAATATTTAAGTCATTTGTTACCCCTCTCGCAAAAATTGCAAGATGCACCTTGTCCACAAAATCTGTGCTCTCATCTAAAGCAACAGAAAATGCACAAAACTCCTTGGCTTTTTGCCTAAACTGCAGTTTAATATCATTTGCCATTTCCGTTATTTGCTCAGCAACTGTGTTTCGACACAAACTGATGTTAGAAAAACTACATACTACATTAGCTGCTTTACGCATGCATTTTTTAACAAATTCACCACCTGAAAATGGCTTAGTAGTGGAACACACAATCGCTTTGTAAATAATATAGCTGGCCTCCACAGAGCTTTTGTTTTTAACTCTCAATTTAAGAAAAACATTTTGTTGAGTCCATAGCTTCTTTTATCTTTGCAACTTTGTCAGCATGAACTTTACCAGTAAATTCAGAATATTTTGCTTTGTGCAGTGTCTCATAATGTCATTGCATGTTATATTATTTCATTACAGCAACAAAGTACTGCAGATAAGACATATTGCCTTGCCATCATATTCAGTAAAAAAATACTCATCTGTCCAGCGATTTTGGAATTTTCTATGCTCTTCCTTCACCTTTCGTTTCCGGGGCATCTTGACATATTTTCAGCAAAAGCCATTAAATTTTACAGAAAGTAAAACAAATGCCATAAGCCTGCACTTTTATAGATGAGATTCACCACACTAAAATAAAATTGTGTGCCTTTTTGTCACGCTATTCTACGAACGCCATCCTATGTGCCATTTGATTAGATAAGATACAGTGAGCTGTGGGCTGTAATTGGCTTTGGTGGCATTCATTCATAGCAAATTGCACGAATACGATGAATGTACGTTATTTGTTAAAAAGACCACTTAGTTTAAAAGAGAATTCCAAGACCGTATGGGATATAAATACAATATTAGACAAGAGTGTGCGGGCCACAAAAATGAATTGTATGAGCCACATGCAACCTGCAGGCCACATGTTTGACACCCCTAATTTAGAGCGATCAGGGGTGAAGAAAGTTTTTTAGAGCTGAGAAAGCAGCCTGGGGAGGGAACTGTGAGAAGATGCCTAGAGACAGGCACATATAGGACTCTTGGGTGGAGTGAAATGAATGAAAGAAGGGCCTGTGGGCAAAGGAGTATAGATGGCTCAGAATAACAACTGAACATTGGCCTCCAGTTTTGTGCCCACAGTTGAGGCTGCTGGAGGGGATGTGAGGAAGTTTTAAGGCACTTAAAAGAGAGGAAAGTGATCAGGAGCAGTCAGCATGGATTCACCATGGGAAAGTCATGCCTGACCAACCTGATTGCTTTCTATGAAGAGGTGACTGGTTCTGTGGATGAGGGGAAAGTGGTGGACGTGATATACCTTGACTTTAGCAAAGCTTTTCATATGGTCTCCCACAGTATTCTTATCAGCAAGTTAAAAAAGTATGGGTTGGATGAATGGACTACAAAATGGATAGAGAATTGGCTAGAGCAAAGGGCTCAATGAGTAGTGATCAATGGCTCCATGTCTAGCTGGCAGCCGGTTACAAGTGGAGTGCCTCAGGGGTCAGTCTTGGGGCCAGTTTGTTCAACATCTTCATTAATGATCTGGAAGGGGGGTAGATTGCATCCTCAGCAAGTTTGCAGGTGACTCTAAGCTAGGGGGAGTGGTAGATACCCTGGAAGGGAAGGATAGGATACAGAAGGACCTAAAAAAATTGGAGGATTGGGCCAAAAGAAATCTGATGAGGTTCAACAGGGACAAGTGCAGAGTACTGCACTTAGGACGGAAGAATCCCATGCACAGCTACAGACTGGGGACCGACAAGCTAGGCAGCAGTTCTGCAGAAAAGGATCTGGGGGTTACAGTGGATAAGAAGCTGGATATGAGTCAGCAGTGTGCCTTGGTTGCCAAGAAGGCTAATGGCATATTGGGCTGCATTAGTAAGAGCATTGCCAGCAGATTGCGGGAAATGATTATTCCCCTCTATTTGGTATTGGTGAGACCGCATTTGGAGTATTGTGTCCAGTTTTGGGCCCCCCATTACAAAAAGGATGTGGACAAGTTGGAGAGAGTCCAGCGGAGGGCAACAAAAATGATTAGGGGGCTGGAGCACAAGACTTATGAGGAGAGGCTGAAAGAACTAGGCCTGTTTAGTCTGCAGAAGAGAAGAACGAGGGGGGATTTGATAGCAGCCTTTAACTACCTGAAAGGGGGTTCCAGGGAGGACGGAGCTAGGCCGTTTTCAGTGGTGGCAGATGACAGAACAAGGAGCAACAGTCTCAAGTTGTAGTGGGGGAAGTCTAGGTTGGACATTAGGAAAAGGTTTTTCACTAGGAGGGTGGTGAAGCATTGGAATGGGTTACCTAGGGAGGTGGTGGCATCTCCATCTTTAGAGGTTTTTAAACTGTGGCTTGACAAAACCCTCGCTGGGATGATTTAGCTGAGAATAGTCCTAATTTGAGCAGGGGGTTGGACTAGATGACCTTCTGAGGTCCCTTCCAACTCTAATATTCTATGATTCTAGGATTCTAAGTTCCACTTGCCTTACACCAACTAGGGGAAGCTGAGGCCTGGGAAGGGACAAAAAGAAGCTGCTTCACCTGGAAAAGGCCAAACTACTCCATGAACGGAGAAACCAAGTCATGGATAGGTGACTTGATTTCAGAAGGGTAAGGGAACCTGGTATAGGGACCATGGAAAAACTAGACTTTTGATCTAGCTTCATCATCCTCCCTCACCACTTTGAATCCTTACTTCGACTTCCCATTTCCTATTAAGTTCAAACTGCTTTGTCATTGCTTCAGAGCCCTGTATAACTCTGCTCCTACATCGCTCGTTGCAATATCATTTCTGCTTCCCCTGCAGCCATTCCTGTGTGCTAACTTGTCTGCTTCTGTAGACCTTTTTTCATGCTGATCTTTGTGAATGGAAAACCGTTTTTGTAATAGTTTGTAGGACCGCTATCCTCTCCTTAAAAGTTGTTCAGGGCCCACCTTTATCTTGATGCCTGCAAGAAATCAGTCAACTAATGAGAGTTAGATTGATGAGACTGTGGTCTATATGGATTACACATGTTGGGAGGCTCTGGAGAGCACTATAAATTTTCTATGGTATTTAGGGAGAAATCACTGAAACAAATTTTCAACCTGTAGATGGTTTTATATACATATATTTTCATAGCAGAACAAAAATATTTGTGCATCTCTTAGCCCATGTCTCAGTCTAGGCTCAAAAGATTTCCAGAATGAACCGAGTAGTGGTATTTCAAGTGAAGATGTATGGTGCATGTGCATGTGTAGGGAGACCTCTTTACTCTTTGATGTAATTGGTGCCCTCAGCTCTATTTATACCCATTGAATTTACTCGCATATTTTTTTACAGTGAGCTACCATCTAAGATAAGAAATTATTTGTTGAAGACAAAGGCTTTCTGCAGTGAGTCCTCCCTGAAGTGTATTTGATAGGTATTTTGTAGTGGTGCTGAAAATGTGGAAGGGCCAAAACTATTAATATCTTTACTTCTAGGTGACATATTGATGACAACCATTGTTAGCAATGAGCCAATGTTGTCATGCTAATAGTTCTTGTAGGTCAAAAGGACACTTCAGACAAGTTTAGTAGGCCCCAAACTTTGCCCTATTTTTCTTTATTATAGCTGCTTGCAAAATCCATGTAGACATTTTTTAAAAAAAGCTTTAGTTTTTATATTTCTAAAATAAGCAAATACCAACAGTCTAGTGTTCCTGAGTAAGGCCTACAATAAATCAGTGAGCTCATACAATAGAAGACAGTATAGTGAAGGAAATATATTGCATTTTCAAGGTTCTTCCAGCTATTACCAACAACTGTGAATTTGTTTAAAAAGGTTAAGGATTAAGAAAAACATGCTGCTCATAGTATTTGACTGTTACGAACAGAACATCTATAACAGGGATAACATGTAAGCTCTTTGGGACAGAGACTGTCTTTTTGTTCTCTGTTTGTACAGTGCCTCATACATATGAGGTTCTGGACTATGACTAGGTGATATGGTAATGCAAATAAATGATAATCATCACATGTTTGATCTCCAAAAATGATCTTAAATGAAGATAAATCCCATGTGAAATCTCTGGTTGATATGGCTGGCACTTTTGTGCGTATACTATCTGGGGCAAACTCATTCATTACTAAGTCTTTGTGAGCCATCCCCAGGAGCTGTGCAAACAACTCAGATGTAGACTCCTTGTTTTATTGTATAAGTGAGATAGAGGCAGAGAGAGATTTCTCCTTTACTGTTATGGTAATGATATAGTACTGTTTAGTGTGGCATATATGGACTCTATCTTGTTAGTTTCTTAAAGTAAGCTCTTTCCTGAAACATGTATTATTGAACCTAAAAGTATCTTGTTAAATTCTCTTTGTGTGTGTGAGTGAGGAATGTATGTGCAGGGCATAAGAAGACAGCAACCTAAACTGCTCTAACAACAGACAGGGGAGTAAAGACACTGACTGCCATCCTACCGCTGAAGGCTGAAGAATACCTATCAACGACCCTAAAGTACAGAAGGATCCACCCTGGAAACAAACACACTACAGAAATAAGAGAATAGTCAGGCTTGCTGTTAGCTGGTGATTAACAACTATGCTGAACCTAGAGGCAGCATGACACAGCAAGGCTCATAGATTTACATGAGAGCCAGCAAGTATAAAAGATGGGGTAAAAACATGGAAATTTTGGGTCTTGTTCTGCAATTGGCATCTGAAGCACCGGGTTCGCAACAGACAGAGGCCCGGCTCCCTCCTCAAGCCCAGTTTAGTTGGCCACTAGGGTGGCTCGAGCAACGCATAAAAGGACTGGTCATTATATCACACCAGCCTGCAGAACTTCTTGGGTTGAATGTGTGTACCAATGTGACGGCTTTTTAATATTCTTACGCTGACAATAAACCTGAATAAGATCCTGGTAATCTTTTCTTTTACAAGTATAACATCTTGACATTACTGCAGCATGTCACAACACACCATATTGAGGCTGAATTGAAATATCTTCCGAATGATATTTTTCCAGCCTGATGATGCTTTTCAGATCCTGAAATTAGCTTATCGACTTGTGATCCTATGTGGGAATGGCCAACAACTATACGGGTCATCCTAGAAACCAAGGGTTGGGGATAACTCTATTGAAAGATACCATTTGACGCTTTTAAAAAAGACTAACAGTTTATCGTTTATGAAAACACAGTTTTAAATCTTAGCAAACGAAACAACGTGTGTGCAAGTGTAAGTGCATGTGTGTGTGATCTTAGCAACCCAAACAGGATCTGTGTGTGTGAGCACGGTTTTATGTTCAAAACATTTTCCAGGGAAGCTAAGTGGTGTTTGTTTTCCTTTATATAGATGCATTTTCTCAAAAATTCCGGAGAAACTATTCAACAGAACTAATACTCACACAGAGCCTGTTCCAGAGCCCACTAAAGTCCAGGAATCTTTTCATTGACTTGAATGGGCATCGAGGCAGGCTATTTATGTGTGAAGCTCCAATCTTATAATGTGATGTATATAGCTGCCCCTCGCCTCCTGCATAGAACCTGGGCAATAGGAGTCTGTGTGGGCACAGGCATTTGCTTGTGTACATCACTCTGCTACATCAGGATTTTATAACTGTGGTGAAGAGCCCCTTTTATTTCGACATGAGATGAATATACGCAGTAAAATTCCCTTTTTGTCTTTTTCAAACTTCCAGTTTTTGACACTTGCATCCCTAAAAGAACCTGGCTTTTTACACAGAGGAAAGGATGAAGGTGAAGGATCTTTGAAACATTGGTTGAATAATTTTTTGTCCATTTGGCCATTCAGCTAATTACTTTAGTTACGTCCTCCCCTGCATTTCTTCACAAGCAGTCAGATCTTTGTAGTAAAATATTATGGTTAAAATATATTTTGGAGGAAAGGTATAATAATCTTGTTAATGGATTTCTTTAAATTTCCTATGTGTTTTGCAATGAAATAAGCGCATCTATAGCATTTTTTAAAGTTGTGCTTAAGGATTTATGTACTCTTAATGGATAGAGATTATTTCTTTGGATAATATAAATATCCTAAAGATTTAATGAAGCCATAAAGACATTAGTAAGACTTCTGTAATTAGAATTATGGTTACAAAAGCTTCAGAGTGCTAAATACACTGATAATATTTCATTGTTTCAAGTTTTGAGTAAATAGGCTTAGTGCAAGAAACCTACACAGGAGCTGGGGAAATGTAATTGACCTCCCAAACTGGTGATAGGGCACAGAGCACCAGTGTTCACCCTAGGGTGGGTTATAACCAGTGTAGCTACTTACCTAGTGTCATACCCCAGCCACTCTCCCAGGCCACGCCTCACTTGTCCACACTGCAGAGCCTGCCACAGTGGAACACTGCTTCATAGCATATAAGGGTCATAGGTTCTCCATGAATTACTTCTCCATGTTCTATCTCCTGCACATAGTAGCTGAAACATAGTTTCACTGTTGTTGAGGTGCGGTGCAACCATGCAAATGTGGGGACACAATCTGACCCTGAGCTCCCATGGCCATAGCTATAAATATTTGTAATGAATGTTACAAGTCAAACAATTTCTGCTTGTGTTGATTCATTGGACATTTTGCTCATATGCAAATGTTTTGTCTGCTTTCTATGCAAAGAACAACAATGACACAGAATCCAGTGATGATGGCACAGAATCCAATCAGAAAACTGGCATAAAGATTAAAGGTCTTCCCAATGAGAAGTGAACTTGCTAAACTACACCTTTCAATGAATTTGGACAAAACTGAAAAATGTTGTTGGTATCAGATCCTTAGGCTGATTACTGAAGCGTTCGATTTTTCAGCGTGTCAATTCATCACTGTCTACCTGGTTATATTTAACAGTTTCTCCTGTTTCCATTGTGTCTGCTGAGATAGGCAATCTCTGTCACATGATATCTGCTTCACGAGAAGGTCAATAGACCATTGTGGAGGCCCATGATTTCTGCTCCCAAGATGGCTTGATTCTTTCCATGATATTTCTGAAAGCAGATGAAGCCTCTGTATTTTGCAGCGTCTAAAATATTAATAAGATTAGAGCTTTTATCCTTCAAACAGTTGAGCATTTTCCTTTTGGTGCTCTGCAAATAGCCTGTCAATGTAAAGCAAGGACTCTCTAACAATATTTGGTATCTCTGACTGGTAATACTGAAGTGCTGTACTGTGACCATTAATATATTTCCTGTTTACCTAGTTAAAATGATGCTCCATATTTTAAGTCACCCTTAGAAAGAGTTAAATTTATGTTGAAGATACTAAGCTTAGTGTAATTCTATCTGAAGTTGAGTGGTTATGGATGCAATTTAAATAAGTGTTTTGGTCCAGATCTTCAGGTCTGGTCAAAACGCACACAGTGTGAATGCAAAGATAGCTTAAAGCTCCCCAGTTCACTGACCTTTAGGCTGCTCTAATTTACGCACTGTCTGTAATTGTCGCAGGGTGCCAAAATAAAGTGCAGGACTGAAGTGGCATAGAAATATCCTGACCACACCCTTTCCCCCTACCCAACTCAGGAAGGTAGTGTGGCATAGAATCCTTTTACATTGCTTTGTTGATACTGCTGTATCAATCTTACACTATGTACCACTGTCCCTGCACTATGTACAAATGGGCTGGTTAAGACAGGGTTTATAGCTAAAGTATATTGATGGTTCAGCACAAAGCAACTGCATTGCATCCAAGGCTCTAGATGATTATCTGGGGGTTGGCCTGAACCAAAACTCTGGATCTGAACACTTCAGGATTTTAGGGAATTTGGAATCTGAACTAAGACCTTTTTTGCCTCAGTTTCCTCAACAATGGTGCTTACTCACCTTTGTAACATGCTTTGAGATCCACAGATGAATAACACTATAGGAGTTCTTTCCTTAAAGGGCCTATCCCTAAATTATTATTGAAGAACCAGTATTTATAATATGCATAGCCCTATTTTGCCTATTTTCCAAATATACAAGACCAGCTGTTGTTTCCTTTTCCATTTTTAAAATCAACGATTAAATTGTACAGCACTGCTGTGTTTTACCAATTAAAATAACTACTGTCTAGTTGGCAGTCCTTTAATGGGAAATGAAATTCCCATTCTGGCATATATCATGCCAATACATATATCATATGGTATACAATTTAGATAATTTTCGGGGACAGTAACTGTATTAGTTTATATTTCCCCTACCCAGTCCCGGTGATGAGCATCAATTTTGTTAATTAAGAATTTTAAACTCTGTAAATTTATAGTACAATTATGTTTTACTTCACACGTAGACGGTATTTAGCCCTCTACCACTATTAACAAAAGATCCACTTATATTATTTGCTGATAGTTTCAAAGGCTGGTGAATTTTATATGAAAATTTACCATTTATTTCTAAGCCTTGCTCAGTGTGTATCAGTTGTTTGTCGGCAAAACATAACAGTGAAGACTTTTGACTTAAATCTTTTTTTTTTTTTAAGAAAAGGCCATTCATCAGGTAGGAAAAGACTGCTGCTCACAGTCTCAAGTTCTGCCAGAGACAAATGGCTGTAAAAATTTAAAATCAATCATTAACAGATTAGCTGTTGGTCCAAAGTAAATAGCAATCAGCTTATTAGGCATCCGGCAGAGTGAGATAAAGGGGAAGAGTTATTGAAAATGAGGATGTTTGCTGGAGCTGTGCAGAACAGGAAAAGGCTGTTTCTTTGTTGCTCTAATTATAAATGGAAAATAACCCACAGTGCTGAACAAGTTGAGCTCCCTAGTTGAATTGAATGGAACTGTCATGACATGATTTATCTTGATTAGCATAGAAGTTTGCTCCACATTTTTTCTCCTCCCCACAGAGTCCCTTGCACCCAAAACTGCCACTGGAGTCAATGGAATTTTTGGACTGCAGGGTTTAGTACAATGTGTGATAATTGGTTTGAGCTCAAAACTGAGGGCAATGCTACACAGACTGGTGCCACACTAAAACACCGATGATGGTTGCACATCTAGTTCTTGCACAGGGGATTCCCTGCAGGTGGAATTTTTATCCCAGCAGGGTTAAATTCTGGCTAGCTGACAAGCTGCTGATGACTAAGTTGCAGCCAGCATCGTGTCAGCTAACTTGACAGTTACATTTGAATGTGGTGAAATCGTGTAATGTAGACAAGCTAAGAAAGGAAAGTAGATTGTAAGACACAGGGAAGAGAAAGAATGAATGGGAAAGAGGATGAGCAGAACAACAGTGAAGGTTAAAAAAGAGCTAATAGGAAGGAGAGAGGAGAAACCATAGGATAAATGTCAAGAAGGATAGGAGGGGAAAACAGGAGGAAATGAAACAGGACACGAGGAGGAGTGAAAATCCTGGCTCAAAGTTCCCATTGACTTCAGTGGAGTCAGAATTTCAGTCACAGTGTCTTTTTTATGGTGTTTTCAGCTGGTCAAATTGGATGTTTCAGCATATGTAGATACCTGCGTACTTTACTTTGTGCCGCCTTGGGTTATAAAGAATGAACTGAATGAACATAGTAACTTAATTTATATTACTATGTTCATTCAGTTCATTTTGCTATTTGGAGTTGGGGTTTTTCTTTTAAGTGGCTAAATTTGATGTTTATGAAAATGAGGGATGATTAATACTGGCTAGAGCTAGGCATAATGAAGGCATTGTGTAGACTTCCACACTTTCCTATTCTAATGCTTTCTGGTTCTGACCTGCAGCACTCTCTAGTTTTTCTAGTTCTACGTCTCTGTTTTTTTAAATTGAATTTGGTGCTTGCTAGATTCATCACATCAGCTGCCCTGCAAATAAAGTGCATTAGCTCAGTCTCTGTGTCCACTCATATTCCTTGTGTCTCTGCTGAGCATGCAAACAAAGGTGTCAGTGTGGTGGATTTTGTGATTGTAATGAAATGTCCACTAGGCCCTAGGAGGAGACCACAAGTTCACTTCCATTGGTGATCTAGCAAGATGTCAGTACAAGTTGGTTTTATGCAGTATGGTGTGCCAAATATTTTCTGCAAAAGTGAAAGCATTTGAAATTTGTCCTTTAGAGTTCACAGAGCCTCATGTGGAATTTTCGTTGAAAGCTAACATTTTGTAGAAGTTGAGCACAATAACTTTTATCAACCATCTGACTAACTAGAAAAGTTTCACTCCAGGTTTTGGGAAAACCTTTAATTAATGAAGTAAGTTAATTGGGATTAATGAGAAAAATATGGTATGTGTGGTTTACTGATTATTACATGCCATGGTGCTGCACGTGTCCAGAAGTCTGTCTGAGAACTGCACGATGCAGGATCTGGGTCAGTTAGAGCTTGGTGGGAAATTGTGATGAAAATGGAATTTAGACAAAGCAGAATATTTTTTTTTGTGTAAAATTTTAATGACATCTTTCTGATTTTTTTGCAGCTCTGCTGGTTATTAGTGTATCTGGGAACTGTCTGCTTAAAGGTTTGAACATCTAGTCTCCCATTTATTTTTTATTTCTAATGGATACTTTTGGAAATAGCTTTGTCTCTGAAATTATTCTACTCTTTATGGTTCTGCATTGCCTTATAATATAATGGTATGACTTAGCGGCATCCTACTTACATATAATCTTATGATGTGCTCATTAATGGCTGAAGCAACCACATTTTATTGTTGTAACTCTCCCTCACTCTGCTAATCAACATTTGGCTATATCTTAGCTTCTAAGCTGTCTGTGCAGGAACTTGTCTGTTAAATGCTATGCGTATTTGTTGTGTAAAATAGCTATAATAATAACCACCCCTGAGAATGTTTTGTCCTGCATGTGCTATTGTTTCAGGCCTAGCGGCAGCTTGTTCCTACTCTAAAGTCTCTCTGCAGGAGGACAGCAGACGGAACCTTCAATCACCCCATAGAGTACAGGGACCAGGGACAATCACTGCCCCTGCACTTGGAGAACCCCAGGGTCTGCAAAATGGTACACCCTACCCACACTCCACACAGACCCAACCTCCCGAGGAGCTCCAGGAAGGATTGTGCCATCTACTGAGGCATGTGGTTAAATGTCTCAATCAAGCCCCTGATGACCATGTTATATGATTGAGGTCTAACTCACGAATAGCATACATTTATACCATTACATCGTTTAATCCCCCTTGACTACGCAGCCTGGAACCTAACTGGATTTCAGTCTGTTTGATTTACGTTTGAGCACCTAAATTTAAGCCAGCTGAAATACGGGACATTAAAAGGTTAAAATGCTGCAAAGTTTGTGATTTCTATTGCCGTTGCACATAAGGGATCATCAGAGATCACAGTCCCTTTTTAATATGCCTTGTATGTACAAGCATGGTTCACAAAGACAGGGCTTGCCCCAGAGAGCTCTCAACCAAGGATTTTCACTATATGTGCAACAGGTGAATAAATGGAGAGTACGTACACTGTGTACTTTAAAAGTAATTTCCTAGCAGTCGGAGAGGGTAACACTTAGACCTCAATAGGCACGTCAAGAGTCTACAGGGCATCAGAAGGGTGCTGTCAAACCACTCAGTTCCTGAACAGGATGGATGGGAAGATGAGCCAGGCACAGGAAAGCATCACAATATGCCATGTCATTTATTCAAATGAATACACCTGTTGCAATTCTAAATAAGTTTTATAAATCACCCGACCAAGGTGGTGTTGGAAACTTGGTGTAAAATTTAACATCTTGGCCCAATTTTCAGAGATGATGAGCACTTGCAGTTCTGTTGTCTTTAATAACAAATGTGGTGGACTAAGTTTCTTTCTGTTTAGGCTTTCATTGGCCAAAATCTGCTCTTTGTTACACCAGTGTAAATATGAAGTAACTCCCTTGAAGCTAAAGAGCAGAACTTGGCCTTCTGATTTCAGTGTCCTGAGAGAGCCACAACGTTTAGGAGCAAAAGTGTCCATTTTGCATTGAGATACATTTGAGGGGAAATGCAATGTAGGAGCCTGAACTTGTGCACACTACTAAGAACAGTGGTTGCTGTCATGAGTAGAGCCATTACTTCTCAAAAGCTATATTGTGGCTGGGTGTCTGTGGGCTGTGCTGGAGATCAAGGGAGGGTCAGGTTCCCATCTTACTTCACTGCCTGACATGTCAGACCTTTCATGAGCACGGGGGGACAATAGGGGCTTCATAGCTATGTACATGTGGATGGTGAGGGGCAGAAAGTGAATACAAAAAGGCTGAGGACTTCCAATTCCAGTTGGAGTTGACCTGAAAATCAGGCCCAAAGTCTTGAGGGCTGCACACTCCAAAACCAAAGGCATCCAAAATCAGTGCCTAATGCTGAAAATTTGACTGCATAGGATTTTTTTGAGAAATGGAAAGTATTATCTTGTTTTGATTTAGATGCTGGATTTAAATCAGGGACTTAGGGAGGAAAATTGTCTTTTCTCTCCATAACCAAGCCTCAGTGGTGTGAAGTTTCCATCATTGGTAAACTGGCTACATAACTTCCAACCCATTATTTGATGGTAAACTGAGCATAGATAAAACCATGCTCTTTGTAGCTCCTTTCCTCTCATCTTTCCTCCTCCCTCTCCCTATTTTCCCCTTCTCTTTTTCTTTTTGTTTCCATTCCTCTGTGTTCCTTGCTAGCCACATCTCCCTATTTCTCCATTTGCTCTCTCATACCTTATTCTCTTTCTTTCCTCTATTTCCACCCAACATCACTCTTTCCCCTTTGTGCCCTATCTTTCCTCATATAGTCTTTCCTTTTCCCTTGTGTTCCTACCCCCTCTTTCATTCTTCTTCCCACTCCCCATGGTTTCCTTATGCTCTTTTCTTCTCCCTCATCCCTTCAATTTCCATTCACTTCTGTCCATTTCTTTTTTCTTTGTTTGCTTTGCTTATTTTAGTTGAATGTTTGTACTGATTTAAATAGCCTGTTTCTGGAGTAGCTGCAGCTGCCAGCATGAACAATTCTCTATTCTGCTGATCTGGGGAAGGCTGGTGATGGACAGGAAGCACAGGCTCTGGCATATTCTAAGCCAGATTGGTGCAACCTACTGCAACAGCAATGACAGCAGCAGGGATGTAAGGCCAATTATGGACAGTTTCCCCCAGGAGCCCTCTTCTTCAGATATGGAATAAACACCGCCCATCCTCTATGGTGCTTGAGCAGTCCCAGTTGCCCATTGGGCTCTCCCATGGCAGCAGCAGAGGGCTGGTGGGCATATGGGGAATGTTTACTGAAGCTGTCAGAAAGAGTGAACTACTTCAGGATAAGCTAGCTTATGTGCATGGACAGAGTAAAGCATCCTCACCTTAGGGTTGCTGATTACTGATAGCTGATTACTAATAGCTGGTTACTGGATCCCAAAGGCCCCACCACCTGCTCTGCCTCTTCCCCCAAAGCCCTGCCCCTCCACTTCTTCTTTTGAGGCCACACCCCTGCTCCACCTCCTCCCTTGAGGCCCCATCCCCACCCTTCCTCTTCCCCTAAAGCCCTCCCCCCATCACATGCTCCTCTCCCCTCTTCCCACATCACTCATTGGATCATCTCCACCTTCCTCATCCCAGCTGGGTTCTCTCTGCTCCGGAGCTGGAATGGGAGCTGTTGCAGCTTGACAAGAAGACTGCCTGCAGGTAGGAGATGGATCCAGCTGAGTAGGGCCTGATGTGGGTTAATGATATGATGCCTCTCCCCACCCCACAGTAACTGGACTTGTGGTGTCCAGTCAGTACATCTGACCAGACACTGCCAGGCCTCTTTTTGACCAGACTTTCCAGTCAAAAACCAGACACCTGGCAACCCTAAATGGCACCTGGACACAGAAGCCAAAAACTGGACTGTCCAGGTAAAACCCAGCTGGGTGGCAACCCTACCTCACCCTCAGAATCATACCTAGGTGGAGAGGGGTAAGACATGCTACAATGACAACTCACTCCCCAGCGATAATGGGAAAGGATCAGGTATCCCTAGACACAGGTGCATGGGGTAGGGAGCTCCTGAAGCATTTCTTCCTGTTTGGAGGGCACTGAGAAGAAACGTCTGCCCTCTGAATGCTACAGCTGGCTTGGAGGCTCAGAGGAAGCATGGGGGAGGTGGAGGCATACCCAGCTCTCATCTCCTGCTCCCTTCCTTTGCAGACAGAGAAGCTCTTTGAATTGTCTGCCCAATTGCCATCTCCTTTTAGAGGGGTGAGGAAAGAATCCCCTAAATGAGGTGGGGATGAAGGATTTTGGAGGTAGGGTTGCATAATCTTGTCCCTCCAACCCCTGGCCAGTTTCTGGGGGCCATGGAGTGGCTTCTCATTTCCTACTGCTTCTACCCCCACCCATTGTTTCCACCATGAGGGAACCATCAGGGCCTCCCACTCAACTATCACAGCAGGGCCAGAGTCTGCTCCTGCAGCTAAAGGCTATGAGGGACCCTGTTAAGCAGGACTTTATGCCTGCAGGTTCTGGATACCAGGTAAGGAATAAAACATGCCCACACTGCTAGTTAGGTACACTTAGCTTTAATACACCTTACACTCCAAAGAGCAGAGGGAGACCCTACATCCCTGCAAAGTGGCTTCAGGAGAAAGCCAGACATCCCCAGTGGATTCATGGTGGAGCCTCTGCTTAATTACTCACATTTCAAGCTCTTATACAGCACAGCAAGTTTACTCTAGGGAACAGCAGAAATTGGCTTATGTACAACAAATAACTGAGCTTACACTTTTGCTTAACTTGGCACAAAACACAACTAGATAACAAATTACAATACAACTTATATAACCTATTTACTACTCAACCGGTCCTGACCAGATCCGCCGCATCACTATCTCCAACGCATCAAAACATCTTGCGTGACCTTCACTACAGACCCCAACTCACTCTGCCCATTTTTATTATTACACCCCTGGTGGGCAGTGAAAACCTGACGGTAACTTCCCATGAAGACTAAAAGCAAGATGAACCTTGAGCACTAATGTAGTGAAACTTTAATGGAAAAAGCCTTTTTACTCAAATAGCATTTTACTCCAGCCATTGTTGATATCCTTAAATAACATGCCAAATAAAGCAAAAGTATTATCATTCCTATGACTTGCAGTACAATCTAAAGATCTCCTTATTCCATGGCCTACCTACTACTGTTAAACATATGGATTGCCATACCAGGAATCTATGAGAACAATGGTCACTCCAGTTCTGTCTCCTGGCTGCATCAGAGGCCTGTTGCAAATGCTTCACAGTAAGCTTGAAACTCTCCCATAATGGACAATTATGAAATAAACTGCCATGAGGAGAGTACCTTACTAAGTCCTGGCAGTTAGTGATTGTCTTATGCCCTGAAAGTGAATTTAATCAAGAGTGGGTAATAGAAATATATCTACCATAATGAACTTCAAGACATTGTGAGTAGACATTGTCAGGAGCTGAATTCCTGATATATGCTAGTTGTAATTGGAAATCTTTATGTTTTAGTTCCACCTGTCATTTTTCTAGTCCCATTCTTAGAGTATCAATTAAAATAATAGTCTCTATATATGACAATTACATTTGAGCCCCAAAACAAATCTAGTCCTTTTGATTTTAGAGAATGGCTTTGCTACAATTCAGAACGGATGCTAGGACAGTCTGGGCCACATTTTAAAATATAACTGTATCAGGTCAACCTGCATTTGTATGCATGGATTTGGTTGCTGTGTTGTTGCCCCATTTATGTGTATAAATCAAGTTTCCTTTCCACTTTCAGTTGCAGGATGCTTAGCCATCCAGCTGGAATTCCAGGTACACAAGGTAGGTCTGAGGGTTTCATGGCAGAGTAAGTTTAACATATCTTTTTTCTTTGCTAAAGTTTAAATCATGAAATTACATTTGAAAACAATTAAGCCCAAACCAAAGGACAGTGATGATAATGCAGACCTGACTAAATAACACTGGCTGTTTCATTTTCATTCACTTATCAGATATATTTACTTCTCAGATATTTCCTTAACCAGAATTGACTGTACTATAATTGCCTATTTCTTTGGTCCATTGGCTGTTAACCTTGAAGTGACTAGGGTAAAACTGGCGAGGCCTTCCCTGTCAGGCCTGACCTCTCACTATGCTGGAGAGGGTGCTGCCATGACAACCGCGACAGATGTCAGCTAAGCAATGTGCACCCTAGAAAGACTCCTGTATTGAGAAAATCGATCTTGTAATGGTACTACCGAGCACATTCACTGAGCTGCCAAGTGTTCTAGGCTTAATCATTTATTTCATCCAGCAGAGAGAAGAAAACATAAAAGAAATGAAATGAATTTGACCTCTGTCTTGTGAGTGACTTTAGTGCTATGCTGAATTCTAGCAAGTGCCTCTTATGAATTTAAAAAAATTACATTAGGAATAACATTTTGAAGTGAAATGACTCTTGTAATGCCAACCCTCCAGAAACATGTTATTTCAAATGTCAGATACATAATAGTCATTTGCTATTTTCCATGTGTGTCCAGAGGTTATCTCCACCTAGGGTGCATTTCAGGTAAATTATTATAAAGAACCTGCATATAAAGTATACAAAAATATTGCCTGGTTTAGTTTTATTTTTGTATACTGCTTTGGTAAGGAAACCTGCTTTGTGACTACATTATAATACAACTGTGCGAAGAAAACAGTAAACAGTGTTTCATATTGACAGCTTTTCTTCTCTCGCTCTCTCTCAACTTTCCAGTTGTAGGAACACCAATATAAAACATTTTCCCCCAATCCCGAGTGAAATTTTCTGGATGACAACTAATCCCCCAATGGAATAGAATGGATTCCAGACACTGTGAAAGACTAGTCAGTCACTCCTTTCAGTTACATTTGTATTTTGCTTGCAGTGTATGCAAATGATTTTATGACCAAACCCTGTAACTCCATGGTAACGTTCGCCAATATATCAATGTCATTCGGGAAACATTCTGTATGTCTTTGACAAATAGGGAAAAACGATTTGATGTGCACCTTCATTTGAATGGGCCTGTTTCTAGATATCAGGGGCAAACCCCCAAACCCTAAAGAGAATGGATGAATCTCTATGCTTAACTTGTCCTTAAAAAAATAAGTATCACGGAGGGTGATTATAATGAAAAGGATCTCTTAAGACTGTCAATGCAATATGTCTGTCTCTGTGCTATGGGATATTTTATTGCATTTTTGCCCTCAAGTGAAGCTGATGGGAGCCAGGCTTGTAATTTAAATCAATAAGAATCCTTTACCATGGCCATAAAATACTTGGCTAAACCTTTGAAGTGGCCACAGTTGAATGCACAGTGAACACAGTATAAATGTTCCTTAAGATGTATTGTAGTAGACCACTACTAAAACAGCATTCAAAGGAACGAGCGCCTAAGCACCTTTTGTGAATGATGGGAGAGCATCCTAGCCTCTTTTGATCATTTACATTCAGTGTTCACATTGCCATGTGAAGTTGCTATAAACAAGCACTCTTAATTGGCAGATCACCCCTTGCTGCAGATGTCAGGCTTCCTTGTCAGGCGTTCTCACTATCTGCTTGACAGGTTTCCTGGGATCTGGATTAGGTTCTAAACCAATAATCCACATCTGATATGTTGTTATGTCAATTGCGCTTTTACATTTCAATGATGGCTGGGGAAATATAAAGCAAACGTGGTGTTCATAACCGTTCCATAAGCATGGCGTGTGGTGCTGAGTTACAAAGCTAATTTTGTACCATGTGATAAAGATGTATTTTAAAATGATCATCTAAATAAACTGTAATGTTTACCTGTTCATTGAGAGCCCATTTAGTTGGGATATATTTTCTAATGCATTTATGGCCTGTTCCTCTGCTGGCATTGATCAGCATAACTCCATTGCTGATTTACACCAGTTGAGGATCTGGTACTTGCAGTCTTTAAAATGCATCCTGTATGAACATATATTCATAATATTTTTCTTTGTAAAATAACTGAACGCAAAAAAACTCCCACAAAAACAGACCTATTTTAAGTAACACCAAGCATTTGGGTTTTTAAAAACAAGAAAAGACAGGAAATTCAAAGTTCATCCTTATTACAAATAGCAGGGGAAAAAGAAGTAGAGTTTAAATTAATTTCCTGGCTTTTTGTTCTTTGGAATTATTTAAATATAGTTCCATGTTTTTAACTTACTTTTGTAATGTAGTTTTTTAAATAAACAAATGCATGGTCAAATGTGCACTTTACCATAAGCTAAATTAGGACGATTATAACCAATGTCAGTGGGGCAGGTTGGGTGGAGTGGAGGTGTAGCTTTCTAGTGGCACTATCACAAGTCTTTCAGCTTGCATAATAGCTCCAGGGACACTGGAGGACCAGGATCAGGAGCAGCAGTTAATACACATTTTAAAAAAGGAACAATGTGTCCCCCAGCTCCCATGGGCAGCCTCCAGGCTGTAAAAAAACCCTAGGTGGTTGGGTCCTCAGACCCTAACCGTGCCCAATTTGGGGTATGCAGTTCTGCCTGTGCTAGATGTCTCTCTTTGTGCTCAGATGTCCTTATCCTATACCCATTGAAGCCAATGGGAGCCTTTTAACTGAATTCAGTGGGTGTTGGCTCCAGCCCTGCGTGCTCACTGTCTCAAGTGAATGTCTTAAGAAAAGAAAGGACTTCTGTCCTTCATCTCTAGCACATACTCACAGGGGCAGTCATACCCTGGCCTTATAGTATCCATAATATGCCTTATTATTAAGTAACTATATTAGCAGGCATGTTCAGTGGTGCTGTAACAGTTTTTTTTGGGGGGGGGGGGTTGAGAGCCCTTGAACCAACTTGTAAATCCTATAAATTATGGAAAACACTTAAAGCCAAGGGGTGCAGCACCTCCCCCCTCACGCCCTTAGTTCTAGCACTGATGGATATGTTATATCCTCACTAGATTGTAATAGTTTGAGTTAACAAACATACTAGTTTGGACTGTTACAGGCTAGTGCAGGGGTCGGCAACCTTTACTATGAAAAGAGCCATTTTCTGGAGCCACAAAACATAGCTTACTGCGGCTGAAGAGCCACATGCGGCTCTGGAGCCGCGGGTTGCCGACCCCTGGGCTAGTGTATTGTATATAGCCACTATTACTAGAGCTGGGCAAAATTTTTGTTGTGAAACCTCAATCCAGAAGACATTTATCTGGTTGGTGATTTTGTTATAAACCGTTTCCTGGGATTCACAATCTTTTTGGAGCCTGGCCTAGCTCCTAGATAAGTTTTGAGGTAACTTATTTGGAAAGAGCCTATGTTTCATAGACACAAAGAGCATTTAGTCGTTTTTATATGTGTTACATGTGTGTATGGACTGTCATCTGAACCTTTCATGTTAGTTCATATATGAGTGAATCTTATATGTCAATGTCAAACGTAGGCCACTAATATAGAATGCATACAGGTTACATCTATTTTGTTCTTCTTTGAAAACCATGGCACAGTTAGTGGTTTCATGTGATTCTGACCTGAAAATAGGACAAATTTGTTGATTTCAGATAATTTCCACTGTGAGACTTTTGGTTTTGTTCATGTGTGACATGCAGCAAAGCAGAACCTGGGGAATAAAAATTTATAAGAATCAAAACTGGGAAAAAGTTGCTTTGTGTGAGTGGCTGCAAACTCATCACTGCATTTACACACATCTTGCTTGTGGTTTTTTTCCTCACAGTACCTGGTTTGCTCCAGGGGACTTTCTCTGGATTCCCTTAAATTTAACCCTAACTAACCCTGCCCTTCCTTGCCTTATAGTTTAAATAACTGTCCTGACTACAAGAAGTGGTGGACTATGCCTTTCTTTCTGCCTCTTCAGGGTAAGTTCAGGTATGCCTTGGAATGGGAGCATAACCAATGGAGCCCTCAGATTACTTAGATAGACTTGAATAGATTTCCTTTATTTTAGAAAAATAGGGCCCAATTCTTCTCCTCTGGAGTAAGAGAAGGCACAATTTAAAATTAGAGTCTTAAATTCAAAGCGATACAAGGCTAAACAATATAACGGGAATGGTCAGCTATGTTTTACTGAAATACATATGACGTTAATAGTTCGTTCTATCTGAAAGAAAAGAATATTAGCTATAATGTATGATTGTGGATTACATAACAAATCTATCTATTCCATGTTTATTGCTGGGGATTCCATGCACTTTTGATACCACCAATCTAGGAAAACATTAAAAAATATGTATCCAAAATTGTATGCATCTTTTTCTTTCCCTATTTGTCTCTTTCTTATTCTGTCTCCTCCTTGGGTTGGGTTGGCAAAGAAAAACATTTCCTCGTTTGTTGTGGATATGTATTTGATAAAAGGACGGAGACACAGAACTCAGGCTGTGGCCCTGTGAATCCCTCTCTGTAATTTCACAAATGAGTTATCCAGGTAATGCATGTTCAGAGAGAGAGAGTTAATATAGGGCTGGATTCTATCATCTCCGTGTTGATGTGCTGGCCCTTTAAGATTGAGGAGAAAGGCCTCCATGGTCATGCTATCCTGTTCAAGAGCCTCAGTAATTTCCTTCTTCCTCCTACACCTCCCATGCGAGGATGACGGCAAAATTGGTCTTTCTTATGACCTTCTAATTGATGGAGTGACAAGCTATTTCCTTCTCAAGTGGGTGCTAATTCCCTGTTACGCCACATGTACCCAGGCTACTGTGATAAAAGCCTACAGCCCATGGTACCTGGTCAGACCAATTATTACGTTGTTACCCTCTAGGGGTTTCGTCCACGGCATGTGAGGCGACTAAGCAATACTGGATCCCTGGAGCGGTAGGATTCCTAAAATGCAATATGATTTGAGGGAATCATATGGTGTTCTGGAATTTTATGCATGTATCTTGGATTAGGCAACTCTGGGTTTATGTTCCTTTTTTCATCTGATGTACAGCCTTACTAGCAGTTTGTGGTAAGGATTTCCTGGGCCGCATTTTGAGAAGTCAGTGGACATTCCAGCACCTCTCAGGATTTGCCTCGTGTAAATTAGCAATCAGTTACCTAGTCCATCCTCTTGGCACTGAAGGATTACTCCCTGTAGTGTGTTCTCCACTACTGTGTCCGGTCCAGTTTGAGATGACTGGGTTTTCACCACTGTTCTTGGGAGACTACTCCATACTTAGGCTGACTATCACGCAGAACATCCTGTCTACATGTTCATCAACTCTATCAATCCTATTAAGCATGGAAAAGACTATATCATTATTTTGCAGGTGGGGTGCTGAGGCACAGAGAGACATCCTCAGAAATGTTTACACACCTAATTTCCATTGATTTCAATAGGATTTAGGTGTCTAGATACCTCTGAGAATCTGAGACTAAGTGACTTGCCCAGGATCACACAGGTCATTTGTGGCGGAGCAGGGAACTGAAAGTGAAATCCAGGTCTCTTGTAATCCAGACAAGTACCGTAACCGCTGAACTCTCCTTCCTTTCCCCTTCTTCTCCTGTTACTCCTAGTTATACCCCCTTGGAACTCCACCAAAGAATTCCTCTCCTTGCTTATACCCTTCAAGTACTAGTAGACGATCACTGGTGATGAAGCCTCTAAAGGTACAGACCCTGATTCTTTACTATATTCAAGCACTGCTCAGGCATAGCAGAGAGTGGTGGCTGCAGGGACCTGATGACAGGTGCTTGATTCAGGATCATCTGACCCTGGTGCAAATTAGGACTCCACAGAAGCAGTAGTGGATTGAGCTCTGCTGTGCCATGCCTCCTCCCTGCCTATCCTGACTCCAGGAACAGTCCTGACATGTCTGCTCCTTCCCTTTGCTGGGGATCGGAGGGGCAGCTGATGCAGGAAGTGGCTAGGCCGTTTCAGCTAGCTGTATGCCAGTGGGGACAATGGCTGCATAGGGGGAATTCTCCACTATCTAGGTGCTTCAAGGCCACTTTGTGCTGCTTATGCAATGTGACCTTAGCAGATAGGCGAATCGGGTTTGCGTTCAGCTGGCAGGCGTGGTTAGACGGCTGCATAAATAGATATATGGTCAGTGAGCTGGTCACTGCTGCAGGGTCAGCCATTCCACTAGCACCTATCGTTCTGGCTGCAGAACCAGAAGACCCTCGGCTGTACAGAAACATTGGTCTGAGGTCTGGATGATGTGCCAGGGATAGTTTTAGATCAGGTAAGCAGTGCACAGAGTAGTATTCCTGCTTGCACTGCCAACAATCCTATATTTCATGTGCAAAGCTCACTCTGCCAGTCCCCTTCTTCCTCTCTTCTCACCACTGGCATCAACTCTTCTTAACTAGGTGGTAGGCTTTCTTAATGGTTGGAATCCCTGCAGCCATCTCCAGTGTCCTACTGCCTGTTCAGTATCTGGCTCCTTTTTTTGGTGGTGACTGGCTGATCTTTAGAGAGCTATTCAGAGGAACCCTTCCCTAATATCTTGAGGAGACCAGTCTGCATATTCACATTCCTACAACCTACCTTCTTCTGGAGACTGGCTGGTCTGTTTCCTTCTGTGAGACTTTACACCATCTCTGTTTATCATATCTCGCCTTTATTTGTCTTTTGGTCAAGTAATATAGGCTGATTCTTACCTCATTTACAACTGGTCTAAACTACTGAAACTCCAGTGACTTCAGTGAAGTTACTCCCAGTTGTGATTGAGGGTGAGGTCAAGCCCTATTTGATTATCTTCATCTTTTCTTATGAATCAGTCCCTCTTGTCCCTTTTTTGTTACTTCTTTCTGAACATGTTCCAGTTGGTTGGCATTTTTCCGATACTGAGCTGCCCGGCACCATACACCTTAATATCTGAATGGAGGGAATACATAAATAGTTCTGCCTATACAGTTGGAAAGAAGCATAAGCATGGCTGGCAGCTGATAAAAGGAAGAAAAGAAGATTAGGGTTAAAATATGGAGCATGCTATCATTGTCTTCCAGTTTGAGTGAGTATTATGTGAGCACATGTGAGTATTATTCATGGTGTGGTCTCCTAAATTCCATCCCAGAAAGGGATTATTGCTTCCTTCATCCATAACTTGAGGATTCTGAGTATGCAACCCAAAACAGTATTGCTTTTTTGTGTCCATATGTTTTTGCTGGGGAGGGAATTGTTTGGAAGTTTGGCTATGTATAGGGATAGTCTTATTTTTTTCTACTTCTCAGTGAGAAGATAGAGTCTTGGTCTATTCTGTTTTATTTTGGCAACTGTACACATTCCCCCCTAGTTTTGTGGAAGGTGCATCTAATAAAGTTAATAAACATCGCATTGCAAACTCATGGCTTGCTACATGTGTATTTCAACATCAGTTCTACTGGTGGGCAATCTTTTCACCTTATAATATGCAAACTGCAAATTTTCTTGAATAATTCGTTATTTTGCACCTCCTAAATTTTTTCAAAAGGTAAGGGGAAACCCACAATAATCTCTTGGGATGCTGTTAAATGCTTCATCACAGAATTATTTGAAAAACCAGTTGCTCAAATCCATAAAAAAATCAGTTAAAATGATCTCATCTCAGCCACTCTTAGCAGTTGCCCTACAATGTTATTGATCCTTGACTGCTCATCACATGAGCAAACTATACAGTGCACCAGGAGTGGTTTTTAGTTTTACGTATAAGCGCTGCAATTGATATTTTAAAAGTTAATATACTATTTGTTGGCGTTGTTATAATGGCTTATTAAATGTCTTATTCTTATTTAGCAATTGCTGATCAGTGTGGCCTTGGGTTCGTTTTAAGTGTGTTTCAGTCAATTTTACAACCTTCCCTCTTTGTGTCCCTTCCTTCCCCCTCAGTTCAATTTGGGTATCTATGTTTTTCAGAGTTGCTTGCCTATTTTGGACCTGATTCTGAGGCTTTACTCATCTTGCTTGTTCTTTAAGTAAGCCCAGTGGGACAATTTGTGGGCTGAGGTACTGCTCAGTATCAGTAAGATTATCAGAATCTGCCCCTCAAAGCAGAAGCTGGAGAAAAAAACACGTAATTTGTTCTGTAGGGTAAGTGCCACTCCTCTTTATGGGCTAGACTTTACCTTTCAAATAGCTATGAACAAGGTGGGATGCATAACTACACCATCACAGAAATGCCCCAGCAAGGAAGTGGGACTCAGAGACAAAAACCTGAGCCACAATGCCTCCCTTGTTTCCTCCTGGAGGAATAAATTGGCTTCTATCTTGTACTTGCAGCCAAGTACAGCACTTTAATTTGTTCTGGCTAGTATGTGTGGGTGGAGTCAAAGCTCCACATTTTCCCACCCACCTCCTCTTGAGGGGAGTATCCGAGCGTGTAACACCTGAGTAGTTGTACATACCCAAACCTAACATCTGAGAAATCATTGTAGGGATGTATAGAGAGTTCTCACACCCTCTTAGGGTGTTGTCTCCACTTTGAGCTGGGGGTGTAATTTTCAGCTCGAGAAGACATGCCAGTGCTAGCTCTGATCAAGCTAGCATACTAAAAATAGAATGTAGCCATGGCAGCACAAGCAGCGGGATGGGCTAGCTGCCCTGAGTACATGCCCATTAGAGACTCTAGGTATGGACTCGGGCAGCTAGCCCATACCACTGCTTTTGCTGCCATGGCTACATTTTATTTTTAATGCACTATCTCAGTCAGAGGTAAGGCGAGTATGTCTCCGCGAACTGGGAATCACATTCCCAGCTCCAAGTGCAGAAATACCTGTACTACCTTGAATACTTGTGTAGTCTAAACCTCAACCAATCTTACATATGTCTTCACTGCCTCTACAGGACGTGCATCACCTCTCATAAATGGGCAGATTCTGATATCCGCACTAACCCTGAGTATTCTGCAAGTAGTCCGGTTGACCAAAAATGAGACTACTTACTCTGTAATGTGCTAAGGAACATTAGTAAGGGAATTTAGCCCTTTTAATAGTCAGACCTGTCTTGAGACACAGAGGCTAGCTTTGAAGGCAACCAGATAATAAAATTTTTGTGTAAGCATGTAAAAAAACCGGAGATTTTTAGGCCGTAGGTGATGGAGGAAAATGGTTCTCCTATAAAAAGCTCTATTGATTAAAAAGCCAGAAGGAATGACTGCGATCTTGCACTTTGACCTGTATAACACAGGCCACAGGACTTCCCTGAATTAGTTCCTGTGTAAACTAGAAAAACTTCCAATCCTGAGCTCAGACTTGCTGGGGATGGAGAATTCCCTCACATGTGTTTCTTGGGCTTACCATATGTGTGCTGCTGTCTTGGATTGACTCTAGGCTTGCTAGTGATGGGCACAATCCAGCGAGGTGCAGAGTGCCTTCGACCCTCTCTGAAGGAAATGGGAGCAGGGACTACATAGACTCACAGACTTTAAGGCCACAAGGGACCGTCATGATCGTCTAGTCTGACCTTCACCACTTGTTATATTTCAAAGGAGCAAGTGATCTGTGCCCCAGGCTGCAGAGAAGGTGAAAGATCTGCAGGGTGTGCCAATCTGACCTGAGGGAAAATTCCTTCCTGACCCCAAATATGGCAATCAGCTAGGCCCTCAGCATGTGAGTAAGAGCCTCCAGCCAGACACCTGGGATATAATTCTCTGTAGTAACTCAGAGCACTCCTCATCTAGTGTCACACCACATCTTCCAGCATCAGAGACACTGTCCCTGTGTTCAGTGCCTAACAGCATCAAGCTTTATTTCTGCAAGTGAAACAAATCTCTTTGTAGCAAACGGCACCGTTCATTTCCGTAAATGAAATGATATATTTGACATACGCGCACCCCTGACATGATCCGTGGCTTGATTCTGCGAAGTGCTGAACACTCCGTCCCCAACCCAGCAGGTGTGTAACGTAAAGCACATGAATCGTCCCAATGAACTTTAAACAGATGCTTAAGTGCTTCACTGGATCGGTGTCACAGTCCTCAGCATCTTGCAGGATCGAATTCCATTGGGTCAATCCCACAGTGTGAATTTTGGATCCCAGCTGCCCTCTATTCTAAAAAGTAAAATGACAATCTTTTACACTTCTACGGTGCTTTCCACCTTTGTGATGTAGGGAAATATTATTATCTCTGTGCAACAGATGAGGAAACTGAGGCACAGAGAGATTAATGGTTTACTCGATGTCAAAAAGCAAATCAGTGGTGGAGCCAGGAATATAATCCAGATCTTCTGACTCCACTTTTGTTGGTATGGCTGTCTAATATCACAAGACTAGAGGTATGAATGTAAACCATACTTAAATTATTGTGATTTGCAGTTTTCTGCCTTATTTATTTTTGTTGTGTCTTTCATTTGTGCTATTTGCCCCACATTTTAGAACAAGCGTCGCACAGCTAGTCAGTAGGTTTTTAATCTAATTTATATAGGTCTCTATTAAAATATAAGCTGCTTTCTACCCTCTTTGGAAAAAGCCTAATCCTGGAAATGTAGTAAAGTCATGGTAATTTCCCCCAATTGAAACTCCCTGACTTTGTGTCTTAGCATCATATACAGCATAATTTATAAAAATGTGAGGAACTGCAGAATTGTTCTCCTAATAGATTCTGAAGATTCCAATTTCCATTCTGCCACACAAGACTGAAAATCCACTTGTGCTCAGTTATCTGTATCTTTACCTCATCCTCACACTGCATCAAAAATCAGGTTCAGGTGCAGGTTAAGAGCATGCATTTACCTCAGGAATATGGGACTTATTAAATATCTCGATACAATTAACATCACCATATCAATAAGAATTATCATTATGTCCTGTCAATCAAGTGCCGAATTTTGCTTCAGGGAAACAAAACAATTTAAATTATAGCAAGTGCCCCCCTTCTTTTTTACATGCTTCTCTTAAAATTGGATAATTATGTGGCTTTTCATTAGATTCCTCTAAGCGTAATAGATCACGATATTCACCCTTTGACCTTGATGATGAATGTTTCTGGTGAAAACATGTGACAAGCAGTGTTCTAATGAGAATAAAATACTGACTAACTGGGAGTCTCACACAATGAAAGAACAAAGCAAGAAAGAAGCACAACTATTTTTAAGGTTGCAATGTAAAATCTGTTCATGAAGCAATTCTGATACAGACGCAAAAAGGAAGTCTCCTTTTATTTAATTTTAATAGATAGCAACAACTAAGTTCGACAGTGGATGAAGACACAAAGAAAAGAAAAAGACAAAGGGAATCTTTGTATTCTGAAACTATGGAAACATGCAACGTGTTCTCTTCAGATAATGCTTACGCAAGTTGGTAGATTCATAGCTGTCATTACATTTTAAAAAAATCTCTAAATAATACGTATATATTTACATTTAAAATTACCGTATTTTAAATTTGTTTTGTTGACAGCAATCTAGAGAGGTACTCACTAGGCTATTGAAAGACTCACTAGGTCACATTATCCCCTGGCATAAGCCTACTGCAATGAAGTTATACCAGGGATAAATTTGATCCAATATTTCATAAAGAATTATTTTATTTTGACTGTCACATGGTGACATGCCAAAACCAGAACCTATGATTGATGCCCAAACATTGGTAGGATAAACTAGATCTTTGGTACAAACCACCCCTGATTTTGCAACACCAAATCCAACTGAGAGTTTTCAGACTGAAATACAGTTTCTTCTGTTTGCTTCTCTTTCTGTTAATTGGTCATATAGAATCTGATTCTGTTTGAAAAAGGCCTGCAGAAGTGACCTTTAGTTTGTTCGTTTCAGTAGAACCTTAGGGTTATGAACACCAGAATTACGAACTGACCCGTCAACTGCACGCCTCACTTGAAATCAGAAGTACGCAAACAGGCAGCAGTGGAGACCAAAAAAAAGAAGAAGCAGCAGCAAATACAATACTGTTAAATGTAAACTACTAAAAAAATAAAGGGAAAGTTTAAAAAAATACTTGATAAGGTAAGGAAACGGTTTCTGTGCTTGTTTCATTTAAATTAAGATAGTAAAAAGCAGCATTTTTCTTCTGCACAGTAAAGTTTCAAAGCTGTATTAAGTCAGTGTTCAGTTGTAAATTTTTGAAAGAACAGCCATAATGTTTTGTTCAGAGTTACGAACGTTTCAAGGTTACAAATAACCTCCATTCCTGAGGTGCTTGTAAGTCTGAGGTTCTACCGTGTGTTCCAATTTTGTTTGTTTTTTAATTTTACAGAAATGTTTGTGATTGTGAAAATTAAAGGACTGTCATTGCTGGAAACTGAAGTTCCGTCTCTAGCTGTGGTCCATGAACAGTCAGGTGCTTTCCAGTAATGGCTATGCAAAGATCACAACATCCTTTTGCAATGTCACACATTTGCAAAATATTTCTTTAAAAATCAGTAAACTATTAATAAAACCTCGTACTTTTCATCTCTGGGCTGGGGATTCATGTCTACTTCAAGCACAGATCTTCTCTATCGCATATGTCAGAAAGGGCTTCTTGGCTTTGGTTGAAATCCCGGCCCCATAAAATCAATGCGTGTTTTGCCATAGACTTAACTGGGGCCAGGTTTTCACCCTTTGTGACAAATTCTCCTTTCAGTGACTCAGTCTGAGATCCACAAAGGTAATTTGGTGCCTAAACCCAAGCTTTAGGTGCCTAAGTACCATTTTTAGGTGCCACTGCAATCCACAAAAGACCTGCGTGGCTGCAATCTATCATGTTTGGGGGGCCTGATCCAGTAGACATGCTCAGAGGCTGCCTGTCTTCACACAAAACAACCTGGGTGGCAGGGGACAAAGGGGAGGAAACCCTCCTGTGTGACCTTTAGGCCTGTGGTTATGGTACTCCCCCAGGAGGTGGGAGTCCCCCAGTTTAAATCACTACCTCTGCCTGCTGAGAAAAAGGGATTTGAAAAGCAATCTGCCATCTTTCAGGGGAGTGGTTGGCCCATAGAGTCATTTTCACTCTTTCTTTGGCCCAATTTAATGTTTAAGTAAAGTGGAGCAACTTCAACAAAAGAGATTGAAGGAAACCCACATCTGAATATCCCATAATTCAGTGGTAAGACTGCTCTTGTCCAGTTCAACCTGTAAGTAGCTGCAAGCATTTGGTTATATTGTTTCTTTTACAGTCTGCTCTGTGTAAGGTGCATTACGTAGCTGCCACACCACTGGAGAAGCCAGGGAAGGGAATGCACCTCAGCGAGGCATGTTTCCTTCTTGTTCCAGGAGGCTAGCAATCTGCTATTGGCTCTTCCTAGCTGAACGTTACTATCCTTTCCCTCTCATGCTGGCTCAGCAGCACTGGCTGGCACATTGGAGATAGGGCCAAGTTTCTGCCTGCTTTCCATCCTTTTCTCCCCATCTAATTGGGCAAGAGAAGAGGAACAGAGAAAAGGCAGTGTCAATTTAGCCTTATGTGCGCAGCCCCAAGGTCCAAGTTGACTCTGCAGGGAAGGGTCTTATTTCCCTGACAGCTCTGTGTAGTCACATAGGCTAGCCACAGTCTGGCCCACTGGGTTATTAGTATTTTGAATCATTCAAATGTTTGGTCCTCTAAGACTTGAGCAACTGCTTCCTCAACCTTGAAAACAGCGGGAGGAAAATTGTGTGCTGACATTAGAAAGCACTAATGAAGAAAGCAGATTTTGTTTCTCTGGCTGGTGAATCATTAAAACAAGATCCTCTTATTGACTGTTACAATTGTCAGAATTTGAAAGTGACCTCCCAGCAGCCTGAGCCTTCCTACAACTGATGAGCTTTCATAAAAGCAGACCAGAAACAGAATAAAAAAGGAGCATCTGAAAAGAAAACTACCCCGAATACAAAGGTTAGCAACAGAAGCAAGTAAACAAAAATATGCTACCTTTGTTCACAAATGCCATCTATTTATCCAGCTACCATCCTTTAAGTTTACCAAAACAATCTTATTTTTTATTTATATTCTTATGAATTCCTTTAAAAAAAAGGAGGACACCGCAAACACATCATAAGAACAGCCATACTGTTGTCTTCTGACAGTGGCCAATTCCAGGTGCTTTAGAGAGAATGAACAGAATAGACAATCATTGAGTGACCCAGCCCTTGTCATCCACTCCCAGCTTCTGGCAGTCAGATGCCAGGGACATCTGGAGCATGGAGCTGCATCTGTGATCATCTTGGCTAATAGCCATTGATGGACCTAGCCTTTATGAACTTATCTAATTATTTTTGAACCCGCTACAGTTTTGACCTTCACAACATCGCCTGGCAATGAGTTCCACAGGTTGACCATTCATTGTGTGAAGAAGTACTACCTTTTTCGTTTTCAAACTGCTGTCTATTAATTTCATTGGGTGACCCCTGCTTGTTGTGGTATGTGAATGGTAAATAACACTTCCTTATTCACTTTCTCCACACCATTCATGATTTTATAGACCTCCACCAGATTCTCCTTTAGTCATCATTTTTTCTAGCTGTAAAGTCTCAGTTGTTTTACTCTCTCCTCATATGGAAGTTATTCCATACCCTTAATCATTTTGAGATGGGGCGATCACAACTGCATGCAGTATTCAAGGTGTTGGTGCACTGTGAATTGGCATTATGACATTTTCTGTTTTATTATCTATCCCTTCCTAATGGTTCCTACATTCTGTTACTACTGTCTGTAACATAAAATTACTTACTCACATAAGTAACTATAGGATTAGGACCTTACTAATATATGCCTTGAACATTTTCATTTTAAATGTGCCAATGACTATAACTCTCTAATATTATCTATATATTATGCTGAAAACCTGTGTTATCTAATGGACTCAGCATTGGACTGGGAGTTGGGTTCCTGGTTCTGTCAATTCTCTTCTTGCTTGTGCTACCGTAGGAGGTAAGAGATGTAAGTAGTTGTGGAGGCAGTACATTGTTTTATATAAATGATTATTTTTTTCACCAGCCCAGACAGTGTCTACTCAGTTCTTATGCAACTTGTCTGGCTTGGACAGAGGTGCAATGACCTGCTCATCAAATGGGATTTTAGGTGAAAAGCAGATTATTTTTCTGCTCTCTGCCCAAGCAGTTCATTTGCTTTCTATTAGCTTGAATATGAGCATATGGCCAGAGAGGCTTTCATGCTGGTTGTTGACATGTTCCAAATGCTGCATATTAGCTACTGGTTGACTGAAGTGCCTCCTTTCCAGAAATGCTTTGAGTTACTATGATGGGACCAGGGATAACCTGACAATATTTGAGGACTTCAGTAAGTCAGTCAGAGGTTATAGACCTATTGCAGCAGCAATGGGTGGGTGAGATTCTGTGATGTGTGGGAGATCAGACTAAGTGGTCACGATGGTCCCTTCGGGCCTTAAAGAGAATGGCTGGTAAAACTGTCCAGGGAAGAAAATAGGAATGAAATGAAGGGGGGTGTGAGGAGATGACCAGGCCCTTCAATATGGTTGTAGCTCTGTCTCCCATCCTCATTGATTACTGTCCCAAGGAGTCCACCAGGAGGCTTTTTCACTGCTATTGCTTCCTGCTGGACCAGGGCTTCCTTCCCCTCTACTCGCAACCAGCTCTGACACCTCTCCCCAGCTCTGAGCATAGAAAGCTTTGAGCAGAAGCACCATGACCTGTATAGCAGCCCTACAACTTCAAAACCTATGAGTCAGACCCCCCCAAATATCATGAGATTGGCTTAAAATGCCTGAACTTGTTAAAACAATAAATTGCTGGGTTTCTTAGTCAATCTCCTGATTTTTTCAGTCTTTAGAGGGAAATACCAAATGTTTCTGGTGGAAAACTGAACCTTAAATGCACACACAAGTGTGCAGGCTACCCTGTTGGTTGCTTGGTATGTATGGGATGAGGAGTCTGTTCACTTTCCCCTAATTTCTGAGGCAGAGAAGTTGTCATTCTATTGCTCTCCATATCTATCCCGTATCACAGACCTGCCTCCTTCCCATCCACCAATTCCTTCTCCTCAGTGTCCTGTCCACACCTACTCATATCTGAACCCTTTAGTCTTCTGTCCTTCTATTCTTTCTCCCTTATCTGTCAGATTCCATCTGTGTTACGAAAATTACCTGTTGCTGACAATGGGTGCATCTGACTTGGTGCTAACATGATTTAACCACATGTGCAGAAAAGGGCATATTGGGACTTGGTTCAGAAACCAGGGATACATCCAGTGTGGATTGATTTAAATCAAAGCAATTTAAATCACAAATTGGAATCACTATTTAAATCAGCAAGCAGGAAACCTTGATTTAAATCACCAATTTTAATCATGTTTTGCATTGTTAGTTATTTACCTGAAGAAAGATGTAACTGGTTGGTTCTCACTGGTAAACATTAAAACATATTGATTTTCAACTGAATTTAATCTGTACATTTAATTTTGTGCTTCTTTTTGCTAACCAGGAGTATATGCTGTATCTATACACATTTAATTAAAAAGCTTAACTTACATTAATTCAGATTGTTATTTTTTTACCTTTTTACTGTTAGAAATAGTGAATTATGCATTTCTTATTTACTAGATGATTAATTTTTTACTTGTAATTTGTGTCAGGCTCTGTTTGGATGGAAATTCAAATCAATCAAAAATGTGCAAAAAATGCATTCAATTTGTCTTTATTAATTAAATAAAACTATCTTAAATGTGCTGGATACATAAGAAAAAAAGTTTATCAAAATCTTTTGCATTTCAGACTAACTGATTTAGAAACAAAGGAAATATCCATAGCTAGTGAATTGAACAGATTGTTTCTGTTCACTGTGTCTTTCAAGATTTTAAGGTTAGTAGATCTCACCCTCTCACGCCTAGTTTTTATTCATAGATTGGAAGAGAAAAACAACTTCTTTGCTTTTTCGGTTCCCAGCTGGTTTCTTAATTTTGAATGAATTAGTCAGTGAACTGAACTAGTTGAATAAACTGAAATGAAGAAAATATTCTCTCTGTACCTGCAGATGGGACTCCCACTGCCAAAGCTAGTTTAGCCCTTCATTGAAATCTGGTTCCAGGTGTTTAGCAAGTGACTTCCACCAGTTCAGTGGTTTTTCTTTAATACTCGGTAGCAAACATGTACTGCTTAATATATTTTGTATTTAATTTAAATTATTTTAATATATTATAAGTTTGGCCTTAACACAGATCGTCAATTTCAAATTCAATTAATTTTTTTTTACAATTAACCCTGAATTTTATTTAAATAATAAAAAGGCCTTAAAAATTCTATTTTATTTTATTTTTTTAGATAATTGATTTTTATTCATTTTGGTTACAACCTGCTAGTGTAAATAGAACTGCATTTTTCTGTGCCCCACAATGTCTCTGCTTGGTCCACCACATTTCCTTGTCACCCTCCCTGCCCATCTGACCTGAGGGCATCCCAGGTTCATTCCCACTGGAAACAGTAGGATGCAGTGGCCATCTTTAGGAAGGGCAGCCTGATTTTCATCTGCAAAGCCTGTGTGAAAATGTAACTATCTTGCCTAAGGGTGGCGTGTGGCTTCAGGCTTATGGACAATAATGGGAGATGGTGGCTATTTTAGATCAGAGCAAAATTTTAGATTATTTGTTTATTTATGTGTATTCCTGAACAAAACTTCACAAGTCTGAAGGCAGAAATCAGGAGCTCATGAGAAACCTTCTGAAACACTGGAATATTGTGAGAGGTGTCAACTGCAAAATATGGGTCTGGGAACAGGGGCAGAAGTATTGAATCAGCTGCTCTCTTAGCTTCGTGTACATCGACATTAGCAATTATACACGTGTCCATGACCATGCTTGTGCCATAACTCTCCCCCCCATTGTCCACATCTAAACCACAGAAGCACGTGTCTGAAGGCAGGTAGAGGGCGAGTAAGCTAGCAAGGCTGAGGCATAGGCGAAGTACATGCTTTAGGCTGTGGCACAGCCCTATACCCAGGCCAGTTTGCAGTGGGGTGCAGGGGTAAGGGGCATGTACCAGGTCTCACGTTTCAATAGTCATTCATCCCCACCCTGCTGATACTGGACACTTAGTGATCAGTGTGGATACCAGTGAGACACGGTATGCCTGATTTGCAGATCAATAAGGGTTAATGTGCAAGGTTTTCTATAAATATACTAGCTGAATACAAAACCTAAAATTAACTACAATATATCATACTCACTGAGCCTGGAGAGCTAAGCAGTCACTCAGAAGGCTGTATACAGGAACGGCTTTCTTTAGGGGCTTCACCAGGGAGCCTCTGGTCTGACTGGCAGCACCTCCCGCGGAGTCAGGTGTTGCTGGAGCACCCCCCTTTGTCTAAGTAGTGACTTCTTATACCCTTCCATAAACAGCTTTCACCTAATTACCTCTCTACTCATTATCATATATGCTAATTACCTACCTTGAATTTTCACCCTTAACTACATTCCATTCTCACCATGATAATTGGGGTCTTCAAAACAACATCTGGTGAAAGGAGGGGCGGTGTAAAAGTATGCCCCTTGGCAATGAAACAGTGTTCCCACAGACATTCAAGGATAACTTGTTCCCATCACCATTATCTATGTGCAGCTGCAAGCATTACATGTGTATTTTGTCTTGTTATGTGCCGTGGTATGCAGAAACATCCGCAAGGTTAATCAGTAGTCCTATTCATCTCTGCCAACTGGAAGATGTCATTCTACAAGGGGTCAGAATAGCCGAGCAAGCAACTGAAGCTATGCTAGGCCTGTAGAACAGTGGTGAAGCAACTCAAATTGTACTGAGCCTCCAACACACTCTTCTTTCTGACCCTTGCCCAATCTATAAAGGTTCCTGTCCCCCCATTTTCACTGGCAGTAGTGAGCTGCGCTGACCCCATCAGAACAGCTTTCCACTGCCCTCTTTACAGAGCAATACACGTAAATAGGATTCTACTCCAAAAGCAGCCACCTGACTCGTCAAGATCATGATCACTGTGCAGATGCTGATCACTGTGTGGGTGGAGTACACTGCCCTCCATCATTTTTCCTGGAGTGTCAGGAGCATTCACTTATACTAGCAAATGTCCCAGAGGCTGAAGCAGGTGGGCATTGAAAGGACTTCAGTCCAGTGCCAGGGATGAATCAAGCATGTGAGGCTCCTGTCCAGGAAGGGAAAACAGTTGCTCTGGGAGAGCTAATTGTGCACGCCCCTTCTATGAGGATGCTGTCAAGGGCTCCCAGTGCAAAGCCTGAAGTGGCTCATGACCCTTTCTCCACCACTGCAGCCTCATTGTCTGATGGGAGGCTGATGAGGACCAGGGTAAGGAAGTAGAGGGGACCATGGAGGATTCCCCAGAAGACTCAGAGGAGCATGTAGTTCTGTGCCTCTGCCTGGAAAAGACATGTGAGGAAGGTCCTGCGCCCATGCCCGACAAGCCAAAGGAGGACCCTGAGTCGTGTCAACAAGCAAAACTTGAGCTGGTAAGTTACAATGGCCCTGTTCCCCCTACTAATATCCCCTCTTTCTCAGGTGCTAAATTCCTGATTTTCAGAACCACGGTATTTGAAGTGCAGTGCATGGACTTTTCCTCCCTGGATAATATGCTGTGCATTGCTATGGCTCTGCGTGCTTGAACTGCAGTGCTGAAATCCTGGCATTGTCACACCCCATCCTCTTACCTAATCCTTCCAACATCCTCCTGTCTATCTAGTCCTTGCTGGATGTTGCTCCATGCTGAAATGGCCCCCGAGAAAGCCGTGGTTATACAGCAATGATTTGATTGCTTTCGATGAACCACTATCACACATTTGGTTAAAGTAATGTCTTAAATATAGATCATGAATGAAAAATCATTGTGCTCTGTGTCTGTGCATTTCTCAGCCAGCAGGCAGACAATGAGGTCCTGAGCTCATGCAGACTGGGGGGCAGGGAGGAGTCAGGTTAGAAAGTCCCAGGTGGGGATGGGACAGTTGTAGAAAACATATAGTGTGTTGTCTAAAGTAAGTAACAGATGTCTATTGTCCCTTTGAAGATTAAACAGTTTCAGTGTTTCTCCCATCCCCCTTGCTTACTGTCCCCTTACAAATGGCAGCCACTCGGTTGGAGATAGAATGGGAGGTTGGGGAATTTTAAGGGAACAGAACACAGTTGTAAAACACTTTGGTGGTCAGAGGAAAAGTTAGTTATAGCAATCCCTTCTCCCTTGGAAGATTAAAAGCTTTTCACAGTCTCTGGTGTCTGGCTTCTCTTCACACCGATCCATGCAGCACAAGTCAGGGGAAACAGGCTTGGGAGAAGGATTCAGTCTGGTGGATGGATAAACACAGAGCAGTGTCTCTTTGCAGTGGACAAGGGGCTTGTGGTGTTCAACTGAAACTTCAGGGAACTAAATAAAGTTGTAGTGCATCTCTTTCTTTCCCTGCCCATTTCACTGTTGTTAGGTGGGCACAGGGGCATGATTTTCTGCCAGAGGTGTTAGGTGGCTGGTGTTCATGGTTCACATCTCCCTTTGCATGGAAACTCCGTAAGCTTCCTGAGAATATTGTCAATCTCCAGTTGAATTGTCTCCCAGTCCTGTAAGCCTATGCCAGCAAATTTCTAGTGTAGCAGAAACTCCAGATGGATCTTGAAGTTCACTTGGCAGTGTAAATCTGCTTGGTCCATCTTCATAGCTGATCAAACCCCTCCATTCAGCAAATGTAGGGGGTGACCATTAGGAAAAACATATCTCCGGCACAGGTTGCTGGATCTCCTCCACAGGTCTGGAAAGCCACCTCTCTTTTCCATTCTGGTACCACTGCTATGATTTTCCAGATGATGGCCAGTCTGTAAAGAAGACGTTGCATATTGGCAACATAGCCCCTGAGAGAAACTGCTCACCCCCTTGAAACATTATGAACATTTTATATTTTTAAGAACATTAGTACATTTTTCTTACCACTAGTAGCCTCTGCTCCTTCTTTATGGGCTGCAAAATTTGTCTGAGAACCATTCCTGGAATGCTGAAAAGTATCAGTAGTGTGGCCTTCCACAGCAAATTTACGTTATATTAGGTGATTTCTCAGCTTCTTGCAAAGGAACAAATGCTACCTTGTCTTTGAAATGGCAGGACCTTCAGTTCCCGAGAGAGAAACCATTCCACCAGTAGAGCAGGAGCAGCATCCCAGAGATTCATGGACTTCATGGCCAGAAGGGACCATCACGATCATCTAACCTGACCATATTGCAGGCCACAGAACCTCACCCACCCACTCCTGTAACAGACCCATAACCGCTCGCTGAATTACTGAAGTCCTCAAATCATGAGTTAAAGACTTCAAAGACAGCAAAGACAGATGGAGACAGACCCTGGAAGAACTGCTCATAGGGATGGACAGGGGAAACCAGGAGCAATTTGAATTCCTCGGGGCACTGGTGGAGTGGGCTCTTCAGCAGGAAGGTATGTTGAGGTACTGGTTCATAATGCAGGAGGCACAAGGGAATGGGAGCATTCCCTAATGGAGAGGCTCGTTGAACTGGTTCCTGAACAAGTTTGGAGTTTGCCTGCTCCTGAGGCCACTAAACAATGAGACGCAGCTGCAAAAAAGGCTAATATCATTCTAGGGTATATTCAGAAGTGTTGTATGTAAGACACGAGTGGTAATTGTCCCACTATACTCAGCACTGGTGGCACACTGTGTCCAGTTCTGAGTGCCACACTTTAGGAAAGATGTGAACAAACTGGAGAGACTTCTGAGGAGAGTAATAAAAATGATAAAAGGTTTAGAATATCTTTTTTAAAAAAGGGCTTGTTTAGTCTTGAGAAAAGAAACCTGGAAGGGGACCTGATAAGTCTTCAAATATATTAAGGGTTGTTATAAGGAGAATGATGATTAACAATTCTCCATGTTCACTAAAGGGAGGACAAGAACTAATGGGCTTAATCTGCAGGAAGGGAGATTTAGGTTAAATATGAGGAAAGGCTTTCTAATTATTAGGGTAGTTAAGTTTTGGAATAGGCTTTCAAGAGACAGTGTAAAATCCCCATCATCGGAGGTTTTTAAGAACAGTTTGGACAAACACCTGTCAAAGATGGTCTAGGTTTACTTGGTCCTGCCCCAGCACAGGGGGCTGGATTAGAGGACTTCTTGAGGTCCCTTCCAGACTTATATTTCTAAGATTCTATGACATTATCTCCACAAACTGCCACAACCACCTCTTTGTTCTCCTCTTGTTGCTGCACTGGAAGATCCTATTTCAAGGATCTCCCTGAGGAGAACATGGAGCCTGTAGGAAACTTATCTTCCACTGGTACCCAAAATCCCTCACTGGGAGAAACTCCCTGAGCAACCAGGAGGGGAACAATGTGCCTGTGGAAGTCCTGGAACCCCACCAAGTGCCCACCCCCCCAAATCCTGTGCACATGTCCCAAGAGTGATTTCTCACCACTGTTCCCCCCTTGTCAGAGGGAGAGCAAGCAGATGGCTTCAGAGACAGTAACATCGGCTGGTACTGCAAATTGCATTCCCTTAATTTTTAAAAGATTTTTGGTTGACATTTCTTTTTCTTTTTAAATATATTTCAGTGACACGTCAGGAGCACTGGAACCTCGGAAGGGTGGGGGGGCAGAGGGCCCCGCCCCGCCTCCTCTTCTTCCCTCAAGATCCCACCCCTTTCAGCCAGGCCAGAAGCTGGAGCCAGGATATGGTAATAGCTGCCCAGGGAGTCTGGACTGCTGTGCAGAGCCCGGGACCCTCCACTTGCTCTGGGCGGGGGACGGATGTAAGGTCAGTTTTCAGTTGTGGACATTTTTTTTGTTAAGTTGTAGTTTGTCCTCCATCTTGGTTCCCCCCTTCTTGACTTTTGGCGCTCTTTTTGAGCAAAGGCAGGAATCTGGTGGTGAGAAAGGTCACGTGACCTAGAGACTCTGTCCAGCAACAGCAAACTATATAAGGACCGTGCTGACAGCACTCTGTGCTGTCTGCCCCAGTGATAGTCGTTATGCTGCTTGCATAACATCTGATGAAGGAAGAAAAAAGATTTACAAAGGTTCGGTGGGCATGGTTGGAGTCTCTCGGGAAGAACGAGTGTGTCCAATAGCTCAATACGAATTACCCAATGAGCTTTGGGAAAGCAAGCTCCAGCTTGAAGTTGGTGGGCTTGTGCATGGCACAGTCCTGCAAGACTAGTCCAGATAGCCTGGTGGGCCACGGTGGAGCAGGCGCCGATTCTACAACTTAGTGAGGCTGGCTCAAGATACAGGTGTTCACTCAGAAGAATGGAGGTAGACCTGTCAGAGCCAGGGAAGCTCTGTGAGAGTGAAGGAGCTCTTCGAGCACACTGTAGCCTGGTAGGCTGGGTGTGTTGGGTGCTGCTTGGTAAGCAGTAGAGAAGGTGGAACAACCACCGAGGTTCTGTAAAATCTGTAGTGGGTCAGATTTTACAGTAAAAATGAGTTACCACAGGATCTTTGGTGAATCCGGATGGACCCAGGAGACCAATATAATTCTTTAGACCTTGAATTATTTGGTGTGAATTATTTTGGAAAGTGCAAAAACCCTTGGGCAAACAGTCTTTTTGTGGGGGAGAATGCTTATGAAAGTTTATGTGGGAAGTTGGAGGAATTTATGGTTTTGAAACCACAGCCTGGCCATAAATTAAAGAAACGGGCAATGATGTACGGGTTGGCGGGAAAGGAACTAAGCAAGCACTGCTGGGAGAAAACTAAGGAAATCTCCCAGATTAAAGATCTGTTAGCAAAGAAAGATAAAGAACTAGAAAACACGGGGAAACAAAATGATTTGCTGGCTGCTCAGACCTTAAACCGAGCAAGCTGGATTAGCAGAGCAAGTACAAGAATTAAGTGCTCTTTTAAGTAAAAATGAAAGAGATAACTTTGTATTCACAACTAAAAATGAGGAGTCCCAGGCAGCTGTAAGGAAGTTAGTGAGTGAGATCAGAGAAATATAGAAAAAGCATGTTAATCATTCTGCCTGTGAAAGTAAAATTAATAGCTGAAAAGAAAAATTGAAGCAAGCTCAGGGAGTTGCAGCGGCATTAAAGCTAGACCCACTGAGAGATTATGAATCAAGTTCTGATTCAGAAGAAGAAGACTCCAGCAGTAGCCAAGAAAGCTGGAGGGAGGAAGCTGTAAAGTGTAAACTCTCAGCTCCCCCATGTGTTGAGCATGGCACTTCAAGGGACAGCCAGGAGGGCAGAAGCATAGGGCTTCCAGTGGCTCCTATCACAATCTAGACCATCAAAGACATGGTACAAGATAAAAGCATGCATGCTGGTGCAAGTCCGTTAAATGGGAAAGACATTGGGCTCTCTGGATTGAGAGACATCACTGGACTGGCTATAGAGAATAAACAGTTTGCCATCGCTGAGCAAAGAAGACATAGCAACTCTACTGATTGAATGCATGAGCGGAGATGATTACAGCGCTCTTCCAGGAGATATACAGAAGGCTGCTGTTGGTGAAAACATCGACATCTATGAAACAGTGTACAAGATTTATTTCCACACAGCAACATTATCAGAAGATTCTATTCAGAAAAACAAAGGACAGGAAAAGACCTGAAAAGTATCTACAGAGAAAGAGAGTGTTATAATGGATGGCAGGAGCTGCGTCATGTGACATTCCAGAGTTCAGAGAGGCTTTAGTACCCTCTCTAAAAGTGGTGATGGGAGCATTTGATGTTAGAAACACCCCCATGAAGGAGATAGAGGATCGTATGAGAGAGGCATACGAAATCCAGAGAGAAACATTCCCTGGACACTGGACAAGGATAAGGTTGCAGCTGTTAAGGAATTCAGCAAACTAATGCAGAAAAGAGATTTGATGGCAGTCATCTCAACAGAGACAAATTCTCATACACCAGGAATGAAAAACAATCAGATAGTCAAGAAGAAGCAAGGCTATTCAGAAACATGGTCTGGAAGAGACTACTGAAATATGAGACAAGGGAACAAATGAATGGATTAAAAACAAAAGAACTGTTAAAAGGACTCTCCAGATATGAGAATAAAGAAGAAGCTGCAAGCAGCCACAAAAGGCAGCATTAAGAAGACAACCTGTGACAAGACCAAGCTCCTCCTTCTTCTCCAGAATTTATGGCACCAATTCAGAATAATCAGTAGGGAAGACCAATAGTTTAGGATCTTATAAGGGGTGAGTTTGGAAAGTTTGAACAAAACATGCTGTTTGACACTGGTGCCACCACTTCCATCATTTGTAACAAATCAGAATTGAGAGAAAAGAAACTCACAATTGAAGAAATTAAGATATTAGAAGGATACAATGGAAGGAAGAGCACAGTTCTCTTCCTAAGGTATATTTCATGTATTATAGGCAGAAACAGCATAATGACAAACTTTGGCATCTGGCAACTGGATGGAAATGGAATTTTGGGTGTAGACGCCTTGACGAAATGAAAAGCTATTGTTGACCTACCAAACCATACTTTGCTGAAAATACCAGACAGCGAAGAATGCTATGTGGTACCTGCATCACACAGAGTCACAGCGTTAAAGGCACCAGAAGAGATTAAATTACTTGACTGGGACAGTGATATCATAGTAGTAGTAACTTATCATCTGTATTTGAATAAATTACAGCGTGGAAAGCTCATAGAAGAAATTATGGTCTGTGGCCCAGACCCAGAGCCACAACAACAATCAAAATACCCACAAGCAGCAGAAGAGCGATTAAAAAACTACAACAGCTTTACAAGACCAAGGAGTTCCCATAGAGACCTCTAGTATATGCAACTCACCAATTTGGCCAGTTCTGAGAGCAGATCAACGCTCCTGGTGGTTAACAGTAGATTACTGAGAGCTGAACAAAGTTACACAGAGATTAACACTAGTTGCCAAATTTTAGGAAATCAAGACAACTATTGTAGTAGGGGTGCTATGGTTTCCTGTCATTGATCTGGCCAATGCATTCTTTTCAATTTCTCTCCACCAGTCAAATGTGGTATAAGTTGGCTTTTACGTTCAACAACTGGCAGTATACATTTAGCCATGTGCTCCAGGGGTTCCATAATGCACCCTCTCTCTGGCCTGGTCTACACTTACCTTCTGGATTTGGCAGCAGTCGATGGGAGATACGCAAGTGACGTAACAAACTTGCATATCTCCCATTGACTTTGCTGCGTCTGTTCTGCATGCTGTCCACTCTGTGCTGCGCCGACGGGAACAGCGTTCCTGTTGACGCAGTGCTACACCACTTACAGGGGTGGTTTTCCTCCGTCAATTTCTGGATCGACTGAGTGGATCTACACAGACTACTCAGTCGATCCAGAGACATCGATCTGATGGTAGCGAATTTTCCGCCATCAGTATAGACCCAACCTCAGTCACAAGTGCATATCCAGAATGTGGGATGACATCCCTGAGAAAAACAAGATCATTAGTTATGTGGATGATATTCTTATTGCCACAGCATCCAGAGAAGAGAACTTGAAGTTATTAGATGTCATGCTGAATAAATTAAGAATACAGAATTCATTATTAAATCCATCTAAGGCACAAATGGTAAAACAGCAAGTGATTTATTTAGGAGTGGAACTGGGAATAAGCAGTAGAAGGTCTGCCCAGAGAGTAGAGCTCATTTGTAAACTCCCTGCACCTCAAGATGTTTCATCTTTGAGGTCATTCTTGGACTCCCTGGATTTTCCAGGGATTTCATAGAGAATTATTTGGAGTTAGCTTGCCCCTTATACCAGCTGTTAAAAAAGGGTCAAACATGGACTTGCGGGGGAGGAGCAGAAGTTGGCTTTCCATAAACTAAAGATAGCATTGAAAGAGGCTCCAGTACTTGCCTATGCTAAAAGAGACAAATCTTTCCAACTGCAGTTTGCCGCTACTGGAAGATGCTTCAGCGTGGTGCTATTACAAGATCATGGATGCGGTTCAAAACAAGTGGCCTTTGGATCTAAAGTCCTGAGTGACACTGAAAAGCAGTACTCTTCATGCAAGAGAGAAGTGTTAGCCCTGGTATGGGCTATGGGACATCGGGAATACCTAATAGGTATGTAGCCTGTGATATTAAAAACAGCTCACACACCTGCAAAATATATCCCATCAGGCCAAATAAATGAGGAATGGATCTCCAATGCTAGGCTGGATGGTTGAACCCTCAGTCTGCTCAACAGAAATGTAGAAGTCAACAAAATACTTCAATTGTCAGCAGTTCCATATGCTCTAATCACACAGGGCGAAGACCATGAATGCCCATTACCTTTGAAAATGTGAAAGAAGCAAAGTCACCATTTAAGATTGGTATCGCCTACAAAGAAGCAAAGGAAAGAAAGTTTGACATCTGGGTAGTAGATGGTAGCTGCTACTATAACAATGGAAAACCATGTGCAGGCTATGCTTCCCTGCAAGTAGCTACTGATGAAATCTTACAAGGAACAGATCTACCCTAATCAGTGTAAGCTGCAGAAGTAATAACAGGCTTAGCTTCATTGGATGATGCAGATCCAGAGAGTGATATACTCACTGCTAAGACTCAGACTGGGTAATTCAAGCCTTTATCGAATGGATACGCATATGGACTTCCAGAGAAATGACATCAGCAGATGGCAAATTTGTTTATTATGCCAAATGTTTGTTGCATGTGTGGCAAATTGCCACCACAAGGAAAGGAAACACTCATCTGCTAAAAGTGAGAGCCCACAGAAAGAACCAGGCTGAAGTGTCAAAGTTAAACAACAGAGTGGTTGGACTGGCAAAGAAAGCAGCAGCATTAGGGAAGGAAAGATTATGGACCAAGTCAGACACCAAAATACATCAAGTTCAATCAAAAAGCATAGAGATGGAAAGTCAAATGGATATTACCGAGTTACAAAAACAGGATAAAGAAATGCAAGATTTGTTGAGGAAAGTAGAATATAGTAGTTATGATATTTTTAAGAATAAAGATGGACTTGTGATGGCCCTTAAGAAAGATCTCAAGGATGTGGTACCAGTTTTAGTATTCCCACCTGCCTTAGAAGGGAGTTAATAATGTTATCACATGGCCAAGGCCATTTTGGATGAGAGAAAACATTAAATAGGCTCTTGAATGTGGGATGGTGGCCAAGCATTGCCAAGGACATAGAGCAATGCTTGAAGAATTTTTTAGCATGTGCTGAGAATAATCCTAATCACAAAATTGTCAAGCAACCATTGTTACATGAGAACATCGTCGGTCTGGATCCAGGCCTCAAATAGACTTCATTAGTCCACTGCCATGCATTGACAAGGCAACAAGTATTGCTGAGTTGTAGCTGATTCGTTTTCTAAATGGGATGAAGCATACCCAATGCGAAACAACATGGCTTCTCCTATGGCTAAAATTTTGCTTGAGCAAACCTTTTCGAGGTTTGGCCTACAAGACTGCATCGACTCTGACTAGGTGCCACGCTTTTTCAGGGAAGTAATGAAGTGCCTTTGCTAAGCCTTGGATTTCAGGCAGCATTTCCACATAACAGGACACCTACAAAGTTCTGATTTGGTAGAAAGGACCAACAGAATCATTGAGACTGCTCTGTGAAAGATCGTGGGAAGCACTGGCAAAGATTGGGATTAAAAAACTACCAGTTATCCTAATGGCCCTGAAGTCAACGATTGCTAAACATGGTTCTACACTGCATGAGGTGTTAACAGGCAGGGTCATGGCATATACCAGAAAAATAGTGGTTAGGAGGGTTGCCTCCTGATAACTATTAGCCACGAGTAGTAATGGGCCAGTTCATGGATAAATTGCTGAACAATATTAGTAACATCCACAGATAAATAGCATTACAACTAAAGAGCAATGTGAAATTAATGGAAAAGAGATTAGGGGATTCCCTAAAGATAAAAGAGTGGGAAATTGGGGGACAAGGTCCTCTATAGGTATTACTTTGATAAGGGACATGGGTTAAGCCCTAAATGGGCAAGCTCTGGAATAATAACAAAAAAGACCAGCCAGACCCTGTACCAGATTGAAGTGAAAGGAAAAGGAAAACGGAGCCTGAAGTGGTTCCATTCTAGTCAACAGAAAGATTGGAAGGGTTTTATTACTTAGCGTGATGGTACTGAATTTAAACTTTCCTTCTGTGTTTGTTTGTTTTTCAGAAGGTCTGCAATTGTTTTTATTCTGTTTGTTTTGCAGGTATATTTAAATCAAGATGAGTACTTCCTTATTAATTAAAGAGGGAGAACATTACTTTTGTTATGCTTCGGGAAATAATAGTGATGCTAAAAGTAATCTGGATTATAGGTTAGATTTTTGTGTCACTTTATAGAATATTGACAGGATATATAATTTATATGCCTATGTAAAAGGGGACTATTGTTTCTTTCTGTGGAAAGAGTAGAGTGTAATAACTCCATGGTGGCACTAGCTGAACAAACAGTTTCCAGGTGATAGCAAAAGACAAAGATGCATATCAAATTTCTTTTGTAAAGAAGTTTGAAAGCATGTATAAATGGGAGTTTGATGAGGAACATCTGAACATGTTTGTTTAAAATCTACAACTCCATCATATGTCAAGTTAGGAAAACAGGAAGTACTAATTTCCTTGGATATGCAATTTTATAAGAAAGCATTACTGATCAGAATGCATATACCTCCTAACTCTTATGTTTTGAGCCTGAAATGTATTGACAGCACAGAGAACCATCATAATAATACTGTAAATAGTTTTTGTCAAAAGGAGAATGTATTTATTGCTAATTGTTTTGGTAAGACTAAGATAAATATAACATCTAGTGTTACTGGTATATGGACAGTAGCAGAAATAAATGGAGCCTTGGAAAAAATATATGGAACTGTGGTACCAAACCGACATATTAGTTATATCAACCTGGTACTCATCAACAGGGATATCAGAAGTTTGCTGCTAATCAATTCCATCTATTCTCTGAAAAAGGTAATCATGCCCTTATAAGTAGATTTAAGTAGTGTAAATGACAAATGTGCAGGTTACACAGAAGTTTTGAAAGGAGGTTGGGATATATGGACCCAAAATATATTGCTAGGAGCAAAAGGGATCTAATAGTTAAAATCTTAGTAGACATGGGAACTGGACTTGGTGTCCTTAAAACAATTGATGTAAATACTCTGGCTAGCAGAACTGGCACAATGGGACATGATATTGGATCTATATCTGCCCCACTCACTACTTCCATCAATCAGTTAAGAATCTTACACTACGATATTGCCAAGATTTTACCAGTATGGCAAAACTTGCAATGGCAAGTTCATTTAGGAATTATAAAGACCATAGATACGCTGAAAGTAAATGTATCATGGGTGCTCATGTGCACTCAGGCACTGATGTGACTAATAAAGGTAGCTAAGATCATAATTAGAGATGGGTTAAATAGAGTGATTCCTATAGAGATAAAAAGAATGCTCTGAGAGAATTCTTCTGATCAATTAGAGAAAATCCACCAAATGTGGTGGAAGTTGGTAAATTTTTCATATGACATTACATCCCAGACCATCGCTACTTATATTCTGACCATCATAGATGTGAAGGAGGAGTGGCTTTATCCTCTAGTCCTTCCGCACATTAATGTAAATAATTCAGTGATGTACCTATCAATCTACCTAAGTAGTTCATGAGAAGGAAGACATTTATAACAGTGTCAACTTAAATGCTTGTGTTTCGGAGAAAGATGCTGGATAATCATGTACCACTGAAGTAGTAGAGGGGCCCCATATCTGTTTGGATGCAAAACAGGGCAAGTGTCATTATTATTACATACCAATGATAATAACCAGGCTGCAATAGTGCGAGTAAAACCACATTGCATTTGCATACACAGCTGGTGCAAAGAATTTTTAGTTCATTCTTTTTACACAATTGAGCATAATCTATGCTTGTGTGCTGTATATTCTATATTTGGGTGTGATATTAATGATAGTTTAAAGCATGTAAAATTGCAAGAATTCTATACGCACTATATTCTGTATAAATATATTGAACCTGTCAGTCTAGGGGTAAATGTATCTGTCTTAAAACAACTCATGTATCACCCAGATTTAAAGTAATAGCTAAAGGAGTTGGAATCCAAAAGTAAGCATATTATGATTACAGTGCATCACACCACGGATAAAATTGATAAAATTCTAAAGAGGTTGCAGAAGGAATTCACATTTGCACACTGCTAGGAAAACTGATTTTTTAACACGACTAATATAAGGGAAGCATGGAGTGTATTTAATACACCCTGTTATAGTGATTATATTTGCTCGATTGATTATCATTGTTACATTAATTGTTACTATTTGTAAAAAGGAAATTAAGTTCTGTGAACAAAGGTCAAAGGTATTGTACCTTGATGTCCGGGTAATAACGTATCTTTTTAAGGTGGTGACATGGTTTGTAAAAACTGCATCAAGTTGCCAAGGAGGGGAATGTAAGGCCAATTTTCAGCTGTGGCCATTTTGTTTTTGTAAGTTGTAGTTTTTCCTCCATCTTGGTTCCCCTTCTTCTTGTACTTTTGGCGCTTTTTTTGAGCAAAGGTGGGAATCTGGTGGTGGGAAGGTCAAGTGACCTAGAGAGTCTGCCCAGCAACAGCAGATTATATAAGGGCTGTGCTGACAGCACTCTGTGCTGTCCGCCCCAGTGACAGTCGTGCTTTTGTTTGTGCTCATGCTTGCATAAATCTGATAAAGAAGGAAGAAAGAAGATTTACCTGTTGAGATCCTGGTTCCTGCCTCTTGTGTTCCTGTTCCTCACGGTTCCTGTCCTGCTGTTCCTGGTATCCTCCTGTCAGTGTCGTCATCCTGAGCGTGGTACTGATCCTGTGTCATTGTGGTCCAGTCTGTCATCCCCCTGAGAAGGATGGTGACATACATACCTCTTAATTAGTTTATTGTTACCCGCTTGGTTTAGTTTGGGGTCCTGGCCTTAGGCCAATTGTTTAATTAAGCATGAAGTTATTATTCATTTTATTCAAATCACATCTGTTGTCTTATCCTTTTGAAAGGAAAAGGGGTCACCGCTGGTGACTAGATATGGTTAAGGGGTGGAACCTGTGAGAGGGGAGTCTGGTAAATATTACCTCCCAACATAAACCTGCCATTTTTGGTTTAAGGGTTTAACAGGATGCCTGAGACCAAGTGCTGGAGCCACTCTGCACCTGCCTGAGACTTGCAATTTTGGGAGGGAACACTGCCCCCACCACCCAAATTATGACTATTTTAAAAAGTTGGTAGGCATTGCCTTTCCATTTTTAAAAGTGGAGGGGGTGGGGTCCATGGCCTCCCTGCCCTCCCCTCTCCCCCGGTTCCAGTGCCCTTGTGACACGTTCCATCTAGTAGTTTTAATACATTTTATCATTTCCATGACTTGCGTGTGGACTCTTTTTTTTAAGTGTGATGAACTGAAGACTTTTTCAGGTTCGGGACTGGGATCCACAATTCACAGCTCATGAAACTGAATGGTGTATAATCGTCTGGTGCCATGCTACTGCAACACTTTTTTGTCTGTCCAACCCCTCCGCCCCAGCTTCAAAAATATCTGACGTCCCAAGGATACACAGGCGGGATGGGGAAAGTGCAGTTAGCGTTATGCGCTCACGGAAAGCACTACTAGTTTTCAACATAGCAGAACTCTACAACACAGAAAAGGGGTATATGAATGTTTTTATGGCTTAGTTCAGCAGCAGAAAATCAGAACACAATTCCAGTAACAATATAGGCATTTGCCACTACCTCACGTATAAAGGGTCCTTCCTTCCCTCCCTTGAAATCTTAACCACTTGCAACTACAGTAGGGATCAGTGCTCTATAACAGCCACTAAATGCTGTTAGTGCCACTGACAATGAATGGCTAAAAAAAATGGCTGCATACAACCCCCACCCACCAAGCATATCTTTGGCCTGGTCTTCACTTACCTTCCGGATTCGGCGGCAGTCGACGGGAGATAAGTAAGTGACATAAAAAACTTGCGTATCTCCCGTCAACTTTGCTGTGTTTGTTCCACCCACCGTCCACACTGCGCTGTGCCACTTACAAAGGTAGTTTTCCTCCGTCGATTTCTGGATCAACTGAGCAGGTCTACACAGACCACTCAGTCGATCCGGAGACATCGATCTGACGGCCGCAAATTTGCGGCCATCAGTATAGACATAGCCTTCATACGGTTAGTAAGAGACATGGAGTACTCCTGAATAGAGATTTGCAACCAAGTGTTAGTAGTGAAGAGAAAACATTGCACAATGACCACATTACAACTCCACAGCAAAAACCCAACCCATAGGTGATAACCCAGTGGAGGTGCCCTGTCATAATTGTCTTTAGTGTGTGTAGTGTCACAGGAATGTAGCTTCAGCTACAGGGGAACAAAACCCTCACAAAGTTATGTAGCCCCACAAGTACGCACCAATATTTCCTCATGTGCATGTCCAGCAACTAGATAAGGTGTGAAGGTGTCCCTCGGCACCAGGAGATGTTATCCTCTGCCTCTCTGCTGAACTAAGATGTGTGCACATATGACTTCCCTGTTGGGAACCAGGACCAGTTTGCAAATGAGTGGGATCCAGCTGCCTGAAAAGAGTTTGTAAACCAAACTTGTTCCATTCTTGGGACTGAAGCACGTCCCTTTATTCCCACAAACAATAAGGAGCATGCAGCAGATGACAATTATATGAACAGCGTTTGCCACATTGCCATTCAGAGAGGTGCATAGGCAGCACCAACAAAATTTTAGTCTCGCTCCATGACCATTCTGCAGCTACTGAACTTGTAGTTGAATTTCCTTTTTCCAGAATCATTGACATCAGGGTACAGTTTCATGAGTCGTTAGGAGTGGATATGAAGGGTGCCCCCAAAATAAGAGTTGGCACAGACACACTGTACAGAATAATATCATTGCTGGGGGAAAAAAGCCCCTTCTTACCCCTTCAAGTATGTCCTATCCAGTGTTTCACACTTTGTATTCGTGAATCTGTCTCTGTAGTCCACGAAGCCTTGCAGAATGAGTGAATAGTAACCTTTTTGGTTCAGATACTCAGTTGCCCCTTGTGGCGAGCAAAGTAATGGGAAATCTATGGCCCCTACACAGTTTGGAAACCCCATCCTCTGAGATTCAGCTATTATTTCTGCAACTTTTCTCATGGCAGCCACTTGTAGGCAGATCACAGTGTTAACTGCCTCACAAACCTGCACACCCACGATACAGAAAATTCACAGGGGATGCAGATTTGACAGTTCAAATACGATTCTAGTGACACCATTGGAAAACTGTTTGCAATGCTGCCAATGTAATAACTTGCCTTGCGTGTAACCTGACGTAATTTAATCATTTCTGAAACAGAAGTCCTTCAATTTCTTTTATTGTTGAACTATTTAACCTCTGGTTTTATCCAAGAGCTTTTTATGGAGAAAATTGTCACCATACTTTTTCTTTACTTCTGATTCTCTGCTCTACTGAGTTTTATAATGATGCTGCATGGTGTTCAATTTCATCTGATGATGTGCTGTCTTACATATTGCACAAAGCACAATGGTTTCAGATTAATTTTGTTCCAACAAAACTATATTCTGTTCTTCCCACTCACAATTCAATATCCTCTTTTTGTCATGTAAATCATGGCTGCACTTTGCAGAAGGCGGTGCTAGCAAACCAAAGTTATATGTGTCACTCATACTGGGTTCAGTGTAAGTCTGTGCTTTCTTTTGAGCAAAAAAGTTCTGATAGAAGCACACAAAATTTGAAGCTACTCTTGTGGTCAGAGCTGCCCTCGCTAGTTGATTCCTTCCTACTAGAACCTTTGGGGAGGCTTCTAGGAGTTACACACTCAGGCTGCTCCTTGGGCCTGTCCCAGGCCCCTGTGCTCCAACTCTGGCTGGCCATGTTCCCTTCAGCAGCAGCAGCCTGTGCTCAGCCAATCACTACAATGTATGCATCAGAACATAAGAATGGCCATATGGGCTCAGACCAGTGGTCCATCTAGCCCAATATCCGGTCTCGCAACAGTAGCCAATGCCAAGTGCTTCAGAGGAAATTAACAGAACAGGCTATCATCGAGTGACCCATCCCCTGTCATCCCCCCCCAGCTTCTGGCAGTCAGAGGCTAGGGACACCCGAAGCATGGGTTGCATCCTTGAGCATCTTGGCTAATAGCCATTGATGGAGCTGTCCTCCATGAACTTCTACTTCTTTTTTGAATTCCATTGTGGTTTTGGCCTTCACAACATTGCCTAGCAAGGAGTTCCACAGGCTGACTGTGTGTTGTATGAAGTAGTACTTCCTTTTGTTTGTTTTAACAATGTGTGATTATGGGAGATTTCAACTTCCCGGATATAGACTGGAAGACGAGTGCTTGCAAGAATAATAGGGGTCAGATTTTTCTGGATGTGATAGCGGATGGATTTCTTCATCAAGTAGTTGAAGTACCTACGAGAGGGGATGCCATCTTAGATTTGGTTTTGGTGAGTAGTGAGGACCTTGTAGAAGAAATGGTGGTAGGGGACAACCTTGGTTCGAGTGATCATGAGCTGATTCAATTCAAATTAGATGGAAGAATAAACAAACGTAGATCTGGGATTAGGGTTTTCGACTTCTCAAGGGCTAATTTCAAAGAGTTAAGGAAATTAGTTAGGGAAGTGGATTGGATGGAGGAACTTGTGGGTTTAAATGTGGAGGAGGCCTGGAATTACTTTAAGTCGCAGCTGCGGAAACTGTCGGAAGCCTGCATCCCAAGAAAGGGGAAAAAAACTATGGGCGGGAGTAGTAGGCCAAGCTGGATGAGCAAGCAACTCAGAGAGGGGATTAGGAAAAAGCAGAAAGCTTACAGGGAGTGGAAAAAAGGTGGGATTAGTAAGGGAAGCTACCTTAGTGAGGTCAGAACGTGTAGGGATAAAGTGAGGAAGGCTAAAAGCCGCGTAGAACTGGACCTTGCAAAGGGAATCAAAAACAATAGTAAAAGGTTCTACAGCCACATAAATAAGAAGAAAACAAAGAAAGAAGAAGTGGGGCCGCTATACGCTGAGGATGGAACGGAGGTTAAGGATAACCTGGGCATGGCTCAATATCTAAATAGGTACTTTGCCTCGGTCTTTAATAAGTCTAGTGAGGAGTTTAGGGATGATGGAGGGATGACGAACGGGAATCTGGATGTGGTGGTGGATATTACCGTATCTGAGGTAGAGGCCAAACTTGAACAGCTTGATGGGACAAAATCGGAGGGACCGGACAATCTCCACCCGAGGATATTAAAGGAGCTGGCGCGTGAAATTGCGAGCCCGTTAGCGAGAATTTTTAAGCAATCGGTAAACTCGGGGGTTGTGCCGTACGACTGGAGAATTGCTAACGTAGTTCCTATTTTTAAGAAAGGGAATAAAAGTGATCCGGGTAATTATAGGCCTGTTAGCTTGACGTCTGTCGTGTGTAAGGTCTTGGAAAAAATTTTAAGGGAGAAAGTAGTTAAGGACATTGAGATCAATGGTAATTGGGATAAATTGCAACATAGATTTACTAAAGGTAGATCGTGCCAAACCAACCTGATCTCCTTCTTTGAGAAGGTGACGGATTACTTAGACAGAGGCAATGCGGTAGATCTAATTTACCTCGATTTCAGTAAGGCGTTTGACACGGTTCCGCATGGGGAACTGTTAGTTAAATTGGAAAAGATGGGAATGAATGTGAAAGTTGTAAGGTGGATAAGGAACTGGTTAAAGGGGAGATTACAGCGGGTTGTACTGAAGGGTGAACTGTCAGGCTGGAAGGAGGTTACTAGCGGAGTCCCTCAAGGATTGGTTCTTGGACCGACCTTATTTAATTTTTTTATAACTGACCTTGGCACAAAGAGCGGGAATGTGTTAATAAAGTTTGCGGATGACACGAAGCTGGGGGGAATTGCTAACACGGAGAAGGACCGGGATACTATTCAGGAAGATCTGGACCACCTTGTACACTGGAGTAATAGTAATAGGATGAAATATAATAGTGAAAAGTGCAAGGTCATGCACTTAGGGATTAATAATAAGAATTTTAAATATACGTTGGGGACGCATCAGTTGGAAACGTCAGAGGAGGAGAAGGACCTTGGGGTATTGGTTGATAGTAAGATGACTATGAGCCGCCAATGTGATATGGCTGTTAAAAAAGCAAATGCGGTTTTAGGTTGCCTCAGACGAGGTATTTCCAGTAGGGAGAAGGAGGTGTTAGTGCCGTTATATACGGCGCTGGTGAGACCCCACCTGGAATATTGTGTGCAGTTCTGGTGTCCCATGTTTAAGAAGGATGAATTCAAACTGGAACAGGTTCAGAGACGGGCTACTAGGATGATTCGAGGAATGGAAAATCTGCCTTATGAAAGGAGACTCAAAGAGCTTGGCTTGTTTAGCCTGGCCAAAAGAAGGCTCCGGGGGGATATGCTTGCTCTATATAAATATATCAAGGGGATTAACGTTAGGGAGGGAGAGGAATTGTTTAAGTTTAGTACTAATATAGGCACGAGGACGAATGGGTACAAACTGGATATTAGGAAATTTAGACTTGAAATTAGATGAAGGTTTTTAACCATTAGGGGAGTGAAGTTCTGGAACAGCCTTCCGAGGGAAGTAGTGGGGGCAAATGACTTATCTGGCTTTAAGACTAAGCTTGATAAGTATATGGAGGGGATGTTATGATGGGATAGTTTAATTTGAGCAATTGATTTGGATTATCGGCAGATAAGTCTGCTCAATGGTCTGTGGGAATGTTGGATGGGATGGGAACTGAGTTACTGCAGAGAATTCCTTTTTGGGTGTTGGCTGGTGAGTCTTGCCCACATGCTCGAGGTTTAGCTGATCGCCATATTTGGGGTCGGGAAGGAATTTTCCTCCGGGGCGGATTGGCAGAGGCCCCGGAGGTTTTTCGCCTTCCTCTGCAGCATGGGACATGGGTCGCTTGCTGATGGATTCCCTGCAGCTTGAGGTCTTCAAATCTCACTTTTGAGGATTTCAATAACTCAGTCATGGGTTCGGGGTTGTTATAAATGTGTATGGGTAGGGTTTTGTGGCCTGCCTTGTGCAGGAGGTCAGACTAGATGATCATATTGGTCCCTTCTGACCTATGAGTCTATGAGTCTATGAGACTATTATTTTCACTGGATGACCCCTGCTTCTTGTGTTATGTGAAGGGGTGAATAACACTTCCTTATTCACTTTCTCCACACCATTCATGATTTTATAGACTTCCACCACATTCTCCCTTAGACAACTCTTTTTCTAACTGAAAAGTCCCAGTCTTTTCAATCTCTCCTCATATGGAAGCTGCTCCATACCTATAATAATTTTTGCTTCTCTTCTCTGTATCTTTTCCAATTCAATATACATATTTTTGAGATAGGGTGACCAGAACTGCACATGGTATTCAGGGTGTGGGTGTATAATGGATTTATAGAATGGGATTGTGATATTTTCTATCTTATTAGCTATCCCTTTCCTAATGGTTCCTAATATTCTGTCAGCTTTTTTAACTGCCACTGCACATTGAGCAGATGTTTTCAGAGAACTATCCATAATGACTCCAAGACCTCTTTCTTGAGTGATAACAGCTAATTTAGATCCCATCATTTTTTATGTAGAGCTGGGATTATGTTTTCCAGTGTGCATTATTTTGCATTTATCAACACTGAATTTCACCTGCCATTTTGTTGCCCAGCCATCCTGTTTAGTGAGATCCCTTTGTAGCTTTTTGCAGTCAGCTTTGGTCTTAACTATCTTGAGTAGTTTTGCATCATCTGCAAGTTCCACCTACTTGCTATTTACCCCTTTTCTCAGATCATTTATGAATATGTTGAATAGCACAGGTCCCAGTACAGATCCATGGGGGACACCATTATTCACCTCTCTCCATTCTAAAAACTGACCTTTTATTCCTACCCTTTGTTTCCTGTCTGTTTACTGCCCCTTAATGGTGTCACTTCCTCATTGGCTGGTAGGGGAACCCAGGCCCACCCTCTACCCTGGGTTCTAGCCCAGGGACCCTACAACCAGCAGTCAAGGTCTGCCCAGTCTGTCCCTTACTGCTGTATCCCTGGGCTACATTACACCTGGCCTTCTCTAACCCTAGCAGTGACTGCAGCCTCCTTCGCTCTGCAGCCCTTTTCTGCTCTCAGCTACTGGACTTTATACAAGCTCCTCTTGTTCCTTTCCCGCTCTGCTTAGTCCTTGCTCCCTGGCTCCTTCTCCAGGTGCAGCCTAGGTGGTTAATTGGCCCACTTAGCCATTGTGACCCCTTCAGGCCTTGTGCGGGGTGGGCACCACATCACAGAGCTATCAGTATGAGTGTAAGTATTCAGGCATGATGGTAAAAAATTATTTATAATACTTGTGGTATCTGCCTCCCAAGGGTGCCGTGGAGTCTGACTCATGAATGTCTGTAACGTGCTTTGAGATTCTCAAATAAAAGGCAGCAAGAAGTAAGTTGGATGACTTGCTTCCTAGCGTGCAACTCAGAGCTTTGAGGGCGTAGCAACTGCAAGGGTAAATTTGCAATTTTCAACTGATGGACAATACCTGAGCAGCAGTCCAATTTTGCATAAATTCGGGCCGAAGCTGACAGGTGACTGAGTTTCAATGAATGGCCTCCTGTTTTGGAGCCTTTGGACTGGGACATTGGCCTCCATGGAGGAGGACACACAGTAGGGCTTTGGTCTCCCAAGATCTCATAATGATATCCCAGTGTGTTTGTTGTGGTGGAAGGATTATATTTGAATTAACATTTAGGACACTGGGTATGCCCAGATATTTAACACTGTGGGAAATGGCAGGTTATACCAAGGGATTTTGGGAAGCTACAGAGGATTCTGTGCCACAAAGGAGAGCTTCTGGTTGGCAGGTCAGGATTCTTGCCCACAGTAAGTCCCAAATGGCTGTTTCCACTATCTTTAGAAAGCATGCTCTTACCTGACCTCTCCTGCTGGTAATTTCTATTCTGACGCTTCAGGCTGGGAAGTAACACAGATTAAATGCCAAATTACAGGTACAGGAGGTTTGCCATGGAGCTCAGAGAGGCTCCATGCAGGGAGGAAGCTGGTAGCTGAGAAGACTTGGTCCTCTCACTCTAATAATGCCATAATTTGACAGGGGCACAGGAAGGGTTGGGAAGGCTGGAGGTAGGGTGACCAGATAGCAAGTGTGAAAAATGAGGACGGGATGGGGCAAATAGGCACCTATATAAGACAAAGCCCTGAATATCGGGACTGTCCCTATAAAATTGGGACATCTGGTCTCCCTAGCTGGAGGTGTCTCATTCAGGAGCAGAAGCAGTAGTGGAGAAAGAGTTAGGAGGGAAGGAAGGAGATAGAAATCAAGTGTATTTGCTTCTGTCAACTCAGGTTCCATCCCTCAGTTAAGAAACCTAAGGATGTCCAGGGTTCATTAAGAATCTAAATTCTTTGGGACATGAACTGTCTAATACTCTGTGTTTGTGCAATGCCTAGCACAATGGCACTCTGTTCTTGGTTGGTCCTTAGGCACTACTATAATAAATGCAAGAACTAATTACCTCAGCGAGGGCTGCTAGCTTGGGGGCAACTTCGTTATTTCAAAGTTTGGTCGTATTTCATTTGCAGCTTTGGTTTTTTCCACACAAACCCATCTCCAGGACTTCTTGCAAGAGGCCTTTTGATCACCAAAAGAATCAACATCACTTCAATATTCAATATCGCTTAAGCATGTCACTAGTTAAACATACTAAATAGACCAGCATTCCTATTATTGTAAATAGAACCATATACACCAGTACATATTTAATAAGCAAGGTACAAATTACATTCAGAGATAAGTTCTCTATATGCATCTGTCACCTTATAAGCAAGATAGGTTTACAAAGTTTAACACAATAAAATATTGTGGCTAAAAGAGACCTTGAAATGAAAGACTTTTATAGGCTTTACAAAGTATATAAATAACAGGAGAGCAATAATCCCTGTGTATCTAAAGGGCTAGATGTTGATGGTAGCTGTTCAGGGGCGTACATAAGAGGGAGTAGGAATCCCTTGGGCCACTTCATGGGTTACGTGTGCCTTGGATCTGTTATGGCCAAAGCATACACTCAGAGAAGTTAGATAAAAATATCAAATATTCTTGCTTGAAAGGCTGCAATGTAACATTACATTTAGTCAAAAGGCTGGTCTATACTTACCTTCGAGATTCAGCAGCAGTCGACGGGAGATATGCAAAGGACGTAAAAAACTTGCATAACTCACGTCAACTCTGCTGCTTCAGTTCTGCATGCCATCCATACTGTGCTGCGCCCCTTTTGGAAGTGGTTTTCATAGGTCAATTTCTGGATCGACTGAGCGGGTCAAGAAATCGATCTGACGGCAGAGAATTTGCCGCCGTCAGTATAGACCTAGCCTCAGAATTCAAAACGATAACACACAAGAATGCAAAAAACAGAAAAATAAAGCAGGCTGGTCCCTAAAACAGAGAAGCACAACTCACCCCGCCTTACTCTAGGATGGATGGCTACAAACTGACTCTGTTAAGTCCAGATCTCATGTTTTCCTACTGAGCCCCCTAGCTGCAAGCATCTAGCAGGAAAGGGAAGAGAGAGCTTACATTTTTCAATACACCATAGGTTCCAGGTGTGCAGGAGTAAACAGGCACTCTGTGGCAGCTACTCCTCCCTGGAGCAAGTGGGCAGGAAGTGGGAAAACTCTGGATCTGCCTTCACCACCACACCAGCTTGCATCATGAGCCAGCCTAGGGAATGATGGTGTAATTTGCTGGTAGCATAAGCCTGCAGCAAATCACTGCTCTCCTAAACTTTAAGTGCAATGGGGAAGCAGGAAATGTTGCCTGAAGAGGCGCAACTCCTTCCCTGCGCTGACCTGGGACAGTGCAGCGGTGTGCTGCCCTATATACAGGGCTTGTGACAAAGCCATAATCTAGCTCAAAAAAGGTGTTTAAACTAAAAATGGGCTGGACCCAAACTCTGGCATTTGAATACCTTTGAATTTAAGTGTATTGGACACTCAGATTGTAATTTTCCCCCTTAGAGCCTGTGGGTAAGAATGAGCCCATGATTTTCAAAGTTATATCAGCAATTTCTGCCTTCCCTTTTGAAGTTCTTTCAGAGAGGCTGCCAAGCACAGTGAGTGTCATGCTTTGGGTTTTAGCTGCATTTCAGAAATAGTATTTTGTCCAACGCAATATCTCCTATGATCAGACAGTGTGGGAGCCGAACGACAGATACAAGGAAATCTTCCTTACAGAACTCTGCAAGCAGTGACTCCGCTTCACCACTCTGTGATAGTATTGCTCTTCTGCATGTTCTCTGGGCTGTAGCCAATAGGAACACTTCCACTGCTTTGCTCATTTACTGGATTATACTGGCATCTGCGCTATGTGATTTTCCTGTGGCATGGAGCCTCTTCATAAATGTGCTGTTTGTGTAATCAAGCAGTTTACTCTATGTACATTTTCCTCTGTGGATAGTTAATGCAAGAAACTCTGACATACTGCAGATCCTCAAAGGTACGTAGGTATCTAACTCCCATTAAAATCAATGGGAATTAGCGACCTAAATATCTTTGAGGATCTGGGCCCGTGGCACTCCTGCTCACTTCCATACTAATGAACCCCTGCAATGAAGTTCTGGCTCTGCTGTTCTAGAGGACGGGTTGCGACGGGCTATTTCCCCTCCTAAATCGGGGGTGTGGGAGAAAGCTGGCCCAAGTTATACAGACTCTAGATCAGCGGTTCCCAAACATTTTCCCTGCATGACCCCATTTTCAGATGTGTTATTTCCCACTACCCTAGACAGCATGGAAGTTGCAGTTTTAAAATGGCGTCCTCCCTGCCATGTAACCTCACACGCACTGTGCATGCAAGGTCACGCCGCAAGGAAGATGCCATTTTGATTTGCAAAATGGCATCCTCTGGACTTCATGAGCTCACACGCATACTGTGCATGTGAGGTCATGCTGCATGGAGGGTGCTGTTTTGTAGAGCAAAATAGCATCTTCCGTGTGATGTGACCTCATGCATACGGTGCATGTGAGGTCATGCTGTGTGGAGAAGGCTGTTTTGTAAAAGGGTGTCCTCTGCACGCTCAGGATTGCCGTGACCCCCATTTGCTGATGAAGCGACCCCACTTGGGGTCAAAACTCACATTTTGGGAACCGCTGCTCTAGATGTATTTAGATGTGTCAGGCTCCCCCTCCACACTGAGAATTCTCCCACAAGGGAGCTTCAGGGGTAACCATGGTAGCGGAAGCATGCAGGGCTGTCAATAGGAGGGAAGGGCATCCCCACAGATGCTTCCGCAGATTCCCTTGGGATTGTTCACTGGCGTCTTCTGTAAGGGTCAAATCATCCCTCCCTCTCCCCCGACCCTCAATGTAAGAATAAATAAGAATCTCTGAAAGTTGAGACTGATGTTGTTTTCTCTCTTCTTTATGGGTTATTCCATTTAGGCAGGGAACAATGAGGCCATTGTTCTCCAGGGTTCCCCTTGCTTCAGGGGCAAATAAGCCAGCCTCAGATGACTATATCAGCCCCCTCTGCCGCAGTCTCCGTAATCATCAGGTCTGATCTGACCGTTAAAACTTGTACAACATTGGCCACCCAGCATTTGCAATGTGGGTTTGTCCAATAACCCGTGACTTCTGTAGGAACTTACATCTCCCTAACTCTTATAGCCATACACTGAACATAGCCAGCTGCTGTGGCCTCTGAGGACACCTTTGGCACAGTCAAGAAGACACAGCCACCCTACAAGGGGGAAGTAAGTGCTCTTGCTAAATGACGAGTGAGTAAGTACAATACATATGTGAGAACACTAGAGGGAGCTGAAGGAGGGAGTCAAGAAGTGAGGAAAGAAAAGGGCGAGTTGATGGAGCGCTGTTATCACTTGTGAACTGGTATAAATAAGGGAAGTTTGATCCTAATGACTGCTTGCTTACTTCAGCCACAGCACAACATGAAGCAAGCACTTCCAGGCTGGATTGAAGTAAATAGAAACTGTCTGCTCTTAAAATCTTTAAAGTGATATGCACCCCACTCCAATGAAATATCAAAATGATGTGGGGGGGTATATAGTCTCCTCTGTCAAACTGAGAGCCACCTGGTGGAGCAGGTGGAGGAGGAGGAAAGCCAAAGGTATATTTGAATGAGGAAACAGTCATACATTACCTCGGGGATGACATGTGGTAATCTATTAAATAGCTTTTGTGGCATTTGATCTAGTTCGGATTTAGATCAAATCAGAATTTTAGATTATTGCTAATAATCTATAGCAGTAGGTCAGGTTTCTCCCCACTTGAAGCTGAAAGAGCTTCTCAGGTGTGAGGAGACTTGCTGAGACGTGGTACATGACATCTCTTCTCCTTGCACAAGCCCTGCTCAAAGCTTCAAGCAAGCTGGCTGCCTTGGAGACATAATAACCACGAAATGTTCCATCCGCCTAACCAGTTTCGCCTCATTCATGTGATCATGTCACGCAGGTGATTATGTCAGCACCCTTCCACTGCTGGCACAGTCTCACAAAGAGTCTATCTGAAGTTGGAGTTCTGCTTGAGCAAAGGATTGGAGGATGCCGGTCATAGGCTGGGTTCATTGAATGGGGTAATTGGTAGAGTCTTTTTTATGTATTCTGTTAACTTTCATGAGTACATTTTGAAATAGTGGCACGGATTGTTGCTCCGTAACTTCCATTCAAGTTATTCTCCCAGAGACTTATGTTGTTCTTAATAAAAAAATAGAATTGCCATAGAGGATGGCTTTGTCTTTCTCATCAACAGAAGCTGGTCCAATAAAAGGTATTACCTCACTCACCTTGTCTCGATAATATCCTGGGACTGACACAGCTTCATCAACACTGCATGCAACATATAATACGTAGCACCTTTCCTAATCTTGCTTCTAGTCATTTTTTCTCATCATTCTTCCTAACTAAAGGTAACAGATATGCCCACTTTGGAAGCAGTTTTGCATAGACTAAGAAGCTGTCACAATTTCTGAGAGAGCTGCAGCTTTAACCAGATTTCATCTTTGTGTGTCACAGCTCATGTCAAAGTATAAATGCACTCAGACATAAGAGTTGTCCTGGCTTCATCAAGGGAGCCAGCCTGCCTTTGCCTAGTTCTGCTTGGTTAAGCTTGTTATTTAAATTGTTAAAATTGAGACGTCGGCAGTAAATTTCAGAGAAGATATAACAATTATTAGCTACAAGCTGGGCTCTTGTACTTGTGAGCATATCAATGGCCTCCATCCACAGCAGAATTAGCCGCAAATAATTTACAACAGTTTCTTTAAGAAGTGTGCCCTGTAGTACTTGGATGACATTAAATCAGAGTCATTCCCCGACTGGATCATATTTCCAAGTTTAAGAGAGATTTCATGCGAGTCAGTGCAGTGGCTCAGCACCCCAGGGGCTCCCTTTTAAAGCCGATGACTCTTGAAGAACTGCACTTTGATTCCCGATGCTGCCTTCTGGCCAGGAATGGTGGGTTTCAGTGTCTTTGATATGCCAGGCAAGGGAGCCACAACTGTACAATTGCCCCTTGCGGGGGAGTGAAAACAAGGTGGATGTCTGAGTGACCTTGTACCATTCTGTTCTCACGTTAATATTACTGAAAACTACTTGACGTTGGGGGAGAGGGGAGGATTGTATTGAGAAGCCTGCAGTCCTATCATATATATTGCCAAACAGTGTCCCTGCTATTGGTAAAAGAGAAGCACAGAAGGAAGGGAATGGAGAAAATAACTTGGGGTAACATTGAAGGAAGCGCACATATGTTCAATTAAAACAAGAGACTTTCTGGGCTGTGTAGGAAGAGGAACGCTTTTGTTTTGCCAAATAGGCTTAAATTCCCACCAATGGGAATGAATTTAAGCTACTAAAAGGTGAAGGCTAATAATATACATGGGCAAAAGAGTCAAATGCAAAGAAGAGTAAATATCTGTTAGAAAACTGAAAAGAGGAAGGGGTGTGCCCGGAAGGGATTGGGGGGATCTCATGCTGCATTCTACCCCCTTTTGGTCTGTCTGATGTCTCTTTAGACTTTAAGCTGTTTGGAGGTGCAGATAAAATGATGATGAGGTGTGCTCTATAAAAATGTCAAGATATGCAGTAGATGAGTAGGGGCAAGGATTTGTCTTATTACATGTTTGTAAAATGCCCAACATCCTTTTGGGCACTATGCACTCAACCGTGAGCACTGCTGTGTTCCTGGGCAGGGAAATAACAGGGAATTTGGCATCCCCTTTCATGCATCGGTGGGGTACCCACACTACTGGAGCCACCCTGAGGGGCAGTGCCAGCAAGCTGCAACCTTCCACACAGATGGGTGAAGAGTGGAAGGAGCCTTAGTGCCCCCCCCACCCCCACCTTCATGCTGGCTAGTGCACTGCATCTGGCTAACAGGTGACATGATCTGTATTAGGAAAAGGGCTGGTGCAGATTAACGTCCTCCCTGGAACAAGTGGGACCAACTTGTGACTCTCAGTTTGCCAGGCTGGTTTCTGCCCCGCTCCTGCCCTTACTCAGACTGGTTTGTAATGGTTCAACCCAACCCTTTACAAACAAATAACAATAATATTGAAATAGAATGTCGAGCCCTCAGTGTTGAATGGTAGCAGATCTTTTCTCATAAGACTTAGCAAAGAATGGTTTGCTAGCAAGGGAATATTTTGAATAGTTTGAGACTCACTCAAGGTCACACAAGCAGGTCTCTCACCTCCTGCACAAGGACAACAATGATTCTTTCCCCATTTTTTTGGACCCACTCTCCTCAGCATCTGGTTCTTCTGCTCCCACTGTTTGTAATGGACTAACTGAAAACTCTGCTTCCAAAGACCCACCAACTTTGTGGGGAATCGATTTCAACATCCAGTCAGATCTGAATATTGCAAGGGGGGGATCCATCTCAAGCCATAAGGAGTGCTGGTGACTCGGTAGATGGCAGTCCCTCTGATTGCAATGATACCCATGTATGGTTTTAGGGGTTACTGGGCTGTAGAAGGAGAAACTGGCCATTTGTAAGTATTAAAGGTGCCTCGGCACTTTGTGTAAATGGAATAATAATAATACCTTGCTCTTATCAATAGACCTCAAAGCTGTTTTCTAGCAACCATGCTCTAGGGCACAGAAGTCTAGTCCCATCATCTGTTGTGAGATGGCAAGGGATTGTAGTAGTAACACTTTGCACTGATGTAGAAACTTCCCTGTGAAAGTTGTAAGCCTTTTTCAAGCATCAGTACAGTAGGTTTTATAATACCTCCATGAGATCGGTAATGTGCTCAATTTACAGATGACAAAACTGAGGTCTGAGAGGCTAAATGACTGGCCTATTGTCCCACAGCAAGTCAGTGGAAGAGACAGGAACCTAGATCTCCTGCCTCCTGGAGCACAGTACAGACCACTGGCAGAAAGAGTGTTTCCCCACGCCTCTGCTCTCATGCCTTTCTGCCCTCTGCAAAGATCTCATGCCTCTGCTCCTGAAACAATCATAGAACCATAGAAGGTTAGGGTTGAAAGGGACCACAGGAGGCCATGTAGTTAACCCCCTGCTCAAAGCAGGACCAATCCCAACTAAATCATCCCAGCCAGAGCATTGGCAAACCTCCCCATGGGACTAACCTCACAAAAGGGAGTACCTCAGGGCTTCCCTTCTCAACAGATTTTGTACTTTATATGAAAAGGAAAATGCCAAATATATTTTTTTTAAATCACACTTTTAAAAATTGCCCACAAGAACCCCATGTGTCATTCTGAAAGGAGAGGTGCTGTTAAAATAGGCTGCAAATGCCACTGTTCTCAATTTTCATCGTTTTTTCTCAATGTGACTGTGACACGGGCTGGTATTTGCTTTGCAAGATAACGATAGACACAGGACATTTCAGGAAATACAAGGAGACAGCTAACCATAGTATCTGCAACATTATCAAAGCTGGCATGATGCTGGGCTGAATCTAAGAGGAAGGCGGCAGTGGCACGAACTGGACACATAACTTTAAAAATGTCATGTCTCATCAGCAATGTGACTGGCCAATCCTTGGTTAAAAGTGACTCTAAAGTGTATAGGGAGAATGCAAAGCTGTGATCTCTCCATGCTTAATACATGTTTCCAAATACGGACTCTTTTTTTTAAAAAAATGGTATGAACTAAATATGATTGTTGAGAGCAGTCCAAAAATTCTGATTGCTGGATGGCATCTGAATGGAAAGGAAAAGCTTTGCTCTCATTTTTCTGGCCGGCCTTCCCCAGCATTGTCTTCACATGAACACTGCAGCGCTCCAACTGCAGCCTGAGAACCAATAAGCACATTTTATGATTGTTCGCTAGGTTCAAAACACTTGAAACATTTCAAAGTGCCTGACATCCTTTCAAGTTAGCTGCTATAAAGCCAAGCGCAAACAGAGTGGGTTTCATAGAAGCTCTGTCAATCAGCGCTCAAGCTGTATGTTCTCCAGGACCTTTCTTATCCTGGCTGATTTATTTCATATTAAAAGGGCTGTCAATCTGTATCACAAGAACAGGTTGAAAAAATGTGAGTGATGTTTGTGATTTTTGTTTTGTTTTGTTTGAAATGGTAGTCCTCTCTCTCTCCCTCTCTCCTTCCCTCCCTTACCCATTCCCCCCCTTTATTTTTCTTTGATTATGACATTGATGTTATATACCTAGCACGTGCATTTAAATTAGAACTATATTTTGCAAAAGCTATGGCAGACCCTTTTTTATTATCACTCAAATATATCCCGTTTACCATCTGATGGCCTGGCAACAGACTCATCCCTCTTTCAGTTAAAATAAATGGGCCAGCAAAGTGGGGGAATATTCAGTGTTGAAAAGGCTTTACACTGGTTAATGTACATTGTGTGTTGCAAGCTTCATTAGAACAGAATACTAATGATGCACTGTATGTGTCCCCATGGTATTGCTTTATTGTACCAGCTGTATTATTGTTTTATATTAATATATTGATTATTGTCTTATTCTCATATGTGTTTTGTCTCCTAATTTTTGTCTGGCATTGTTTACCTATTTATTGGGTAATTTTTTAATACTGCATTTTCATGACACAATTTTTGATCTGTACATAAGTTCTTATTTTTCTGTGATGCCACCCAAGTAGCTCATTTTGGCCTCTGCAATTTTCCCTCTCAAAAGAGGGGGAAAGAAAGGGGCCCCCACCAGTGGTTTGGAACCCAGTAGATATGTAATACCTCCCCTCTGCCAGAAGACGCAGCACCCTGCTAAGTTTGGTGCCCACAATATGTACAAGTCACCCCCCCAGCTCATGGGGGAGGTCCTTTCCCTGCCCCCACCCCCCGATTATAAGTGTAGAAACCTTCTCTGCAGTACAGAAAGAAGAGTTATTCCCCCACCCACCTCCCCCATACGGCTTTAGTGTCTAATAAAGTATCCGATTTCCAGGAAAAGGAGTTCACCCTTTAGGCTGCATTCCCATTGTGGGGCTAGAGGGCTGCTTTGTTGGACAACTTCACACTCCAGGAAGTTGTAGCTTTACACTCTTACCCACCACCCAGCCTATAACACCCCCATCCATCCCCTTCCCTCCAACCTCATCCCCTGCTCTCTTCTCCTTTTAGTGATGGTGTTCTGGTACCTTCAGATTTAGGACTGCACCATTGCTCATTTTCCTTGCTTGCCGTATGCCAGGACAGATGTTAGGCTGTGTTTCAATGCAACTTGCTGAGTAAAGACTCCTTCATAGACAGGTATATGGGAAGGCACAGACATATGAGCAGTTATCTTGGTCTTCAGGCTACAAATAAGAGATATCTCTCATTTCAGGCCTGATTCTTGAGACCTGAGTAAAGTCTGTGAAAAGACTGAAGATCTTGGCCCTTGATACAATGAATTGTTCAGTGTTCCAGGCCTCTGCTCCCTGCCCCACAACTGGTTCTTAACTCAAAAAAGCAGTCCTCTGGCACTGTAACACAAAACAAAAAGACAGTTCCTGCCCCAAGAAGCTTGCACCCATATCTCCAAGATGCAAAGGAACCAGTGTAGCTCTGCTGTACAGCAGTTAGAGAGGGTCAGCAGCCTATGTGACCCAGGGCATCCATTCTAGTAAGTGAGGAGGCAAAGAGTGGTTGGGTTGAGCTACGGAGAGGTAAAAGGAGCGTGAGCAGCAGATATGCTGCGATGCATGTCCACCAGCTAACCTTCTCTGGGCATGACTATTTGAGGACCAGGAAAGGGGTGGGCGGGCACAAGCCCACCCACCGCTCGAGGCCCCTCCCTCACTTAAGGGGGGAAGCCAAGGGACCTGGGGCTTAACTGATTCCGGGGGACAACAAATGAAAAAATAGGAAAGGGTGTGGGGGTCACAGGTTTAAACAAAGGGAAACAAGTGGGGACACCGAACAGAGGGCCCCGGACAGCGCCCACTGCTCCCGGAAGGTGTCTAGGGAGCCAGCGGACTCTGCCCAGAGGAACTCCGCCCGGATGCGTGAACGAATGGAGGAACGGAAATAGGCCCCACAGTCGCAGAGCTCCCCCACGGCCAACCTCCTCTCCCTGGTGTTGTAGATGGCCACTTTGGCCAGAGCTAGGAGGAGGTTGACAAGGAGGTCCCGCGACCTCGTGGGTCTTCAGATGGGGTGTGCATGGATGAACAGGTGGGGGGAAAAGTGCAGCCAGAACCTCAACAGGAGGTTCTGGAGGATCCGGAAAAGGGGCTGCAGCCTGGCGCACTCCAAATAGGCGTGCGCCAGGGTCTCCCTCGCACCGCAAAAAGAACAAGTGTCGGGGCGAGGGGTGAACTGCACCAGGTACACGCCCGTGCTCACGGCTCCATGAAGGAGCTGCCAACTGATGTCCCCGGTGGGCCGTGGGGTTATCTCTGGGTGTGACCGAAGGGGTACCACAACGGGCAACTACAACTCATGTTTCAATGTTACAGCTGCAGAAGGGTTCTACTGTTACTCTATGACTTGTGGGGTGGATGGGAAGAATTGTTTCCCCTTCCTACTCCCTGAAGAACAACTCTGATCAAAGCCCCTTTGCTCAAGCTTTGTGTAGATGAGAGGACATGGAGTAATGTGCCTTACATTAATTGTTTATCTTGTCACTCAGAGAAAAAAAGGTTCTTAAAAATAACTACTTACAAGGGCAGGTTGAAGTAGGAAACAATAGGTTTGAACAGAAGCCACCATGTTGCTCAATGATGGTGACTCATTACATGGAATGCAAAAGAATAGTGACCTGTTGCTAAGTTTATATGTGAAGTGCTGAGGGGTTTTCCATTATAATTGGCTGGCTTCATATGAAAAACAAGCAGTCAGCTGCCTGCACTGTTTTTAGATATAGTGCTACCTCAGTGCATGAGGCTGGACTAGATGACCTTTGAGGTCCCTTCCAGTCAGACAGTTCTATAGTTCTATTGGAGTTATGCGACCATGCTAATCATGGATGTTGCAGACTGAGGATCCATTTTGTCTTGTGGTAGTTGTGGCGGGAGGTGGAAGGGAAAAGGACTGAGAATGAATCAATGAACAGGAACTGGAGGTTTTTCCAGACAGGGTGGCTTCTTCTAATATGAAAGAATAATCAGGAGCTGAAAGCCAAAACATTAAATACTGCTTTGGGATTATAAAACTGAGGGAAGCACAAAAGGCTACCTGTCCAATGAAATACAAAGAAGCTACAAGAAAGCATTATGAGCTCCTGCTTCCAAGTATTTCCATTTAAATTATCCTCTGTATGGGCCAGTTTTTAAATAAGGAAGGCTGGTCTCATTAATAAGGCCCAGCACTGGTGTTCAGTTCCTGGCTCTGCCACAGCTTTCCACCTGATTTTAGTTAATTCATTTAATCTTTCTTGGCCAGAGCCACAGCTGGTGTAAATGGGCAGAGCTCCTTTGAAGTCAATGTCAATTACACCAACTGAGGCTCTAGCTTTCTGCCTCAGTTCCCCATCTGTACAATGAAACTAATGATTTCATGCCTTCTCCTACCCTTACTATCTCTTGTCTGTTCACCTTGTGAGCCCTTTGGGGAAGGGACTGCTACTTATTA
>ML675603.1:55628497-55646597 GCA_007922155.1 Mesoclemmys tuberculata
TTGATTTCAGGCAAAAGATGATTGGATTTAATTCTGGCCTCTCTTGATCCCTAAAATCTAATGACCTTGATGGACCCTTGTTTCAGTTCTGGGGAGCAGTGAGGACAGGGAGCCCAGGGGCCTCAGGTCCCTGTTTGGCCAGCTCTGAGTGAAGACCCAGCTGCATTGTCTCCCTTCCTAGCCACGCTCAAGACAGCAGTGGGGGGGGGAGGGGAGGCAGGAGAGGGCTTGCAGCTGGAGACCCACTGCTCATACAGATGGTAATGGGCTGGGGCATCTGCATCCCTGCCAATAGGGTGATGGTGTCCAGCACTGTGGGCTGGGAGGGAGGCCCCTGACACTTCCCTGAGCCCCCTACCCTGGGTGGGGAAGGAGGCTGCAGCCTGGAAGCTGGGGCTTTCCATGGGGAGCAGGAGAATGGGAGACGCACGGGGCTGCATGTTCCCTCCCCCTGCACTCTCCAGGCTGCGTCTCTGTCCTGGCACCAGAGATCCAGGCTCAGCACATCACAATGCTTCCTTCCCTGGATACAACCCCTCCATAAACCTGCCTGAGGCTGTCTGTCCTCCGAGAACCATGCAAGAGCTGTACCCACCGAGCACCTCGTGCCCCACCGTCTTCTCTGCGGGGCCACGCCCTACTAGATATGGGGTCCTCTTCTTGGGCCTTCTCCTTAGGAAAAATTCTGGTCGAGCCCCTACCCTACTTCAGTTGCTGTGCAAGGACTCATCTACTGAAATGGATGGCAAACCTCCTACTGATTTCAGTGGGGCCAGGATTTCACCCAAACTACTGAACTACACTACTAGCAGATGGAAAGACAATATTCTCAGTGATTTACAATGTCTCCAGAGTCCACACAATAGTACAGACCTATTCAGTTTTATTATCTATTACATTCTAAACTTGACTCACTAGTTCACTTGATAATCTTTATGCTAGTTATGTCTTCTTTTAAAAAAAAGAAATAGTCCTTTGTTATGATTTGTCAGGTCTACCGGATCACACTACATTGCCTTGAGATCTATGGCTTAATGTGTCATTATGATAGGGACGTTAGGGGCAGCATATTAGACACAAGTTTGCAGTGCAATACGGCAGCCAAGAAGCTGATGTGATTGAGCTGCATGTAGCAGGGAGGCAATAGTCTGTCCCTCTGCAGTTCTGGGCAAGAAGACTGCACCTGAAATATTGCCTTTAGTCCTGGGCAGCTCTTCACCAGAAAGATGTAGACAAATTGGAGGAAGATCAGCGAGAACAACAAAATGATTAAGGGTCTGGAGGGAAGGGGCTGGGCTTACAAGTAAAGAATAAAAGAACTAAATGTGTATAGTTTATGTAAGCAATCATTAAGGAGAGGTCATGATGGCATATATGTCAACTGTGTAAGCACCAAAGAGGGAGAGCAATTATTTGGCTTGGCACAGGAGAAAGTAGGAAGGAAAAGAAAATGTACACAGCAAATCAAGAAAATTTTCCAGGGAGTGAGATTAGAATTTGGTATAGTCCGCTAAGGGAATTGGTGGAAGCTGCATCTCAGGAAACATTTAAATCTAGACTGTACAGAGCATTGGAAAATACAAAAATACACTACAGGGAACAAACCTGCACTGTTACGGGATGGACCAGAAGACGTAATGCATCTTTTCCATTTCTAATTTCTATTATTCTATGGCTCATTAATTGCATATCGTACAAATGCAGTAAAATTTGATAGGAATTTTTAAACAAATGCCCAGTTTGAGGGAAAGATGCCAGATCGAGAATAGACAACGCCGTATTCCTCAATGTTGTTATTAGTAAAGTTATTCTATTCATATGTTTCTTTGTGATTTTTCATGCTGTGTGTCACTGACTGTAGGTTGGCTGATGGGTTCCTGTGAACCCACCTCACAGACAAGGCCAGATTCCAATTAGGCACAGCAGTCACATGCTTAGGGGCACCAGCGTTCTAGGGGTGCTGAAACAGTGGTGAATTACTGCACGGGCCAATAGGGCCCGTACCTGGGGACCTGGCCAATTTGTGGGGCCCTGCACAAGCACCAGCACACTGGCCCCACCTCCTGCTCCGCCCCCTCTCTCCTGTGTCCCCACCACCCTCCTCTTCCTCTTCCCCCTGAGGTCCCGCCCCCTGGCCAGGCCAGAAGCTTGAGCCAGGGATGAGCATATTCCACCCCTGTCTGGAGGCGGTTGAACTGGTCTCCCCAACCCCTCCCTCCACGTCGCTCCCCCTCCCACACAGAAAACATGAAGGTCAGCTGTAGGCCAGGGGGCACTGAAGATGCTGTGCTTTGGGGTGCATAAATTGTAAATCCAACCCTGCTCATGGATTAACATGCATCACGGTTTCCATATAGTGCACATGGTGAAATCCACACTAGGATGTTCTCTGGTGAATTCAGGGGGCACCTAAACTTTGCAAGAGTTATCGTATGTGATTTGCTGTCACTCCTATTGAAGCCAATGACAAAGCTAGCATTGACTTCAGTGGGTGCAGGATCCAGGCCCAAAGGATGACACTGAGGTCCTCCACTGAGGGCTGGATCTTGCATTTAACATTAAAGAAAGGAAGGCTGAGTATTGGCTCAGCCCTGCATTCCTAATGTACCCTAGTGGGCATGCTGGAAACACACGGAAGACGGGCAGACTCTGCACCAACTCAAGACTTTGGCGCTGAGATTTTTTACATTGGCAAATGCTTGCTAGCAGCTCCCACTTCTTTTCTGACCTCCTTGTCTAGATTACTGTAATAATGTTTAAAGAGCAGCACAGTGGGATACAGCTGGCCACTAACTCAGCTTTATGGCATCTTAGCCGAAAATTGAGTGGTGAGGCGAGGTGGGCTGTACGAACGCCATATACATAATATATATCATTGCACTAACTGCTCACTAAACCTAAACCAAAGCTTTTTCTGGCTGTCTAAATGTGATGTTGCTGAAAGATAAGGCTATCCTCTTAATTTGTAACCTCAGTCCGTTAACTGTCTTCTCCCTGAGCCCATGTAAACAGCAGAACATGAAAGTAAATCAATTTATATCTTCCTCTGAACTTTTATTTATATTCTTTGATTCTTCCCCCCCCCCCAAGATAGACAGGTTTCTCCAATATTGTAGGGCTAAGGGGCTATCTTTTTTTCCAAGAAGTTTTATAATAATGCCATAATAATTAAATAATCCTGAAGCTGGTTAAAAGTCTTTAGCCTGAGGATAACATAGCATGGGAAAGCCATTGTTCCATAGTATTTCATGATGTTTTTGGCACTGGTCAATATATAAAAACAGTAACAACTGTATAAATAGGAAACGCTCATTAGATGTAGTGATTCTCCAAGCAAACGAATGACATGAACATGTTCAACAATAGCTTTCTTCTTGGCATTTGAATGAGGAACTAATAAGAAAAGGAAAATATACATGGCATATCAGTGTAACTCTCACTCAGTATAACTACAGTATATAACAGTTGTGCATCAGAAATAACAAAGAGAAGGCTCTGTTATTGTTACACCCCAGCTTTCAGAAGGGGAATGGATGCCAAGGCCACGTCATGGATCATCCCATTTAGGAATGCTCATTTCTAAGCTCTGAAATTGTCTACATTATTAAATGGGAAGTGTCAGCTCTAAACTGTGGCCAGTACCCTGGAGGGCTGGGAATTTGAATCTGCCTTGGACCTGTACTTCCTAGCTAATTATATATTGTACTACAGCACTGCTACTGGACCATGATTACTGCATGTTTTGATAGAACGGTAGCCCCCCCATAGCTATGGTTAAGAAGGCACTACCCTATAATATTTATTTTTGAAGGCCTGCAATGTTCTGCAAAAATTACCCTAGGGGATGAAGTTTATAATGCTTATTCTCAGCCCAAAGGAGAATTCTTTTTCTCTCCATTATTGCTAGTCCATTTTATGGATTGGAATAGCAGCCTCGGGACCCCTCCTCCCCACTCATAGCTCTATTGGTCCCTTCCTGGTCTGCCTCAACTCTTTCCTATCCACATTGGCCTCTTTAGTCTCAGCTTGGAGCCCATTTCCCAGGCACAGAAGGGGTGATGAGATTTTCTGTACAGCCTCTTCACCCCATGCCCCCTACGGCTCTCCCAAGGAGATTCCAAAGCTGGGAGGGACTTGCACAGGCCCTCTGCAAAGGGGTGGATTTCAGCCATAGTCTGCACGTGATTGACACTGATGTTGTTTGGTAAAGGAACATTTTTAAATGCAAAATACAGTGCTAATGCTAATTTAAAGCTATGATTTTTATATACAAAGGGCATGCAATTCAGTTATCCTCACACCAACTGTAAAGCATGTACACATAAATATATAATCCTGCAGTCCTTACGCTGTCTAAAACGTCCCTCGTTAACTTCAGCAGATACATGCAGAAAAGTCATTAACATACCGTAACGAGAATCACTTCGTGGGCCAGATCCTGCAGTCCTTAGTCCTTACTGAAGTCAGTGATGGAAGTTTTGGATGGCATAAGGACTGCAGGATTTAGCTCCATATCCACAAGTGGGCTAAGTTATTTTGGGAAACTAAGTTCCTAAGGGCTAGATCCTGCCTCTCTCTTATGCGGGTATGGGAGTACAACACTTCCCTCCTCTTATGGGGCCTATATAATGGCCAGGCAGATGTGTGCACTGATAAGCCCAGAGACAAGACTTCTCCCTAATTTTTCCCCTGATGGCAAATGGTGTCCTAGAGAGAAAGGGGAGGGGCAGGGGCTGATGGAAAGAAGGTGGAACCATAGCTCTGCTTCACCTGCATGACAGAGAAGCACCACTGGCCAGCCATGTGGAGGGGGAGTACTCTGAACCCCTTAAAGGGATGAAGTAGTTTGCTTTGCTCTCCCATCCACCAGGTACCGCCATACTGCCCCTTACACAAGGCTCTACCTCCAAGGCACGGTCTAGCCCTGCGTGGCTCCACTCACATCATGCATGTACGACTATACAAAAACGAATAAGGGTTGATGAAAAATGTGATGCTGCTACAATGATTGGGCCTGCTCGATGCGCAAGCACATCAGATCCCTAAGGGGTCAGCAGCATGCTCGGTATGCTGTGATTGAGAGGCAAGCACCACAGAAGCTTCAGCCACTAGATCTTGAAGGCGCTAGCCCCCCGGTGGGTCCCAATAACCACTCAGACACAGGGCTAAGTGAAAGAGCTTTTGACTAGGGCTGGCAGGAAAGGGAAAAGGTTGCAGATGCCCAAGGTACAGAGGCTTAAATGGTTAAGTCCAACATAAGCAATAGCAGTAAATGTTTGGGTATCTGGGGCAATCCAATCAAGAGTCAGGGGTTTTCAGGCCTAGTGCCTAGGATGCCATCTCCAGTCCAGTCTCTATTCAAGCAAATAAGAGCTTGCAGGTTTCCAGGGCAGACTCACTTAGTGGTATGTCTCTCACTGGGGGCCTTCTGCCCAGGCTCCCAGCCCAGCTGCTGCTGCTCTGCCATAGGTCCTGCCAAGACCTGCTCCCAGTTGTAATGTCCAACAGTCACCGACTGTTCCACACGTGGATCTGCACGCAGTTCCTGGGTAATCTTTTCTGCATCCGGCTTCTCTGCAGCTCCTGGCTAGCCATGCAGCTGCTGCTTCCCAACAGAGCCCAGCCATTTTCTGGTTCAGGACCCTTCCCATTACCTGGCCAGGAGAAAGGAAAACGCAGTTGGGAAGGGAGTTGTAGTCCCCTATATAGCAGATCCATCGTACTATTTTTGGGTATATTGGGTGGTGAGGACCATAGATCTGAAAGAAAACGTCTGCTGTCATGTGAAGACAGATAAAGATAGACCCAGCACTGTCATGTGGCCTTTCAGTTTGATTCTGCCTCCCTAAAATATGCTGAGTAGTATCTTACTCCTAGAACGGTCTAATTGAAACCAATGGGATTGCTCAGTGTGAATAAGGGTGCTAGAGTTAGGCCTTTAGTGAACATGTGCTTTTCAGGTTCACTTAACTCATGGATAGCTGTTCTCATTCTACGTTTACCCAGCCCAGAAAGTGTTTTATAGGGTTTTTGACTCCTTTCCTGTCAGTGGAAAACTAATCAGTTCTCAAAGGGTGTGGAGCTGAAACCATCACCAACATATCTTACTGGAAATTGGCAAGCCTTTCTACGTGCTCCACATCAATGCCTCTCTGCTCAACCCCTGTCTTTACTTGGTAGCATTACAAGATGGAATAAAAATATACAGTTCTTCCCAAACTCCTGCCTGCTTTAATTTATATACAAGATTAAATAATTTTTTGTCTTGTTGTTATACCTCTTGGCTTCCCATAATACAGGTTGTTTTATGCATAAATCATTTATAGCAGACACATTGCTTATAATTTTCTCTAGAAACCAGTAATTTCTTAGTGCAGTAAATTCACTGTAATTTATAGCAGAAAACACCTTGGAAGTGCACACATAACATTTCTCACTTACAGTCGTAAACTGTCGTGTGTGTTTTACTCCAAAAGTGGTTGCATTTCAGTGAAACAAACAGCTAGAAAGACTGGTTGCACAGTGCTTTGAGATCTTCCAGATTGAAGGAGACTGCTTATTTGTGTCTTTATTTTATCATTTTATTTGCTCGTTGACTGGAAGTGACTTGGCCACCTCCTGGTAGTTAACCTACTTTAATTTCTTGCAGTTTACCTCATTAATAAAAAAAGTTTCATGCTTGCCACATTATTTGAGACTAATAACTTTCTCAATCACATATGGTCAAGCCCTGTTTGCTTTTAACCATATTTCAGAATTCCTTGGGTTTTTTTTTTCTGGTAGCCTACTGAAAAAAGACACACAATTCATACTGATTTATCTGAGAACCTTTTATGCCAGGCCTGGAGCTGCTCATCCATGCTTCTCTTGTATCAATTCATTCACTTGTCCAGTCAAGTGATAAGCCAAAAGCTCTTGACTTGTAATAATTGGTAATACATGTGCTACACAGGCCACTACACTTGACAGGTTTGCCGATGTACATGCTACCAGCAAAGCGCTTCCAGTGTGTTCACAGCTTATGCCAGCCAACCAATGCTACTGCAGGTGGTGCTGTTTGAGGTGCATGGGGCTGCTGGGGGGAGGTCTTATAGGTTGAGGGCACTGGTGCTGATGAGCGATGCTCTTATAGGGTAAAGGTGTTCATGCTATTGGGTGCAGGGCTAATGCTGAGGTCGGGAGGCCCTTTCTCTCTCCCTCACACAGGCCTCAGCTCTGCCACTTCGGAAGTGCCTCTTTGAGAGCGTTCGAAGCTGGCTTGAACTCCTGCTTCCACTGGCCTGGTTCTGAGCATGGTGTATGCGTTACTCTTAGGGGAATTCTGCACCTAAAATTCCTGCACCAAAAATTAAGTGAACAATATTTTAAAATTCTGCATATTTTTTTTGTCAAAGTAATACAGTATAATTGTGCCAGTTTCAATTATTTTGGGAATTTATTTCAAAATACCTGTCAATGGGTATGTCTGTAACAATACAGACAACAAAAAATGATTCAGGTAATGTTTGTGACAAATAGGATGTCTGGCGTAGGAATGCACGGTACAGATGAGATATTGCAACAATGGGCAGATGGGAGTACATTTGTTGATTAGAAGTGTTTGTTAATCTAAACAAATTGAAATTTGCCCAGTGGTTTGGATTAACTGGTGATAATCACATATTAAAAGGCATCTTTCCCGCTGACTTGTTCAACAGTGCACTCTCCAGAGATAAAAGATTTAAGCAAACCAAGACAAAAGGAATCAGAACTCACAAGAGCTAATGAGAGCTATTTAGAATTACAGACACAACATTTTTCAAGGACACTTTTGAGATTACCTGAAACACCTTTAGCTAGTGCTAAAGCCAACTGCACAAGTTTGGATTTTATATTAATTCATTTTATTGTATATTACTCGCTATTTACTTTACCCAAACTGTGCATTAGGTCTGACACAAATTCACATTTTCACCCATGTATTTGATACAAAAAGGCAATGTATTTAAATATTTTGTACGTTTGTTTTTAACCAGGTGGCAGGGATCTTCTTCATACATAAAAAATGGATATTTTTAAAGGCAGTTGAAAATATTTAGGTCAATTACTTAATAATATTTAGGGCTAGTGGATTGACACAGAAAAGAATAAAAAGTCATGAAAAAAGATAAAGGTCACAAACTGATAGTAAAAAAATTCCCAAAGTCACAAACCAGATTATTTTAACTAACAACTTTTATTTTATTTTTATTATTGCAGTTTGAAATGTTTAGAAATATTGAACAACATTTAACAGGTTTTTTTTAACACCATCTAACACTGTTGTCCAGTTCTGCAGCACAGGTGGTGTCTTTCTCTTTGGTGTTGTTTTCTGTCTCGGCCTTTGCAAAGGCAGCAGAGCTGCACCTCTTAAGCCAGTTATGTAAACTCAGGCCTGGTCTACACTTAAAAGTTTTGCTGGCATAGTTATGTCTGTTAGGAATGTGAAAATATCACACCCCGACATAGCTCTGCTGGGTATGCCCTAATGTAGATGCAATTACGCTGGCAAAAAAGTTCTTTTGCTGGTCCAGCTTATTTCATTCAGGGAATTGATATACACTATATTGGCAAAATAAATGTCTTCCTTTTTAGGTGTAGACAAGGCTTTGGTGACTTTTGTTGCTCCCCCAAAACCCAGAGTAATCATCACCACCACCCCAGACGACAAATCACCAGAGATCTTGCTCTTTCTTAGCCTGCCACGCAGCTCTGGTGTTTAACATGGCATCTCTCAATGTTCTTGGTGTAATTCAACTGTTTACTATTATGTCCACCACATCCAAGCCCCTCAAAATGTCAAAAGTTAGACTTCTGTGATAAAAATGCTTCCTTAATCACGTAATTAATGATTCATTTGTGCACCATCAAAGGAATACAGTTTAATGAGGGGCTAACTCTTCACTGGGCATTTTCAGATCAGGCATTTTTCTTCAATCTTGTTTTTGGAAGATGTTTAAAGAAACCTCCCTCACTTACCTGTTTGCAAAATGTTTTCCATTCCAGTGTTAAGACTCAGATCACTGTGTACTCTCTTATACCATCTGTGGCTCTGTAATAAATGTCACAAGAAAAGGAATAAGGGGTTAGAGGCTTTGGCTTGACCTGTTTCTGAGGATGGTTTGATTTTAGTCAAGTTTACTATATTTATGTACTAAACTCTGAATATCCTCCTCTTCCCTTCCTTCTAACGATGGTGTGCCAAATTCTTTCAGGTACAGTGATATAAATCTGGAGTAACTTTACTGACGTTAACGGAATCACTGCATAGTTGCCACAGTTGTAAATGAGAGCAGAATTTGGCCCTTTTTGTTACAAAGTTATCATGAATTTAGACTTATTTTTCTCCCCAACTCTTTCAAAACTAGGGGTCTAAGCATTTCAAAGGGATTCTCTGTTCTGTTGCTAAAACAGTTTTTGATACTTTCCATTGTTTGTTATCGCCTCTAAGAAGCCTAAAAATAAAGAAGTGCTTTGCAAATATTGAGGCCAAGGTTTTAAAAAATAAGGAGTGAAATTTAGGCTTCTAAATGTGTATTTAGGCACTTCCATGGGAGCTGCTAGGTAGTCAACTCTTGAAAATCAGTTCACTGATTTAGGTGCCTCTGCTTGGGTTTTTCAAAAGCCGTTAAGTGACTTATGTGGCAAGTCCCCCTGGAAGTCAGTTAGGCACTTTTGACTTAGGAGATGAAAGTGAAGCCCCTATTTCTGAAAAATCATGGTGATGTTCCTCTTTCCTACTGAGTTTGAAAGGAGCATACGATGGTCTAAGCATGTTGTCTGGGTCATTTTGGAAGTGTGGGAGCTATCACTCACAGTGGCATCGTGCGAGGTGGTGCCGTGAGTTTGGCATCTGGTGACAAAGCCCTGGTAGAGAAAGACAGGTAGGTGCTCGTTCCGGAGCTGATTCAGAGTGAGAGACAGTGTCAGCCCTGGTCAAGCTCTTCCAGCTGAAGACTTACCAGGTTGCTGGGTTTTGATCCATATGCTGGACTTTTAAGCTCCCCTAGGTCTAGTTAGGTTCAGAGCCCTGTCTCTTTCATTGGCCTCTCTCTGGGCATAGACTCTCGGTCTGATACCCCCACTCAGAAATGGATCCCTGCAATCCTGCAAGATCAGTGCTACACCACCTGGAAACCTACGGGCGGGTGTTGGCACGGGTGGTGGGGCCCACGGCCGTGGTGGTGGCCTCTAAGATGTACGGGAAGGTGGTCTTCTTTCTGGCATCTGAGGCTGCCACCCAGGAAGCAGTAGAGAGGTGCTTGGCGGTAGGGGGTGTCCACGCTCCTGTGGAGCCCCTGGAGGACCTGGGCGTATGGGTGGTCTTCACCTCTGTCCCACCCTTCCTCCCCAACACCTCCCTCCTGCCTTTCCTCGCTACCCTGGGGAAGCCCATTTCCACCATCAGCCCGCTCCCCCTCGGCTGCAAAGACCCCACCCTCCGCCACGTCCTCTCCTTCTGCCGGCAGGTGCAGATCCAGCTGACGCCAGCGGCTTGTGCTGGGGAGGCGCTTGAGGGGTTTTTTCTGGTGCCCCATCAAGGGGCCTAGTACCGGGTCCACTACTCGACGGGAGAGGCCCGGTGCTTCCTTTGCCGAGCGACGGGGCATGTCCGGAGGGACTGTCTCCTGGCCCGGCTAAGACGGGAGGCTTCTCCTCCCCCTGTGACCCCACTCCTGCCTTCCCAAGCCTCAATCCCTGTGCCATTGTCCCCTGGCTCTGCCCCTGCTGCCAGGCCCACCACCTCTGAGGGCTGGGTGCTAGCACAGGGCAGGCGCGGTAAGCGCAAGGCCAGTGCCCAGCACTCCCTCCCCTCCACTGCTGAGGGGGTGAGAGCCCCTGCAAGGCCAGGAGGGGGGCTGCTCGAGCCGGGCCTTCCACCGCGCCCCCTGTCGAAGCCCAGCGGGTGGCAGCGGCCAGGAGAGCCGTGGCAGTGGATGTGGGCTGCACCATCTCCCTCCTGGAGTCCCTCCTGGAGGAGCCCCCGGCCGAAGACCTCCCTGTCCCTATGTCAGCCAGCTCCCCCGCCGGTGCTGGGGCCGCTGCTCCCTCGGCTACCACTGGGGAGGACCTCGTGGTGGCGGGAGGGGATTTCTCGTCCCTTATGGAGGAGATCGACGCCCTGGGTCTGACCCCAGCCAGCCAGGGGGAGGACACCTCCCCCCACATGGAGGGCCTAGCACACGGCAGTGCCAAGCCACCCCCAATCCTTCCCTACCAGGCTGCTGTACCTGCCCCCCCTCCTGGGGCCCCTCTCGACCCCTCCGCCCAACCAGCTGACGGCGGCGATCCCATCACAGCTGCCGCACCCCTTGCAGCACTGGCTGGGGCTGCAGAGCCTGAGTCAGGACCGCCGGGTGGCCCCTCCCCTGCCGTGGGCTGGCCCCCGCCCCTCACCCTCAAGGGTGCCAGCCCAGATGTCTCCTCTCAAGGGCCTGAAGCTGCTGGCACTGCACCACCTGAGCCCGCCCCCGTAGAGGACCCTCTCCCCTTCCCCGCCCCCTCAGTCCCCAGTCCCGATCAGGAGACATTGCTCTCCGCCGGCCCGGCTGCCGGGGCCATGGAACCTGCCCCCGCTCCTTGTCCCGATCCCTCCCCTGTCCCAGTTTCCATCCCCCTCCCCGTTTCCACCCCACCCCTGCCTCCCACTCCCAACCCTGACTCTGTCCTTCCTCCCCTTCCATCTGCACCCCTGCTGCACCTGGAGTCGTCTCTTTCCCCCTCGGGAGCTCCCAAGAGGCGGCCTTTGCATTCACCGCTCACCTTTCACTGCACTTCACTCCCCTTTCCGCCTGCACGGGTGGGGTGGCCACCCTGTTCTCCCCAGATCTGCGGCCCGAGGTACTGGAGGTTACTGAGATCATGCCGGGCCATCTTCTGCACCTTCAGGTCTGCATGGAGGGGCTGGCATTAAATCTTATCAACGTCTACGCCCCAATCGCGGGCCCGGAGCGGGTGTCCGCCTTCCTCGGCACCTTGGACCCTCATGAATGCCTGGTCCTGGGCAGGGACTTTAATACCACCCGCGAGGAACGAGACCGCACAGGGACCGAGCACTTCCAGGCCGTCACAGACGTCCTCCGAGAGATCATAGACCATCACTCCCTGGTGGACGTCTGGCGCAACCACCACCAGGACGATGCCGTCACCTTGACCTTCATCTGGGTGGGAGAAAACCGGTCGAGCCACTCCCGGTTGGACTCTATCTACCTTTCTCACCACCACCTTTCATGGGCCCACTCCTCCAACGTACAGCTGGCCCCGTTCTCGGATCACCACCTGGTGACTGTGACGGCCTCTCTCACTGCAGAGAGGCCGGGGCCAGCCTACTGGCACTTCAACAACAGCCTGTTGGAGGACGTGGGCTTTTTGGTGTCCTTCCAGGAGTTCTGGCTGGCCTGGCAGGAGCAGAGGCATGCCTTTCCCTCGAAGCGGCACTGGTGGGATGTAGGGAAGGTGCGCGCCCGGCTCTTCTGCTGCGACTACACTCGGGGGGCCAGCCGGCAGCGGGATGTGGGGATGGAGCAGCTGGAGCGGGAGGTTCTAGTGCTGGAGAGGCACCTCGCCACCAGCCCAGAGGATCCATCCCTCTGCGGGGCATACCGGGAGAAGCGGGAGGAGCTCTGAGCCCTCTAAGTCCTTCGGGCTCGGGGAGCCTTCGTTCGATCCCGCATCCATCTCCTTCAGGAGATGGACTGCGGCTCCCGCTTCTTCTATGCCTTGGAGAAAAGGAGGGGGGCCCGGAAGCACATCACCTGCCTCCTGGCAGAGGATGGCACCCCCCTCACGGACCCGGCGGAGATGCGTGGAAGGGCCAGGGCCTTCTATGCTAGCCTCTTTTCGCCAGATACGACTGAAGCCGCCGCCTGCCGGGTGCTCTGGGAGGAACTTCCCGTGGTCAGCGTGGGCAACCGGGACTGGCTGGAGCTACCTCTCACTCTGGCTGAACTCTAGGGAGCCCTCCGCCTCATGCCCATCAATAAATCCCTGGGCATGGACAGGCTGACCGTGGAGTTCTATCGCGTGTTCTGGGGTGTCCTCGGCCCAGACCTCGCCACCGCCTGGGCCGAGTATGAGGCCAACGGAGAGCTCCCCCTCTCATACAGGTGGGCCGTGCTCGCCTTGCTGCCCAAGAAGGGGGACCTCCACGACCTTCAGAACTGGAGTTCCATCTCGCTCCTCAGCACGGACTACAAAATCATAGCCAAGGCCCTCTCGCTGCGGCTGGGGTCCGTGCTGCAGGATGTGGTCCACCCTGACCAGACCTACACCATCCCGGGCCGTACCATTTTCGACAATCTCTATTTGGCCCGGGATCTCCTGGAGCTTGGGTGCAGGGATGGCCTGTCATTCGCCCTCCTGTCCTTGGACCAGGAGAAGGCGTTCAACAGGATGGACCACAGGTATCTCCTAGGCACCCTGTGGGTGTTTGGCTTCAGACCCCATTTTGTGGGTTTTCTCCGAGCGCGGTACGCCTCAGCGGAGTGCCTGGTCAAGCTCAACTGGACCCTGACTGAACCGGTCAGCTTTGGGTGGGGGGTGCACCAAGGCTGCCCGCTGTCAGGCCAGCTGTACGCCCTGGCCATTGAGACCTTCCTCTGTCTCCTCCATCGGAGGCTGACGGGGCTGGTGCTCCATGAGCCAGAGCTGAGGCTGGTCCTGTCAGCGTACGCCGATGATGTGCTCCTCACGGTCCAGGACCCAGGTGACTTTGTGTGGCTGGAGGCCTGCCTGGCCGTCTACTCGGGAGCCTCCTCTGCCCAGGTCAACTGAACCAAGAGCTCTGGCCTGATGGTAGGGGCGGGGTGGCGGACGGACCCCCTCTCACCTGTCCTTCAAGCCATCCAGTGGAGCGCGGGTCTGCTGCTCTATCTGGGCGTCTACCTTTCCGCCACCCATCCCTCCCCGGTACAGAATTGGCAAGATTTGCAGGACCGGGTGTCCGAGCGGCTGCAGAAGTGGACAGGATTGCTCGGGTGCCTCTCCCTTCGAGGATCTTTGAGCATGGTCCTGTCCATGCTCTGGCACCGTCTCAGCACCCTGGTCCTGATCCCGAGCTTCCTAGCCTACCTCCAGAAGATAGTCCTGGAGTTCTTTTGGCCAGGACTGCACTGGGTCTCTGCAGGGATCCCGATTCTCCCCCTGGAGGAAGGGGGCAGGCCTGTGCTGTATTCGCAGCCAGGTCCACACCTTCCGCCTCCAGGCCCTGCAGAGACTCCTTTATGGTGCAGGCAGTCCGGCGTGGAGCCACTTGGGGCACGCCTTCCTCTGCCGCCTCCGGGACTCCGGGGGCTCCGATATGACCGGCAGCTCTTTTTTCTCCATCCGAGAGGTCTTCCGTGAGACCTCTCCGAGCTGCCGGTCTTCTACCAGGACCTCCTCTGGACCTGGAGGCTGGTCTCGGCCTCCAGACCCCTTGCAGTCACTGAGGGGGAGGATCTCCACGTGGAGCCCCTGCTGCACAACCCCCAGTTGTGTGTGCAGGTGGTGGAGACCTTCTTGGTGCAATGGAGGTTGGTCCTGGTGGGAGTCACCAGGATTGGAGACCTTCTGGACTACACCCAGGGGGACTGGGTGGACTCTCCACCTGTCGGACCCCCCGATGCATACCCCAGGAGGTGAGGGCAGCCTTGCCCCCCGCTGCTCAGGCTTACTTGAGTGGGTCTTGCAAGAGGGTGCCCCCCACCCTCCCCTTAGTCTTGGTCCTCTGGTGCTCACTATTGGGCCCCGGCCCCGTGAGCCCCCCCAACCTCTCCCTCCCCACGCCCTGAGCCGGATGCGTGATTTGCAGCCGGTTCTTTTTCAAACCACACCCAGGAACTACCTGTACACACTCGTGCTCCACACCCTTCATTTCCTCGCCCTCGTGTCCTGCCCAAACACCAAATGGCAGAACCTAATGCCACCTGTGGAGGGCGAGGACCCCCGGTGGGCCAACCTCTATTCCACCCTAACCCCGCGCCCCGCTGGGGACATCAGTTGGCGGCTCCTTCATGGAGCCGTGAGCACGGGCGTGTACCTGGCGTGGGTCACCCCTCGCCCCGACACCTGCCCCTTCTGCGGTGCGAGGGAGACCCTGGCACATGCCTATCTGGAGTGCACCAGGCTGCAGCCCCTTTTCTGGCTCCTCCAGAACCTCCTGTTGAGGTTCTGGCTGCACTTCTCCCCGCACCTGTTCATCCATGCACACCCCATCCGAAGCCCCACCCACCCCTCTCCTGGTCCTCACACCTTTTTAAAGCCATCTGGCCTGACTTTCTCACAGCTCCTTGTCTTTACCCTTCTAGTCCTCCTCACTACCCTTTCCCCACCACCGCTTTGCTGAGCCACTGGCCTTTGTCCTCTGCAATGCACAGCAACAGAGTAATCTGAGTAGCGGTGAAATAGGTCTATCGTCACTCTGTGGCCAAGGGAGAAGATTCCTTCCCAGCCCACCAACACAGATCCCATGGGTGATAAGCCTATTCCTTGCACTTGGTGCAGGATGAATGATTTGGCCTGATGTTTTATAGCCAGCACCTAATATAACTCAAATGGCGCTCCTGTTTCCACTAATAATATATCCTTCACACTGTAATGTTACGATAGAATTGCCCACTCTGGTGGAAACTGGTTCCCACTGATTCCAACTGACAACTAGGTTTTGGAACAATGCCATGTGTCTGTTAGTCAAATGGCTCCTGGGTACTGGCTGTCCACCAGGAACCAACAGAGACTAGGTGGAAGAGTTTGAGGGAATCTATTGATATTTCTAATAAGATGAGTGTGGGAAAATATTAATCATTCATTTTTTAAGCACCCACAATGTGCTGGGTGCTCGGTGATCCTCTGTACAGGTTCCAAAGTACAGCTCGTGCCTGTCCTGAAGAATTTACATTTCCAAACAAGACAGCCATACACCAGACAGGATGTACTGGGAAAAGTGACTGCATTAACAAGGATATTCATTTCACCCTATTGCATGGAAAATGCAATAGTATGGACACAGCAACTGCTAGTAGAACTAACATGGGATTATATGAACCAAAAGATTGTGCTAATTTCTGGCCTTTAGAGGTAACTAATTGATTGAACTGGCAGTGTATTAGAGAGTTAAGATAACTGTTATGGCTTTATTAGCACTTTGTCGCTAATGTTACAATAACCGTTAAGCTGTCTTTTATATATTGCTATAATTTTACTCAAATACTTAAAAAAAAAAGCCAAACCCTGATTTTAAAGAAAGTAGAAAAAGAATATAGCCATCTGATGAGGTTCTTAGCAATGCCCTGAATGTCCCGAAAGCATTAGGGGGTCCCTGGCAATATATATTGATGTTTACTACTGATCGGTAGTGAATATTTCCTTTAAATATAGAAGGAAAAAGATATCATCTCTTGGTTTTGGTTGTGGCAAACAGTCTGAAGCATTGATCTGCAACTGGACCTCTTGTCTATATAATTTTTTTCAGCACAGATGACTATCAATTATGCAGTTGCACATGGCTTTCCATGCTACCCATTTTGTATGTCTCCGGGGTGGAAATGATAGCACTGTATGTTTATGAATAAGGTGATGTGTCAAATTGGCTTGTTAAAATTGGGCAATTGTGCACCTCTCATAGGTATAAAGAAATGTTTCTCAATGGTCATATTGGGACTACAATATACATCTGTTCTCTTGACCGAACTCCAGCAACATGCATCAATCACAATGTTCTTAATCTGTTTCCCATGTGCGATCTCAATGGGAAAGCTGCAGAATGTCCACTCAAGCCAATTTTCTGTATATGATGCCCCAAGAGTGAATATTCACAATAGAAAAAGGATTTCACATTATGAGGATCCTACTGCTTTAATGCATCTTTGGAAAATCTGTCAGTGTGGGAAATCAAGGCATGGGAAAGAGACTCAGAGACCAAGAGATACTTGGTTAAAAGGGGGCATATTTTGTCCAGGTAAACAGCAGATCAGAGGGCATGCCTAGAAAACTGAGGATGGCATTTTATCACAAATCTAAAAGCAGACGTCCTGAGGGCGGAAGACTTGGGAAGGACAATTTCTCTCTGAAATGAATGATGGATTGTTGCTTTCCAAGTAAGACTGGGTAAAATCACAAGGAGTGGAGACCCCAAAAGGAACAAGACACACTGGAAATGAACAAGACTGACCACTGGAAATGAACAAGACTGACCACTATGCTAAAAGGTCAATAACCCGGAGAAATACAAATATATATTTGTTGCTGAGACAGAGCTTCTTTGATACAATAAGACAAGAATCTGGGTACTGATAAAATTAAAGTCAGTGATACACAAAAGCCGGTGGGGAAAAACAGAGCAACAGAAAATAGAATACAGAAAAAAAAATCAAGGAGACATACACATTTGATCGTCCTTAGTTTCATTATGATTTTTGCTGGGTTTTTGGTAGTGATTCAGTTTGTGTAATAATAACTCTGTCATGATGAACATTTTGGGTAACAATAATACTGTACTGGCCATTTGCATAGCCGCTTCCTTTCAAGGATCTGACAGCACTTTGTGAGATGTTTACCCTCCACAGGTTGGACAAAGGTTAATAAGGGCCTCAGGATACATCTGGGTGGCAAGCTACAGCCTGTGGCAACAAGTCTCAGAGCCCTGGCCTACAGACGTGGGCTTGAGCTATGGTGCTAAAACTAGATATGTACGTTCTGGAGCTTGGGCTCTAAAGCCTAGGGAAAGGGTGGAGTTCAGAGCCTGCACTCTAATGGCCACACATCTATTGCTAGCACTATAGAATGACCCCCTTTAGTAATGGGCAGCCTAACACCTGCCCTTCCCCAGAGCCTTACTAGGCATAGCATGAATCACACAAGCCCAAGTCAGTAGACTGAGGTGCCCCGACTCACTGTTGTGAGCTGCAGCTTGCTACGTAGAGGTAGCCTGAGAGGCCACTGAACCCGCCGGGGCGCATCTGCAGCTGAGCCAGAACTAATTAGAAATAACTTCCACCTCGTGGAGAGCAAGATTTATCTCCACACAAAACTAGGTGAGGGTATCTGCTGGGAAGGAATTGTTTCCACTTTGGGAGGTGATCTGAGAAGAAGTGGGGAATGGGGG
>ML675603.1:55646607-55821594 GCA_007922155.1 Mesoclemmys tuberculata
GGCCAGGCCAGGCCTTGCTTTGTTTGGCTTGGCTTGGCTTCTCCAGGGGCAAGTTGGAAGCCTGGCTGAGATGGGGGCCCAGATGAGGTGGAGCCTGCTGGGAACCCTGAAAGAGGGGAGGACTGTGCTAGCCCCTGGATCAGGAGGTTGATCAAACTGGGGACATTAATAAAAGCCTACATGGCCCTGGAAGGGGCTGGACTCTGTAAAGTGACCTGGCTGGAGGGCCAGTTACGCCAGTGGCCAGAGTAGGTCAAAGGATAACTGGGGGGCGAATGAGGCACAGCTGCTGCAACACCACAGCTGACCATAAGGAGGGTGTTGGGCGAGGCAGCTTTGCCACCATGTTCGTTTACTAAGATTCACAACAGCCCTGAGAAGTTGGTAGCATTCTATACTCACTCCACAGACAGAAAAATGTAAGCCCAGAAGCCTGGGTGTTCAAAGGTAGTTAAGTGCCTACAGAAGCAGAGAGGAGCCTCGTGGGATATTCAAAAGCATCTGTAGGGACTTGATGCCTAACTCCCATTGACTTCAGAGGCCTTATCTACATTAGAGAATGTTAGTGTGCTAGGCACCGTGTTGTCTCTTGCAAGCACGTGTGCAAGACCCCACATGTCCACACACACGATTGCTCCCAAAAGCAGACAGGCGATTACGCCACTGTGTGTGTTGCAGGTGCAGTGAGCAAACCCATGCCAACCACCTCTGTGTCAGTCTCCCTGGGTAGCATGTCACTGTAGGAACCAATTGCTGACCTAATAGCTGCAACGAAGTACGCTCATCACTGCCCGTTATTGGACGATACTTCAGTGGCCTCTCTGGTTAAGTATCTGAGTTCTATGGTTGGGTGTTCTGCAAACCTTTCACCAGTATGCAGCTGTTCACACAGCTTGCATCTCATTGGGGCTTTCTACACAACATCCACATCTTTGCAAATGTTGTGTTACCAAGCCACTTCTACAGCATGTCAGAGAAGACTGCACTGTACAAACATCTTGCTAACTTACCGGAGGCAGGTGTCAGGGCATCTATGAATATTGGGGGTGATGAGGGTTTTTTTTGTCTTCCTCTGTAGCATGGGGCACAGCTCACTTTCCGGTGGATTCTCTGTACCTTAAAGTCTTTAAACCATGAGTTGAGGACTTGAATAATCAGTCGTAGGTTAGAGGTTTATTACAGGAGAGGGTGGGTGACGTTCTGTGGCCTGCATTGTGCAGGAAGTCAGACTAGATGATCATATTGGTCCCTTCTGACCTTAGAGTCTATGAGGAGATAGTCTGCAATTCCAAGCACTCTTGTTTATAACCAGATGGCTAAACAACTTGTTCAGCAGGACTTACACTGGGAAACAGAGCCAGGAAAAAATAAAAGGGTTTTAAGGCAAGTACAAGGCCCAGGCTCCCAGGAGTGTGCAAGGGCAGGACAGAAAACCTGCCTCTTTTTGAAGACCTGGATTGTAGTGCTGGTACTCTGGTATCAACAGAGCTCGAGTTAACTGTGTGTGTATGTGTGGGGGGAAAGTACTGAGCTACTCAACAATGTGCTGTTGATCAGGGAGAGGAGGTTGGCTGAGGGGTGCTCTGCGACTGTGGGGCCTATTTCTGTTCCTCCATCCGTTCACGCATCCAGGCAGAGTTCCTCTGGGCGGCGTCCACTGGCTCCCTTGACACCTTCTGGGAGCAGTGGGCGCTGTCGGGGGTTCTCTGCGTGGTGTCCCGTCCTGGCTCCCTCCATTTGACCCTGTGACCTCCACGGCCCTCCCTGTTTTTTTCATTAGTTGTCCCAAGGAATCAGTTGTATCCTGACTCAGTGATTCCTCTCCTTAGGCTGGGGGAGGGACCTTGAGCGGTGGGCGGGCGTAAGCAAACAAATAGGAGCTCACTCTTTCCCTAAGCAAGCCGAGTTTGGTGATCTCCGTTCAGTCCCCATTGAACACTGATTGATGCGACAAAGCCACCCAATGTAACTCAGCGGTACTTGGCATTGTTGGGGGGCTCTTTCACTTTAGGAGATGCCCAGGGCTCTGCTTCTATAGACACTGATGCCACAGGAAGAAACTCTTTGTCCAGCATAACAGTCTTTGAGGATTGAATGAGGCCCCGTATCCTGCAGCCCACAACAAATTGTATGTGTAAGCAACCAGATACCCCAGTTTAACACAGTGATGTCTCCCCATAAACAACTGCTTGTGAGTGTCTGTGGTATCGTGATCAATGTGCCCAGTGAGGGGAATCCTTTGCCTCTTACTAGCATTATGAATGTTGCCCTTGATTGCTGGATATGGCAGGACAAGCCAGAAGAGTCAGGCCTGCATGAGGTCTACAGCAGGGTTTGTGTTCTGGGTGTGTCTCGCTGTGCAGTACTTCAAGTGACTGACGTGCAGCTAGTTTGAATGGTGACTGTGATAAACCACAACCTGCTATTGTAAGAACCTGGAAATAGTGAAGGCTTGGTTCTCTATATTTTCTTGTTGCTTGTGGGATATTCCAGAAAATCTGCTCTGCTCAGGAAAGGGCCAAAATCCCATGCCTCACGGGGCATATGTGCCTGCATGTGTGAACACTAGTTTATTTAGGCACTATGTGATTGCCTCTGGATGCAGACAAATGCTTTGTCTTTGACTCAGAATCTCCCCATCTGTCACTAGCAACTACTCCCTGGGTCTGTACATGAACTCAGGGATGAGCCCTCCATTAACTAGGAAAAAGAAAATGGGAGCAGCTAGGTTAAATATTGCAGAATTTCTGCTGGTCTCAGCAGAGCTGCTCTTTTAGATGAACAGAACAGCATTTCCTTCAAAAAACACCTCAGTTCTAACTCCACCATTGGCCTTCCCATCTAGTTAATTAATCTCTTAGGTTTGAAGATTAAGTGAATTTGGAAAATGAGCAGAATTTGGTTCTCCTGAAGTTGCATGCATTTGCCATTTGTAGTTAGAAATGGAAGCCAGAGACTGTTTATTCCATGCTAGGAAAAACAGTTTTTACTTTTCTTAAACAAAGCTAGCTAGTTTATGATTCCTGGCATAAGTGCGGTAAGTTTGAGCAACTTGTTTGTTTGCTCCAGCTAATTTATAGAGGGTGATGTCAATTTTCTTTTTCCCTTGGGTGGTACGGTCATGCAATATAGTCCACAAATTAGACGTTGCTTACTCCTAATAGGGATTTAGCAGAATATTCTCCAGATTCCAAATAGTTAGGCTGCTAAATCCATCACTTTGGTGACAAGATATTAAAAGCAATAGCTACTGCTATGTCCCTGTAATATATTAGTTCTCCAGCACGGGAGGCACTGATTCAGGCAACAAAGGGGTCCAAGATAATGAACAAATCTCATTCTAAACATTGGGCCAACATTATTAAACAAGTTTTTTGACACGCTCAGGAAATCAGCCATAAGTTGTCTTATTGGCTTGTGCCAGCAAGAACTAGAAGGGTAAAAAATGTTGTGTTGAAGTAGGCATCTGAAATTAAAACTAAAGCTTTTACAGCTTCAAAAATGGCAATGGAGATTTGCTTCAGTCCCTCCCAGCATTTTGGATTCTGCTCATTTGAGGGGAATCCATCACGTGCACTTTAAAGGATAATCTCTACAGGTGAAATGTTTCTCTGAAATGTGGGTGGGTAAACAGGTGTTTTAAACATGAACAATGAAGTTTTTAAAGCCTCCAACTGTCTGCCAGGGTTTCCCAGCTCAGTGGAAATGAGCAAGGGAAATATAGAGAAATATGGTACACATCTGCCTCAAAACAGAAGCAGGTGGGTTCCAGAGGACACTATAGAACATTGTAGCTTGTCTCACCTGCCCACCATACCTTGCAACTGACTCAACTGTCCCTTTCACAGTTGCTTAAACTAGGTCAGAGCTTAGGAAGCATCTTAACAGTAGACAGCACAGGTGATCTAGTTAGCTAGTTTGGGAGCTAGAGACCCAGAGAGGATTATGGGGTTTGTCTATATCTGGCTGCCAGAATAAATAAAAAAACAAATCACCCCATTGTATTCTTCACTACCAACTCCTGGATCTTCTTCACTATGTGGCGCACTGAACAGTATAGGCAGAATTGTCTCCAAACAAAGGGCCCTATTTCTCACGGTGTACCTCTGTGGAGGCGAATGAGATGCTGCCCAAGGGCACTCAGGTCGTGAGGCCCCTCACTTACCAAGTGCCTTTATGTGAGGAGGCCTTGTCTGTGTCCCCTCAGGGCTCAACTCCCCAACTGCACCAGCAATGGGCATCCAAGGACCCCTCTCTAGGCTACATGGGCCCCGCTGTTGCTCTGCAGGTCAGCGATAGGCCGCCTCAAACCCTGGAGAGCACTGAACGTCTCTCTCAGCCCTTGTTCTGCTGGCTACTTGCAAGATTCACAGACTCACTCCTTCCAAAGAAGCAGCCCTCCCCCCCCCAGCTTCCCAGTTCTACCTCAGATCACTGCTGTGCTTAACTCTCAGCATTTCGATAAGTTTATCGTGAAAATACACAGATGCTTATTTAACAAAGGGTAGAGGTTCAAGTAGCAGGAAATAAAAGTTATTGGAAACAAATGGGTACCTGTACAAGAAGATCATAACAACCATTCTAGAATCTAGACTTACTTACATGATACTTTCATGTCTTATAAATCAATGCTCACCAAAGTCCTTCCAGTGTTTTTCAGACTTGCTTGGCAGTGATCTTCTGGTCATGAGACAAGTCATGCTGTTCAGCTTGCCTCATCAGTGAAAGATCCTGGGTACCTGTTTGCATTCTTGGTAGACAAGAGCAATCCATTGCCTTTCCTCATAAACAGGATCCCCTCCTGCTGTTTGTTTCTTCCTGTAAATTTCCTCTCTTGAGCATTTTGATTAATATTTGTCTCTGCATGCAAACAGACATCCGTTGGGAGACATACAATGCCCACTCCACACATGACCAGACAGATGCATCTGTTATCAGCTCCTTGAAAGGAACGTATCTAAGACATGTCACCCCCTGGTTACCTGCCTTAAGAACGTAATTTTCAGTATAGCCACTCAACTCCTTAGATATTATCCATATATACATTACACAGTGATTATGACAAACAGCAGGCTACAGGCCCTTGTTAGAGACCTCATATGCTACCTGTTAGTGTATATATCTGACCCAGGGGATCCTGTAAAATTCTGCACCCACTGTGCATCTGATAGCTGGCCCAAAGAGGTCCCAGGAAATCAGGCTCAGAATGGCCAGCAAGGGACACTTAGGTCAGATATTGGGGGAATCTTTCTAGTGATAAGAATAGTTAAACTCTGGAATAGGCATGCAAGGGAGGTTGTGGAAGCCCCATCATTGGAGGCTTTCAAGAACAAGTTGGACAAACACTTGTCAGGGATGGTCTAGGTTTACTTGGTCCTGCCTCAGTGCAGGGGTCTGGCCTTGATGACCTCTTGAGGTCCCTTCCAGCCCAACATTTCTCTGATTCCATAAAGTTATTTTAAAAAACCCTTGCGATAACAATTGCTCTTTAGGATACAAACTAGTTCCTATGTTAGAAAGTGTCTATAGGTAGATTAATTCAGATGGGGCTCTTTTTGTGTGTGTGCTACCATGCAACTTCTGGAGATGGCCATTTTGAGAGAGCATAGATCACTTTTACATAAATGCACAGTGAGCATGAGTAATAAAAAGATGATGTCCTTAAATTATAGAATGCTTATATTAATTGATCATTATGCAGATCCATATATTCAGTGGGCTTGCATTTGCAACACAGATCTACTTAGGCGTGTCCTCCCCACCCAGTTCTTATATTAGACATTGGCCCAAACTGGGACCTTAATTCTGTACATCCCTGAACTTTGGATGGGGGGGACAGCCAAAGTTCATAGTTTGAGCCCTTTTGGATTTGCACATTCAGAAGCGAGAATTGTGCCGCTAGTTGCCTGATGCGCTCAGCTGTTTTGCAGACACAAATGTTGGCCTTAACACAGGCAATTGGAAGCCTGTACATTTGTAAAATCCCACTGGGCTCAGAAATCCTTCGTGCAAAGCATCGCAAAATGATGTGGATGAATCAAGCGCTAACGTTCTTTAAAGTTAGATACAGCTATACAGCAAGGGAAGAAAGTTAAAAACCATGCACCAAGGAGGAGAAGGGTAACAGAAAGTGTTGGAGAGGGAGGCTGCTAGCAGAGCATTTTCTGTGAGGCCATTTGCTTTGTCCTCCATCTTCAAGAGCCTGGATTTGTTGAACTTCTGGTCATGCTTACGGGGCCCATCTATCTTCCAGGGCACTTGGGAAAAGGTTGGTTTGAGGGCTGAGAGGATAACGGTTGGATGAAAGGGACTGTTGCCTTGAAGGAGATGGTACAATGAGGGTATCTTTTTTGTTGCGGATTTATTTTCTCCTTTGATAGGGCGTATTTTAAACGGTGCACAAAGCACCCAGCATCTGTGGAGAGGCATTTAAAACAGTTGGATTTGAACTGAATGAATAATAGAAAACTCAAACAATTGCCATTATTTGTTTGGTGATAAACTGGCGGGTGTGGGAGAGGAGCGAAGGAGTAGTGCTGGCACAGTTGGATCCAGCGTAAGACGTTATTTAAAAGACTTTATACAAAGATAACCCTGTATGTCAGTTAAATCAGCAGCATGTCAGTCTGCACTTCTGGTTACAGACTCCTTCAGAGTCATTCATCATTCAAAGCTATAAAAGCCATTTACCCTCCTTCAGCCAGCCAATCAGAATCAAGAGAAAATGGAGCAGGAAAGAAGCACTAACGATTGTCCTTAGTTTCCTCTTAACTTTAGTAACAACAATTCAATACATCCTGTGTGGTGGGAGAGTGGAGAATTTCCGCTGAAGTAAGCAGCCTCCTTCACTAGGTGATTTGACTTGTGGGGCAGACAGGAGAAAGCAGAAACTTAACCCATTGCGTACCAGTTTCTCTCTTGTGTGTGGCTTACAAGTTGCCTTATAGTACCTGAGAATGAAATTCAAGGTCCTATGCATCAGTTAAAGTCTGATTGCGTCCCTAGGGCCAATTGCTTCTCTCACTGAAATACATGTAAAGACTCCAGTTGACTTAAACAGGGTCAAGAGAGGGCTCTTAATACTGGGCGTAAGTGGAGCACATAGGGTCTTGTGGGGGTTCTGCACTGGAGGTGAATTTCACCGTCTAGTAGAACTTTTTGTCTTAATGATTGGAATTTCTCTGGCTAATTAACTATTAAATGCAAAATACCAGAGCATGGCAATTACATCAAAATTTAGCATACTCTGTAGTTTGGTATTGTAAATTATTGCAGAAGTGAGGTGGTAAATAGCATAAAGTAGGTCTTACAGTATTTAGCAATCCCTTCCCTATTTGATGCCTAACTCCTGTTAGTTTCTTCTTATTTGAACTGAAGTAGGGCCTGAAATGATGCAACCCTTTCCCTTCATGAATAGTCTGCTCATACGAGTGAGGAGAAAACTCTGGGATCCCACACGATCAAAAGAAAATGATCAGCAAACCTAGTCAGTTGTCCCTTGCAGTGGAGGCATTAGGCACCTGAAACCCATGCAATCACACAGAGGGCCCAGACCAGAAAGGGGGCCCCTGACATGGTGATTCAGCTATAAGTGAAAAGGAAACCCTGACTGATATGATGACTCAGAGCCGCAAACCCCACCCACCATGATGTGCGGCAACATGGGGCCCCGGGATTGAGTTTTGCTTGGGGCCACCATGAGACTGATCACTGATCCTTTGTCTTTATAGTTACAATTCTTCCACCGTAAAGGCTGTAGTGTGCAAAAAAAGAAGATTGTCTGGCGATGTGGTGTAAAATGGACATATCTAGTTGCAGTCTCTCCTTTATTTTGCATGTGCACTCTACAGCCTGAGTCCTCCGTTCATGTTTATTATTAGTTAACTATTTCTTAATGGTCTTCTTCATTCATGAATACAACTCAACAGCAATTAGAGCCTCAGTGGAGACCAGTACAGTACCCATCTGCTCTGTGACTTCCTTTCTGGTTTGGCATTTGGCTCGACTTCCAGCATCTCTCGTCGTAACAGGCTAGGATCAATTTTCCAGTGGCAGCTTGGAAATAATAGTGCAAAATGTATATTAATACAGAAATATATTGTGAAACTGCCCTTAAACAAACAAATGAGCCACTTTAAAATATTACAGCTATAAATGACCATGACAGTAGCGCAGTGCATATAATAAAAAATAACTACAGAAGAGAAGCTGCTGAATTACTATAGTAATAAACCAGATGTGATTATTATCATTTAACACGGTCATTGAATACCATGAATCCCTGACGCCATTAAAATATTTATGATTAAACATTTGCTATTCCTTATAACAGAACATATAGTCTGGTACTAAAAAAACTGTTAAAGCATTGTTTTGGCTAACATATGCCAATGCTGTAATAGAGGTCAGCTACCCTGTCCATGCTTTCTGAAAGGAAGAATTAACAGCTGGTTGGGGTTTTTTTTTTTGCTTTGTTGTTTTTTTTTTTAAATAACTGCTATGAGATTAGCTACATCTAAATTATAGTATTACATATATACACAGAGACACCTCTATACATAGCTATAAGCAAGCAAATGCAAATATCTGATTTTCATTTGAGGGGAGATGGATTTTTTTTATTCAAGGAATAGTAAAAAAAAAATACTTCTTTTCTAAGAAAAATATTTGAGGCGGGACAATGTACATATGCAAAGATTAATTCTAATTCTCTCCAAGACTCTTAGCTTTTAGGCATGGCATTATCTATATTACATAGTCACAAGGGTTTCCCCCTCCCTGTATCTTTCTGATATTTCAGAGAGCTCTTGTGAGCTTTTAAAGTGATATTGAGTATCTTGAACTGCAGGTGAAGGATTCTGGCTGTACGTCCAAAGAGCGAGTGAAAATATTGTAATGAAACAGCTGGTTAGTATGAGCTCTACTGCCCTCTTTTGGATGGCACCAGAATTGCTCAGCTGTGTTTCATAAGACTAATACTGCTACCAGCTAATGAGGATTCTCTTCTAGCTCAAGTGTTAGGTGTCTGCGCTATTGCAACAGGGCCATCTGAGTACTCTGCTGTCCCTGTGAAGTTTTGAGTGGCCACTGTGTGCATATCGTGAGAACTGTTAAGTCCTGCATGGTCACAGATCTTTACTGTGTGTTTCCTGACACAAAAGGGGATTCTTATATTCGACAGCAGGGTTATTTGACCTTTTTGATACCAGGGACCAGCTTGCTGCCTTCCTAAACTGTACCAGGGAAATCTCAGGAACACTGCCATGGACTGGCGCCAGTCCATGGACTGGTCATTGGGAAACATTGTTCTACAGCACTAACAGTGAAAAACAAATAAATACCTTTGCCCTGTCCTTTTTTCTTCCCAACAAGTGACAGTTAATTATTCTGTTGGAGGTTTCAGTACCCGAGGTCACACTCTCTCTTTCTTTTTTCAAAATAAGAGGTGTCAGAATGGCTGAATGGCCTTAAAAGGAAGTAAAATAAGGAAATTAGGCATAGAAGGGAGAGTGATATGGGGAATTTCAATTCTGTTTGAATACCATGAGTTTGAATAGTCATACAAAAAGGAAACCATTTGAGCTTGTTTTCTTAATAATAACTTGTATTAGGGTAAGACCTAAAAGCCAAAGCCAGGTACAGGCTCCATTGTGCTAGGTGCTGTATAAACATACAGTAGAGGTTCAGATTCTGATAATCATGCTATCCCTTTAAGGGTGTCTTACGATGCGAGGAATTGTTGGAGCAACAATTCACTTAAACGGACCCCAACCCAGTAACATCATTAGTTAAGTTACTGAATTGTACCAGGCAGGAGACGAAAGTAATAGATGACTGCCAGCAAATTGGGGGTCTCGTTCCTAAGCAAAGAGGCTGTTGTTCACTATTCCCTGCACAAAACCCGAGCAATGGAGGACTCTGTCCTACGAGGTGCTGAGCAGTTTGGCCTTGCAAAGCCACTTAAATACATGCTTAACTTCAGGCACATGCATAATCCCATTGGAGCCAATGCAAATAGTCATGAACTTAATGTTTAGTCCTAGCTTAAGTTCTGTACTCTGCTGGCCTAAACTTAATGTTTAGTCCTAGCTTAAGTTCTGTGCCCTAAGCAAGGCTGGTGAGGGGGTGGAATTCAACTCGCAACCCACAGGCCATGGGGCTGCAGTGCCGTCTCTCTGCAGCCATGATTCTACAGCCAATAGGGTGTATATAGGGGGCTTGTGTCCCTCTGCAGACTTTGTCAGGGTTTGGGGCTCCTAGCATGGGCCCCATGAGGCCTCCCCTGGTTATCCCCAAATCCCTTTCTGCAGGCTATCTGGTGTCAGCACAGAGAATCTCTTTCCAATGCTGTGAGAAGACACCAATCCTCCCCCCACCATCTATGCAAACCTGCATGTTTCTTTAACTGAATTGTCCCAATATAGAGTTGAGGGTGTGGACAACCTGGATGAATTGCACCCAGAACAATGGTGTCAGGAACATTACTGGGCCAGTGGTTTTCAGAGCGTTGACTGCTTGCAAGCACTAGAAACTGGCAGTGCTGTAAGTTTTGGGGTTGTTTTTTTTAAGCAGCCTCCTGTGATGTGATGTGTACCCCACATAGGCTCCAAAAGTGTTCATGTGTCCTGAGACGCCAACTAGCATATAGGGCTGTGCCTGGAGGGGGAGCTAGGCTTAACGGAGGATGGAAGCCTGGTGGGAGAGGGCTCTAAGCAATGGACTTTGAGAGCCAAAAAGTGCTGCTGGCTGCTGGGAGAGATTCTTCAGTCACTTCCTGGGGCTAGAGAAAGTAGAGTTGGGGGTCGAGGAGGAAGCCTAGTGGGGAGAATAAGGTCTGGGATATTCTCGTGAAGTCTGGCAGGAGATAGAGAAAGCCACTGAGAGGGGAGCAGCCTCTCATGGTAAAAGGCATGATCCAGGCTTCTAAGGAAGAGAGGTGGGGGGTGTTCAGTGGAGGAGCAGCAAGGGGAATTTAAGAGGCACGAAAGGCCAAGGTGGAGGAGGACGAAAGTTGGTTTGCATTTGTTAGGAGTTTCCGGGGAGGGCTCTGAGCATCCCAGTCGTGAGAGCTGGGTGAACTTAATTTAGAGGTTATTGGTAAGAAGGCCTGAGAGAGACTGCTAGGAACAAACCCAGGGAAATAGCAGCAAATAGCTGGACTGAGTAGACCCTGAATGCTGGTTATAGGGTCCTTGGGCTGGAAACTAATGTAGTGGGAAGGGCTCAAGTTCCCCTATCAGCCACTGGGGAGGTGGGATGAGGCCAGAGAAGGAGACAAGAATGAATGAGAGCCCTGAGAAAAGAGAGTGAGGACTATGGGGCCCAGAATTGGGACCAAAAACCTGATACAGGTCTTGGACATTCATTTGTTAGACTTTGCTCCCCTGGAAGGGGTAGGCTTAAATTATGACCTGGGCACAGGGTTGTGCTATGGGAAGAGGTGGAGCACCAAAGAACTAGAGCAGCCATCAGCAGATGGTGCCAGATGGGGAAAGATCCCCTATGTCACACCTGACCACAAGGTGGCACTCCAGCAGTGAATCAACCAGTGCACACTTGACCTCCAGGCAAGAGGGCAAGTGGGCTTGTGAGAGTGGAAGAGGAGGAGGGAGAGGAAGTATGTCTGGGAAGAAGAAAGAGGCTGTAAACAAAGAGCATAACACAGGAACTCCAGGCAAAGGGATTCATTTAGGATGTGTGTGATATATGTAAATGCCAGTATTTTAAGTGTTGCAGAATAGAACATCTGGAATTTCTGAAAACGTCTACACACTTCATCTGGCTCCAAATTTCCATGCTATCCCTAAAAGGAACAACACACAAGAATGCTAACATGTTTGAAGGTTTTACTTGAGCCTACCTGTTTGGAACAGATTTAGGGGGCCCAGTTCTCCTGGCCTTACCCAGGCAAAACTCTTGTTGAAATCGGTGTGTTTCTTGAGTGGTGTTATCAGAGATGAGCTGTGAAATGTAGGGATTCATTTTCCACAAAGAAAAGACAAACATTAGCTAGGTGAAATGTAATTCTTTCAGAGGATTTTGCTGAGCACAGGAAAACATCCATTTGGTCTTCATCCTGTGCACCACTTCATTGGGTAATCTCTCTCAGACCAGCTCCCCAGTTCACCCAGTGCTTGGTTCTCAAATGACTTCATTCTGTGGGCCACCAGAAAGGGCTTCAATGGCTACTGATGGTCTGACAACCTTGTTCATTGATACCTCATGTTATTTCCTATTTGCCATGTTGATTGGCCTGCTATTTAACCCACCAAATAAACGTCATATAGTTTCATCTTGTATGCCTCCATTGGTATTATCATCAGAAGCTAACCTCCTGCATATAGGTCTCTACGCATTTTAACAAACTATATATTGCTGAACCTAGATATTATTACTGTCGACCAGGAAGGCTTGTCTAATTAGAGTATGTGAGAGTTGGTACTGCCTATTAGGCTTGACCGTCTGAAATAAATAAAGATTGTTGTAGGCTGCGTATTACCAGATTTGCCTGTCACCTTGGGGTATGCTCTTTTATTAGGATTACTTTCCTGGAAGAGGGGGTGTGATTCTGTTAATGTGGTGCTTGTGTTACTTTTGTGTTCACATGGCTACAAGTCCCCTCCCAGTGGAGCTATCCTGCAGGACCTAAGGTTTTCAGGACTGGGTTCCTCCAGCCCCAGATTCAAATAACTCCCCCACAGACACACACACCCATTCCAGATTAACTGAGTGCGTCTGAGCAGACCGGGCTATCAGCACTCTCAGCTGACCCCGTATATGTCCCTGAACTCAGCAGGCTGGGTGACACAGCACTGTCAGTGGCCACCCTTATGTGCCCATTGCACCGCACCAGAATAGAGCACGCGTCTGAGCAGGCTGGGTCCAAACAGCACTTTTCAGCTGCCATTCTTATTTGCCCCTGGACTCTGCAGGCTAGGCAGAGAGCACTTCTCAGCTGCTCGCTCATCCCTCCCCCCCATTAATATGCCATAGGTTCAGCATCTCGCTATTCCCACTTTCACTACAATTGTTCCAGTAGTAACCCTCTTGATGAGCAAACCCCATAGAATTTTTGGGCACTCCAGGGATTTTTGGCTTAGGTAAAAGAAGCATTGCTGCAGAGCAAGATGGGAAAGCCAAGAACTCAAAGGAGTAAATGAAGTTTGGAGAGAGAGACTGGCAACCAGCGTGATTATAACAGTTAGTTTATTGCCAGGTATATAAAACTTATGATACTATTAGTAAAAACCATACAAGGAGAGACAAACAATCAAACAGTTACAATACTACACAATTTCAGTTGTGGTATTGGAGAAAGCTAGCCCAGGTTTGATTACAAAAGTCATGTGTAGAAAGTAATAACTGGACTAAAAGAGAGAGAGAGAGATTAAATTAGGTCTAAGGGGAAGAAGTAGGCTTAACCAGAGAGAGAGAGAGAGAGAGTATATTGGAGGGGGGATCTCACCACTCAGTGCAGCTCAAAGGTTCCCAGGAGACAGGCTGTTCAACTTAGGGTCTGGAGAGCTTGAGACAGGCAGAGCCCGCCACACAATCAGTCAGGAAAGGTGAAGTGCAGTCGAACTGATGCAGCATTTGGATCCAGGCATCAGAACAGAATTTGAGTAGGGGTTTTTGTAGGGAAGAAACAATGGTTCAAGGGAGAACACTAGGTTTGTTTAGGGGTAAACAATGACTCAAGGGAGTATACCAGAGTGGTTTTGTTTGCGCTGGACAATAGGAGCTGATCATTCCTGGCTAAGGGCAGTGGTCCTTCAAGGGAGCTCACAATGCAATCAGGCAGATTCAGTGTTTTGGTTAACAATAACTAGAATAGTCTGATAAGTGCGGAGCTGGGTGTGTGCAGGTGTGGGTTCATTAACATCAGGAGCAGATCTCCCATCATGCAGTGCATCTCTGCTTTGCTAATCCCAGAGTTCAGTGCAGTTCCAGCTTTGGAGCTTGGTTCTCCATTCGGTATGCTAATTCTTGTTCCATCTTCGATGTAGATGAGGCTTTCTGAGATGCCTCCTTTTTACATCTTTGATGTAGATGAGGCTAGGGAACCTTAATCCTATTACGAGGTTTGGCGAGGTTTAGGTGCGTCTCCCACTGCCTTTTCATTGCTTTTAGCTTCTGGTTCAAGCAGAGGCGGAGGTGGGGTGAGGGGCTGTGAATTCAGGTGAGCCAGAGAAAGAGTAGAGGTTTTGCACCCTGGTTCCACAAGGACACAGAGCTGACAGTTAACAAGTGGATCAGGTTTAGCCCAGGGCTTCTAGGTTTGGGTTCAAGATCAAATCAAGGAGAGGTGCAGGTAAACTTTGGATGGTGTTGAAATCTCCCCAGCTGTTCTTGCAGAGTTTCAGTGTAAAATGTCAGAAATCTCATGTTATCAACTGTTCTCATGAGACTTTCACCATTTCAGACCAACATTTCATGGGAACTTGCAAGATTTCAACTGCATCCAAAATGGAAAATAGCTGATTGCCTGTTATAGATCCATCCTGGAACCAGTTGCCATTTGGCACAGATCCAGGGATCTGAATCTAAATCACCCTGGATCCCTCACCTGAAATCTGAAGAAGGCCAAAGTCACTTTAGGCTCCACTAGAAAAACTTGAGCCAAATTCTCTGCTGAAGTAATGGTGGTCCACGAGCTAACACCAACTGTTCATTTAAGCCAAGACTGCCATGCATTTGTGTACCTCTTTATGAAACTGAGACCAATATACAACAGATTTATTCACAGCATTTTATGTTCTGTGTCTCAAGAAAAACAGCATTGACTCCCTCCTAAATCCCACTCTCTGTACTGGGATCTACTGTTTAAAAAGTACTGGTTGTGAGATTTTAATTCTTCTGATTCACCCGTTTTAGGACTAACTGAAGAGTTGCTTGGAATTAGTGGAAGGTAAACTTGAAAAATCAAGTTGCTAACTATAAGTTCTGTGCACTTTGCTGTTCCCTGCTCCTGCACTTGAGCGTGTGGTGCAGCTTCAGTCAGGCTCCACATAGGGGCAGCGTTCAATCCACATCCTACCAATTGCAGGATCAGGGCCTTGTTTGGTATTTTAAAATAAATAAATAATAAAACCATACCCATTTGCTTTCATCCAGTGGATATATGGACAGATACTGTCCCTGACCTAGTCTGGCTTCTACCAGAGCAGCAACATGTATCTGGTGGCAGAAAGTTCTGCAGGAGAAGAGCTTATATTGGTGATAAGGGTCCAAAACCATTCCTCTGATGAAGGGGTGAAGGATGCGCATGTCATGGATGTACTTAGTCAGCTTGTTCTCATTGCAATCTCTCCCAGCACAGCTCCACGAGTAAAAGGTAGTGGAAACATCACATGGCCTATTTGGGGATGCAAAAGGCTTTTGTGCCTTCCTGCGGCAGCAGGGTTCAATCTGTTCCAAGGTCTGAAATCCATTTTCTGAATGCAGTTAAGATGTCTACAGTGGGAGTATTCAGAGAACAGCAACGTGGCTCTGATCTGTGTATTTGGAACAGAGTTGCTGGGTTTATTCTGTGACAGTCAGACAAGGATACAGTGTACAGGATTGGGTGCTGTAGCAAGAAGAGTTGGTCAGAGGAACTTCAAAGGAACTATGTTCCATTGGAAAATGCAGTTCCATCAAAATGGAAATGTTTTGTGAAATCATGTTGAATTCACAGCTGTTTTGTTTCAGAGGAAGTTTCGACAATGGCAGAGCATCCTGTTTTGACCCTTTCAGAACAAAACATCAGATTTTTTTTTTCCTTTTGAAATAACATTTGGTTTCACATTTTTAAAATCTTTTATATTTTATTAGTTACTAGGTAATGTCAAAATCACACAAAATGTCTTAGAAGTAAAGTTTCATTTTTAGTCATCAAAATGTTACTTCAGAATTTCCTTTTGTGGAGAACTTTACATTTTTTGGCTTCTGTTCCAAAATGAAATAGAAACAAATTTCAAAAAATTTCAATCCTCTGTGAAACAGGACTTCCCTTCTCACAGCTCTAGCAGCAACTCTGATTAAAGACAGTAATTTTATTACACATTTGAAAAACACAGGGCCAGATCATCTGCTGTTAATCAGGATCACTCTCTTTAAATCAATTAAGTATCTAAAATATTACTTCCTTTTTTTACTTCTACTGTAGCAACATAAATATAAAAAAATCAAAGAAACAATACTACAATAAGTTGGTGTATCCAACCATTTATTCACAAGGACTTTATTATCTGAGTGATATTTTGTGTTATTTTCAGAGTAATTCAGAACAGGCAAGCTGCACCTTACTGAGAATTGATTTTTGTGACCTCAAATATTTAGAATTATAACAGGAAATAAACCCATTACGTGATAAACAAGGAAACACGGATACAATTACTTCCAGTATGTAATTTTATTCATTCTAATTCTGAAAATGAAGAGAGAATACTGACTTGAGCCCCTCGGTTCTGAATGCAAACTTTACAATCTATTATTAAACTAAGTCAAAAGCAATGTGAAAGATCTTGAATCTATTCAAGGCATGCACCTCATTACAGACTTAGCAAATTAAAACACAAATAGGATTAGAAAAGAATAATGTAACAATCTTCCACTATGGTCCCTGGAGTATTAAGTCATAAATTGGGTTTGCATTAAATTGTGCCTGCAGTATTGAATTCAGGGAAAGAGCTATACGCTGACGTTAAACCTTGCTGGGCTAGCCAGCTCCTGTATGGCTATGTGTTTTTGTAACCATGTAGTAAATTTGCTAGAATCTAGGAGGACACACACAAAGATCATTATTTCAGATCTTAATTAGAAAATGTAGGTTATGTAGAGCAATCATTGGCTACAGAGATGCTAACCCAGTGTGTCTCTCTTGAAATATGGCTGTTTTGCTGACTTTACCTGAAGATGCTTAGTTAAATATGAGAGCTAATGTAAATACTTTTCACTAGATCAACCCATGTGGTGAACTATAAAAGCTTTCAGGTTTGCATGAGCTCCTGTTACATTATTAAGCTCTTCTTGCATGGAGGAAAAATATCTTAAACCAAGCAAAGGACTTGAGAGAGAATGAGTTTCTGCATTTATTAGATGTATTCTGTTGTTATGGGAACTAAAGTAGTGAGTGATGTAAAAAGGATTTTAGCTAATAAAGATCAGCCACATGATATGGCAATAGCTATATGAAATGTAATAAAGCTTTAAAAAAGTACTAATTTCTTTTTAAGAAGATGCAAGTTTTTTTTAGAAACCCTGTCAATAGATAAACTGAATCAAATTCATCCATGGTGCAACTCAAGTGAAAGTTATGGAGTTATGCTAGGGATGAATTTGGCCTATTTTTCTTAAATAAGGGCACTACAAAAATGATCTACTGTTACAGGGAAAACAAATAGTATTTGTTGCCTAATATTTTCCAATATGAAGGATCCTTGTGTCCTTTTCTTTGCGAAGCTCTTCTACCTCCATTATTTGCAGCACACCTTTGATATTTGACAGGGAGAATGCCCTCAGGTTAGGGATGTGCCTTTTCTTTGTCCCATGAATGTATAGCTTTTGCTGCTATAAATTGTTAACAATGGTCACTTCCATTGTATCATTTGCACTGCTCAGGAAAACATTGGCAGCATGCCATAGTAACTACTAAATGTCCTACTGTTCTAAGTCTAGTCCTATGCTACCACCAAATCAGCAAATACTGATGCGGGACTGTGTGGGAACAGCCAAAGCAGCTGGGAAGAAACTGGCTGAGCATGATGACTGGGGCATATTAGTCTCCGTGAGACATATAAGCTGGCTAGGCAGCAGGCAGACCTGTCCTGAAGACAATTTCTCACCTAGTCTACATGACAAAATTTAGCCAACAGAGCTACTTTGGCTAGGATGTGGAAGAAAATCACACCACTCGCTGACATAGCTATGCTGCCAAAGCATCTGCTGTAGAGGCAGCTATGCCAACAGAAGAACGTTTCTTCGGGCTTAGCTAACAATTTAAAGGGAGATGTAGCTAGGCTGGCAAAAGAACTTCGGATGGCTTATGCTGCATCTCCACTAGGGGGGCTGTGCCAGCATATTTATACTGGCGTAACTATACCACCAAAGGGTCTGTAGACAAGTTCTTCATCATGTCTGTAGGTGGGAATTCATAAAGCAGGGGCAGTTTCTCTATAGGCAACAGGTACGGAGCTGCCTGGTGTCCCAACCAGTTGAGCACAAATTCTGGGCCCCTCTTGGCACCCAGCTGGGAAGCACTCCAGACCTTTGGCTGTAGCTCTAGTGGGGAGAAGCAGTGCTTTAAAAAAAATAAAATAAAACCCAGGACTTTGATCTCTAAGTGATTTTACTATGGACTCTTTCCTTCTCCCCTTGATTGCTAATGGGGAAATCTCTGGCTGAATGGGGCAGTCTTTCTCCCCCCACTTCCCCTTAGCCAACAGCTCCCTTTCGGAGCAACCTTCTAACATTTTTCTTGATTTTCTTAAACAGCAAACATTAGACACATTAAGAACAGCAACAACCAAATCATTAAGCACTGTAACATTCTCCTAGGAGCAAGCCTTATCCTTTAATCAGGTTATGGAAAATTCATTCCTCTTCTAGACATTTATCTTCTTTGTTTATGCACACATCAAGTGACCCATTTCTTAGCATCAAAAATAACAAACAACAAAAGATTTTTCACTGTTTATGGATTTAGGGTTCTCTTCATTTTGTTTTATTGGGAACCAAATAATTAAGTTAATCCATTCTAATTAAACCTGGCATGTGCTAATTATCTATCCTAGGGCCTGATTCTCTCCCATTGAAGTCAATATAAGTTTTGCCCATGACCTCAGTGGGAAAAGCATTGACTTTAGTTTCTTCTGTAATGATTGATTATTTATGTTATAAAGGAGAAGCATAAGCTGAAATCAGAAGTACCTGGGACCTCTGAATTGAAGCCACACTCTCCAACCTGAGCCTGCAGTTAGTAAAAGCCAGCTGCAGACGGAAGCAGCGTAAGTAGGGAGTGTGCACTTGGGGGGATCTGATGGGGTAAAATGGGGCCCAGCCACTGCCTGTGCAGAGGAGACTCCTCCCCTACATACTAGGACTCAGATGGTGCCTCTTTCGCCTCACCTCCTCCCAGGATACATAGTAGATAGAGCAGGGGAGGAGAAAGTGCAAAGAGGAACCAGTCAGAGACATTAGCTGTTAGGAGCAGCTGCAGAAGCAGCCAAAGCAGGGATCTTTGGCCATTCAGAGAACTTTCTTCAGTTTTAACTAGACATTCTCCGCCCTGTACAGATTGGCTTTTTGCTCCAACCAGCTTGCTCAGTCTCGTCACCTTAGCTTCACACCACAACAGCCCCTCTGACCCTCTTCTCCCCTGCCCTGTCCCCCTCACCTCTCTTCCCTTCAGTGTTCTGTCTCCATACCCTTTTCTTTCTGTTTAGTTTATCCCCTCCTAGTCTCTCCCCTCCCCACAACGCCCCCCCATGAAACTTATGTGCCCTTTGTTGCCATCACATTGTTCACTCTACTTGTGTGGGCACTCCTTCCTCCAGCCTGTGTCTGGCTTCTCTATTTAGACTGAGCTCTTCAGGACAGGGACTGTTTGCACAGTGTCTAGCAGAATGGGGCCCCACTCTTGGTTGATTCTTAGGCACTACCATAATAAAAAAGATTAATATTAATTAATTAGTAATAGATCAATTAAATAATCTGCCATCCTCCTGAATCTACTCCTGCTGTATGTATGTAACCGTCTTAAACCCAACTACACCATCCTTTTATGGATGAGCATTAAAGATACTATCAGGACAAATTTGACTCCAAATTTTGTTGCTGTAAAACATACTTTCCCCTAACTTATGATCAGTACAAATGCTTCTGTTACATCTTTAAAATTCCACAGGAGACAATTTTTTTTTTTTGGAAAAAATCATTCCTGTGTAGAATCTAAACTCTGAGGCATCATGCTAACACATGAGAAAATAACTAGTAATTAAGCATAAACAAAAGTGAAATGCATCATTATCCAAGATGATAGAAAAAAAGTAAACAGCATAAATGGTGAACAGTAAATTAGAATTTTAAAATTGTCAATCTTAATAATAAAAATTGCTAGTAATACAATCAAGAAGACATCATTTAAAAAAATATCTTGAGTTTACCTTTTAATGGAATATACTGTAGCTTTTTGCAATTTCTTTCTTACTCAAAATTTTCATAAATAATGAATTAGAATTTAGACCATTTTGGCTAAGGAAGAACTTCTGTTGCATCCAGTGGTGATCTCCTCAACTTTTAATTTGTCTTTCTATTACAAAAGCTGAAATTTTTTTTGTTTCAATTAAGTTTTTCTTTCAGTACAAAGAAAATAAAAGTTTAAGCTGACTCATTGCTAAGTGTGACCTAGAAATCTACCAGTGGTTGACATATGGTATTTAGAGCAGCTGGAAGAGAAGGACAGAGAGAGAATATCAGCAGGAGAAAAGGAATAGTGCAAACCCCAGGAGAAAAAGAAGAATAAATGATGACTATTGGAAAGGGGTAAAAAGATTGTCTTTGTTATTATGCATAATATAACCTTGCATTTGCCACAAGTGGGCACCCAATAAAAGACTGTAATTCCATATCCAAGTATGTGATATTAACATACTTCATACTTTTTTCCCATGCTTTATATTATATCCCCCGAACCATGCGTATTTCTGAAATTTAGCATCTGGGATGGCAAAGTATTTGTCCCTGGGGATCAGCACTGGCAGTGGCCCAATCTATCTCTCTCCTCTGGCAGAAATTTTTGAAGATCCAAAGATGCTTCAAGTGGATGCATTTTCTATTTTTACTTCCTGACTTATTACTGGATGTGAATGTCAATAATAGATAAACATATCACAAACATACTCAGCAAGTTTTGCCTCAGCTGCCCCTGGAGAGCCACCCCTCAAATGATATCTCAGCGAGGGTGACAAATCTCCCTGGAGGGGAAAGGGAGACAAATATCCCTCTACTCTACGAGTCCCTGACCTGAACCATGTGATGAATTTACAGTCTTCCATACAGCTAGGTGTGCATAATTTGTGTATTTCTGAAGACCAGTTACTGTATTTTACAGTTGACCTAGAGTATATTTTTTCCACAAATTAAACAATATTTGCTTCCTAAAAGGGAAGTAACTACACACAGCATATCGGCAACCAGCACTTGTTCCTGGGCAGAGTTAGGGGGCAAAGATTATTTGTATTTTATTTAAATCAACAAGAATAATTTGTTCTTGCGACACATCTCAGGATTGGAAGGACTTTTTAAAAGTGCCCACAGGAAACTTATAAAATGAATGTATGAACAATAAAGGTCACAGAAGATGATGTGACAAATGTTCTGCGCTGCAGTTGAATCCAGATTCCTAGGCAAGTAACATCTACTGTCCTATTTATATAGCAATGTAGGAGTCAGTGCCTGGGACCCATGCTGACTTACACAAGCTGAAGAGCTAGCCCTATATCTTCAAAACACTTTACAAACATTAATTAACTGATCCTCACTACAATGGCATGAAACAGGAAAGTAGATATTATTATCCCCATTTCGTAAATTGGGAAACTGGAGTGGTGCGCTCAGATGACTTCTCCAGTGGAGGCTGGAGACATCTGAGGGTGGGCCTACACTGCAGTTGAAGGGGTATTGCAGCTTGTGGCTAATCTAGCTAGCAAGGCTAAAAATAGCAGAAGACACAGTAGCACAGCCTCTAATGCAGGCTAGGAGTGTGAGTATGTACTCAGGTTCTTGGGCCACTGCATCATTGGTGCCATTTTTAGCTGCTGCAGCTAGATTAAGGCTAGCACAAGCATGTCTACACAAGCTGCTTTCACACCTCTGATTGCATTGTAGACATACCTTTAATTTAAGTGAGCAAAAAGTGCAGGAGTTCAAAGGTGCAGAGTTAATCTACAGCAGCAGGTAAAGATCGGAATGTATCATACTCAAAACCAGATAGGCAAGCCACAGAAGGTGTCGGTAGTATCCAAGGGGGGATTAGAACTGAGGAGCTCCTGTCACACTCCACTGCCAACCATTGTGCACAGATCACACGGTCTGATTGATAATGGTGGCATATTTAGCTACACAAAGCTGTGTCCTGTGAACTACACTTCTAAGAGTATAGTGGGTCTGTTAGCCAGTCCATGCTCGTGCATGGAAGCTTTGTTCTCATCTTTACCATTTCCATTAATCTAAAATGAAAGCAATCTAGGCTGAAGGTATGTGTTTGCTATTTCTGTATGGAAAAACAACAATTCTGTCTGGTGCTAAGAATGAGAAGAAATTATTCTATTTTACATTGTACATGTTTTATAGGAAAACCAATTGTAGAAGTGTTTTTAGAGAGAAACTTTCATTTGTAAATAAACAGAGACAGACACCCAAAGCCTGCCACATTTGGGTGCATGTGATAATACAGAGCTGTAGTTTTGTACAACACTTATTAAAAAGGATCCTTGATCTATCACTAAACTGGTCAGTAAGGCAGTATGTAGAAAGGGAAGACACTATGTGTGATTTATGAGAAAATATCCATGGTTTTCATCATGTGATAGTATCTCACACTTATTTGGCTCCTTTCATCATGATGGGAATGTATCAGGCCTGTAGAGTCAACATGTCACCTACATATAGAATTACGAATGGGTCACTAGTTTACTTTAAACATAAATCATATATGGGGAGAAGGACAGTCATTTCAATGGGAGAAAGTGGTTTGATTTTGTTTTTCCTGTGGTACCATTTTGGTTTTGAGAATAACAGTGGCCATTTTCCAAGTGCCTGGGTGACCCCCAGCTGAGTGTGTTTTATGGGTCACCCTCTATGCCCAGTACACAGGGATATTAGTCAATCATGGCCCTGGTTACAGAGTCGTGGCTCTTTCGCTCAAGGGATAACAAATTTATGCTTTTAGCTCTGAAGTTCCCTGGTGCGTTGGCCCAGATGGTGGCTATCACACCAGCAGTACTAGTCCAACTGCCTAGGACTTCTCACCAGACTGCAGAAGCTGATAGGGCTAGATCGCAGTGTGGACCACAGACCCATGGAGGAGAATACGGGTATGTCTTCACTGATGGTGGCAAATTTGCCACCATCACATCGATCTACCCAGATCAATTGCATGATCCAGAAGTCGACGCATTAAAACCACCCCCTCACATGGCATAGCACTGCGATGATGGGAACGCATTTCCCGTCAGCACAGCACAGTGAAGACACCGCGTAGAAGAGGAGTTATGAAGTCGACGGGCATTACGCAGACTACTCTGTGTAGCTTGCATAACTCCTGTCAACTGCCGCTGAATTTCCATTTAAGTGTAGACCTGGCCTAAGAAGGAATAAGAATTTCCTTGCATCCCAGTGCAGGCTTCCAGGACGTTGAGTCCAAGTGCATAGGTGCATCCACTTACTTTACCCCTAGAGAAAATAGCTGGGGGCATGGGTGGAACCTTGGTTACGTCCATTTAGTTGCTGGCGTGTGCATCTGTGTTGGCATAGGATGTGTCATAATTTGCTGCTGATATAGATATAGGCCAATAGAAAATTACCTTTCCCCCTTTTATCCCCCCAGGAGCAAGGAGGAAGCAAGGGAGGAATCGTGACTTGGGCTATGTCTACACTTCTGGCCGCGTGTAGAGTACTCATACTGCATGCTCCTATAGCATGGGTATCAATAGCAGTGGAGACAGCAAGGCTCTGTTTAGGTGAGTAGTGTAAAGAGATGCCAGAACTGTATGATATATACCCTACACAACTCTCTATGTGCCCAAACAACACCTCCTCTCTCTTCATTGCTATTTTAGCAGTGTAGTGTCCTGCTGCCTTCCTGCCACAGGAAACTTTTCCCACCACAGGGAAAGACTCTAGTCAGGGGAGGCAGGGAAAGCCTCTAGCAGCTGCCCATGGCCTCCCCCCTGCTAGAGACTTTCACTGGCATGTGTAGCTACACAGTGCAGCATGGATGCAGGCAGCCTGCTTTTTCACTGCAGTATGTAGTTACACATCACCTCCATGCTACTACTGGTGTAGACAAGGCCTCAAGGGGGCGTCTCTGAGGCACAAGGCCTCCAGTGGTTATTCATGGTTCAGTGGCACACCTGCACCACCTCTTGCATGGGGCTGTGCCTAAATGCACAGTCTAGCTCATGGTAATTAGGGCGTTGTGTCTGCAAGTGAGGGAGGGACAGAAAGATTCAGGAAATAACCTGAAAAGGACATGTGAGTCAAAGCGGGTGGATGGGGGAAAGCATAGAAAGTGGGGGGAAGGGTAAGAGGGGCATATAGTGTGGTAATAAGTCCCCTTGGGTGGCATCAGAATTAAATGGCACAGCTGAGGGAAAAATGGGGAGGCAATTAGAAATACAAGGAAAACCAAAATAAGTCGTCTGAGAGCAAAACCTTAGCATTTGGCTATTTCATAGGTATCTCTTCGAAGTTCTGTCTCTTTCGTTTTACAATTCACTTCTCCCACACTCTATCCATAATGAAGATGGTATGGTCTACAACTTTATGACAGTTCCATTTATTTCTACCATTTTCATGTAAACCAATCCAACGAGCAGCGGTGGCTTGATAAACGTCAGTATTAATTAAACATTTTCAGCGTAGGAGTGTTCTTTTCCCCTCTCCGTGCCAGACTGGCAGAAGAGATGAAGCCTGACTGGCAGAAGCAGCTGCTGAGCTGTTGACTGGAAATTTTGTCACTGGAAATGATGCACAGAAGCAGCAGCAGCCTCCTTGACAACATATTTTGGAAAGAGTAGAAGCATTTTGTCACTTGCACCGTGCTGCCACTCAACCCGAGGAGGGGGAGGGAGTCTGAATATTGGGCCTGAATGTAATCCTTTGCTCCCTGGGCTGGGAAATCTGCAGAGACAGCTGTTCAGCCCACGCAGAAGAGGAAGTGCTCCCTCCCTTTCTATCTAATGTTGCTTCCCTGACTGATTGGAAGGGTTACACTGACTGATCTGGGGAGAGCTCTTGACTGGGGAGGGAAGGTCACCAAAACATGTTGTCTTTGAGGGTGCAAAAAGGGAAGTGCTTAGAGGAACCCACTAAAATGCCTCATTCCAAGTTATATTTATGTTCTCTTTTCTTTGGGATTGCTCCCCTTCCGAACACGGGCCCAGCACCCTACACCTTGTTGGCCTTGGAAAGCTCTGACGATGACAGGTTATACTTTACAACCTCCTGTTGTGGCAGGCTACCGAGCCCCAACCCCTGTTGCTCCTGTGAGCAAGTAAGGCACATCTGATCACGGCATGTTTTCATGCAAAATGATGGCCATTTTCTGATTCCCAGCAATGGATTATTAAGACTATAGGGTCTTAATAAGACTATAGGGTCTTTCAAAACCATGTAAGTGGCTTAAAAACACATGTCCTGTGGACTTGTGCTCCTAAGTCATTTTAGATGCTTTTAAGTATTACACCTCTGCGACGACAAACCAGGCGAAGACAGGGAGTGCGGCAAAGAAGCGTCCCGAGGCCTTTTGGGGTCCTTTATTATATAGTATACACACAATATGGTTCCGTGATTTACGAGCCTGTTTACAAACAGGTTAACGTGGCTTGCCAGCGTTTATTCCCAACACACCTCTAATGTGGTTTTTTGTTTTTTTGTTTTTTGTTTTTTTTGTGTGGATAAAACAGCTTGGTTTTTAGTGCAGTAATCACAGATCTTTTACAAAATGTTTTGAAAATATTTGTAATGGTTTTTACCAACAACACATTTAAAAGTGTTTAACTGGTTCTCCAGCCTCTGTAAGCTGGAAAGGGACAGAGAGGAAATTAGGAAAGAAGACAGCCTTTCCAAATCAAAGGATGGGTCCTGAACACCGAGAACTCCCAGTGAGATTAAAGAGATGAATGGTGCTTTAGATATGCAAAATATTTGTTTCTTGAAACATAATTGTATAGATTTAGGGTTGGATTTTCATTTCCATGGACCTTGAAAATCAATGGGAGTTAATCATCTGACTCCTTGAGGTGCCTTTGAACATCTCATCCTTAATATTATAGTGCTAATATAACTGAGTATCAGAACAGCATTGTAATGGTAGCCCAGATTCTCTGCTGTATTGAGCTTCTGCTCAGTTTTTTTTTCAGGTTTTTGGCATCCCAGAACTGGTTCTCCACCAGCATGTGGTGTCAACTGTAGACCCCACAGAATTCCTTACATGTATTTGTTTTCCTTTATTGGTTTGTATGTCCTGGTGCTCAGTATCTTTCAGGATCGGGCCCGTACACTGCATACAGAATACTAGGATCTGATTTTTAGCCAAACATTTTGTACAGCCCTGTTCCACACGCCTATTTTCCTGCTGTAATCACTAAAGCACTCAGCTTCCATGCATTAATAACATTGGCAGTACTATTTGTGGGCTTGTTATAAGTTTGAGCTGGGCAAGTGTATTTCAACTGAAAAGACACTTAAGTTATTGCTTAAAAAAAAAGACATTGGTTACATCGATTCAATTGTACATCAGCTTTATAAAAAAAAGTCTAAATAGAAATGTCTTTTTGCTAGAGTAAAAAACCAACAACTAAAAAGCTCCCATCAGTTTTCATGATCTAATCATCCGATTGGTTAAAATTTCTCTCTATTGGTTGAAGGAAAACTGGGTTTCAGTAAATTTGTTTTTAATAAAAATGTGTTATCTATGATAAATATATATTGCTTGGGTCAAATGAATCTGATCGTGAAAACATATTGAGCAAAAGTATTGGTAGGGTTTAATTTCATTGCTTTTTTAAAAAAAGCTATTGAGTGCTGGTTTGAATTAAATTCTATTTGTTTTAATAAAAGTGTAGTGGCCTGAGTGTACATATATTTGTTTTAGTGCCAGTGCATTGGAGCCAATAAAACTATATTGGCTTCACTGCTTATGTCTCCTTTTTCAGAGAAAATGGATTGAATGGGAAAATGAAACGGGCATGAATCAGCCAGCCCCAAGGTCTCTGCTCAACTCTGGCATCCAAATAAACTAGAAAAAAATACTTTATTACAAAACATTGCTTTTAAATTTAAATAAGCTTTAATGTCAAGGATGCACATGAGGAGCTTAATTGCTCCCATAAGAGACGGCAGTTTTCAGAACCAGGCTTTGCTGTGGACAAACTGCATGGCTGCTTCAGGCTACAGAAGCAGAGATTCCACGGTAATCCAGATAACAGGCTGGCTTCTGTTCTCAGTTACTCCAGTGTAACTCAGGCTCGTTCTCACTTGCGGCAGAGACAGTGACACACTATCTTTAAGCATCTACAATAGTGCATAACAAGTGCCCAGCGCTTTGAGGCCTATCCTCTGCTCTCCTGATCTGCACAGGCCCTGGCTATGTGGGGAGTCCATGCAAAGGCCTAAGAGAGCTACTTCTGCTGCTGGGCCCTCACTGCCCTGCACAGATACAAAGGAGGTCTTTCATTTGAGCCTAAATATGTAGTGCTTAGACTTTGATGATGGTTTTTGCAGTGCCCCAAGTGCTGCCGGATCTCTCTTCGTGGCCATAATTACCGTAAGTTGTCTTAACAGACTCTTTGTAAGTAACTGTGACATCAGAATACCCCACCGTGTTATCCTTAATGAACTCACACACCCCGTGCAAGTTTCCTTACCACGCTCCTCAGGTTCTTCGTTTGTGGTCAGTACCTGCATTGTTAGCGCCTCACAAGGCTTGTACTGATTCACTTCTGAACTAGAAGGCTGGGCAATGCACCAGCCCCCTACCCTCAATGGACATTCTGGGGCTCTTGGCAGGCTCAGGGGCAATAGCCTCCCTGCCCCATAGCATGGCACACCACAAAGGCAAAGAGACAGTCGCCTTCAGCTGCGGCTTCAGAGGTTTTGGAACCCCACAACAGCCAGGGGAGGAAGTTGGGGCGGAGGCAGAGGAGGAAGACATTCCTCAACCTCATTTCTTGTCGTCCTCACCAGATGAGGTGGTGATGCCCCCTTCTGCCATCCCTGGCTAATGATTTTAAATCATTCCAGGACCTAGCTCAGAGGGTGGTAGAAGCCCAGAAAATACAGTTGCAGGAAGTGAGTCCGAGAAGACTGATGCATCTCTTCTCACGTTGAAGGATTCATGGGTGACTCTTCGATCCCTAGGGATATACACACCAGCCTACAAGATAAAATACAGCCCTCAGCCACCATTTAAGGCCCGGTCATCACAATACAGGTCTCAGTATTCATCACAAAGAGTTTACGAGCTGCACAGGAAGAAACCAAGCTTCCCTAGGCGAAAGCAATCGGGACCCCAACCGACTGTATCTCAGCCTCCACCTTGGAGCATCCGTTTTGACAGGGTGGTCAAGGCACTGGTAAAACACTCTTCTTGCAACCCTCATGCTGGAAGACCTTGCCTGATCTTTCGGAGACCAACTCACCCCATTCTGCAGCACCTTGGAATGGATAACTTCCGACAAGTGAGTACTGGAGATTATCCAAAATGGATATGCCAGCCATTTCTCCTTCTTCCACCCCACCCCCAAACACCCTTTCACTGTCCTTCTTCAGGGACCCTTCTCACAAGAGTCTACTACATCAAGAGGTAAACCATCTCCTCATCATAGGAGCTATAGAACCTGTGCCCATACACCTCAGAGGCAAAGGCCTCTACTCTCGTTACTTCTTGATACCAAAGAAAAAGGGTGTTTGGAGACCCAGACTGGACCTCAGAGCACTCAACAGATATGTCAAAGCACAGATATTCAAGCATTAGAGGAAGGCGATTTGTTCTCGGCCCTCAACCTTCAAGATGCATACTTTCACATTTCCATCATGCTGAATCATAGGTGTCATCTCAGATTCATTCTGGGTCAAGACCACTACCAGTACCACATACTCTCTTTTGACCTCTCATTAGTCCCCAGTGTATTCTCCAAAGTCCCTTTGGGTAGTGGTGGCCCACTTTCACTCTGAAGGCATCATGATTTATCTTTACCTGGATGATTGTCTTCTCAGGACACAGTCCTTCTCAGAGGCCCAATGAGTCACTCAGGCTACCCGGGACCTGTTTCTGAATCTGGGCCTACAGATCAACGAACAAAAATCAACCTTAACACCACTACAGAGGCTAGAATTCATAGGAGCTGACCTCGACTCCACTCAGGCAAAAGCACTTCTATCGCATCACAGATTTCTCAGTTTCTCCTCATTGATAGAGACAATATAATCCAGTCCACAAATTTTGGCCAGATATTGCTTCAAGCTTTTGGGGCACATGACCATGGGCACATCGGTTACTGCTCACGCCAGTTTACACATGAGATGCCCCCAAGCATGGTTCAGTTTGATTTACAGGATGAAGAGAGACAATATAAACAAACTTCTATCAATGCCCTCCAGGGTCAAGTGATCTGGGGACTGGTGGAAGGACTGGGCAAACGTCTGTAGGGGAATTCCATTTGCTCAATCTTCCCCATCTCTACTCCTGACCACTGATGAATCCCTCATAGGATAGGGTGCGCATCTCAATGGTTGCACAACAGCACAAATGGTCCCCAACAGTGATAAGTCTTCACATCAATCTGCTCAAGCTCAGAGCAGTCAGAAATACATGTGCTCACTTCCTCCCGCTGATCAAAGACACGCCCTCAAGGATCATGACAGACAACATGGCCAGCATGTATTACAGAAACTGACAGGGAGGTGCCAGGTCTCATTCCCCTGTGTGTAGAGGCACTAAAACTATGGAATTGGTACATCTCCCGCAATGTCTTAATATCAGTGGTCTACTTACAGGGAATACAGTTGACAGCTTGAGCTGCAAATTGTCACATGATCACAAATGGGAGATAGAGTCATTAATATTACATGACATATTCCGACAATGGGGGACTCCAGTAATAGACCGGTTCACTACTTACCAGAACTAGAAATGTCCATAATACTGCTCCAGAGTGGGGATCGGACGACACTCCATGGGAGATGCTCTCCTCCTTCCTTGGGACAAGGGCCGTCTTTACACCTTCCCCCCATTCCCTCTGTTACTAAAGATCCTGGTGAAAATAGGAAGAGAGAAAGCCAACATCATACTGATTGCTCCCACCTGGCCCTGACAGACACGGTACCCTTATGTGTCACAGTTGACACTATGTCCACTGCTGACTCTCCCAATCACTCCTTACCTCCTGTCACAGAATGAGAGATGCACGCTCCATCCCAGTTCGTGGATTCAGCCACTCAAAGCGTGGCTCCTTCCTGGTTCCAGCACATAGAGACATCTTGCTCTGAGGAGGCACAGGATGTGCTGTTACATAGTAGAAAGGGAACTACTCATGGCACCTACCTTCAGAAATGGAAGAGGTTCCAAATCTGGTGCCAGCCCAAGCATGTCACCGCTACTGCAGCCACTCTACCGGTTGTCTTAGACTTCCTCTTTGCTTTAAAGAAGTCAGGACTCTCTATTAGTTCACTGGAGGTTCATCTGGCAGCAACTGCTACCTTGCACCAACAGGTATAAGGATACTAAATTGTCCCCCACCTGACTAGGAAGTGATTTCTTAAGGGCATAGCAAACCCCTTCCCACAACCCCGGCTCTCCATTCCCCAATGGGATCTCAACCTAGTGTTAAAATGACTAGATCGCTATTTGAACCCATGGCCATTTGTTCACTAACTCATCTTTCTGTGAAGATGGCAGGAAATCACCATGACTTTTCCTATCCATTGCAGATACGTCAAAAGGCACAGTGATCTCAGCTCAGAGACTCTAAGTGAGTCTCTGGCTGTAGTAAGCTCTGTTACCAATTGCATAAGGTGACTCCCCCATCCTCAATATGCACGCATTCTACAAGGTTGGTCTCCTCGTCCATCGCCTTCTCCAAAGGTATCCCTATATCAGAAATCTTCAGAGCAACTAGCTGGGCATCTGCACACACCTTTGCAGAACACTATGCCATCCTGAGGGATTTGGCTGCGGATGCCAAATTCAGTGCCAAAATACTATCATCTGTATCAAATTCGATTCCAAAGTCCAGTCTCCAGTGACGGGTACTTCTTGGGAATCACGTACAGTGGAGCACCTCTAGGGACACTCCTCGAAGAAGAAGAGCAAGTTACTTATCTGGTGCAGTAACGATGGTTCTTTGAGATGTATGTCCCTATGGGTGCTCCACGACCTGCCTTCTTCCCTCTACTTCGGAGTTCTAGTAGTTGATTCTGCAATAGAGAAGGAACTGAGGAGGGACTGCCCGCACACACTGGCTAACATCATGGCAGGTGGGGAGCAGTGGATGAGTGGGTGAGATGTACTGCTACCAAAGTTCTCCGATCTGCAGCATGGGGGCGCAGACACCCCTACAGTCGAGCACCCATAGGGAAACACCTCTCGAAGAACCATCGTTACTGAACAAGGTGAGTAACTTCTTCTTTCTGTTACAGGGAAGTGAAGGCTTCACTATTACCCCTCCTATGACAAGCCCCCAGTAATCATTGCTTTGTGTCAGGCTACAGCCTGCATTACCTTCTGGCTATCTGCGAATAGAAAAGTATTCAGCTAGACAGAAAGTTTCACAGAATGACATTACTTTGCGTGCAGCTCTCATGATTCAGTCAGCAGGGGAGGGAGTGTTTATTATGACTGCAGAAGGTCAAGATAGTGTGTAGATTAACACAACATGTCTGTTGAAGGAATTACAGAGAATAAATTACAAGTGGCCTTTTATCTTGTCCATTTAAGGACACAAAGAAGAGAAGTGATGACAAAAGGGATTGATATTCAAATGTGAAGGCAGAAGTACTGTGATAGTGTTGGTAATTGATACAAGTGGCTACAGACAAGCCTAGATTCAGGGAGGTGTTTGGACTATCCAAGGCAGGGATTTGAGGGACAGCTGCAAAAAGCTTTCTCCATCTCTGCTTCTGGCAGAAAGCACTAAAGCAGTTGGGCAATGCCCTCTCTTTAAGCCATCGGTTAAAGTCTGTCTCATGCATTCCATCCGAAAGTTCTCGAAGAGTGTTTTGCCTCTCAGTCATCGTCAGACTGATAAACTCTGAAAGCTGCACTGGGAACACCAGAATGTAAACATGGAGTAAAGTAAAAAAAGCCTCAGTCAATTATGCCACAGTAACATCAAATCAATGAATTCACAGTTTGACTGCTTATGGCAGATGGACAAACACTTGTCAGTTACCTAGTGCTGAGTGAGAGTCAGATTTATTTCCAGAGAGCTTGCTTCTATCATTTCTCTAACTTACGCTGCAAGGCAAAGTGTGCATTTGTGGTTTTTCAAATGGGAACAATCCCCAACTATTTTATGGTGAACCATAACGAAGTCCATTGGCAAAACACACTAGGACATTTGGCTTATTTTTCCTTAAGAATAGGAAGAAATGAATAAGCACAGCACCCTAATATCTTGCACCAGAGAAAATATTTGCAATAGCTTCTCTCTGTGGCACTGGGGGCTTCTGGAGCTGTTCTCATGAGTCAAGTTTCCAAAAATCAGTCACACTGTGGGTAGGTGGAAAGTTGCTTTTCTATCCACAATATGAATTAGGAATAGCCCCACAAGGTAGTGTGAAAAATCATAATCTGGAATTTAGGGACACATAGACCTGAATTTCTAATCATACAGGAAGACAGGAATTGCTATAATGGATCAGTCCATCTAGTCCAGTACCCTGTTTCTGACAGTGGCCAGTATCAGATACCTCAGAGAAAGGTGCAAGAAACGACCCAATAGGCAGTTATTCAGGTTTATTGAATTAGGCTGGCTTAAAATGGAAAATAATGTATGTGTTATAGGCCCAGTTTACACTTACCTTCAGGATTCGGCGGCAGTCGATGGGAGACACGCAAGTGGCATAAATCACTTGCGTATCTTCCGTCAACTTTGTGGCGTCTCCTCCGCGCGCCGTCCACACTGCGCTACACCACTTTTCCTGCGTCGCTTGCTGGATCAACTGAGTGGGTCTACACAGACTGCTCAGTTGATCCAGAGCAATCGATCTGACGGTGGCGAATTTGCTGCCACCAGTGTGGACCCAGCCATAGAAATGAGAGCAAACGCACTATCCTCTGGTACGTGACAAAACTGTATGCACATTACTGTCTTAGGTTTGTTCAGAGGCTACCTTGAAAAATGTTGTAGAGCTCAGGCTGGGTCCTTGCAGATCAGTTTCCGCATTAAGAAAAGGACAGCATTACAGCTAGTACCAGCTGACATGATATTTTTCTTGACATGAATTAAGTCCTGGCGAAAAGTCTAAAATGGCCCAATAAACTGAAACCCTTTATGTGTTAGTGATGAATCAGAACCCAGTCCCAGGATTCAGACAGCTCTGATCATTAGGAAGGTTTAGATCTAAATTTGAACTTTGCATCTTGAGCCCAGCTCTATTATTTAGCCATCAACAGGTCAAGGTTGGTCACAGCATTGTAGGTTTTCCCACACTGATCCTTCCCTTCTGTCAATGCATTTCTTTTCCTTCTCAGCCTCCCTGTTCCCCTTCCCATTAAATAGATGTGCCCCTTGAGGAAGGAAGAATGCTGGCTGCTGGTTTTCCTGCAGACCTTATCATCACCTCGTGCTAGCACCAAGCTAAGATAACAATGAGGGTAGGACTGGAATAAGCAGTCAAAATCATCTCTAAAGGTATGGGATTTATGCATTCCTGAAGCAGGCCGTGGTCAGCTCTGTTTGAAAAAATAAAATAAAATAAATACAAACCGTGGCTGCATGGTAAGCCGGGAGCTAGAGGCAGAGAGAAATTCCCAGGAACTGTATGTGGAGATGCGTGTGGAACAGGCTGTGACTGCTAGACATTACAGCCAGATGCAGGTCTGTGCAGGACTTACAGGGGAGCAGCGCTAACCCAGCCTGGTCTGGAAACTCGCAAGCTCTTATTTGCTTGAATAGAGATGGGACTGGAGACAGCACCCCAGGCACTAGGCCTGATGAGCCCAACTCTCAACTCGACTGCCTCAGGGTCCCAAAACAAGAACAGCTGTTGCTCACTTTGAACAGTCACTGCTTAAATCTCTGGACTGAGGGTACTTTCAACCTTTGAATGGAGTCCTGAATCAAAATGTTGATCTGCTGCATTATCCTGAATGACTTGTATCTTGTATTATGAAACCAATTGATTTTGGACTAAAGCAAAGGGACCTGATGTTATTATGGCACAAAGACTCTGATTCTGTGGTATGTCCAAAGGGCTTTTGGTACAAGTCCGTAGGGGACATGAACCAAAGTGGCTTTAAGGCATTGGGGGTTGCACAAGTCTTGGGGCTATTAAAGTGTGGTTGGGTCCCTGGCTTTAGTCTGCTCTAGTTTATACCAGATTCCAGAAGCTGGGGGTCATCTGGGTTTAAGGGAGACCTGATTATATTTCTTTGGGTGGTGACTGAAGAGAGGGTGATGTAGAGTCACTCTAATGCAGGGGTCGGCAACCCGCGGCTCCGGAGCCGCATGCAGCTCTTCAGCCATGGTAAGCCATGTTTTGCGGCTCCAGACTATTGGCTCTTTTGATAGTAAAGGTTGCTGACCCCTGGAGCCTCTGCACCATCTAAGGATTGCCACATGATGGCGGAATCGTGGCTGGTTCCATCAGGTTTAGGGATGTGTTTTTGCATTAGTAGAGCGGTGCCTGGAGAATCGGTGTCAATATCAGTAGTATCATGACTGAAAAATTTCCCCCAGCTCTTAACCTTTATAAATTGTTTCATTCAATACTACAATTAAGGGCATCATTATAAAATATAGATATACAGTGAGACTGGATGAATTCATAATTAATTTGTCAGTGCTCAGTATTAGTTAACTGGTGTGTAGTCCAAATAATCTGGCAGTTAGGAGTTCCTTTATGCTCAGAGTAGCACTAAAGTTTCCAGCCTCAGTAGAATTTTTTTTATAGCAATATTCCATCTCCCACCAAGGATAATTATCTGGATCATTTTCTTCAGTGCATACCTACTAAATTCAGTAAATAGTTTAACAGACCGACAGTGTCTGGAATATAATGCTATCCTCAATTTTCCTTTACGGTCACATCTGCAAATAAAATGGCTATGTAACTGAATTCCCATGTTCTTTGGCTTCAGACATATCTTGTGGCTCTATTTGGTCAACCACAAATATTGAGAACTAAGTTGTGTTTCTGCTTAAAAAACTAAACATGGAGCGCATATAAATAAATAAATGCATATATTTATTATAGTATGTAACACTGTTACTCATGTAAATTGATAAGAAGTGCACTCATTTCCATTCTCTCCTGCTTCCATTTGTCATTGAGGAAATTCAGTCCACGACTGTGTCATTGTTAGAATAATGTCAGACTACTGGACACTAGTCAGATTATGACAGTCACACAAAACAAATGCCACATTCATCTTGGACAGGTTTTGTTTCAGAGGTATGTCGTCATTTTCAGTCGATCTGTTCTGCTCCTGGCATATTGACTTCCATCTGTTATCTCTTGTGGAATTTTTGGGCCTGCCTGCATTGGAAATTCAATGATGGAAGAGAATCTGGTTCCAGTACAGTTCCCTCCTGAACCAGTCACAACGCAATTTGTAGTGTAGACAGGGAATTAACTGTGTTCCATAACCTGTCTAGAGCCTTGGCCATGTCTAAGCTATAAATTGATCCTCTGAATCCTTGTATTTGTAGCGCAAACAGGGTTTTATTTGACGAGAGTTCAGGGAATTTAGTACATCACAATGAAAATCAAAGTGCTTGTTTGAACAATAGAAGTATATTTGCCTCTACATGCAGTCAACATTTATCAAATGTTTCTTTGCTGCCGTATTGCGAAGACCTACATTTTTCTTTCTATTCATACAGTTAAAACTCCCATTTAGACACTCATCATCTCCCATCTTGACTGTGAGAGCCTCATCCTGTTCTCTGGTGCCTGGGACATCCACCAAAATGCAGCTGCTAAGTTTAATCTTCTTCCTAGCTCGAAAGCCTGTCTCTTTTTCACCAACAGAAGTTGGTCCAGTAAAAGATAGATACTTCACCCACCTTGGCTCTCTAATATCCTGGGACCAATGCTGCTACAGCAACACTGCAAACAATCTTCTTAGCATGTCATTCTGATCACATCACCCCCTCTTTCTGAATCCCTTCACTGGTTCCTCATTCTCCACCACGTCAAGTTCAAGCTTCCTGTCCTCACTGTCAAGGCTATTCACAGCTTTGCTTCTTCTTGCTTATTGCCCTTCACTCCACCAAGGAGGCCAGCCTTCACCTTGTTCACTTCTCGCACAATCGCCCTCGTACTTTTTCCTCATGCCATCCCCTTCTGCGTGGACTGCCTGCCTGAACAGATCCAGAGAGCCGCTAGTCTCTGTTTCCTCAAATCTCTCCTTAAAACTTTTATCATGAGGACCCCAAGAAATTATCTGTCTGTTTAATGGCTTGGTAGAGGGTGGGTGGAATAACTGATATTGTTGAATACTTTTTTTATTGCATGTATCCTCCCTCTCCCTCACCTTCTATGTGATGCTTTTCTTAGATTGTATGCTTTTCTGGACAGGGACTCTGTCACTCTCTCTTCCTCATGCATTGACAGAGCTGCCATAATTCAAATAGGGTTGCTGCCATTATACAGATGTAAAATAATATGTAATACATGAAAAACATTTTTGTTAGATTCCTAAAATGTATCCAATGGTGTCTCAGGGGATACGAATGTTATTTAATAAAATATACGCTTGGTGCTCAAGAAACAAAGGAAAGAGCGATTTCCCCCAATAATAAACCACCCTAGGGCTGTAGTGAATCTTGCACAGCTGCTGTGGGAGAAAAAAGAAGGGAGAATGAAGGGAATTGAGAACAGGCTGTTTGTAGTTTTAAAAATTAAAAAAGAGTGGAAAATATATCTTGGGGTGAAATCACTGGGATTTTACTGAACCATCCTCCCTGATGCCATTTAAGGGTAATTCAGCCAGGTGGCTCAATCTTCTCCCCCAGCTGAGAATTTCATTTTGGGAGTGCTGTATAAGGGGAGTGCTGTCTCATTTTGAAGGATTCTGGCTGCCTATCAACCAGCTGGAGGGAACCTGCCTTCACTTACTAAACTCCAAAAAAGGAATTTCTCACGGCTCAGTATTACCCTGATGTCATTTTCCAGAGGCCAGGTAGAAAGGAGTCTGACTCCAGGCCCCTTTGGGTCTGTTTTATGGTCACAGGTATATTTCATACCTGTCCTTGATAAGATGTGATTTAGGCCTGTGCAGCCATGAAGCCTGTGTGGACCATACAGTTCAGGATGGCTCCTCACTAAAGATAATGATTTAGCCTTAATGCCAGGGATAGTGCTGGTTTTGTGATCTCAACACATGATTATGAAACAGGGCTTGAAATAGCATGGGAATAGTCTTTCCCATGAGATTCCTGGTATTTCCTGCATTTAGTCACACCAGTGACCTCTATTGTGTTATTTTGACACTTTCACTTTGAGTCCTGACCAGAACTGAGAAGAATGGAGCTACATGCAAATGAAGAACAGAGAGAGAGAGGGAGATATAACCGTCCACTGCCAGAGTCTGTTTGTGCCATTACTCACTTCGAGTATACCTTACCTATTGTATGTAAGGAGGACCATCAATTTCAGTGGAACTACTCCTGGAGTAAAGTGTGTTTTATGATAAAGTTGGCAGAACTCAAGAGCTGTCAGTTTTCAGCAAAGGTACAGGTTAGTTCTTAGTTCATCTGAAACCATTTACCCATTTCTACTCTAAATGCAGTAACCCTGGCATGCCAACCATTTAGAAATCCATCCTTTGCTTGTTGACACTTAAACACATATGCTCACTGTCATAGCTGTCATTTTTCACTTGACTAAATAAATATCTCTTGTTTGCTGTGTTGGTCCCATGACATGAAAGTGACAATGTAGGGAAGGTAATATCTTTTATTGGGCCAATGACAGATATTACCTTGCCTACCTTGTCTCTTAAGTATCTCTTGAAAGGCCAGGGCTATAATATTTTGTTAAACTGCTGTTTGTAACATTAGTAAATGCAAATCCAGAATTTTGCCTATTAGCTGGGTGATTCCTTATTGATTTTTCTCCTCTTCCCTCCAAAGGATGAGATTTGAAGTTATTAAGTAGAAACAGACAAATACCGTAAAAAGGTTTTGTGACTTAGAACATTAATTCCCATTGCCCATGCTTCTGTCCTTTTTGTGTTTACTTTCTGAGAACATTAGGATGATCAAGTTTTACCTGCATGAATGCTCGTGGAAAGCAAATTTTAAGCACGCATGCTCAAATACTGCCAGATAGCAGAGTGCCAAGTTGTGAAGACAAAGTTATGTTGATGCCTTGAGACTAAATTTACCTAATGAAGGACAACATTCTTCATACACTGCTGCTGTGACCATTTCTCTTCATTGTATGCTGGGCAATTAGCATGTCTGAAAGGGACCCTGCCTAACTCAGGGGTTCCCAATAAGCCTCACTAGAGCCCTGGCACACAGGTAATTAAATGAGGATCTGACTTTGCTGCTGGCAACTAGGGCTGCATGTGTGCATGCAGTTATTTGGGGTGAATGTGTTAAAAGAAAATTTAATTGCAGTTGTGCACCTAGACGACATATCTTACAGTGGTATAAATTTTTCTAGGATCAGTGCCTCAGGCAAAGCCAATCTGGGCCAGAAAAAAAAAATTCAGATATTCGCCTTATTTAAAAAATGTGGAGCCTTATTGCCTCCTCAAGCCATCTTCCCTATCATTAAAGTAACACTCATCCAATTAGGGGACAGATACAACACCATGTGACTTCTGCCACCATTCATAAGTAACATAACTCACATTTGGAATAGTGAGTATCAGATACTTGCAGTAAATTCTCCATGGCCAATCTAAGAAGTGGGGGAGTGGGGAGGAGACATAATAAATTGGTCAAGTAAATTTGAATTACAGATAAATATGAGGAAATCACAATCTGTAGCCATTCAGTGAGGAAAAAGATAATTTTTTTAAATTACCCGCACAATGTAGCTTCTTGCTGAGGATGATTGACTCAGTTCTGACATTAAGATCTTGCAGTAGGGTGGACTATAAGCACGTACTTTGTTTGCTGGTACAGGCTTCTGGTCCTGACCATCAATCTTCACCCATTAAAATAACCAGTGCTGTCTTTCCAAGTGTAATTTATTCAATAAGATGCTTTTTGAGGAAGTTGCAGGGTTTCTTGATTTTCATTTGTCTTTGTCTGGGTCTGTGAAATAAGTTTGCCATATTGTCCATTTCATGGTAATTTCACAATATATTCATATATTCATTTCAGATATGTAATCTGTGATGCACTCTACTGACAATCAGACACTGCAGTTAAAAATGGAAACACACAAATCAGCTGAAGATAATTGAATACAATAATTTTACATACCAATAATGGAAAGCCTAGAAATATTAAAAGTAAATGCAAGTGAGTTTAACTGGCTTTTAGGCTTGAGCCTTTTAAAATATTTGTAGAAGGGTGATGGTCCCCGGGCTGGAAACCAGGGCAGCTGGGGTTTATTCCATCCTGCCACAGATATAATATGTGACCTTGGGCAAGGCACTTAATGCTGTGTGCCTCAGTTCTTCTGGGAATCAAGAAACAAAGTTCAGCATATGTAATAGGGATGTCAGAAGGATACCAAGTATGTCTCCAGTGCCATGCTAACTCTTAGTTAGGGAAGAATATTTTTATACCCTTTATATCTTTACTTAGCTAACTTGGATTATACTTAGGGATGCCACAGGGCTATTTTTAGGTCATTCCAGGAGTATATGTTTCTGGAAGCACTATTTCTGGGAATTATGTCAGATCGGGGTGTGTGACTGCCACAACGTACATGGAGTCCACAGGGATATATACCAAACAGCTACTAGTATTCTTTTTCTTGTCATTCCTCACGCCCCTCTCCCCCCCAGGGGAGAAGGAACATCAATTGTATAGGAGGAAAACAGTTTAAAAGAGACAGCATGCAGTGAAATGGAGTTGAAAGGCAGATTGGGTGGGGAGATATGGAAGCACTTGAGGACACTGACGTGAGTTACGGAGCAGCTGCAAGGATCCGCCCTGCAAGGTGCAGAAAACGGCCGGCAGGGCACTGAGCAATCTGAATTCTCTCAAGCCCCCTGGCAAGGTACTGAGGGGACTAAGCACCATGCAGAGTCGGACCTTAAAATCCAGTGTTATTATGAATCACCTCAGAGTGAGCTACATGAGAAGAATGTGTGGTGGGATCCTTTTCGTTACCCAGCCTTCCCATTTCTTTGGTGAAAGACCCTAGGGGAGACGGCGTAGGCTGTGAGTGAACATGCTGGTATGCCCAGAATGACTTAGGTGACTGAAACTAACAGGTACGGGCAGAGTAGCAGGCCAAAAATTCCCCTGCGAGCAGTAGATTCTCACTAGTCACATACAGGAGTTCTGTCTGTGTTGCCCTATTTGGACACTGTTATTCTAGGAGGAATGGCATGAGCAGAACTGGTTGGAAGAGGGAGGAAAATGGTGAGAAGAGGAACTGCTGGGAGATGCCTTCTGGAAAGCTCCTTTGTTTTGTATTCTGGATTGTTAAACAAAGCAAGATGAAAGCTATATGTGCACAGAGCTCTGTAAAGTTACACTGGCCTTCTTATCGGCCATATAACAATAGCTGCGACTCCTGGTCTTATGGCTCGGATAGCTGACTTTCTGAAGCTTTTGTGTTAGAACTGGTCAAATGGGTTTGAAGGCTGAAAATATTTGGATCTCAATAGGTTTTATATGGTCAAATCTCTTTGTGACCACTGAGGCAATCTTAAATTCTATGGGGCTTTACACATTTGCATGGATTTGCTGCAACTAGAAAATACCATTGCCCCTTTTTGACCTGAGTAGCGAGTCAAATTTCAGGGCTCTGAAGATGTTCAAGCTGGAAGTAGAAATGGATGGAGTCTGGTATTCACTTTGCTGCAATCTTGTTTATTACAAGGAATAAACAGAGTCCTGCTTCTCTGGATGCAGGAAGAACCAAGAACAAAAGGAATAGTTGCTTAGCTTGCAGTCCGAAGCCTCTTTAGCCAACACACCCAAAGGTTTCTCTCTAGTTTTTCCCATTCTGTGATCACAGGGTACTGCTTGGCTCTCTTGCTTTTTTCCTCTCTCTCACTCTCTCTATCTCTGCCCTGGTCTACACTTACCTGGCGATTCGGTAACAGTCGATGGGAGTTACACAAGCTACGGAGAGTAGCTTGCGTGACTCCCACCGACTGCTGTGCTTCCCTTCTGCACGGGATCTTCACTGCACTGATGGGAACTGTGTTCCCTTTGACGCAGCACTACGCCACTTGAAGGGGTGGTTTTACTGCATCAACTTCTGGCAACTTCTGGGTCAATTGAGCAGGTCTTCACTGACTGCTCAGCTGATCCAGATAGGTTGATCTGATGGCGGCGACTTTGCTGCCATCAGTGTAGATGTACCTTTTGTCTGTTTTCAGTTTCTGTGTGTTCTCTCACAGCCTCCCTCTCGCAACCTGGTCACAATCCCCAGTGGAACCCTCCGCCCACCTAGTGCTAGCTTCTATTAGGCCTTGATGTAAGTGCGGCCCTCAACTGCCTCTTACGACTATCTTAAATGAAGGGCACATTCAGTTTGAAAGAGGCTTTAACTCAGCCCTTAACAACGTGTCACCCAACTCATAACGAAACTATATGGCTTTCCCCAATGAACTTCTTTCAAGTAGCAGGTACAAAATGTTATCTAGATAGAACAAAGGACCTTCATACAGCTCATGAACATTAAAGTATTTCTAATATCCCACTGCTGATTTTAACTAAAGCTAATTTTCTGTATTTTTGGGACTGACCATTTTGTACTGTTCTATTGCCTCCTTGAAAAGTACTGTGGAGAGAAGGTCGCATGACTGCAGTTCTTTGAACTGTGTGCAAAGGCCACAAAACATTGCTGGCCGACCACTCTGTTAACTGGATCATTGTATAACTAACAAAACATAACTGACTTTACTAACGCCAGCTTTCTCCTTGTCTGGAGCCAGGATTGTGCTCAGTGCATCTTATTAATAACAACGGGACATTAATATGTAGCTGTCAGCACAGGAGGGGAGGGAGGGGAGTGATTTTCTTCTTCTGTCACTCCCTCTTTTTTGTAAAGAGATGCTACATATCACAAAATTATACATCAAATATATTCTGCAGTCAGAAAGGGACATTTTCTTGAACATTACTCCACAAAAAAGAGAGAGAATTTAAAAGCTAAATTAACTCCCTGCATTCTGGCTCAGTATAGGTATGTCCAGAACAAATTTTGCTAAGAGAGAGTTTTGGAAGAAATCTGTGCTGGAAAAGATCTGTTATCTGATAGATGAGTAATGGACTTCATCAGTCAGGTCTGTGCATGGAGGGGTGCAGCAGAGCAGAAGGGAAGGAGGAAGGAGAGAGCAAGAAGGCAGGAGGGAGAAAGGGTGTCTGTTGGAAGTATTTCCCAGACAGCCAGATTTCAGCTTTCCATTCAGACTTGAAATGACACAGACCATCAGATACCAATGCATGCCATTGAAAACTGGTCATAAATATTAGAGAAAAGGGTAGAAAGACAAAGGAAATAATGGTGTGTTAAAACCTCCATTGTTAGTTAACAGAGCGTGTGTAAAAACAACCAGGATAAAGAACTGACATTTGTCAGATAGGTATATTGTGTGAAATCTATAACACTATTGATAAACAAGCCCACCTGTAAAATTGCACCATGATCTATATGGTTATGTATTGTATAGTAGCACCCAAAATGTGCTAGGTGCTGAAGAGACATAGAAAGATAAGGTTCCTTTCCCAAAGAGTTTGCAATCTCTGTACTATAGTATGAAGGCACCAAAGGGTTTGTAAATAAATTTTGTTGATGTGACAGAATGATAGTGGTTGGTAAATAAGCTTCTGGCTTATGACATAGAATCAGCTTTCTACTCTTTATCTCCTTTGCGTGTGAAACAGACCTTGGGTGACAGCAGTGTGCTGAGAACAGAGATGGAAGTCAGAAAATGTGGGTTCTCTTCCAACTCTGCCACCAATTTATTATGTGTGACATTAAATAAGTCCTTGGGGCCTGAATTTTCAAAAGTGCTCTTTAATTTTAGATACTTCCATTCTTGTGTGCACAGTTTGAGAAACCTAGTGGACATTTGAAAATATTGGCCTCACTTGGGTCACCTCAGTCTTCCTGCCTTTAAAATGGAGCTGATAAGGCGTTGTCCATCTTCTAAAGCGAGAAAGACCAACTCTATAATTATTATTATAACTGTTACAGTACCAGGGACAAATGTGTGTGTGTGTGTGTGTGTGTGTACACTATATCACATGTATATCCAATGCATAAGGTATATATTACATTTGTTGTTATGAAAATTCATGGAAACACAATGCAACTTAAAATATAATTTGCATTATCACCAAAGGAGGTGCAAAATTCTCATGCCACCAGAGTGTCAGTACATTTAAACCACAGGATGGGTTTTTGTTCGTGGACATTCTGTACATTCAGAACAAAATGGTAGGATTTCCATCCTGACTTTCATTTCACATGATGCCAGAACTTAAAGGCAAAAAACAAACCGTGAAAGTACCTTGACTAGATACTTTCTGGCTTCTGCCCTCCCCTACTATCAACACACCCTTTAGAAAACAAGTCCCAATAGGAGTGGCTGCACAAACTTTATTAGCTGAAGCAGCAATGTGTTCTGTTGAAATATCTGACTGTAATTTAAGTGACTGGTGAACCTTGGCATCAGTGGGTTTATAGAAACCATTGGCATCTTGCTATCAGCAGCATTGTCTTATTTTTTATTGGATTCCCACATCTGAATCACAGAGGGGGGCCCTGTTATTCAGATGTGGGAATCCAATAAGAAAATAAGACAGCTCATTCATGTTGCAGTGTGTCATAAACTGACACTAGCAAATATCATGTGACATGTCCTAAGTGACATAATGTGATGTGATGCATCAGAACTACATCTTGTTCAAAACCCAACAAAAATGATTATCTGCAGCAGTTTGAATTAACTGTGGATAGATAGAATCTGTGAGTCATTTGCTAGTGCTGTGACTTTATTAGAAATGGTGCTGCTTTCATCCAAAATACTCAGCCCATGGTATGATTAAAAGGTGAACAGAATGGATATAATGCCTAGGGTTTCCAGGTTTAGGTTAAAACTAATAAAACCTAGTAAATGAAGGGGAAAAAATGAGGATAGATTTTAAAAAGACATACATTGACTACACCTCCTGTTAACATTTTTGCAGTATGGAAAATTTTTTTTGGCTGGAGCCTATAAAAGATCTCCCATATACCCTGGGATCTCATTCTCAAAAACAGAGGGTTTCAGAGGAAAACAATATTTTACACATTGTTAAATTCAACTGCTCTAGAGGCTGTTGGTTACAGTTCACTTCTATATTACCAATCTTCATCACATTATTTTTTATGGATACCTCTTGCAAATGTCCTTAAATTCTAAGAGACCATCAGTTGCCTGTTACTGAAAATCAGTTTATTTTGGGAGCAGAAAGAACTGACTAATTTTAGTTGTGATGCACCATATAATAAATTGTATATATTTGATCCACATGGATCAATAAGGGCTGATCTTTATTTATTATCCCCTTTCTTCCTTACTTTTTTTTTATGGCTATTAAAGATGGTATCACTGATACATCATTTTTGGTTGTCTCAGAATAATGTGTCCAGTGTCACTGATATGTATGTAAACTGCCGGCGTATTGAATGGTTTAGAGGATTAATGCCATCTTTCACCTATTGAATGCTAGTTCAAATCCAGTCCAGGTCAGCAGTGCATAAAATTTGTTCCCATCTAACAGGTGTGAAATAAGTTTTGTCTCAGTTCTATGCCTTTGTATTATTTTAAATGTGCTGGAATTTCCTGCAAGTTGAAACTTTGATTAGGAATTCCCAGGCTTTGTGGTTTTTGTGAAAATAAAATCATTCTCCTAGGTTTGTCTTCACTAGGACAGTTAATTGTGTTTCAACAGGACTCTTAGATGACATGAAGCCCAAAACTGGCTGCTCGGTGTAGATAAGGCCAGAGTGTATTCAGCAATTTGTCAGATGATCATGGGTAAACAGTGGTACCACTAGTTTATACAAGACTAGTTGATCCAAAGTTTAACATGACTTGGCCTTAAGCATCATATAAGTTAATGTTATTGTGAAATTATAGAGTTTAAACCTGATTCAATCTCTTCGTTTAGATGAGGCCTTTTGGCTAAAGTAAGTTATAGAATTTTTTTAACTTAATTCCAGAATTTTCAATATTTAGGTTTTACAAAATGTCTAAACATTGCTGAAAGACAGGCTCTGGAGGCTATGCAGGGACTCGGGTGGACCTCGCAAACAATGCAATAAAGGTCCCCATTCCTTCTGCTTCCACGCTTGTTTTCCTCCCTCCTATTCACCCTATCATGTGGCTTTTCTTCTTCTATTATTTCCAGACCTATAATCTTAACCCAAGGTGGTTTCAAGCCAGATATTTCAGCCATTGTGTCTGTGTACATTTTCCAAAGCATCCATTGGGATATGCACACTTTGCAAAACACTTGTTGAATCAGGTACACTTTGCAAAGTAGGCACAAAGGTGAAATGTGTATATAATGCATTCATGTATTATTATCAAACTGATGTATGTATTATATACACTTCAGAAGATATACATGTATATAACACCCAAGTTATTTAAAGTGTATATCTGTGCTTTTGCATTACTGTGATAGAAACACCTTTAAATAAATCCATAATTCCTTTATGCACCCCAAAAGTTATGAAAGGCATTTCTACTCATTAGGAACTTTAGGTCAAACTTTAGCTCATTAGGACTCTGGTCAAAGAAATGATTTAAGTTTCTTGATGAATCATTTTTGGAGATATAGCATGATGAGCCAAAAGGCACCAGGAAAATCTTTGAAGAATAAATGACAGGAATATTTTTAAACACCACCTCCTTCAGCTTTCCCTTCCCCCGTTTCTGAGACTCTTTGTGTGACTTGCTCTTGACATTTCCAGAAAAAAATGTTATCTTGGAATGCAAAATTTCAGGTGGATGGGTTAGGTTTTTGGTGAAGTCAGTAGTGGGGGATAGGGGAATTGAGAATTTGACTTGTGGGACTAGGTTTTCAAGAATCTCAGCTCTCATTGAAAACCAAAATAAGGGCAAGATTTTCAAAAGTGTTCAGCACCCAGCAGCTCCCCTTGTGACATTTATGGCTGGATTTCCTTTTGGTGCCTAATGGGAGCTAAGGTCTTCTGAACATATGGTCCCAATTGTGGGCACTGAGCAATTCTGCAAAACTGATCCAACTGGACAACTTTAACATCAGCTAAACTAACCTCTCTCCACATTGAATATAAGGCAAATGAACCCTGTTGCATTTAAATCTTGAATAAGAAGGCATAAGATCTAACTATGAAAGAAAATATTATTCTAGTGACTCAACTTGCTAAAACCCAAATGGTGTGGGCGGCATTTAAAATGGAGATGTCTCTCTAAAGCAAATGAATGCCTCTAAACAGTTTTTTACCTTTACATTTAAATGCAACAGAGGCACTGCATTTACAGTTACAGCGGGTGATTTCATCTTTTTGAAATATCCTTAAAAGATTAGCATTCATAGATTATTTATTAACTCTTAGTGAATGTATTTCCAGGAATGGAAACAACATGTTGCGTCCATGTCTAGTTTCCAAGTTTAACTATTTGAATTAACAGGAAAATGTCTGCTGCAGGAAAAAGTTCAGCCCACATACTATTGTGTAAGGCTTTTTCTTTAGTGTTTCCTTTTTAGTACAAAGCCTTTGTTCATTATTAACACGAGGTTTAAAAGGATGATCATAACACCAGAATCTGCTTGTGATAGATTGTAAATAATAGTTATAACTGAAATCAGGCTTTTGGCAAAACCATCTAATGCATGTAGCAGCATAACAGCTTAATGGAGCTGTTTTGATAGTGAACAACTCTTTCAAAGGTTGGCAGAGAGATTTGTGACAGAGTGGCACTGACTGTTTAACTCAAAGACTTTTGCTGCCTAGATAACAAAATACATTGTGTAAGTCTATGATGACAGCAACTGCAGCATGTCCAGGATTGTTTTCCTTCGTTGTGGGCTTTTAATAGCAAATCTGTCCTCCACTAAATCCTTCATCTAACTCTTGGATAATAAAAAAGCATGTCTTAGAAGTGATTTTAAAAAAAAAAAAAAGAGGAGAAAAATATAAACATTTTGTTCCAGGCCTCCAAATCAGGTATCGGGACAGATTAATTATAAAACTGGTATCTATAATTAAGCAGATCTAGTTCTCCAACAAAGGCTGGCAAAGGACGAGTAAATTGGAAGCCAGGTCTGTCTGCTTTTAGAAGAATGTTAGAACCTTCCAATAAAGTATGGAATGAGAAAGAGGTAAACAGCAGCCTGGAATGTCTGTGACTGGATATGCAGTACCAGGGAGGGATTGAACCAAATTAGATCCTTCTATGGGAAAAGGGAGAGACCACTGTCAGGATGGAGTTGTAGCTAAAGCAGATCCTACTGTACATTGCCAGTGTGTTGTCTCAATGGAAAATCCATAACCCAAAACCAATATAAGATGTATAATGTAACCTCTAAAGAAATTATATTTGAATTATGATTCATCAGGACATCTGAAAGGAAATAATTCACAGCAGAGATGGCAAGTGAAGCCTGAGAACCAGTCCCTTTCAAAAGCTGCAAAAACTAATCCTTCCTTAGTGCTATCATTTAAGATTTTCAGATAGCTAGATTAAATCAAGTTTAATTACTGAAACTTCAAAATCACTCCACTTATGTATTCACAGGTTCAGTGTGAAGTTTTATTATATGAAAAGCTAGGGAACAATCCCAAGCAGGAAGTCATCCGAGGACTATTCACCTCAGTGGGAGTTTGCAGGATAGGGGTCATACGCTTTGGGTGACATGAACATCAAAGGGCCTTGTAGTCTTAAGTAACTTGGCCCCTGATCCTCAAAGGTATTTAAGTAACTAACTCCCATTGAATCACGGGGAGATACCTTTGAGAATCTGATCCTTAGATGGTTTTTTGAATCCAACATTTCTTTCTTACCTTACTACCATGCTCCGGAACAATCCTAAAATGATGTTATTAGGGATGGCCAGGTTGGGTTATCTAAGAACCAGGTGAAACCTCAGCAAATCAAACCTAAGACTCTTTCAAGCACTGTGTTTTTTTAAGTTTATTTTTTTTTAAAAAAAACTTGTAAAAATCCTATGCCCTTTCAGATTTCAACCGTGATGGAAAGCACCAAACTAGCTTGAGAAAAGATGTTCAATGGGGTGTGCTGCTTGTATAGCTGCAAGTTTGGGTCTGGTATTTGAGAACTGGATCTGGTATTTCCTGACTGTAGCCAGGAAGTACAGGATAATCTCCAAAACCCTGGTCATCCAAGATTTCTTGCTTGACCTTTCCAGAGCAAGGAAACACGCATATGTTTGGGCAATAAATTAGATAAGCAGCCAAACTTTTGGATACTTATCTGAACCAAACTGCGGAACAGTTTCAGAGGCTATTTCATTACTAGCTGTTATAATGAGGCTAATTACAATTATAAAAAGGCTAATTACCACTGGAGAGGTGAACATGGATCCTGGTCCCACTTGCCTTAAACACGAATCATCGCATTGGGCCAAATCCTGAGAACTTTCCATTCAGTCCTTATTTAGGAATCCTTGCAATATCTCCTGGATTTACCCCAATCATATACAATGGAACTGTTCTTGAGATTGAGGGCTAAAGAATTAGTGCTACTGGGAATGTTATAAAAGAAACTCCTATGTTAGTGGTGTGCATTTTTATGAAAGACCTGATCGGTAGTGGGTCAATCTAACCTGAAGAAAAATCCAGTCATGTATGTTAATTCCTCATTCCAAAGAATTCAGAGTTAAAGCTCAGGCTGAACCGTTCTTACTACTACGGAAACAATCACAGATTAAATAGGATGAACTGATCGGCCATACTTCTTGTAAAGATATCCCTAGAGATAAATGTACAATGTTGTTATGGAGGCTGTGGTGGTGTCTACAACGTAAATAAGGCTGACAGACTGCTTGCATGTGGGTGGCTGTCTTCTTTCCAGCTGTGACCAGCTGAATTATATCACCTGTCCCACTTGATATATTAGGATATGCCCAAGCTCAAGATGCATGTTGCTGCAATAGGGAAATTAATGTCCACCACTAGAGGCAATTAATAATGATTAGGAGCAAAACAGCAGGGTTAAATCTGTGCATTTAACAAAGTGTTCATACAGCTTTTTTGTACTATACTTCAGCCTGGGAGTTCTCTAAAATTTCTGCTCCTTTTTGGGGGGCTAGGACAATCTCATCTTAATTAATGTGTAAACTTAGCTGAAATGTCAAACGTGTTTCAAAGAAACATGACTATTTATTACTTAGCTCTTGCTTCAGCCCTGGTGCAGGAAAGCATCAAGCACACACACAAACATGAGTATGCGACAGAGGAATGTTGACATTCATTCAATGTCCATTTACATTCACGGCAGCAGAAACTCTATGCACCCATTTTTGAAGTTGTATCTTCTATTTCTGATTCTTCAGCTAATATACTAAAATGGCACATGGATAATTCGCATTGCTCAGTTTGTGCAATGCTCTTATCCAGTTTGTCCATACACCCTTCTTAAATATTGGCACAACATTAGCTTTCTTCCAGTCCTCTGGAACTTATTCACTGTTCCAAGATTTATTGAAAATCAGCATGAATTGTTCAGAGAGCTCCTCAGCCCATTCTTTTTAGTTGCCTTCTGGTTTTGAACCTTTAGGGCACTGTTGGTTAAGATTTTCCCACTTCTCTGCAACCACATGGGTTAGAAACTTGCTTTTTCAAAACCTGAAAGCTGAGAGTCTCACAAAATCCCCTGACTCCCGGTGCTGGGGCTTTCCAAATATTGTGAGATTCATAATGAAATAGTCAGAGTTTGTAGGAATGCACATAATGGTGGGCGAAGGATCTCATTTACCTCAGGCCCCAGCCACCAGCAATACCCTCCCTTTACTCTCTCATCATCTCAGCCACCACTGTGAATTGGGAAGTACCACAACCATGGGTTTCACTGGGCCTGGGCAGCTGTAACTGTTGGAGAACTCTATGTAAATACGCCACATATAGTTTTTAGGAACAACCACTGACATTTTCAACCTTAATTGCTTTACCTTTTCACGGTCCTTTCTGTAATAAAAAGTGCTACAGGATTTACTGTTCCATTGTCCTCAATGAAAGCTGTTGTTAGCCTTTGACATCCGTTGAATCTCCAGACAAATCTCTAAATCGTGGGTGCTAGGAGCTGTTTCTACGTAAATATGGTGCTCAAGTGCACCCCAAAATCAAGCATTAAGGCTCAGTAGCAGCATACCAAGTCCTCTTCATACATCAGATCTAAATTGCCCATCTCATGCTACACATGAATGAAAATATAGAAGCACTTATTTATGGTAGGAAAGGAATCACACATGCACTCAGCTAGAAGTGTAGGAAAAGTCTTTAATAAGACATAGTAATGTGCCTAAGCTACATATTTTCTTCTGCAATCTAATGAGAAACAGTTCCACCCCTCACCACAGGTGAGAAATCAGACATTATGAGGGCTTTTGAATACTTTGGTAAATTTCGCAGTGGATTAGCACTAAGTTATTGAACTTTGGTGGTGTTTTGTAATATTGGCTGTGCTTTATTTGCTGTATCTAATTGTACTCCTTCAGCCTTTATATAGGGCCAAGAAGGGGAGCAAACTAGGTTTTATTGAAAATGACAAAATATTTAAAAAGCAAACAGATGCAGATTAGCTCTGATGTTTGCTGGTGGGAAGATGAGCAGGAACAAAACATCAACAGGCAATAAGGAATTGAACTCAGGACTTCTACATGGCAGGCCGGGACACTACCTGATCAGGCTGACCCTATGGAAACAGTTTATGCCAGATGTAGACTCTTCCATACAAGATGGTTATAATGATTGTTCTTAACAGGCTCCTGTTTGTGAGACGGAAGTGGTATTGAGAGGATAAGTGGAGCTGTAAATATAGTTTCAACATCAAGAGGAGAGCCCCTGAAGGAATAAAAGAGTGCAGAAAGGCACTTCCCTGCATGTGAAATGGTGTGTCATGAGACAAGGTCTCTAGATTTGAATTGTGGTTGACTGAACCAAGAGGATATGTGCTGTAATTGCTTCTGTAATTGCTACAGTGATATAAATGTCAATAAAAGGAGCAACCTGTTGTACCAGTAATTAAAAATATATACAGGGCAATAAGTTATAAGAAAGTAACCAGTGACCAGAGGGAGGAGTTGTCAAAATTGATAGGATATAAAAAAATGGAATAGAAAAAACATATTCTTGGACCATAAGGGATGCAATTTTGAATTGTTTCAGATATACCATCTAATTATCTGCAAATCCAGGCTTCCATGCCGACATCAAGGACACAGCAAATGGAAAGAAGCTATATAAATCTTAACATTATTCCATAATAACAATAATAATGAACTAAACTTTTGCTTTGTGCCCATTGATCTCACAGAAGACCTGGCTTTTGTGATAGCTATCACCATGAATTCATGTGCTGCCTGACTTTTAACAAGAATTGTATTGTTCATTTGTTGAATTAGTCTTAGGCATACAGATGAAACCAGAGGAAGCTAGTTTTTCTAGCCTAAAGTTAATTTTCTTTGCTATTATTATTTTGACTTAGTTGTCTTTTAGCAATTATTTATTCAGACATATCTTTCCAACCTAATCACTTTCAACACATTTTTCTCCAACACTCAACCTTGGGTGGCAGGAGAAAAGCTATTATTTTAGATGCTGCTTTATAGGATGACAATAATAAGCTTATTGGGAACAGGGAATTATTGGGAAATATAGGAAAATATTGGGAATAGGGAATAGCCTATTGGGAATAATTGCATAATCTTGTTGTTGGTTTTTAGATATGTGCTAGGCTGGACTGGGGAAGGAGCAGACATCTGTTCTGTGGGGGTTTCAGGCTGGATTTGCTTGATCTGCAGCCCCTCAAGGTCTTGATCTCAGCACAAGGAGTTATGCTTGTGTTTTAAGAATTAAAACAACTTAGTATTTTCTTCTCTGTCCACTGATTTATACAAATTGTACACAAATCTGAACAACGTTGGAGTACCTTAACAAAACCCACTGACATTTGCTTTTGCTAAAAAGGCAACTATTTATTTTCAACAATTATGTTCTGTTTCTCGAAGGGAGCTGAACATGACATATGGATCCATATTAACATTGTGAAAATATCTGGCTGTATCGCTGGACTAATAAATAGATGGACAGACAGTGCCTGCATTTGAGTGACTTTAAAAAAATGTTGCCAGATGTTTATTTGAAAAGCCCATGAAACTGACTAAAGCAATTCCAGTTTTTGCAACTGGAAATTGGAATTCATCATTACTGGGCATTGAATGATTGGATGCTTTTCTGAGGTTTTTAAATCTATTTCATCTCCATGTTGACAGAGCTATTAGACAGCTGTTGAAAAATCTGTCCCTTCTTTCAGTGCTGCAAACAAGAAAGCTTTCCATTTAACTACAAAGGGTCAATAAAGCTCTTTAACATACTAATCAGCATAGAAAAGAGCAATAGTAGAGCACAAGAAAGAACTTTTTCACATAAGTTTAGAATAAAGTTTAGTTGGCTCTTCCATCCTGTGATTTGCACACATTGGAGTTTGCATCCATTATTATCATCTATATTACCAATGAGATAATTGGAGGATTGAAGCCAGGGGCCCCTTTTCTGAGCAGCTCAAGGTGCTGGGACGTGCCCTGAAAAACATAGTGGCCCAGCAGAGGGGTTCAGCAATTGGTCCTCCCTCCCCATACAAGTGCAAAGGGAAACTACAGTGCCCTGGAGGCTGGGAGACCTTCGTTTGGTTACAAAACAGGCTCACGTCCAATCTGTACTGCAAATTGGAACCATGTCTTTGTAACTGGGTTAGGCTCCAGAGGTGCTGTACAGGGGTTATATGCCATAGTTATATATGTAACGGAGACGAGACCTTAGTTGCTGAATGACAATTCTGCAGGCTTCCCTGACTGGTGCTGAAGCCTCTGTCTGCTCAGCCTACGTAGCACACGCATGTTCTACGCTCTTCCCATTGCCTGTGCTCACTGATACTGGCTCCTGAGAGATATACTGTGGATTGTACTTTTCAGTTTTTGTTTTATATAACACAAAGGTTCTCGGACTAAACCATAGTGTGAATCACAGCTTAATGGAGATTATTTTATGGACATCTCCTCTCTCATTTGCAGTCGTGCAACATCACCATGGCAACATCACATGGGAAAGCCACGTTAGGGAGGTACGTACGCACTTTAACTCTCATTACTGGGAGGCTTTCCCCAAGACTTAAATCACTCTCTGCTTTTGCGATCCGTGGGATCTCTCCTTCCTGCCTGTTTTATTTTTCTCTCTCCCACACTTATTAAGCCAATGCTGCCCTGCCATCAGATCCTCTTCTCCCCTCCATATGCTGCCTTCCTGTCTGATTCCTGGCTTCCTGGCTCCTCTCCTGCTGGTGTTCTTGCTCACAAGCTGTGTTGACACAATCCACTCCCACCGGTGGCTCTGCTCTAAATAAAAGCAGTTCTCTTCCTCCAATACATCAGTGGGCCCAAGCGGAGACGGCTAGGTTGTTTTCTCTGCTTTGTTCCCAGATACTTTACAACTATCCGGACACCTCTTAACGATGAAGTGGCTGAAAATAGGAGGCGGTGCTGGCACCATGTGAGCTGTCAAACCACCAGCAAGTGTTCTGCAGGCCAGCAGCGATCATCAGTAGACTGTTTTAATATCTGCAGGGGTTTTCAATACCTGGCAGAGCATTCACTGTTGTGAAAACTAGTCATTTTAAGTACCTACTTGGTTATCATGATGCACCTGATGAAATAGGACCCCAAAGTCTCACTGGAAGACACATCATTGAGCAAATTGTGTTAGTCAACATGCTAGTGCCAAAGAAAGAGAGGGAGGGAGGGCGTCCTCCATCTTTTAATTCATTAGCTGACACTTTGATGAATTTGTTTCATTGCATTTGAAGTTGAAAGTACAGTATGGCACCTGGCTCAATAGCAAGGTACAGATAAGGTACAGTCTCTGACTATGTATTGTCTTTAACATGCCCCAATATTTAAAATGGGCAAGTCTCTTAATTTCAGATTTAAAATTTTTTATTAAAGGTAATGTTTTAAAGAACAGGTATAGAGTTTAAGAAAAAGAGCATCTAGGAGGAGGGTACGGGTTATTGGTAGGTCCAGGGTTGGAAGGGGGTCAGGGAGTACAACAAAGCATAACCTGTGGTGTCCTGGATGGGATGTGGTGGTAGGTTTTACTGTAAACACAACGTAACAGTAATTAGGGAACATCACATATTACAAAGGTAACATGGGGTGTGGTGAAGGGTAGGCAGATAGGTCCACAATAGTGAAATGTCCCTCATTGAGTCTGTGGGGTGGTGGGAGTGGTCAGTGGGTCAATGGGTTCCGCTCGGCGGTGCTCCGGCTTACTCCTCACATGTCCGGTGATGTGCTCCACGTAGATGTCTCGGGACCACTGGATGCTGTCAGATACCATGAGGCGCTACATCAGGCGGGCGTAGCACCAGTCGATGCCGCAGCACTCCCTAGAATATTATCACTACCCTAAATATATGCACATAGATGAAAATATGTATGTGTTGGACAACAGGTGACCGGGATCAGGACTACTGGGTTCTGCTCCTGTCTCTGATACTCAGTTATGCTACAAAACTGGACAAATCACCTCCCCTCTCTATGCTTCCATTCACCCATTTGTAAAGTAGATCCGACTCTTTTTTCACAGCAGTTCATTAGACTTAATTGACGTCTCTCTTAGAGCTCTTTGGCTGAAAGGCTGCATATAAATGCAAAGTATTATTACAGCTAACAGACTTTAATCCGTACAGTTTTGTTGGCAACTGATTTTATGAATTCAGCTTTTGAGCAGAAATTATATGTATTTGCTATGATTCCGTACAAGGGGCTATCTGGCCCATAGAATGAGTAATCTAAAGTGGGGCGAACAAAAAGTGTAAATACTTTTTGCTTGTGCAGTGAACTAGCACACAGAAGGAGCTCTGACCTATGTGTACGTGCTTTGCAATTGTTTGCTATTTAAGCTTTTAACTCAATTCCTCACTAGCTTTAGATACTTGGGTAAAACCTTATGGATTGGGTAATCATTTTAGCTTTTATGACATAATATCAATTCAAATGCAAGGTTGTGTTAAAATCTTTCCCACTTGCATACCTCTTACATAGATTACAGAGGGAATGTGTTATAGGCAATAAAATCTGGGGAAAAGAACATCATTCCGTTTCAGCTATGCCATTAAGCATAGAAAGGCTGATGCTGGCCATTGTTTGTAAAGGAAAAACAAGAAGTTTACTGGTCCTCATTTCCCATGGTAAACAGATTGCTTATTTTAATTTTGAAAATAAAGAGATGGAAGTTATGTGGGTCTGTAAATAAGAGTGTGCATCTCAATTTTCTGCAAACGCTTAAGTGGTTTACATCTGTTTCCTCCCAGTTGTATTTCTCAAACATGAATTTCCATTTTAAAAAGAGTCGTAAAATCACTACGGTTTCTCTGTGGATCTATTAGCAATAAAATAGCCTACAGAGGTTTGCACAGCCATGGAAAATGTACAGTGATAATAGGCTGCCCTGCTGTTACATGGCTTATGCAAACTTTACATTTATCACTGCAGAACCATCTATCCGCAGGGTTAGAGTACAGCAAACAACTGAATAAAAAAGACCAAAAGAAGGAAGATGGTACAGAAAGCTGTATATACACCTCATTAATCAGACATGATGAATTCTCAAACTTGAAAATGCGTTTACTCAGAGCCAGCCGAGGGGAAAAAAATGCTGATCACAATCTGAAATGTAAAACTTTACATAAAATTAATCTCCTGCAAACTGCTTTTGCATTTTAAAAAGAGAGAACTTCATATTTGTCAATTCACTTTCATTGTTTCTCACTTTCACAAAATAAAGACTTAAACTTGGTGCGATAAACGTTTAGGCTGGCAGATGCTGGAATTGCCCTACTGTTAGGGAAGGTCAAAGTAATAAAAATATGAATGATTTCCTTGGCCAAACCCTGTCGATAGAAGCTGTAGGTTGCCCTAACTTGTGCCTGGCTGCCTGTAGCCCTCAAGGGCTTCTGTGGCAACTAGGAATAGCTGGAGCATTGCAGCGTGCTGGCAGAGGTGCCGAAACAATTTCATAGTGAGGGTGCTGAAAGCCATTGACTCAAACTGTTATCTCTGTGTAAAATGGAAACCCCTCAAGTAGAGGTGCAGCAGCAATCCTAGTTCCAGCATCTATCCTGCTGGCCATATTTCCTTTGTCCCCAGCCAGTCCCCCTAAATGTCCTCTATCCCAAGGGAGTTTGATGCATATAGACTCATAGACTCATAGGTCAGAAGGGACCAATATGATCATCTAGTCTGACCTCCCGCACAAGGCAGGCCACAAAACCCTACCCATACACATTTATAACAACCCCGAACCCATGACTGAGTTATTGAAATCCTCAAAAGTGAGATTTGAAGACCTCAAGCTGCAGGGAATCCACCAGCAAGCGACCCATGCCCCATGCTGCAGAGGAAGGCGAAAAGCCTCCGTGACCCCTGCCAATCCGCCCCGGAGGAAAATTCCTTCCCGACCCCAAATATGGCAATCAGCTAAACCCTGAGCATGTGGGCAAGACTCACCAGCCAGCACCCAAAAAAGATTTCTCTGCAGTAACTCAGTTCCCATCCCATCCAGCATTCCCACAGACCATTGAGCAGACTTCTCTGCCGATAATCCAAAATCAATTGCTCAAATTAAACTATCCCATCATAACATCCCCTCCATGTACTTATCAAGCTTAGTCTTAAAGCCAGATAAGTCATTTGCCCCCACTACTTCCCTCGGAAGGCTATTCCAGAACTTCACTCCCCTAATGGTGTGAGCCATTAAACCAGCTTTATGCCGCGTGGGGACTCCCCAAACAATTATCACTTTGGTATTGGATCTGGGGTGTAGGTTACCTTTCTGTGCCCACTGACAATGAAACCATGATGCCTTTGTTTTCTGGGGATTGCACCTATACATTTCTAAGAACTCAGCTTTGATCCAGAGGCAGCTGTCATTTTGTTCTCCGATTTGCTGTAACTTGTACAAAGGAGGGACATACATGTCACACTCTCTTTCCCAGGGAAGTTTTACTTTGGCTCTTGCTTGCTTCTGTGGACACAGCAGCCATCGTTCGGGGAAGTGGTGTTCATATGCTGGCAAAGAAACTGCCTCTGTCGACATAAGCTATGTCTACACTAGGGGCTATGTTGACAGCTCTGCCAGCGTGCTCACTGGAGTGTGGTAGGCACAGACCGACATTTATATTGGACTGACTGAAGGTATAGAGTGACTCCTCATGAATGGCAAAATGTGCAATAGTCCCACCTGGCTCTACTTGGCTCGGACCATAATTGGCCTCACTTAGTGCAGGGGTGAGGGCAAGAGAGTAAAGAGAGAAAAGGGGGGGGATCCCTTCAGAGTCCTAGAAGAGTCTGAAGGACCAGTGGGGGAAAACACTGGGACATTATGATTAAAATCATGGCAGGAAACAATATTAACTGCTGAATTCACAGCATGAAAACCACAAAACACAAAATCCAAGCCAACAAAATTTAAACAGAGTTAAAAAGGTAAATGAAGAAAAATGATTCATTAAAGGACGTGCAATGCACATGAGCTCTGAATGAGCAATGAGTACATTACTTTGGAATCAAAGCAGATTGTCCAAGGTTTCTTTATTAAGGCCTGTGTTCTTGCTTCTTTTCCCTATACGTGAACCTTTCTTTCCCCTATCATGGATTTTCCTGCATGGCAGAAGAGTTGCGTTTACTGCTTTCTGTTCAATTGTAAAATGGCTCTCTGAAAGTGGGCCAAATTCATGGTGTCATTCCAATTCAGTGGCGTTAAACCATGAATGCATTTGGCCTTATCAGAGCATCTCAGCATGTCCGTGGCTTTTGGCTGAATGTCTGTGGAAGCACAAATTTTAGTTCTGGGTACAGGGACTCACAGTTTCATACCGTGTTAGGAGAAATACACACATCTTGATGACAGTACACTTTAGACACTTTTCAGCACCAGCGAATCAGTCTCAATCAGAGAATTGTGTGGAAGTTCTGGATGACTGGGAAAAAGAACGTAACTCCATCCACTCAGCTGATGTACCTGATGATTTCACTTTGATTAAGATGGCCTGAAAGTTTGCTTCTTCCAACAGTGCTGCTGGTGGTGCCACTGCATAATGTGGTGGGTTAGGGCTTATTCGTGGACCTAATGGAATTGCTGAATGATGTGAAGGATGGATATCTAGTGAGCCAAACTGGACCATCTCGCCTACGAAATCTGCTACTTCTAACTCCGATGAGAAACACATCACTGGGCCTTACCTTTCTCACTGACTGTCTGCCCCTCAAGCCAGGGTCATTTTTGGGTGGTGGGGAAATTCCTCATTGGAGGGGAAAGAATAAAACATGTATGTGGCTGGGTGTCTTTTAAAAAGGCCGCTGTCTGAAGCTGTTCAGAGGTACAGTCTAGAGTTTATAGCTCAGATAACGGAAGGCAAGTCTAATAGTTAAACCGTTACTTGAAGGTTGTGTTGTACAGAATACTTCCCCCATTTGCAGGACCCTGCAGGACTCATCTTCCTGCCGTAGCAGTCTCTGCTAGGAGAAGACTACTTTTCTGCTGAGGGGCCCTGTAATCGCAGAACCTCTATAGACGTATGATTTCGCTTATTGGCGCTTTCATTTTATGGGGCAGATATTGTGATGGCTGCAGAAAACGGTCCCCCTGGGTGTCATTTTGAGCTATTGGGACTCCATGGCTGAGTCAGGTGGGCAGGTACAGGCTTTACATGGACCTTATAGATGGTCATTTGTTGGTATCCCGAAGGATTTAAAAGCGCCAGTGTATGAAGCTGTCATTGGAATCCTGATGAATGTAGCAGGTCTCATTAATTCAAAATGACCCTAGTGTGCATGATTTGGAGGACATTTTTGTCTTGGGGGGGATTTTACAAATGAAAACTCTTTTTAAGAGAGTTTGGTCACGGGTAGATTCTGAAGATCTGAGTAAGTCAGTAGGGAACGTTTTCAGCCAAAGGAAAAAAATGTGCCAGCATCAGATTAGCTAGTAACATACAAATGAACTTATGGGTGCTCTCAGGGTAGCGGTAGAGATTTAGTAGGCAACAGTCCTCCTGCCTGAGCAAGTCAGCAATAAACCAGTGCTTTAGCATTCTTGTAAGGAACAATGTGCGGTCTTTCGGATGAAATATAAAAGCAAGGTCTTGGAGGGGGGAGCGGGGGAATCTTGGCCCCATGAAAGTCAATGAGCACTTTGCCATTGAATGTAATTGGGCCAGGATTTCACCACTGATTATTATTAAAACTCCTTGGCACTACTTACAAGAAGAAATGCATTCACTCCAGTGTCGTGGCTGAATTCCAAGTCAAGTACCTGTTATGACATCTTTCCTACCTTCTTCCGTCTTTTCTACATGTCCCATCTTAAGCTTTAAGGAAGGGTTGCTAGACAACTACTAGACAATTGACGCCATTCACATCAGCGGCGGCTGCAGTTCGTCAGTGGGCAAAGTAATTCAGAACATGTACTAGTTTGTAAATCCATTGGGGGAAACACGTCAGGTGCCTTGGGATCCTTCATGCTGAAAGATTCAAGAAATGTAAGCGCATTATGATTACATGCTGTGCAAGGGCCCGGAAGAAACAAAGTATTCAGCTGGAAGCAATGCTCTTTTTCATGGCAACTCAAACTGGAAGCAAATATGTAAGGGGACAAGCCAAAAGAAAATAGCTCTGGTCTTTTGAACAGCATGAGGCCCAGAAGACAGAGGATACTGGGCACGTGGCAGGCAGTCTCTCCGGGGGAGGAGTCAGCACATGGCAATAAGACCGCAGCAGAGGCTCAGAGTTGGTCAGGTGGAGGAAAGTTCATTTCAACGTCTGAGCTCATCACCTGCTTCCCAGCCCAGCTCCCTATGCTGACCTTTCTGCAGCTGACTAAGACACCTGAGGCTGGAGTACGCTCCTGTGAGAAGGCCAGTTCCTGGACCCAGATGGCTTTTAAAAAACAAAACTATGACAAAACATCCATTGCTTGGGGTGGTTTTCCCACTCCCTGATCATTGCAGTGGGCACCTGGGTGCTTCCTGGTCTACAGAGGTGCAATGGAAGCCAGCAGACCCTGCTCCCGATCTTTAGGGTGAGGGGTTCCCTCACTCTGAATGCCAATTTGGGTAACACCAGCCTGTTGGGACCTTCTCTTTTCCCTGTCTGTTATTTTATTGCAAGTCTCATAATATCTGGTGTTTTTCTTAAGGGCCAAGATGCTAGAATCAGCTTATTACCTGAGAATCTCAGCTTACATTAAAAAAAAAAAGGGTTCTAGCTTCACAGTTGCAGAGAAAAGCTTTAAAACACATGCTCCAACATCAGAATGCAAGAAAAAGAACCTACTATTTATTATTTTAGAAATCACATGGTTTTAAAGGCAATCTCATGATTTCTGAGGCCTGACTTGTGATTTCAAAACATGTGGGTGGGTGGGTGGTAGGGAATGCTGGTTTCAGGTCAGTCCATTTGCCCTAACAGGAGCCAGTTTTGATGGTACAATCTAGCACAATGTCAATAATTATTTTAAACAATGGGCAATGTTTTACTGCCATTCAGCCCAGTTAAAAAAGGCATTGAGCTCCTGCGGGTCCCACTGATTTCCATGTTGCTGTAAGTGTCTCAGGATGGACTCTATCATTGTACAATTTTGGTGCTCCATAAATAATATTTGTACTCTCCTCATTAAAATACTACTAAGAAAAACTAAAGAGGAAAATGTTCTATGCTTGAAAATAGCAAGAATGATATGTCTAATTTTCTGCTCATACTCTGCACGAGGGCTGCATGCAATATCAAAAGGTATGGGTGTTAAAGTAAGCTAGGACACCTATCATTTTTTTCCCCTAAGAATCTTTTCACTTTCAACAGTAACTGGATGCCAGAGAAGAAAGGAACAAGTTTAAAAAACAATTAGAGAGACATGTGGTGTCACTCTTGGCTGAAACTACGTATCCTCATCTGCCTGAAAATACTTAGCAGTCTTTCATGAAAAATGTTTTTGAACTAATGAGCTATATTTGCATTCCCCTTAGAATGGAATCAGAATTTTTCATCTACGCTGCACTATGAAAAATGGATGTGTTTTTCACACAGGTAATTTGAACATAAACCTCGGTATCAATGGAAAGCCAATCTTTGTGGAAACTTTTTAACTTAGCACATTCCATTTGTTTTCACTGGGGAAGGTCAGACTTATGTGAGGGATGTAAATTTCATGCACAAACCTAGATGCTGATGAGATTTGTTTTTGCAGATAATCTGCAGCAGAGAAATTTTTCATAATGTCACTGAAAAATAAATTAAAATGTTCATCTTCATATGGCTGGTTCCATTGCATTAAAATAAATGTTGCAAGCTCATTTAATTAGTATAGTTAGGAATGTCTCTTCCCTGCTTCACTGACTCTCAAAATCACAAGTTAATTTGTCAAAATCAGACCATTGTTTTTCCTTCATTCTTCATTACTGAAAAGACAGCCCCATTTAAATAAATGTTTATGCTACAGAGAGCAGAGCAGTGAGCAGCCCCAAATATTTTTGTAAGCCAACCTTAGAAAAGTTTAGAGTGCAGAGAGATATGATGCGTGTGTGTGTGTGTGTGTGTGAAAGAGAGAGAGAGTTGTTATTGGGTATTTGACTAGCTGGAAAGGTGCAGAATTGAGCAGACTGCTATAACTGATGATGTAGTATGCACCATCTCTCATGCTGGCGGCTACATGCACTTGGAAGCAGTTGTTTGCTGTTTTCAAAGACAAATGATGACAAAAGATACAATCTCTATAAATTACCCTAATCAAATCATTCTCTTCAAGAACTCTTGGTTAATCAATTAGTCAGTGTTCACAATTCTTATGAATGTACCTCCTGTGCCTCCGGTAGAGCTAGCCTACGCACACTAGCAAACATTTATACACATTGAATTTTTTCTAAACCAGCAAATAGGCTAACAGCAGAAGCCCCCGTATGGATTCCATTTTGTGGGTAAAACTGTAATACAGAATAGAAGCATTAGATACACAGCATTGATGAGGGAGCTGTTAATGATAAAGCCTAAAGAGAATTTTGTTTCCTTGATTGTTTCAGGGATCCATTACAAAGCGATCTTGTTGGAAGGCGTCTACCAGTAATGAATGGAAGAGATTATCAGATAATCATCAGAGCCCTACGCTAATGTGATGTTACCCTGCAGCTTGGCAGAGATGCCTTTTGTAGAAAAAACTGCAGTATTATTCTGTAGCTTCCTCTGCAAGCTGTAAACTTTAACAGGCAAAGCCTTCCTGTGTGAGCACAATGTCCCTTCTAATTCAGAGGACTTGCAACAAAGAAGTTAAAGCCACCTGTCATTTTTCTTATCTTGAGTTTTCTTACCATTCACCTGTCTTTCCCACTTATTTCTTGGTCTGACTTGTCTTGTGAGGGGCAAATTGGGGCTGTAACGGGTTCTATTCATTAGACTCGTTGGTGTAGCTGTACTTTAAAATGGTTTTTTAAATCTCTCCTGACCAGTGTGAATCTGATGATGCTGTGGTGAGGAATCACTCATACTTCCTTTTGTCACAAAATCCTTCAGGTCCAGCCTTGTTTCCTCAATACATTTGATAATTACCAGGCAACTTTAATTGCAGTGGCACTTCATGAATTCACAATAAAAACATGTTGCACTGAACGGTTGGCAGCGTGATGTTCAGAAAGGGGAACTCTTGTAAACTGTGGGAAATTGACATGTGTAGCTGTTAGAAAATCCCTTCAAGAACATCAGACTAAGCATAGAAGGCAAAGGGAACCAAAGAGGTTAAGGCAGATGAATGAAGACCCTTGGCATCCCCCAAAGGGACCCATCTGACCCTGCTTCCTAGTGTGGAGATGTTCCGGGTTACTGTTAGGTATTTGTGTTACTGTAGCACCTAGAAGCCCTAGTTCTGGGCCAGAACCCCACTGTACTAGGCACTGTACAAACACGGCAGAAAGACGATCTGTGCCCTGAGAAGCTTACAATCTGAGGGTCAGATTCACACAAGAAACTGGCCATTACAACACACAGTAACTCTGAGGCACCTGGAAAAATCACTGGGATTCACAAAGCCTGAATTATGTGCTCAGGCTTCCTAAATGATGAATTCTGGGGGACAGCTGCCTCAGAATGAGATTCACAAAAGCCAGCACTCGAGGTGGCTCCCGGCCTAAGCTAGCCAGTGCTTAAGTCCAGGCTGCAGAGAGGTGTTGGCTCTGCTCTGCTCGGGATTCTCAGCTGCGGTCCCTCTCCTGGAATCAGGCACCAAAGGCCTTTCTTGCGACGTCCTCTCTTATAACCTTTAGCCCAGCAGTCAGGGGGCTCGATTGTGGGTCTCCCTCAATCTCTCCTGCTGAAGCTGTTTCCCTTTGGAGAACTAATTAGAGATTCATTGGGTGAGTGGGAGAGAGAAACGGAGAGAGCATGCGAGAAGACGACTCTGTCGCCGAGCAGTTAGAGCACTCACCCCAGAAAGGGGAGAGCCAGGATCCAATCCCTCTGCTCCAATCACTCAAATTAGTTATTCAAAGTGGAACGGCTTCCGTCAGAGGGAGCCTCCCTGCCCCCATCAGAATAACACATTGCTCAGTGGTTAGGGCACTTCCTGGAAAGGTGGCAGATCCCTGTTCAAATCCTTTCTTCACATCAGGCTGGGGGGGACTTGAACCGCTGGTCTCCCACATCCCGGACAAATACCCTAAACACATCATCATCTTGTGTGCAGTTAGGCATGCTCCGAGCTTGCCTACCGGCTTGGGCCCTTCAGGTGCGACAGAGAAACACGTATCTGTCCCCAGTTGGTGAGTCCCATTGAGGCTTAAGTGGGAGCGAGGCAGCTGAATGCCTAGAATGAGGCAGCAGCACATGTGCCCAGCGGCAGAAACACGGGTGCCTAGAGAACTTTTAATGCAACGAGTTTAAGCACCTACAGTGCTTGGCAGCACCTGAGCAGGGGCTCTGTGAGTCTCAGTGGTGCCTAAATCTGGGACTTAGGAGCCTAAAGGGCAGCTAGACGCCTGAGGCAGTTTGTGCTTCTAGCCGTAAGTACGCGCCAACGGATGGATACAGTGAGGACAAGGAGTCAGCATGAGCGATTGTGGTCTCTGCACCCCAGCAGGCCAACCACTCTCAAGTTTTCATAGGCACCAGGGCAAAGGAGAGTTTGGGGGTTGGATATGAAGGTGGATAACGAGGTGGCTTTGCATATGTTTCCAGGGAGCTTCTCCCAAGCACGAGGGGTAGCATCAGAGAAAACACAAAGGTGCTTTTTTGAAAATGTAACAAGTGGGCAATGGAAGGCATCGTGGGCCAACTGGAGGTGAGCACTGATGGCTCGATAGCGAAAGAGAGAGAGTTGCTGGGTGGGGACTGACTGTGCAGGACCTTGAAAGTGAAGACAAACAGCTTAGGTCTGAGGCAATAGAGCAGTGGAGCCAACAGAGGGACGCAAAGAGTGGGGTGGCAGGTTAGAACAGACAGGCAAGGAAAATGATCTTCACAGCAGCATTCTGAATGGAGCGGACTGGGACACTCTGCGTTTGTCGAGGCCAGAGAAAGGGATGTAGCGGTAACTGAGATACTGGATGAGAGTTTTAGCTGAGTAAATGGATATGAAAGGCCATATCACAGAGCTGTTGTGCAGAAAGCATTGGCAAGATTTAGAAATGGTAGAAGATGACACCCAGATTATGGCCTGAGTGATGGGCCCCACGCCACCTCCCTATTTGCATTGGTAATGTCAAGAAATATCCAGGAGAGTGGGCATATGTCATATGCTGCCTGTCTTCAGGCAGCCTGCGGGTTCTCTAGTCCCTGACAAGCTGTCACACTTTGGGTGGGCTGGGCAGCAGGGATATATTTGCCTGAAGCTGTTGCTCCTATTCAAGAGAGCTGGGAGCTCTCTCTTCCCTAAATCACCACTCCCCAGGGGCTTTCTTCTCCTTTCACTTACATGGTATGGGAACATTTTGGAAAAGTGACCACTCGATTTGGAGCCTCAAGGCCTGATTCACCTCACAGCAGCCTAAGTCGAGAGCCGTTATGGCTGGCCACTCTACTGATGTCAAGAGATAGGCTCGTGGCAAAGTCACTTAAATGAGAAGAGACTCAAGCCCTCTGGTTTGGCACGTGCAAACTGAGCCGCCATTAACTAGCCACAGAGTGTTCAGCTCTCACGGTTTTAGTTATTTTTCTTAAAGCCACAGCTGCTGAAATCAAGAGATTCCATGAGAAGCTCAGCTTTCATTTAAAAAAAAAAAGTAAACTTCCAGCCCTCCTGGTTGCAGAGAAAAGCTCAAAAACATGAACCAAAGGCACCTGAAAGGGTCGGAAACCCAAAGAGAAATTAAAACACCCCACATTTTATTATTTTTAAAAATCACATTTATTTTTAATCCAATCCCATGATTTATTCAATGCTGGAGTTTGGCGATACCGAAGCCATCCAACCACTCAATCTGCACACACAAAAGGAAGGGGAGGTGCACGCAAAATTGTACATGTAGAGGCCAGCCTAAGTCTCCTTTAAAATTTTGTCCCCTTTCTCTCTCAAATGTTAGTGTCAATTAAATATGAGCTCAGAGGGATGTGGTTTCTCCTTAAAGGAAGCAAAGCTCACACACTGCTGTCCAAAAATCTCCTACGTATCTCAGACCATGTTAAAGACAAACACATGGTGTTTGCCCCAAAGCTAGAGGGCAGGGAGCATGCTCACATAAGTAAGTTAATTCTTTCTTCAAGAAAACTTTCAGCTACAGTAGGGGGAAAAATTGGGTTTGCATAAAATACAGACTGACATTGTGTCTCAAAATGGCCCAAGACAAATGGTGGGTGAAGTAATATCTTTTATTGGCCCAACTTCTCTTGCTGAGAGAGACATGCTTTCAAGCACACAATAGAGCTGTTCTTCAGGTCAAAATGGCTCAAGGGATATCAAATGAACCTACATCCAAAGCTCTGAGCAGACCTTTTTGAGTTTCAGAAACATTGGATTAACCTTTTTTCTTCAAATTTACTCAAAAAAACTTAAATGTGGGTTTGTAAACAGAGCTTGTTCAGCATCAGTGCTCATGGACGTTGTTTACACTGCTCTCAAAAACAGATCTGCACAAAAAAACAAAAAGAAGAGAGCACACAGTATGATCTGCTATTACGGAAAGCTATTTTTATTTTTAAGAAGGCGCTCCATGACTGTTTTCTCACATTTATCGTACACAGAATCAAAACTCTCAATAAACTGAAGAAGTGAGTCAATAACACTTTACGCTTTCATAAATATTAGTCCAGAAAATCTTGTTTTCCCACTGCTTTCCAGCGTCATGCAAGGGCTCAAATCCACTCTACCCAGTTTGGTTCCATAGCCTACAAACAGGGTCAGGATGTGGGAAGGCTGTGCAAAGAATTAGCATCTTTTTGTACACTGCATGGCCTCCCCCTCTATCCTCACATATATGTGGTAGATCTGTGATTATGCTGATCTAGCTATAGGGAAGGTGTGGCCATAAAGTAGCTTCACAGCCTGAAAAGCGGATACCTTCTTCCCCCTCAGCCAGGACTGCCACAGAACTTCTTCTTTCTGTCCAGCCCATTTACTTGAGATTGGCAAAGGAATTAGGATTTGCTCAAAGAGCCTGGCGAATCAGCAAGACTGTTGGCTATCTGACAAATAAAACTTGTGGTCAAGCTTTTCAAAGCGGGTTGCCTACAATTTAAGCTTCTAAATTCCCATTTAGGCACCTAAATAAGCATTCTGATGTTCACATATGCTGAGCTCCCACTGAAAGCCTGTATGTTCTTTCATTCGATTAATGTTAAAGCTACGTCTTAGTGACTCCCATGCCACAAAAACTGACCTTAGGTGAACCTAGGCCTGGTCTACACTAGAAAATTAGGTTGGCTTAACTATGTTGGTCAGGGGTGTGAAATCCACACCCCCTGAGCAGCATAGTTAAGCGGACCTAAGTCCCCACGTAAACAGGACTCGGTCAATGGGAAAAATCCTTCCATTGACCCAGCTACCGCCTCTTGGGGAGGTGGATTGCCTATGACAATGAGAGGTCCCTGCCTGTCGGTGTAGGTAGCATCTTCACTGTAGCAGTGCCATGACAGCTTTTTAAGTGCAGACAAGCTCACAGCTGCTCTGCTGCTCCTTTGTATCATTTTACATGTACACATATCCCCAGAGAAAGGGAAAAACACCTGTGAACCCTGCTGAAAGGGAAGAGAGTTTGAAGTGATGGCTATCCAGAAACTGAGGACCTGTGTCTAGCTGTCCGTGAAACACTGGAGCCCCTCTAAATGAGAGGGCATGCTGAGAAACTATTCAGAGACAATAAGTAACTTCTACTAGAAAGAGAGTTCAGCTCATAGGGAAGTGTAAAGCCTGAGATCGCATCTTTTGTTTATTTTCTGTGAAACCTGTATGTGTTTGTTTTCCCATACTCTTTCATCTCTGAATCCATGATTTTTCTAGCAAATAAGCTTTTTGTTTATTTTTACCCCAAGCAAGTCTGTATGCCAAAGTGAACTGATAATTGAGGGCAGGTGTCACTCCTTTGGGGGTGTTGAATTAGAGGTGGAAAGTCCGAATGTCTGATAGTTAAGGACTCAGGTTTGACAGATCTGGGGGGACTTGGGCTGGTTACTGGTGTCAGAGCACCGAGCCATAGCTGCAAGGCACCCAAAGTTACAGGGCAGGTGGTAACAGAACCCCTTTCTGGTCTGGGTGAACAGTTACAAATTTGAATCTATGAATGACGGCAACCCCTTCCCCAAACACCTTTTTGTTTTATGCAAACATTATTTCCCCCAAGATTCCTTGCAATTTACTACTAGAGAATAATCTCTTTTCCTTTGTGCAAATGAGGTCTTGCTACTGAACTCTGGCTCAGTGCTAAGCTAGAAAGGCGAGACTGTACATAAGCATCCAAGGAAACTGCTTTACCCGATAAGCTGCCAGTAATAAATACATTAATGGTTAGACAGTAAAAAGTACTGAAGAGTTTAAAATAAATTCAGAGTTATTTAAACTTAATTTATGACCAGGAAAATAAACCCTCTTATAATATTAATGTTTTGTATCTGGGCCATCAAATGTCTCACACTATTGGTTTTGGATGTAAGGTCACTGGAAACAACATATCAGAGGTGTCAGCAACACAAATCAAGAAATATTCCCCTAAAAATAAAAATGTCAGGAGTAAAATAATAGGCAATAGTTGTTTCATGGCATGAAAGACTTGTAATATATCAAGAGTTCACCTTTATCCATCTTTATGATATAGCACTGTGAACACTAACTATACCTCCATTTAACAGCTTTTAAATAGAAACAATGTATACAACGATAGTGGTGGGAAAAATTATAATAAAATTATTATTTGGGTGCAGATAAACATTTCCGAATATTTCCTAATTTATCTCAAATGACAAAGCAGTAGCCCTGAGGACAATATGCAGGATAGCACATCAGCATTTGTAATGGATGCTTTCTAGGGTCGATTCTGCGAGGTTCTAGAAAACTGAAAGAGTTGGAAGAGGAAAGAAGATAGAGCAAGTTTAATGAACCGATTCCTTCCCTGGGATGCTCCTGGGGTGAGGGGCTGTGTTGTTGTGGCACTTTCTAACCCAGAGCATTCTAACAGAGTGGCAAATGCAAAAATGAAGATAGTGGGCTAAGTCCATTTCTGGTGTAATTCCTTTGAAATTTATGGAGTTATACCTAGACAAACACGCCCCAATCTGTTCCATTTGTCTCCCCTCCTTACTGCAGACATGTATTTCATCATGCCATTTATGATTGCTTTCAAGCAGCTACCAGAAAACAGGTCGCTAATTTGGCAGGTATCATAATGCTTTATTATAACTACACAGGCTAAACGGTGGAATGATATACACACGCTGAATTGTACTGCACTTTGTGTCATCCAAATGCAAAGACAAACACTCAATGATAAGCAGGTGCTCTCAGTCCACATCATAATAGAACTCCCCACCAAAATGCAGGTGAATTGTGCCTACATTTTGTCTGGTAAGTGCAAGAATCTGCCAGTGTGTGTGCGTGCGTGTGTGTGAGTGTAAGAAGATTCTGATGGCCGAGGAAGGAGACAAAGCAAAGCTCTACCCTTACAAGGTAGCGTTAAGATCAAGGGCATCCAAAGATGGGGAGAGCAACTAGGGAGAACTGAATCCAGAAACACCCTCAAAACTATCAGACCTGCAGTGCAAGAGCAAATGTATAGCCCTGGAAGAAAAGACCCTGCAGATGTCTGTCTAACAGAGACACTGGGGAAAGAAACTGCTACTGGAGGGCCTTCTTTTCTTTTAAAATGCAGACATGATTAAGATAGATTTCAACAAATGGCCCCTTCTAAAGAGGCTTATCCTTAAAGTCCCTTCTCAGAGGAGTTAATCCAGTCAAAGAGCAAGTATAGTAGACCTAGCGACAAGAAATTTCTTTTGGCTTGGTTTTGGTTTTTCTTTGAGGGAAAGGGCTGGTAGTGGTAGCTCTGAAATTTATGGAACCCACGTAAAAGGAGCTCAGTAGTAAGTGAAGCTTCACTCTAGTTTGAAATATAAAGGAAGACTTGATTTTTTTCAGTGAATGAGATTGAAATTATACTCCACTCCAGATAGAAGGAACTTTTGGGAGCTGAAATTGCTGCCAGGGCCTGGAGCTCATGGAGCTTATAATTTCTTCAAGATCCCAGCCCTGGCAGCTTTCTCCTGCAAAGCTTACCTGTTCTGCAGGCGCTCTCTTGGCAACTCCACTTGGAACACAACTCTACTTAAAGGAATGTCAAGCTGGGTAAAAAAGACTTGCACTCTAAAGTTTCACTGTTCTATTTTTCTGGCTTACAAAGGGCCCCCCAAGTGATTCCAGCTCTTATATATCCTGCTGACAGGGTTAATAGATTACCAGATCACATGCTGTCTAAGGGACTTATTCCATCTGAAAGGTGGAATATGTGCTGTGGGTTTTCCATATTCTAAGGACCAGGCTTGGGAGGAAAGACTGAAGTCAGCATGCATGCATTAGCACATTCTATTCTATTCTATTCTATTCTATTTCTTGTACCATGCCCACCACTGGGGTATGTGATTGCCTCTGTGGTATCCAAGTTGATGCACCTCCTATTTTTCTTGATGGCTAGACTCAAGTAAAACACCATAGCAATGTGGATCCTGTAATGTGTTTCCTTTCAGGATATTTTAAACATTTCCTTTGCCTTTCCTATTGCATAAGGCTACTCAGAATTTCCTCTGAAACAGTAAAAGGTCTTATATTCATCTCTTTGACTCACCCTAATTTGGATTGTTAGGGTTTATTTTAAGCTCTCCAAAGTCCACCTTAAAATGAGATATTCTTGATCCATTTTTGTCATATATGCTACCCAAGGATTAAGGTATTGACGTTGATGAATTGTGTGCATCATCCTTTTCATTCCCTATAGCATTGTAAAAATATAGTCCTAGATGCCAAAAAAAAAAGTGAAATATTATGTCTGATGAACGGGACTTTATTCTTCTATATGTTCAGAACTCTCAGTTGTTCCTCATTATCATGGACTCCCTCATTTTAGATTCAGAATTTATTTCTCTCCTATACTAAGCTGCTGTGATCTCATCAGAAATGTTGAATCATGAAATTGAGGTTATACACAATGTTACTTAGGCTAAATAATTGATCTTGAGCAATTTTCAGCTTCTTACATTCATACTTTAGTTATCTCTCCTTTTGCAACTTTTTCCACACCGTGACCCATAGTTAGGTATTGGTAGCTGTAGAAGTGTTCTTTTGTTTGTTTCTCTGTAATCTACACATATTTTTAATCTCAGCAAGAATCTCTAAACCAGTTTATTGTTCCGAGAGTTAACATTATTCTGACTGAACTGCAACCAAATGCCTTCCTCTTCACTTAAATTATGCTCTTAAATTTTTAAACCTATTTCTGTCATGGAACATAAATCCTTTATTTTCCTGCAGGATAGCATTATTTCGAAACATTGTAGGGAGACATAGTTTAGGCTTTCCTACAAAGCTATGTTAACCCTTGGCCTGCAAAAAACAATCCTGTATTGCATTGTTTGCATAATACACACCCAGTGTCTTCTACTGTAGAAAGTAAGCTGAGGCCACTAAACTCACTTCATTTGATAATTCTTCCAGCAATCTGATCAGAATGATTTATGGTCATGCTGGTCAAGGCCGGATTTAATCCAGGGTCACAGAAAAAAAGATAAAAGTTCATTTTGAGACCAACCCCTATTTATCTAAGGATTTTTGTTATTAAAGGAATTAATCTGGTAATGTTCCCATATCCAGTGCAGTAAATTATTTATATTTATGATACAAATTGTGTCATACAAAGATTAAGATTAAGCCTTAAATTGCCATCATGGGGCCCAGGGATTTAGTCCTCTGATGATTCTCATCAAGATCAACACCTAAATCCATGGGCATTGCTTTGAAAGTGTCCAGTTAAATGGGTTCTGAAATGTAGTGCTTAGTTCTGTGTATCACCAGACCTACTCACACACAATGTTGCATTTTCTCTTTAAGTCCAAAATGAATCTAGTTTTGAGGAAAATCTTCTCCACTCCTGTGAAATGATTATTGAAGTGTCTGTTTTCAGAAATGATTCAACCTTTGTAGTTCATTTTGAGGTTCTGAGTGACAGATATTTACGACTGAATATAATGATACAGCAATTTTATTCATTCTCCCTAAATTTGAGGGGAGCTTTCTCTGCCTCGAGGCACTGAAATGCACTCTGAAGTGATTTCGAATATTGCTTTATCCTATTACTTGCAAATTCAATATAATTAGAGGCATATTCAGTTATTACCAATTTGAACTCTTGCCCAGCTTTTTTCAGGCTGTTTCTTTTAAAAACACTTTATTAAAAACTTGTTTTACTGTCACATGTTGTAAAGGAAAATAAAATCTTGCAACTAATCATTTATTAAGATAATGCAAAAACGCAAGGAAGAAAAAACAACAATGTAACGTCACTGGGAATAGATGGCAAGATAGAAATAAACCTTTGCTTAGTTGCACTTGAACAGGGGGAATTTAAATTTGAAACATATATTAGCAATATTTTCATCCCGGGAGTGCTAAACACAACATTAGATTGTCAAACAATTATTTCCTTTGCTTTTGAGTGTATAGTGAGATATTACCTAGATTCACTTATAGTTTCAAATAATGTGTTCTGAATTCTGATGTACTTTTGTTCTCATATGAGTCTATTTAATAAAATCTGAGCAACAAGTAAAAACTAATTCACCATAATTTCAGATTTTATCATTTTCTTTCTTTCTGCTTCCTCCTAGATTGGCTGTCAAACTCATGTCATCGAGAGCAAGATATTTCATTTTTCATGTCAGACAATGGGCCAAGGTATACATTTAGGACTGCATATTCCTCAATGCATAGTGAAATGCTCTGTAATGTCAAGAATAGGTTTGCACAGAGAACAAGGATAGAATATTACCTATATGTAATTAACTGCTAGTGATTATTATTATGTATTCAGTGCCTTTTTGTTGCATTCAATATCATTCAGTGGGGAATATATGTTCCTATATATGTGACAACTGTTATCTTTGCCCTTTGTTTCCCCTCTTTCCCCATTCTCCTTTTGTTTTCTCTTCCTCTTCCTTATCACTGCATCTACCCACTCTTTTTTCTTCTGCATTTCCTTCCCTTTTACTATGGGCTTCACTCCTACCTTCTGCTAAACTGATCAGTAATGAAATAGTTAATGTTGATTTGTGATGTGTCATGGCAGGCCTTTAGAATTACATCCCAGGGAAATGAAGAAGTGATGGAGGTCACACCTCTCAGAGCCTTTGTTTCAGGCTGCCTGCAGACTCAGGAAGACACTCAGATCATACTTGGTCGGATAATTTCAAAACCATGAGGGCTAGAAACTGTTTGGGTTTTGAATGAAAGCTGAGACTCCGTAGAATCCGAATATGTCATGCAAGCCACATGAATGCATCATGTGGGCTTGATCCAGCCTGTGGGATGAGCATTTAATATCCTTGTCCTAGGATGAGAAAGGTAAAATCCAGGAATAAGGGACCAAACACAAAGGACTAACTGCCATGGGGGATGGCTAATGGGATATATATGATCTATTCCCCTAAAAGGGCCTAATCCTGCTTTCTGTGTGTGCGTTAACCAAGACCAGGATTTTGAGTGTGCAAAGGATCAGGCCATGATTGTGACCCATGCTGGTAATTTATATTTTCTGGCTAGCGATAACCCATGACGAATTCATGCTTGTGTAGCAGCAGTCGGGCTTACGATGGGGTTTTCAAATGCCCCTAAGTAACTTTGCAGCACAAATCTGATTGATTTTCGATGGGACTTTTACTCCTGAGTCACTCAGGGAGCTTTTAAGAATCCCATCCTGTACCCTTTGCAGGGTGTAATTACTAGAGATAAAACTTGATAAACTTATACTTAGGTATACTTGAGCTGATCTATGATATACCATACCCTCGAGGTCTATGTGCACAAGCACAATGGGGAAGCACAGCCAGACAAATGCAACATATATTTATTTGATGCTCCACATTAATTGGGATGCTGATCTCACTTCTTAGTGGGTATGGGGCCATCTCACATTTGCCAGAAATTGGAACCGTTGGTTGCATGCTTAGTGAAGCAACCAAGAACTGAATGGTCTTATCAACTGATCTCTCTAATCTCCCAGAGTCTTCCCTCTAGGTTGAAATTGAGACACATGAATTGGCTACTGAGTGGGAAGCTGGGACTCCTATTGCCCTTACTGTGTCTACCAGGTGTGTGGAGAACTTCAGTCTCCAGGGTTCTCAATCTGGTACCTTGTACAAGTATTAAATTCTCTTGAAGAAGAATGAAAAGGTTGAGAGCATAGGGCCACGTGCATTTGTGGATCTTTCAGTTATCACAACATATAGATAAATCAATCACAAATTAAGCAGATCTGGCAGTAGACACATTCACGCCTTAGGAAGAGAAAGTTTTCTTGTTGTGTAATTCCGTTGTTTAGTGAGCAGATCAGTGTGCCAGTTTGAATCAGAGCAGACATCTGTAACTCAGCATTTCAACTCACAGCTCAAGTGATGAAGCACTCTCAGTTTTCTTTGAACTTTGGAGGTTTTTTTGACCTTCAAAATTTGTACCATGAACTTTTCAATTACCCAGCATGTAATTAAATCAACTGATTAAATAAAGAAGTGTTAGTTGATAAAGTGCCATTGGGCATTTATACCTCACTGGAGCTTTTATGATATGTAGATTATTCCCCAGTACACCTGGACATGGGCTCCCTCCTCCTACATAACTTCAAACCTTCCCTTCCTAAGTGCTACCTCTTCTCATCACAGCTGTAACGGTCCATTCTAGGAAGGAGGAGTTCAGCTGACTGGACTCCAGACATCTGGCTTCTATTCTGAATGAAATTATGCGGGTCTTTTGGTGCCTTGTTTTCCCAGTCTCTAAAATGGGGATATGATACTTATTTCCTTTGTAAAGTGCTTTGAGATCTACAGATAAAAAGTGCTGTGGAAGATGTAGGTATTATTAACTCACCCATGTGTGACTCTTGGATTTCCTGGTCTCCCACTCTCACTATTCATTCCAGAGATTCCCAGTCCTTTCTGAATTCCTTAGAGTCTGCCCCCACATTGGTTCCCCTCTCACTGCGCTTCTCTTCATGGCTCCCCCGCAGAGGCCCCATCTTCTTCCCTGGTTTTTGCTCTTTTATGGTTCAATATTTGATACATTAGACATACCGTAGGAAAGTGACCTGAGCTAAGGCCTACGATAAAACAGGGATCAAGAACTAGAAGGGCAGGATGCAGACTTGCAGTTTGTTTTCTGGTTCAATGAAGAACGAACCCCAAATAGGTAATATGTTGGCAATATGAATATTGGACCCAATACAGAGTCAGTACAGAGTCAGGCCCTGAAACCAATAACTGTGGTTCTCTCTCGCAAGTACTTTCTTTAGGGCATCCTTCCATTGCATCATTCCTGCCTCACATTCATCCATGCCAGGATAATCCATATCTAGATGGTGTAGTGCTCTGTCCCCCTCTAGTGGCACCTAGACCATCGACAGATTGATACTGCTGCTACAGGCTTCGGAAAGAGGCACTTAGCTTTTAGCTCATGCAGTAAAAGCTCATACACTAAGCTTTGGAGAGCCATGGTTCAATCCCAATCCCTCACCGACAACTGGGGTCTGTTGGTGTTACACCAGCACTATTGTGGCTTGGGCAGTCAGGTAATACAACACATTATTTTACTTTTGTAATAGGTTTAAAACATTTCTGGTAAAATGTAAAGCGTAATTGTGTAATTGTATTCAGCATGAGACAGGTGCCAGGGATTTCAAGAAGTCCACCATGGACTTCACCATTGCTGTTGATCTTATGTAGAGGGTAGTCAGATGCTACAGTAATGGGTGGCCGTATAAAACCCTAGGATGGATGACGAGAGCGAGAGCATGAGAGCATGCCATCCAGAAGCCTTCTCCAAAAGACGGTTTGTGGTCATAGTGTAACCATATGTAGAGAGGGAGGGATGATATGATCCATTTGTGGGTTGTAAATGGTAATCTTTACAACCTGCTCTGAAAAGCCTCATGGTCAAAACAACCATGCCAGCATTATTTTCTCCTTTACATTTGAGAATTTATATCCCCCCTTCTTCAGTAATCAGTGGAATATCAGAATCTACAGTGTACAGTGTCAGATCTACCGCCTCTTTTTTCAAACTGCAGTGTGTGCCTTTAGAGACTCGCAGAGTTGGCAAGTCATTTAGGGTTCAATATTCCTCATTAAACTCTTTTAGCATTGGAAGGCTGAATTACAAGGGTTGTGTTAGGAACTGCATGCTGCCCTGTATAGGGCTGGCTATTATATATAGCCACTCTCTTAACTAGCCTTGGCTCGAAAAGAAAAAGGTTCAATTACTTTAAGGATCATCAGTCTATGAAGATGGCCATTTTTATCTTGCCACATGAAAATGAGACTATATGCCCACTAGTGCTAGGTCTTTATTGAATTTTATCCAAAGGCTTAAAGAAAGTTAAATAAGAAACATATAGATGACTATTGATTATCTTGGACAAGTTATGACAAGCCAGAACCCTCCCTTTCCTTTATCAATAAGAAACTGTACATTTGTATTCTTTCCATGCAGTTTAAATGACCGACTGGTTCTGAGTGCAGCTTCTACCCTCAGCTAGGCCGGTGCATAGTGCTAGTTTCTTGTAAAGCCCACTATAGTCAATGCTGTGCAACAGCAATGCAAGCACGACAGCTGAATAAATGCATGTTGTGGGGGGGACAGTGGACAGAAAGGGAAATTAATGGTTCAAAGGCACTAGAAAAAGGGCCGTGGAACCTTTTACCACTGGAGTCTGGCCCAAATCTGTGTGATTTAAATGTTGCTACAGGTGGAAAGCTGTTTGGTGGCTTATCAGAGTTGATGGTTTCCATTTTACTCCTGCATATCAGCTCTCCCTATCATACACCCACATATCTAGCACTAGCTAGACTCTTTGCTGATGTTCTCTTTAGCAGAGCTAAGGACTAAACAGGCCTGGAGAACTGGGGTGAAGGCGGGGGCAGGTCAAGGTTTGCTTCACGCGGGTCACACAAAAGCTATTTGTCCCAGTCCATTTGCAGAGGTTGGCAGCAAGCCAATCCCTGCAGTTTGTCTTGGGAGTCCACTCCAGTCCTTCCCTCCACTCACCCTCACTTTGTCTGGAGTTTCTCATTCTTTGCTCACTGTCCTGCGCAAACATCGGCACCTCCTCCCAAAGAAGGAGCATCCAATTGTGATGTGTTCGTGGAACACCAGAGGAGATAACAGATTGGGTCCATAGTGGACAGCGCACTGGAGTGGAACTCAGGAGATCTGGATTTAGTTCCTGGCTCTGTCACTGCTTGGCTGGGTGGCTTTTGGCAAGTCGGAGCCCTCCCTCTTCCTCAGTTTCCCCATCCATAAGACGGAACTCATACGAGCCTCCTCTATACAATGCTCTGAGATGACAAAGCCCAGTATAAGAGCTGTGTGTTATGATTATTGTTGTTGGGTGCAGGAAGGAATGAGGAGGAGGCGTGCCTGCACTCTCGCTCTCTTCAGCGAGGGACGTGATGGAGAAGGGAATCAGACCCTGACTTTTCTCCGTGCACAGCTTTTCCTTTCAGTCTCGTTACAACCCTCCCGGTTTCCCACAGATTCTGACTGCAGTGGTATGTCTTGATTGGTTTATGCTGCACCCTAGGGGACCAGGAGTGTGCCTGTGCACAGCTTGGAGGCAAGCACGGTCGGTTCGTCAGCACCTTGTAGGCACCAGTCCTGGTGGGTCCCGATAACCACTCAGAGACATGGCTATGGCAAAGGGTTCGAGGGCTGACAGGAAAGGTTGTGGATACCCTAGGCACAGAGGCTTAAACGGTTACAGTTCAAAAGTGAGCCACAGCAGTTCTTATGGGGGGCCCTGGGCGGATCAGTTGACAGTCAGGGCCCTTCAAGCCCAGCGCCTGGCTTGTCTTCTCCTGTCCAGTTTCTAGTCCCACAGAAAAGCATTTGTGGGTCTCCACGCCATGCTCACTTAGTGCCTTTCATTGGGACCCCGTTCACCGGCTCCCTGCTAGCCCCTGCTGCTCCCCCAGAAACCCGCACAGACCTACAGCCCAGTGCCATGTCATGCAGTCACAGCCTATTCCACCTGTGGCTTTGCCCACAGTCCCTAGGGTGAGGTGACTGCTAAGCAGCAGTTTTGAAAGCGTCAGTGGCGCCTAGATGATGGATAGACGCCACAATGCCTTCGAGCCTGAGTGCCTTAAAAAGTTACATGAATCCTAATGAGTGGTCTGCTAAGTAGCCCTGTGTTTTTCCCTTCTCTCCCTCTGCCCAGTAGCAATCATTGTCGCTGTGTAGACATTTGTTCAACAGGAACAGAACAGGTGTTATCAACTCAGTACAAGCCGGCCACCAAACTACCATCAGATAATAACGACTTTCAGTCACTACTAACTTGAGTCACATAGAGCCCCCATGACCTAGAGGTGCAAGGTTCTGTATCTTATTTGCAGTCTCTTAAGACATCCAGTGCTGCTGAAAAAAACATTTCCACTCTACAAAACCGTAAGTCTCTCTCGGTTTTGCTAAGAGCACTTCAGGCCATTTTCTCACAGAAAGCCTTTCTTTCAAATGTATGAGCCGATGTGCTGTGTAAAGGTAAATACTTGCTGCTCACATACTAAATTTAGACTCTCTTCAGTACCTAAATTAAACCGGAGGAAAAATGCTTAACAATGGCCTTTACTTAATTTGACATATCCCTCTTCAAATACTCCTACTACAAAATCCTTTTGTGTTATTCTAAGTAGGACAGCGTTTTTGCTTTGTGCGATTTAAGTGTTGCACAAAGTTAGGTGCTACCCATTTTAAACACACACACACGCAAGGAAAGATAAGAGCAAATAGGGCTTAAACAACGAAACTGCTTAACACTGCAAAAAAAAAAAAAAAAAGAACAGATGGAAAGCACCGGGAGTGGAGCAATCTTTCCTTGTTTCTCCTCACACTGGGAAGCTTTAGATTGTCTTCTAAACTGTCAGTCTCCCACTCATTTTAGTGTTGCCATTTACATACTGTCACTTAAATATCTTTAGAGTGTAGCTGAACCATGGCTATGCCACCTTATTACTCAACGGATCTGCTCCGTGTGTGTGCTCCTTTTATCACAATGGGACAAACCACGTGGATCTTGTGATCTTGTTACCTCATATGGTTTCCATGATGCTTTCTCAAGAAGCTCTTCCAGGCCCTCGGGTCCAAAAAAAATGGTATTTAGCAGCAGTGCTACATAGAAAGCTGTATTCTCTCCTCTCTTTTGATGCCTATGGTCATTTGTATGAAAGCAGGATTTGAAGTTTTCAGAAATTAGCTTTGTCTATTGCTCATTCTCCACCTGAAGTCATAACTCTGTTTGTGACCTAGGGGCTGGCTGCTGTATAAAAGATTGTGAACTTACAAATAATAGATACAGGAACAAATGAACTCTTCAGAAAGGAACATCTTATTTACATTCATATGTACTTAATAATGAATATAACACCAGAAAATATGACTCCGGGGCTGAAATATTATTAAATAGAATGCTTTTTTAAATATTTCCATGAGGAGTTACCAGCTATTTAGCTCCTGGACTGTGCATACTGCACATTTGCTTGATTTAGTAACTAAAATAAGCTTTTACTATTTTTCACTCATGCTAACACTGAAGCAATTAACATGGTTAAGTGAGGGTGAGTTAGATTCCCTTCTGGCTCACATATCAGCAGAACCATTAACTACGTTCCAAATACATAGTCATACTTTGCCCACGGGACAAATTTTTTGGGCTGATCTCCACCCTGATTAGGAAGGAGAGAATGCCAGTATTATTTTCCCAACCAAGCACTGATTTTTCCAGATTCTCCATCCTCCCCAACCTTTTGTATTATGGAGACTTACTACCATAACAACCATAATCTAAGGTGATGAGCTTGGAAGTTGAGTTCAAACTGACACATGCAACACACATAATCCTCCTCCTCGTGGGTAAATGGAGTGGTTGAGAGGCCTGATAATCTTTCTGTCTGTCAATGAGAAGAGGTTGAGGCTTAGTAACTGCCTGCATGTTTTCTATACAATAGACATCTAGGGTGAAATCCTGGTTCCAACAAAGTTAATGGCAAAAACTCAATAGGACCCAGATTTTAGTCCTACAATTGTATGGAGTGCATGTGTGTGTTATGCACATGAAACAGTGTTAAAATAACATAACATTTGCACAGTGAAACACTCTAATTCAGGAAATGCCATAAATTAAGTTTGCCCTTTGCAAGACTGCATTGAATCAAGGCAGGGCTCCTCCACAGCTAGTGTCTCATACTTAGGTTACAGCTCAAATGCCTCTGCCTGTTAAGACAAGATGTCAAACAGTCTGATCCTGGGGACGTGGACCACTGCTTTTGTGTGTAGCACTTGTTGATGGTCCACAGAAAGCTGGCTGGCCACGTGGTGAAGGTGTTTCCAGCTGCTAATTCACATGAAAATAAACTGAAAATACATCAAATAGTTTCTTAATATGACTTTTCCATAGAACAATTGCTGCAGTTGCCACAGGCCAGCTGATCATGAAGGGGAGTGCATCTGCCACTGAAATAATATCCCTACTGATAATATCCCTACACAGTATGAAATGACTTGAGAATGCTTGGCGTAAGGACCACGTACAGACCTTGCCATGACAGAGAAATGGAAATTCCTTTTTAAACACCCATTTGTGCTGATCTAAAATGGGTTGCTGATCGCTCACAAACCACCCTGGCAAATATAAATGCACTATGTGTCAGTGGGAAGATAGGCTTACCTGCTCTGCAGTGGTTCAATGCATGGCGTGCTAGCCTTTTGTGGCCCTCCATTGGGGTGGGGATGATGGGTGGTGAAGTGAGGCATCAGCCCTTAAAGCTAGCATACAGGACCTTCAGTTGTTGATTAAGAACTTTGTAATTTTGGGAGGGAGGAAAGCACCATTGGTGTGGCAGGTTTTTGTGTTTAGTTCTTTAGGTTTCGGAGCTTGCTCTTTGAAAGCTGCATGGAGGTTCGGGATGCTGGGAGCAGTGTGGACAGAAAGAGATTAGCGGACCAAATTCAGGTGAGAGAGCTCAAGCCTTTAAAAATAATTAGCCTGATTTTTAAATGCATTTGGGTCTTGCGGAAGGTTGAGAACCTTAGCGATTGAACTGGTCTCCACAGAACAAATACAGTACGAGTGGCAGGTTGGCAGTGCTTGCCGACAATGCCCCACCTTTGTGCCTTGAGGGTGGATAGGGAGGCCCTCTTCCATCAAGGGTGCCCTTTCTCCATTAGTAATCGAATTGAGATTACTAACCTCTTTCACATTAGAAGCTACTGAACAGCAGGCCCAAGATACTGCCCTTTGGTCACCATTGATCAGACCATAGTCACACCAGTGATCGGGCACTGAAATTCTTTGCATCCCTTTACCAAGCCTCCAAGCGATCCAGTTCCATCTCCCAGCCACACTTGCATGCTGACCTTTTAAAACACATGTCTTTCCTGCCATAATGAAAAGTTACCTGAAAATGGCTACCCAACAGCCATTGTTCCCAACAGGGTGTGGCCAAGATTTCATGTCTGCATCTCCCAGTTGTAGCCAATCATTTTAGTTTACAGGTTACAAAATTTTTTTTAAATGTTGTGCCCTGGAGAGGATGTATTTGCTGAAGCCTCTATCAGGGGGGAAATATTTTCTATGGCTCTGCACTGGCAGGTTACTTCTTGTATGTGTATCAGATACATGATGAATTGCCCTGTCAGTCAGTATGTTTCCCTCTCAAGAAGATAAAAGTATGTGTCTGGATAAAAGTAACTTGTTTTGAGTTGTCACATATTCACACAGTGGCTGGGGGATCGTTACCGGCGGGTAGGATTCTGGTCTTTTGTGCCATACCTGAATAAAAAGAATTCAGTGTGGGGATCAATGAAAAGCTTGCAGGGGGAGAGCAGGGCAAAATCCTTTCCATCTCCAAACCCTGAAGGCAGATGCAAGCCAGCTGGCTACAGCCACTGCCATAGCCCATGATACATAGTCTCAGTCATGGACCATAGCACATGAGGCTTGTAACTAATGGATCCACACAGATAGTGAACTAACAGACCAGAGTGCACCCTAGTGGAATGACTCAGCAGAAAAAAAATTGCCAGATGCAGCCAGCAAGGGTTATTCCTTCAGGGACAGCACTTCTAACCAAAAATCAAAACAAATTAAGGAAACACAGGTAATAGAAAACTCCCATAGCCTGGAGTTCAACCCAATTCTGTGGCTCATTCTTGCCATTGCCTCCCAGTCCTGAACATCTGTGAAAGGGGGGAAGTCACAGTTCACCTTTCGTTTGTCAAGAACAAGATCGCATCCCTTCCCTCTTTCACACAGCCTTCCCCCGGCTTGCCGTAAACGCCCCTCTCCACAGACAATGGAGAGAGCTGCTATTGAGGTTAGGGGAATGCTTCTGGGCAGCAGCACTGCTTCCCGCGCGCTCTCTGTTCTGCAGGATACACACAGGAGGTTATGCTGCATTTTGGGCCCTTTCTAACCCGGAAGGATCCAGGAAGATCGGGTACTTACAGAAATACGTGTATGTTACTAAACAAGTTATACGGACCATAATACGATCTGCTTGTCACCCTGCAACCAACGTTCCTGACGTTCATTTATGTATAGCCTATGACACCTTCGGAAACACTGTGGAACTTGAAGGAAACCTGTCCAACTCTTCCTTTATTTTTTAACTGTACCTCCTCTTGGATGCTCTGTCAAGTTATACATTTCTTGCTGTGACAAATTATTCTTCTTCTCCTGACAGGGCCTCCAGCTGAGTCTGCTGTGCTCAATTAGGAGAAAATGCATATTTTAATCCGCCCCGTGGCGCACTAACATTTCACTCTGTGGCCTTGGCAAAGCAGTCATTTAACTGTTTCTGTAGAGGTTTCATTTGCAGTGCATTGTTTTAATGTCAGCAACCTTTCCCTTTATTCCAGCTTGGCTGGCAGTGCTCCCCTAGGCATCAAAACATGGACAATTAAAGCCCCCTCTATCATGCTGGGAGCCAATGATTTCCTTCCCTTGATACAGTTCATCACCGCATGCCAGCTGCTCTTACCATCATAACAACCTTCCTTTCTCCAAGAGAGTGCAGTCTCCTGGTAGGCTGCAATGACCGTGACTCCATTTGTTGGCTGGCAAGGGGTGTTCACACAGCATGAGGGTTTTTACCTTCCTTTTTACTATGTTGCATTAGGGCTCTGTCAGCCTGAATAATGGCAATCCCATGGTCGCTATTCACCCTGACTCTCCTGTTATGCCCAGCAATGAGCTGATGTCGTAGCAGTGGCAGGGCATCCATGTTATTTGGAAAATCCTACTTCTTTAGCAGAACTTCCAGCAGATGTCTCGTAAAATATGTAATAGTATTTGAAAACTACCCACACTTGCTGAGGCATTGAAAGCCAATAAACGTGGAACCCCGCAATGCTTTTTTACAGAGCAGAACTGTACTTGTAGTCGTCATAGTACGCAATGAAACCAAGCAATTAAAGTTCATTAGAAAAGGTGGTGAGAAAACGATTGTTACTATCAGAATATGAACCGTGAAGTGAGTTCTCATAAAAAGCTCCGCTCACTTTCTGTAAACAATCAAAGAGATGAATAAAAAGCCCAGAGGATTCTGCACTGTCACCAATGTATTCTTGCGCTTTAGACTGCTTGCAATCTATTCTTGAAGCATTGAGTCTCTGAGATGCCCAGAGGGCAGCCTTTATAACCAGAAATCCTGGTTTTCATCTTCTTATAAAGACTCTGTACATACACACTTTTGTTTATATGTACAGTCAAACCTCGATTACTCAAAAGCCTCATTTGCCCAAAACCAAGCTCATGGCCTCTGACACAGTCACTGGACTAAAAATCCCATTACTTATTTGACCCCAATTTCATCTGAATTGAGTCAATATCCTCCATTTCATTTGGATAATAAGGGTTTGACTGCATTTCCTTTCCTTTTATGTGAAGTGTGAGCCCTGGTATTATTTATGCTATTTAAAGCTGTATCTTGACTTTTAATCAGCAGAAGCATAAGGAAGAGTGAACTGGTTAAAAGAGTTGTGCAAAACTTTATTTAAGAGGCAGAGAAATTGTGTGTAAGTCCGTGGGGTATCTTTATGGGTATGAAACGTTATACAAAAAATTCATTGGTGTCTGTCCTCACCCTCTTTCTCTTTTCAATAGGGTTTAGCATTCCCTGCCCGCTGCTCAGAGTGTGCGATTCAGCTGAGGATGGCCTCCCTCAATCAGGACATGCTAAGCACAGTTAGACTCATAGACACTAAGGCCAGAGGGGGTCGTCATGATCTTCTAGCTCTAATCTGACCTCTTGCACATTGCAGGACGTAAAGCCTTGCCCTCCCACTCCTCTACTAGACCCCTCGCCTCTGGCTGAGTTACTGACGGCCTCAAATCATTATTTAAATTTCTGCTGCCCTTTACTCATACAATGAGGATAGCAACATTTCGTTACCCCAGCTTTCCATACTAACGTGATCTGTAACCCAACACCAGCCACACGTGATCACGCTGGCAACGCAGTGCTGTCTGTGGATACCTAGGCAGAGTAGGTGTGTTCATGCAAATACGGTCTGGTCCCGAAGGCTTTCCCTCACAGCTCCTCACTAGATGTCAAGGGAGAGCTTATTCCGACCTCGCTTACAAAATAGTTATAACTTTTGCCCATTATTGACCTGGGCCGTAGCTGACCTAGAAGTGAAAAGCTCCCTATCCCATTAGCAAGTTAACATTTTTCCAAAGCGGGTTTGTTTTATAAACATACAGCCATTTTTTTATACACCATGAATGTGTGCCTTTGCACAGCCAGCTCTTCTTGCTGTCTTAATGGAACTTGACAAGATTCCTTATTCCCCCATTCATTCATATGAGCTGGATCCTTAGCACCTGGCCATTCTGATATACTTTTGATATACTTTAATAATATTTATAATATCATATTTGTCTGATATACTTGTCAGAAAAAGAGGAGTGCAAATGTAAACCTCAGATTTTTATTTATTTTGCTTACCGGGATTATGAAGTTTATTTCTCATTAGTCAACCAGGTTACCATAACTCAGATACACTTTGGCCTTTTTAGTAACGTGGGTCACAGCTTAAAAGTGAGGTTCCGTAGAGAGGTGTTTCATCAGACAGCCAAGATAGTGCACACCACCTATATTTCCATATGCAATCAATACACACTACCTCACCGCTCTTTCAGGCTCAAATAACATCCCTGTGGCACCTGTAGCAAGTATTTACCTCTCAAAGTAACATTACAATAGTTGTTCGGGTATTTTTGGCTTCTTTTTCTGCAGATGTTGGAGACATCACATGACCATCTAGCTCACTGTGGACCTGTCGGAAGTGCTCCATAAAGTACAGTTAGGGAATCACTGACAGATTTATGGCAAATGACATTATCGTTACAAAACATGGCATGTTGACTGGATTACATAATAACCTTGACTTTTTTACATTCACAAACTGAATTCATTTGAAGGACACCCCTCCCCCACCCACGGACCCGGGGCTCTGCAAGCAGGAAAGGGATGGTATGGGGGGGCCAGTGGGATGTGCAACATTTCTCTCTGCATGCAGGGGAAAAAGGAAAGGAAAATTGAATATAGAGAGAGATTGTGCATTCTAAAGGGTCTACTGAAAGGGACCATGGGGCAGGTGGCACCTGGAAATTACTGCGTGTTGCTCTAGTAAAGCAGCACTAACAGAGAGCCAGGACAGCGCATCTGCAGAGACGCAGGACGGCCACAGGTTTCTGTGCACGGGCAGATCCCAGAGGTCTGCGCAGATCTTGCGAATCCACAGAATTTGTGAGCCAGACCCTAATTTCTTCCTCTCCCACCCCCAAAAGTTGAATTTACAGGAAATTATGCATGGAGAAACCTGATGATGTTTCCTGCACCTGATGTGGGCCATCACCTGGATCTTCATGGAGGGGTATAATCTGTTCCCATGTTATTCCAGGTATGCTAGGAAACATGCTATTATCGATCTGCCCAGTAAAACTTGGTGATCATTCCACATGCCTGGAGCTCACTCCAGGAGAGATCAGGATGCTCATGAAACTCAGACCAAAATCTTGGTCTGGCACGTGCCATTTTACATTATTGATTACATTATTCATTCTTATATTTATTACCTTGGATTAAATAATTCTGTGGGTATTGAATGAGCAAAGTGTTCATTCGGAGGCTGAATATGAAAATCGGCCTCCTTCTGGACTACATTTTCTTTGTGACATACTCACAATAACATAGCTCTTATCGCTCACTTTACAAAAGAGGAGAAACATTTGAGGCAAAAGACACTTTCCCGATATCATCCAGCAAACCAACGGAAACCTGAGACTTGAACCCAGAGTCCCAGTCTCGGGCCCAGCCCACTAGGCCACACTACCTCACATACTAGTTATACAGCATGCTCCTGTGGTAGATTTCTGCACTGACTGCTCAGTTATGTTGGAAAACATCACTGCAGGAAACATGTGCTGGCTAATTATGAATGTGCTCTTCTTGCTGTCCAAAGCCCTGTGCCTAGGGCACTCTCTTTGGATGTGGGAATGCCAGTTCAAGTCCCTGCTCTGCATCAGGCAGAGATGGGTTTCTCCCTACTCCCCCGCCCAGGTGAGTGCCCTGACCATTGTGCTAAAAGTTATAAGGGCAGCAGCTTCCCCTCCTCCTCCATTCTTCTTGAAAAAGGACTGACCTGGTGTGAGTGCCTGACTCCAGGGAAGGGTGTGTGGTTGTCAGTCCTGAGGAAAAGGAGATGCCTAACTCCATCTGGGAGGTGGGACTTAGGACTCGCTCGTCTCCTCAGCATTTCCTACTGGCTAGTTCAGGTGGCTACCCGCTCGGCATGTTGATTTCTGTGAATCCCATTTCTAGGTCCCTACCTCCAGGGAGCCTGGACACCCACCTCAGGATTGGGAATTCCCTTAGGCAGCAGGCACCCAAAAGTTAGGGGTTGCAGTTCCTACGTCTCCCTTGTGAATCCCACCCTTAGGATCATCAAGGAAGAATGGCAAAGCATGCAGTGAAATTTTTTAACAAGTTCTTGACTCTGAACAATGTCTAGATAAGCCCAATGACAGAGAATATGTAGATTTTATATTTTAACAGGCAGGGACAGCAGGAAGTTGCTACAGACACATTTTCTGTGTAAATCTGTCTGTAGGTTTTAGAGCCTGCGTCATCTGTGTCTTAATATGCAAAGCATTCCACCCACGTAATGAGAACGCTTTGCATTTCCACTGCATTCCATTTTTTTCTACACATCAAATATTTAATAAGAATTAGCATCCAGTCATACTCTCCACCCCACCCCACCCCCACGAAATTTGTCAATTTCTACAGAAGCCACCAACAATTTGCTTTTCAAAGTGTATTTTTGAAGGTTAAGTTGAAAAGTTCTATGTGTGTTTCCAAGCAGCTTGTCCTGGTCCTTTTCAGGTCCACTGTGATTAAGAAAAAGAAAGACAGATAGCAAAGACAATGTAAACTGATGCTGGGAAAATAAGCCCATCTCATTAGTCATCATGTCAGTTACAGTATCTAAGGAACAATTTCATAGCAATAGCATATTTATTTGATGCTGCACAAACTACCTGGGCTCACTGTTATTGGTGGCATTTGCTCTTAATGTTCAAAGTACCTCTTTAACAAAATGGCACTCCATAAAAATTTAGTGTGTTCCTACTGTAATTAAAAATCCCTAGTCATTTTTGCATTTATGATATAAACTATAATAGCTGTAAAATCCTGCAATTAATTTGCGCCAACATTTCATACTTGAGAAATTCTCATTACAAATTTCATTACTGATTCACTTATCTGTAATTTGTCCTATATAACCTAAAGAATATTAACAAATTTAGTCACTTTTGCTCTATTAAAAGCTAAATATAAAAGTCTTTCACCTCACAAGCCAATCATGATCACATTCCAAAATCTCCTCCAAAATGGTGAATTGCACAAAAACGGGCTAATCTGTGTGGAATAGACATTGTAAGTGTAATGCAAAGCCATTTGGAAGCTAGGTGATGAATCCTGAACTAATTCATTTGTGGCCTTGTCACTTAAAAAGCACTAAGGGGGTTGAATGTCTCACAAAACAGCTGTGGGAGCTACATAGGCTCATCTAAGGGCAGAATTTGGTCCTAAGACTGGGAAAAATAAAAGAGGTTGAGTGTGTCAGTCTAAGTGCAGGAGGCTGCAATTTTCTTTTTGCTCACTTCAGCTTTCTTCCCTACTTCCAACACGCCTGTCTTGTATTATGCTGTAATTTCCCAATGTTTTTCCGGGCTATGGAACCTTTGGAAATGCTTGTTTCTATGCCTCATTACACTGGCACAATTGCTATATTTTCCTCCAAACAAACTACCCTATTACCACTGCTTAAAGCAGAATGAAACAAGAGGAACTGCTCTCACTGCATCAGTCAACGAACAGCTGCTTATCCCAGCCATGGAGAGGAGGAGGGAGCTAGCCTTATTCTTTTAGCAGAGAAAATGGAGTTCAGCTCATCTCTGCTCCCCCTTACTTTATCCTTTGGCTACTACTAATTATTACAGCATGACCATATAGATACTGAGAACTGCTGTTGAAATCCTCCCCCAGGTCTTTATCTCCTCATGGCTTCACTTGCAGCTCCTTTTCTAGGATCTCCTCAAGGGACAGCCCTCCAGGCTCCAGCCTGTGCCAAGTATGCTAGAATGCTGCCACGAACTCTCTCGCCAAGCACAAAACAATGCAACCACATGACCACTATCCTCCAAGATTTTCCTCGACTCCCTATTCATTTCCGAATCCAGTTCAGATTTGTCCCCATTTTAAAATCCACCATCATGGACTTGTTAGAACCTCCTTCACAGACCTTCTTCCATTTCTAGTTCCTTTCCTGAACTGCCACTTGTTTAGCACCAGCCTCCTCTCTCCCTTCTCTGGCCGGTACTACGCGCTTGCAGGATCACATTCCAAACTGTGCTCGTATTAAAGGGCTGCCAAAGTCTTCCATGTGATGGAGATGTTGTATTTCAAAACTGCATGAAGCTGAGGCACAGCAGTTACTGCAATGGTCAAGCTATTTGGAGAAGGGAGGAGCTGAAAACCAGATCTGTCAAATAATAATATGCTTCTGCTATGAAGGACATATCTTATAGGTGCCAAAAGCCCCAAACACATGGCTGCTGTGGGCGGATGGTAGCAACATGAAGAACTGACCCTGCTCAAGGGACTGTGTATTGCCCTATGCCACATGCAGCTTCAATGGGGATGGGTTTGTGGGGGGAAAAGGGTGTATCCTGGCTCTACTAAGCCACAAAGTTGACATGGGTGAAGCATTGGCTCTATCCGGTACTCTGCTTCCAGTAGTGGCTGAAAAGCACCCAGGAGGGTATCCTAAGACCGACTGATGTTCAGGATGGGGGAAGAGTTTTGTCCTTCTTCAGACCACGACCCAAGTATAACTGTTGCATCCAGTGAGTTTGCAGATAGCATTACACAAGGGCTCTGAGGCATAAAAAGCCCCACACATTTCAGGGGGGACCAATGCAGATGCCAATAGTAGTGCAAGTATCAGCATTTGTTAACTATTTCCTGGCTCACCAAAAGCATATAAAAAAGGAGAAAAAATATATTATGGCGATCTAAACTATGGGAAGGCCTTTAATCTCATAAGGCAGGGCGTAATGGGGCACCGTTCGTTTCTGTTTACTGACTCAGCTCTCAGAAACTTTTGAAACACAGAATAAGGGCTTACGCAAAGCCTATTAGCACCAGTGGAAAGACCTCTATCAACTTTAGCGGACTTTGGTTCAAGCCCCTAGAGCACATCTTGAACGGTGTTGAAGAACAAGGCTCACTGCAGGTGACTTTGACTGTCTGTGATGGAACAATCCCCTTGGAATGCACAATATGGGCATAATGTCAGTCACTGAGTTTCAACAGAAGTATATTCACAATAAACAATGATTCATACATACATGTGCTTCCCCATCCCTCACAGCAGAAAGCACTATATCAGCGTTTTACTGGCATTTAGAACCACATTCCTTTTATTCTAATTTGTAATTAACTTTTACAAAATTAAATTGGGAGATAGAAAATTACTATTCTAACATAAATAATCTTGCGGCTGGAAATGGCAGCTTTAACACAATCAACAATACAGTTCATAAATGAAAGAAATGTTGTCATACTTATTACTTCTGTGTGCTCCATCTTTTATGGAATATTACAGTGCAAATTGAAATTTTATATGATTTAATAAACCTCAGAAAGATATTATCACCGAGTAACCACATAACTGTAACAAATTGTACTCTTCTCTTATTACAAAGCTCTCCGTCTACACAGAGTTCTCTTTCATTATCCAAACCTTGGCTTTTGACAAAACAGATACTATTAATGTGAATCTTGTGAAAAGTACATTCACAGAGCTGCAATGCTTCAAAAATATGGTGCTTAGTGCTGTAAAGTGGGAGATAGGTTTTTGCTTTTCTTCATCTATGAATCAACACTGCAAATAAGTTATCCAGCTGACTTTGCCATTGCCACATAGTAAAACAGCAGCAAAAGTAAAAAAAACCACAGATATGTGGACACGTTTGACGTTTTGTATCAAACTGACAGACGCTAAAAGGGAATATTAGAGAGACAAGATTGGTGAGAGAGACAAGCTTTTGAGCAACACAGAGCTCGGTCTCGCTCACAAACAGAAGTTGCTCCAATACAAGATATTACCTCACCCATCTTGTCTCTTTAACATCCTGGGACTGACCCGGCAACAGCTCCACTGCTCACTAAAATGGAATAACAGACCGAAAAATACAAGCAAGAGAAAGGTTTACTGGCCCTCCAAATCTTTGGTTAGTTTTCAGAGATACTCATTTAAATTTAAAGTTTCTTTGTTTTAGGTGCACTAGAGTTAATGTTTATAGCCCCCTCCTCCTTGCCATTTTTAAGATTTCTAGCTCACCTAGGAATTCATTAGGTTTTACTAGAAATAGCAGATAATGCAGTGGTCTGCTAGTGTGATCCCAAACCACTGTCTCAGAAAACACAGAGAGATCATGTGTTCATAAAGGATGTCTGGCAACCTCTTTGCAGTTGCATTCTGATTGGCTACCAAGATATAGCATAGCTGTCTCTTCTGTTGTGTTTATATTTCTTTAGCAAATTGGTGCAATTTCTTGAACTTCTTGCAAAATGTCATATACCCCGTTTTTGTAGCACTGACGGTCTTGCTGGATTATCTGACATCAATGCTTATCTGCATTCGCTGAAGGGAAGTATTAGATAGATCAAGTGTCTGCATTATATGCCTCATAAGTGTACTTTAAAAATGACTACAAATAAACATAGCAAAATGGTTCTGAGAAAATAATTGAATGCAACATTTTCAGTTGTTTTATTTTCTGTACAGAAGATGAAAATAGTGGATATAAGTAGGGTGTCTTGGCGAGGCTAAGAAATTACTATTTGTTTTTACCCTTTGCTTCTGAATTCTGAAATTGATCTTCCATTGATATTCTTGTACTAAATTACTGGCCTCTGGAATATAGACGTTTACCCCCAAATTCAGGCCTGAAATGCATTTTCTTTGCTTCCAATCAATTTAGAAATTACATTTATGGATTACCTTTGGGAGAGAATGAACCCTTCATTCATAATACATAAGCTCTACATTTTTAATGACAATGTTCTGGGGTGCAATCCAGACAAGTGAAGAGTTGTGTCACCTCTTACCCTGCAACCCCGAATGTCTCACAAGGCCTTGCTCCTGTAGCTCTCTGCATGGAACATCCACGGTCAGCTGCAAGGATGCACTCTACGTCTATGTGTTGGACAGCCCTGGTCCAATGTTTTTTATCCCAGAGCCTGCCTGCAATACAACAGATTTGCATGGGTCTCCACCCGCCTTGCTTAACAACTAGTAAGGTGAATCCACAATCTCCTCAGCCCCAAAAGTTCTCAAAACGTGTGTTCTGAATCTCCAGTCATTTCCTGGAACAATCAGAGGAAGGTTAATGTTCATTGTGCTTTTAAAGAGTTGGTATTCCCTGGTCTGTAACTGGAGTTACCAAACAGCTCAGTTTAAAACCTGCACTGGATCGGGTTAGATTACAAATAAAATAAGTTTATTTAGGATATGTCTACATTGCAGAGTGAACTTGACTTACTTAAAGTTGCTTTTCACCTGCCAATTTTTAGAAGTCACTGGATCGTGTCCACACCACACTCCTTGTGCCAGGCTCGTGCATCCACACTCACCACGATTGTTTTGGCAGTCAAAGCAGAGCACTAGATTGCTATCCCACAGTGCAACTAGCTGTGGTGGCTGTTGGGATGAGTTTCATTGTCCCATGATGCAACGCTCCTTCCCCCTCTCTACTTCCCCCAAGCAAACAGGAAACCGATTTTTGCACCTTTTGTTTATGCTGAGCGCTCGCCGTTGCTGCAGAAACATGGAACCAGCTCAACTCTGCACTATTATTGTGAGCGTCACAAATACATTGTGGTTTATCATGGAGTGTTTTCAAAGAAAAGTGAGAATCTGAAGCACAGGCAACTGCGATGCCACTGAGGCTGCCCTGCTACAAGCGGAACAATTCCTGATTGCTGCAGGCCATAATGCATCATCTGCAGTCTGTGGAGCGCCAGTTCTGGTCCCGGGAAACAAGCACAGACTGGTGGGATCACATCATTACGCAGCTGTGGGATGATAAGCAGTGGCTGCAGAACTTCTGTATGTGAAAGGCCACTTTCCTTGAACTTTGCTCAAAGCTGGCCCCATCCCTGAAGCGTGTGAATACTTGCGTGAGACAAGCTCTGACGGTGGAAAAGTGTGTGGCCATTGCTCTGTGGAAGCTGGCAACCCCCAACTGTTACCACTCAGCTGGGAATCACTTTGGAATCAGGAAATCTATTGTGGGACCTGCCGTGATTCAAGTGTGCAAGGCCATTAATAGACTTCTGCTACGAAGGCTAGTGATTTTGAGAAACATGCAGGACATAGTGGATGAGTTTGCTGTGATGGGGTTCCCAAACTGTGTGTGTATATGGGGAGGGGGCACTGATGACACACACACCCCTATCTTAGCACCTGCCCATTTCTCAACTGAGTACATAAACCGCAAGAGGTACTTTTCCATGGTTATGCAGGGCCTTGTGGATCACAGGGGTTGTTTTACAGCTATCTATGTGGGGTGGCCTGGAAAGGTGCGTGATGCATGCGTATTTCAGAACACAGGGCTGTTCTCTAATATGCAGGTGGGCAATTTCTTCCCAGACCAAAAAATTCACATCAGGGGTGTGGAAAGGCCAACAGTGATCCTGGGGAATCCTGCTTACTCCTTGCTCCCTTGGCTAATGAAGCCAAACACCAGGCACCTTGACAGCGACAAGGAGCATTTTAAAACAGGCTAAGCAGTTGCAGAATGGTTGTTGAATGTGCGTTTGGGCGTTTAAAGGCCAGATGGAGAAGTCTCTTAACTAGGCTGGACATGAGTGAAAAGAACCTCCCATCAGTGATATCTGCATGCTGTGTTCTTCATAATGTGTGTGAAGCGAAAGGGGAAAGGTTCCCCCAGGGTTGGGCTATGGAAACAGAAAGACTGGCAGCCAGTTATGAGCAGCCAGATGCCAGCAATATGCTGAGAGCTAACCACATAGCGCTTTGCATTAGGGAAGCATTGAAAACCAGGTTCTGCAATGAGATGCAGTAATGATTTCTGTTCCTGTATGTTATGTGCCTTTGCTTAAAATCCCCCCTACCTTTGATATCAGTACCCTCCAAATCCCTCCCAAACAAGATATGATTAAATAAAGAGACATGTTGAAACGATGCAAATTTTTATTTATGAACATTTATGTCGCTGGTGGCGGGGGGCCTAGTGTTCATGCACAGTCTCAAGGAGTAGCGTGGTTACTTGCAGGCCATATCTTAGCAAGGCCACCACTGCTTTCTCCTCATTTCCACCGGGGTGAAATGCACTACATACTGCAGCCTGGCCATTGTCCTTCGAGACTGCTTGGGGGTGAGGGAAGGGAGAGGGCAGAAAAGCCATAGGTGGAAGAGCATGATGGAGGGGCTGTAGTGGGACTCTGTCCAGCTGATGCACCTCCTGAAGTTCCACAAGCCACTGAAGAATGTCTCCTTCATCGTGCGTGATTCACAGTGTCGTACTGAGATCATGTACCTCTTCGACTCTCCCTGTCGGTGTTCTGGGACAAGGTCATCTGCCACGCTTGGAGCTCTGCCTCTGTGGCCGTGAAGGCATTCATAAGCTTGCCAAACATGTTGTCTCTTGTTTTTTTTTCCTTTTCATAATCTGGAATAGTCTTTCCACAGTAGTTCAAGCGGGCTGGGCTAGGGCCGAGGTGTCTACAGAAGGAAAAGAAGTGCACAACGTTGCCATTGTGAGCAGACACAGGGAAATGAAAGAAATGCAACAATGTATAAAAAACTCCCCTTGCTTTGCACAAGGGTAAGACAGACCCTCATTCCATTCCACACATCCCAGAAGGGTCGGCTCGCTGTGCCGTTGCAGAGATGGTAAGCCAGGGCACTTCATTCTGTTTTAGGAAGGATTTAAAAAGCTCATTTCAAATGCCCAGTATGAGAGGGGTGCCTGGGCACCACAGTTTAATTAAGATGATCATTTTGTCACGAGGTGGCACAGGGGATCCCCTTTCCTCCACCCCTCCCTCACCTTAAAAAAGAACATATCTGCTAAGAAGAAAAAAAAATATTCACCAGATGTGCCTTCCCCAGGATCATTAGTGCTGTCCTGCATGCTGCTGAACTGCTCTGGGGTCAGGAATAGGCCCTGACTGTCTGAGAGAAGGGACACCCTGCTCTCCTGCACCCTGGTTTCCTCATCCTCATCCACATCCTTGTCCCTAGAGTGGGATGGAGAGGAGGTATTGATGCTGTGTGGCAGCACCATGGTGGGTCCCCACTGAGAATGGCATGCAGCTCCCCATAGAAGCGGCATTTTTTGGGTGGGGAGCTAGAACAGTTGTAAACTTCCTTGGCCTTTTGATATGCCTGACATAGCTCCTTGATCTTCACACGGCACTGCTGCGCGTCCCTGTTGTGACCCTTCTCCAACATGCCCTGGGATATCTTCCCGTAAATATCCAAATTTCTTTTGCTGGCTCTGAGCTGAGCCATAATGGACTCCTCACCCCAAAGACTGATGATATCTAAGACCTCTGGTTGACTCCATGTTGGTGCGTGTTTGGGCCTTGCAATAGCCATGAGGAGTTTAGATACAAACTCCTACCATGCTATCAAGACAGAAAATGAAAATTGAAATTTTTCCGGGGCATGAGGGGCAGTGCCATTTCTGGGTAGTGCGACCACATAACAGCACAGCACGAATGTCCAGAGTGGTCACAGTGGGGCATTGTGGGATATCTCCTAGTGGCCATGCATGTCAAATTATGTTACGCTCTGTCTATATTGACACAAAATTGAACCAATGGAATTGAATTAGGCGCTATGCCACTTGCGGAGGTGGTTTTATTACGTTGACTTTTGTTGTGTGTTAAATCAACAGGACTGCCATGCCACTGTAGACGCAGGCTTTCCGAGATTGACATAAGTGACGTTGCGTCGACCTCCGTCACCAGTGTAGACCAGGCCTGAATTACGAAGAGATAAATTTTAATGGAGTACAAGTATAAATATTAAAGTCAGAGACGGTTACAAGAGAAATATCCCTTTCTTGAAGATAAAACACATTTTAGTAACTAAAGCTTAACAAGCTAGACATTGTTCACGGTAAAATCCTTACTACGTTTCCATCAGGATGGCTAACTAAACTTCTGGGTCAGGATCTATCGCCCCAAATTCAAAAGGCTTCTTAGGTGAAAGATAGATAACTTGGAGTTTTTTGGCCCCTTTCTTACAGTCCAATGAATCTTTGAAATGGATTCTTTTGAGGGATACCCCCAGATAAAAGTCTATTTCCAGCTGGGAGGTAGGCAACATGGAGTCATCTTGAAGAAAGTTTCCTGCTGCTTCCTCCCCCCTGGAGTTGTGTCTGCTGAAACGCACATATTTTAGTTCCTGCCTCCAAATGATTGTCAATCTTCTCCCCCGCCATGATCTTGTGAGGTTTATCTCTATACCTTGTTAGCTTGATGGGTCTGTTTACATGATATATAAATACATTCTCATGGTCTTCCAAAGTACTTTGGAAGTAACTCCCCAGGCAGGAAACCACATACCTTTCCTAGGGTGGTGTAATTCCTGCTTGGTCTACAAACACATTTTAAGAATGATAATAATCAGTTTATGTCCATAACTTTGCATCAGTTTCTTGCATCTACATTACATGATGAAATTTATAATTAGTAAGTCATGAGCTCTTCACTGACACTTACCAGATATATTTCATGCCATTAAAGAGTTGGGATATATTTGAACGGGTTAAGCCAGCTGCAGTTCATTACCAGATATCTCAGTACCCCTTGCCCTCTGCCCTCAGGCTGTTCTTAATGTCACATAGACCTTCACTGATTTTATAACAACACTATTATCCAACACACTTTAATTTCAAATTAATTCAAAATAACTCCCACAATGACTCTCTGCATTCAGAATTGCAGAAGCATAGATCTGGAAGTAGGCAGAGTCTGTTAAATTAAGCTATACTTGTGGTTACTGCTAATGAAAGCACAAAACTGCTCCCAATTCTTTACATGCAGCCTGGATTTATTTCCAGACAGTAGAACTAGTTTTTTGCTGGCCTATGCCTGATAATTTGTCATTAAAAATGGGATACAGCAAAAATTGTACAAAATCAAGTTGGTATTTTTCATTTACAATAAATAAACAGTGCAAATAAGTTTAGCCCAAAGGAAAATCCATAGTTTGGCTATTGCTCAAGGCAGAGCCCATATCATTTTATTATTAAACGTATCCATTACATCAGCACATAGCCCATGGTGCTGGGTGTGTACAAACCCATAGGGCCATGTGTTCAGTTGGTATAAATTAGCATAGCTGCCAATGACTTCAGAGAAGCAACACTTATTCGCACCCGCTTAAAATCTGGCTCCTAGGCTCCAATTCAGGAAAGCATTTCTACTCAGGAAAGCATTTAAGCACATGATTTAGTACTTTGTTGAGACAGGACCATAATGCTAACCCAATGGGGCTTTGATCCTGATTGGGGTCTGCAGGTGCTATTATAATCCACGTACCTAATAATAATAAACTAAAGGATAGACACATAACTGGAATTTAGAACTTGTAAGAATCATATATGACTATGAAATAGAAAAGGCTTTGCAAAGGTACTACAGTGGCCTTTCTATCACTCTGCCTGAGCCTCATAGCATGTATACACATGAACTTCACAGAAAGCACGGTATAAAAAGTGTATTTTCTATAATCCAACACCAGAAATCTTGCCCCAATTTTCTTAGGGTCTCCATGTGCAACTCTGATTCATGTTGAGTAATGCTTACTCACCTGAGTAGCCGCACTGAAGCCAGTGCAACTGTTCATGTGAGTAAGTGCTCCTCCACGTGAGTAAGGGTTGCTGAATGAAACGCACAGGTTCAAAATGACCCTAGCGTACATCAGTGTTTTCATTGAGGCATAGCCTGAAGCTTTTTTGTTGAGGCTACATACTTGAGAACAAGGTGACGTTTCTTTTCTTTGACAATTTTATTGATGATATTTCCACTTCAGGTTCTAACAGATCAGCCTGCGTTAAGAAATGCAATTGAGTACTGAAGAGCTTCTAAACCTGAAGGAGGAAAGTGTCTCTTGCCTCTTCAGAATTACCAGGTACTCAAATGATAAAACTGTCAAAAGCGTTACTTAACATCGTTGTCTGCATCATAATCTGTTTCTCAGTAACACCGGGTCTGAGTTGCAGTAATAGAATTAATTATACTTCATTTTGCTGTCTTTAACAGTATTGACCAAATTTAAGAACAAATGAGAAGCGCTTATCAAGCTTGAAGAAAATAATCCATCAGTGGCACAATTTAAATTCTCTGCAGTTCTCTTATTAATCAAAGTAACACTTACTATCCTATCTCCACTTCCCATTAACAGTCATTAAGCACTGTTGCTGATTGAAGCAATTTCTTTAGGGATCTCAACCTCATTTTTAAGAGAATCTTCTACTGTGGAAAACAATATCATATAGGAACAGTGACTTCAAGAGAGGAAGAAGGTTCTTCAATCATGTTCTGACCTTGACATTCTTCTGCAGCAGAAGTTCACAAAGTACACAACCAAGATGTTCCAAACTTCTGCTCTGTTTCCTGTGGCAGGAGTGGTGCCCTCCTATTAAGACTGAAGGGAAACTCTGTTTTAAAAGACAGTGTTAGACAATAGGTTAAGCATCTCAGAAGATTGTACCAAACTGCCTTGGTAATTATTATTTTATAGATCGTTCATACTCAGCAAAAATTTCATGAGATAGCTCATTCCACAGCCTTATGTCAATACTAGGAAAATTCAAAGCAGTGATAAATCTCAGAGGCTAAATGATATAGATAGGATTTCTGTGGTTTACCTTTTCCCCTTTATAACCAGTGTCACAGATTGATATTTTTTGTCAGCATGAATGCAGCTTCTGTTTGGAAGTGTCTCCAGAGAGGAAGCATAACATGTGGCTCTAACATGCAAGGACAGGAAGTCACTGTGTTATGAGCACAAGCAAAGGTAGTTTGAACCTGTGCATGTGTAGGGTTGAAGTTACATTGTTTGACCACTGTAATGCCAATATTTGCAATCAGCATCAGAGGTGGCACGCATAAGCATGCATGGTAACAACGAGCATGTTTATTTTGGTAACTAGTGTGCTTCTACACACTTTCAAAGTATTTATTCTGTGGATGGGGCTTTGCGCATCCCTTTCACAGCACTGCGGCTCACTGTTCCTATAAGGCTTCACTCTTGAGGACCGGAATCATCGTCACCCACTTAAGAAGCTTTCCACAGAACACTGGACATGGCTCCCTTTGGAAGAAACCAGTTTTCTCTTTTTCAATCAGCAAGAAAAGACAAAGTTGAGTATGGCCTGGGGGACTCAGAAGTAGTTTGGGTTCTATTTACAATGACAATCCTGAACTCTAATATACGTTTAATAGATGTTTAAAGGAGAGAGACATTTCATTGCATCACAACGTCAGCCCAGCAAAATCCATGTTTCAAAGATGGGGCACAAATAATGATGCAAGGTTGGCTTTGCTGTTTCTCATTCTCTCCTCATTGAAGGGCTGTGGTGTCCCAGAGACCAGAACTCTTTTGGACTGGCCACTTTCCCTATGTGCCCACATATCTTCTGGCATTTTTGTTCTGCTGAAAAGACCTTCCAAAACATGGATTCTTCTTGCCTGATGTAGTGATGTAAATGCCATTTGCAAACATCACAAAGCCACCTATCCAAACCTGCAATGTTAAACCTCATGGTTCATACTTTGTTGCAAAGTTCACCATTCCTAATGTTGAGTCCTATTCCCTCTTTCCAAAAGTAAGGTGGAATTGCTTCCACACCACATCAAACCCCTACGACTATAGGGCAAGAGAAAACAAGAAGGAAATCCAGCTGGACTTATGGCAGTGCACCCAGCCAGCTCCACAAAAAAAGTATTTTTATATTGAATGAAAACACAGAGCAATGTTGGAATTTGATGGCCATGCTGTTTGCTGATTGTACTCGATAATCTAGACAGCAGATTGCAGTGTCATGTTGGTGGAATTCAACTCAGAATGAATTTGATCCACTCAAGGTACAAAATACCACTTAGCTTCTTATATGGCTAAACATACGAATCCAGGCTCTGCAAAATGAAATGCTAAGCTAGATTTTGGATCAATGTAATACCTACTCCTGTTAAAGCACTTAAAAAGGAAAACATGTACAAAGTGTCCCATTAGGCTGACAAATTTACAGCACTATGAATAGAAAAGCAGAATAAGGCATTGGGTTTAAGGACTATGAATGGATTTTAGGTCTGTAGCATTTCATCTGTATGAACAAGGTTAAGAGAGCCTATCACAGCTCTTCCTGCTATTTATCAAATCTACATACAAGTACTGCAGACGTGTATTAAGTGGCAAAATACGGACATTACAATATATAAGCAAAGAAATTATGGAGTGAATTATAGGATATACTGGAGAACTGAATTAAAGCATTTGGGAGCATACGACGTTTATGCCTGAATTTGTACATATGTAATTTGCAGTGATGCTAATGATCATTATGGGGGAAATCCTGCATCCTCTGTCTCATTCATTGGCACGTATGCCCTGAAAAGCCAGAGCCATAGGCACTCTGCTGCGTGGGGTGGGCAGCAAGCATGAAAGAGTCAGTCTAATTGAACTCTGCCCCGTGTGCTATTGAACTCCCTGTGGCAGCAGATGGGCTTCGGACATGGCCAGTGGATTCATGAACTACATGGATCCACTTGATAACACCTGTAAGGCACCAGGTATGCTCAGAGACTGCTGCTCTGTGATTAGGCTTTGGCATGGGGAAGGATTGCAGTTCACCAAACCCCACTAAAGCTCTTGATGCCACGTCCATTTCCTTGTGCCTTACGTATGGGACAAAATTGTTGCACAAGGGACAGATCCTGAGCTAGTGTAAACTGTCACTGTAAATTACTATTGCAAATTGTCACCAAGTTCAAAGGTCCATTGGTGGAAATGTGGCTGATTCCATTTAAGAATTACCAAAAACATCTTCGAAAAAATGTCTGGGGAAGATATGCAGGATGGTTGTGCACATAGAAGTCTGTTAACCCTCTCGTTTCCCTAAGGAAGTTTAGTACTGTGTGTAACTACTGTAACCCAGACAAGCTGAAGAATAGAAAACAAAGTCACTAACAGGAGCCCCGCTATCAAGTAATTTACACTATAACACCCACATTTTCCTGTCATCTTGCTAGGGCACTTGGATTGCAGCAGCTATGTATCCTAATAATTTAACTCATTGGATTACGTAGCCTGTTAGTCAAGGAAAACTGTTGGGAATGCTATGTTCCTAGTCTAGCCAAAGAAGGGTGTTTGTTTAACTACAATGATATTTTACAAAAAGGAAGCACGTTTAGAAACCAGACGCACATAGCTATAGATATTTTCATCTTATTAAAATGGACAGATATATGACAGGGCAAGGGGGGGAAGGCAATTTTTATTCTTTTGCTTTTAATTTTTAATGTGAGCGCTGCATGAGGATAAGCAGTTCTATAGCATCTGACATAATCGAAAAGGCAAATATCTTTGCATAAAACCTAGAGTCAGATAATACTAAAGGTCACTTGCTTTATAACATTACAAACAGTTAATTTGTGCAAGAAGAGACAAAAGAGACAAAGGTAATTAAAATATACTAAAAAAAAATAAACGATTGTGGCTTTCAATTACATTGGAGCTAAGCAGCAACCATATTATTTCTGCAAACTATTTTCACTTAGCACAGTTCAGATGGAATTATTGCCCTGACCTTTCAAAAATGTGAAAGAGTGAATCAATACCCTTCCAGAAGCAAGATTGCAGAACTGGCCAGGCTGTAATGGTGTGTATTTCTACATCAGAAGGCAGTTGAAACCTAATTATCGTCAATCACATACAAGGTAGCCTCATGTACCGATGAGCACTGTGCTGGCTGTGTTTTACGTGCATGTGTATGTGTGTGCACATATAAGGCTATTCTCATGCCAATAGGGTAAGATTTAAAGGTGAATTATAGGGATTGTCACTCATTTACAATAACTAACACTGGTCTGTCAGAAACAGCAACCTGTAAATGATGTAGGACTGGCTGGCAGACTGCCATCCTCCAGTAGACCTTACAGCCAAGAATCACATTTTATTGTCGAGGTCATCTGAATGCTTACTTGGAGACACGCCATATATTATTCAAAAATAACAGGCAGCCAATCAGCAACATTTCTTAGTGCCTGAGGGCAACGTAAGAAACCCAATTTTGCTATGGAAGAAACAAAACCTATAATATAAATTTAAACACGTTATTTTTTTTCATTGCTTTTCTCTTTCATCTCACAGTGGAGTATTCCCTACAGTTCATCCTCAGCTGGTGTGAACTCATGCAGCTCAAACTGATTTAGGTGGAGTCACACTGATTTACGCCAGCTGAGGATCTAGCCCTAGAGAGTTTGAGAATGGCACATACTTCACTGTGACATGATTTGAATGGGAAACAAAACTTATTTGTACAAGCCATTCCATCATCATTCCAGACCTGAAGAGGAGCTCTGTGTAAGCTCGAAAGTTTGTCTCTCTCACCAACAAAAGGGCATCTAATAAAATATTGCCTCACCCATCTTGTCATTCCAACATCATGACATAGAAGATATGGGGCTTGGGAAATGTGCAGCACAAATTAGTAGGGCAGGCAAATCAATTCCTTTTATTTAGATTTATTTCAATTTATTTATTTATTTTATTTTAGATTTCCAAGTCAGTCCCATTGCTGGCTTGATTAAGAGAATTTTGAAATAATCAGCAGTAGAGCTACTAATGTTTTTAATCTAATTAATCTTTCCATATATCACAAAATGCTGAAACGTTCAAGTGCTCAATTTTAATCCATATCCTAAAGGTGGGAGCGCAACATTAATCTGATATACTTCAGTGCAAGAATCATAAGGTTATCAAACTGTGTTCATGGGAATAACATGGTTACACATATTGCAGCTCTTTTAAAATGCTATGTGGTGACTGTACAGGTCAGACAGTTTGCAAATGGTGGTGGGTTTCAGTAGGCTTTCTATGGTAATCATAGCACTCACAAAACTAAAGTGTTTGGTGTGTGTTTGTTAACACAGCAGTCAGGACATCTTCTATTTCATATCCTTTATGATCGCAGAAGCATTACAAATATACTGGGAACCATGAGTGCTCATCACACCTGTCTGTTGTTTGACATCTACCAGTAACAATGCTGGCTTTAAAGAAATAAAAAGATTCATTATGAGTCAATGATTCTTTTCCGAGGCGGCTGCCACCATTTGAACACTGCGTTCTGGGGTCATGTCTCTCAAACCAGGGAGCTTCTCCTGCATAACAGATGGTCTTGCAGTGCTTCTGCTACAGAGACACGTCTTCTGCCGGTCTTTCAAGCATTTCTAGTTCCATGGGATCCCTGCCTTAGCGGTAAATCATAGCACCTATCCTGCTCATACCCAGGATGCACATTCTGGTCAGAATTAATCCCAAATCAACAGGTGAGGCATAGTTGTTTTTAATATAATCCCTTTTCAGGGGTCAGTCAATAGTAAAATATGACAGCACTATGCCCTGTCATTATTCCATCTCCTGTTGTATTCTCCCTCAGTACACACAGAACGCCCTCTTACAGCTACTGAAGGGAAGGGGGCTCACTGCCAGGTTAGGAATTCCAGAAGTGTAAGAGAGAACAAGCGAGGTAGGAATATTATGGTACCACATACACAGCTCACTTATGGGGTCAACAGAGTAAGTGACTCTCTCTTTAATGGGTCAGGGCCTAATACAACTTTAACACCTATTCTGTATGGTAAGTTATTTGCGGTACAAATGTTCATTGAATTTATGTGACAACAATATCTGCAATACAACCACCGCTCAAGGCACCCTTCAGTGCTGTGTTTCACAATATACCATATTTCTTACATCCCACAAGTGCTATAAAGTGATTGTTGTTGACCGCTGTCTTGTTTTAAAGTCCCCTAAATAACAATAAACTATAATACCTCAAAATCCTGTATTCTGTTCCAAGCAATAGATTTCTTGAGGACTAATGTTTGATGGAAAAATAAATTTCCTTTCTGGCAACTTAATTTGTAGATAACTGGCTGCTTTTAGATAGGATTTTTACATTATATTTGGAACCTATGTGACTGTTTAACATCGTTAAGGGGGTATTATATTGACTACAAAGGCTTAGTGAGGTAACTGGTTTCCATGTGGTTATAGCAATCTATTTCTGTAACATTGTACACTAGTTTTCCCCCTAGAGTACTCCTTGTAATGCTGAGAAAGTGTCAGAAATAATGACTGTCTACCTATATCTGCAATAAAACGTAGAGCATGGATATTATAGTTGTAAGTATCAAAGATTTATTTCATGACTGCAGGTAATGATGAATCTTTTAGCACAACTAATGTCTGGAGGAAGCCTCTCTTCTTCTCTGGGCTGTCACACGGAGACTATTTATAGGGCCCTTAGTGCTGGGGGGTTTTAGCATAAAGAGACTATGTGTCTAAGGTGCCACTGGATGGAAATGTTAGCAAGGGCTTCCTCTCATTGAGGATCTTTTAGTAGATGGCATTAGATTCCCTCTTTGTGTGTTTACGTCCCCCAAAAGACAGGGGACAGATGTTTAACATCAGACCATTAATCCCTGCGCCCAGGTTCCTATGACAGCGCAAACCCAACAGAATGAGCCCTTTGCCTTTGTTCAGTGTAAATGCCGCAATTTACTGCTGATTTACAGACCAGGGTCAGGCCATTAGAAACTTGGCAATCTTCTGTACAGCTGGAAAACAATATGCATGATAAGCTAAAATTCAATACCTTCTTGCACTAATTAAATGGGTTCCCACCAGGACCCAAACACAAATTACAAACACAGGGCCTTTCTGCATTCCTTTGCATTTTTCCTGCAGATGTGACCATGCTTTCTTCAGGCCCTTTCCCCCGGAACATACTCAAAGATTTACACGTTTGCACTGCAAGAAGCGGCATTCTTATCATAACAGTTTCCATTTTCTATTTTTCTGTCCTAGTGTTGTCATGTTGTCTGATTATTTTTCATCCGCTGGCCAAGGCAGGTAGGTGTACAAACAAAAAGCTCAAAAGGATTCTCTGAAAGCCTGCTTGAGTTTCATTATACAGATGCGCATTTAGATAGCAGATGTATTTCTTAAATTAAAGGCTCACAAATATTCAAAGAATTCATTTCAAGGCCAGGCCAATTAACCGGGCCAAGGGACGGTGCTGTGAATATCTGACACAAACTGTCATCTAGTGACATCAAGAACATCAGTAACTATTTAAATAAACTTGTTTGAAAGCATGAAAGTTGATCCAATGACAGAGCTGGTAAACGGTATTTCAGGCCATAGAAAAAATGCAGCTATCTCCCACTTGCAAAATTTGTCTGGAAAAAACTGGGATTCATGCATCTGAATGATAAACACCATAATTCATCAAACAAAATAATAGTCTCGCTCTCTATTTATAACACAGAATTAAAATCTAAATAGAGCATGTGTGTTCAGGTTGGACTCTGGAGATTTCCCAACAACATTCTGCTGAGTTGTGAATAATATTTAGCTCCGATATGGTGTGCTTCCAGACTTATTCACAGAGAAGCAACAGCCAGATACTGAACAGCTGGAGGATTAAGTAAAAAACAAAAATAACTACAGGTTTTAACTCAGATCCAAACGGTCTGAATAATAATCATAAAAAATACCTGGTAACTATAAATCTCATCAAGCAATGTAAAAGAACATTCTAAATCTATTAATATTTCCAGCGACATTATCTCTCTGCCACCCCACTGCTTTGTGACTTGGTGTATCAGCTATATTATTTGCCTTAAAGCACCATCTAAGTGTTTTTCTTCCTCTGTGAGGAGAATCTTCCACAACCTTCACAAGATACAGCCCACTGCTCCCCGGCAGGAGGACTAGAGCATCATTAACAACCAAAGACACTTCAGCACAAGTTGAGGCTCCAGCGTCTCCAAACCGTCCTGTCTCACATCAAAATTCATATCCTGTCACTGTTCTAGGAGCAGAAAGGCTTCTCATTACAGCATCATTCCCCTCTTGCAAGAAACACTGATTGCTGCACTGGTGGCTTTGGAAGGCAAAGATGTAATTTAGCAAAATAATGTACCATGCTGATTAATTTAATGTAGCCCATGACTAATTATGGTAATTCATTACATCTACAATTAGGCTAAGTAATTTATTGCACTGCAGTCTCATAAAGCAGAGGATTTATATCGAGTTTTGAATGTCACCCAAAGGACATTTCTGTACCTTGTCTTTACTGAAGCGGAATAAGGCTGCCAGCTGAGATGAGCCCAAAAAAAAAAAAAAAAAAAGAGCAGCCCCCCCATACACACTTGCTCTGCCATACTTGATGTTTGTATTGCAGAGAGAATGCAGGCGTGATGAACGTTTTTCTGGTAATATCCTCCTCCTCCAATTGCTTTGTGATTATCTGGTGTTGAGTTTCCATTTTTTATCCACGTACCAGTTTCATCCAGTGTAACCCCTGGACACCTGATACACTGAAATACAGTGAACATAAAGCCTGCCAGCACTGAAAGTGAATATTATTTGGAGGTTTCTGAAGATGATCGGAGAAACCTGGCATTTATTGGCTCTGGATTTCTCTACTTATTTTGCAGAGTATATTGCAGTCTTTTTTAACAAAGGCTTTTGCTTGCCTTGGATAGATGAGAAGGGGACATCTCCCTTCACTTCAGAAAGACTCACACATAGCATTATTATGAAATACAGTCTCACTCATACCCTGCAGCAGGGTTCGCTCCAGCAACGGTGTACTTCGGAGACCAATTTGTTTAGCTGATCACGGTCTCTTTGACGTGGCTGCAAATGTTACCTTTCTTTTTCAATCAAAAACACAGCAGGGTGTGCCATCTGTTTGGCACAGCCTTCGCTCTCTTCCCCAATGTCTTTTTGTGCAGATAATTTTACATGGCAGTTTGCATGGATCTTTTATATGGTGGTTTTGGTAAATATAACTTACAAATAATAACGTGCAATTCTGCTGAGCATCTTAAAGGTTAAAAAAAAGATGTTGAAATAGGCAACAGAAACATATCAGAACAGAGGTGTGTGTGTGTATGATATATATAAAGATTATTTTTGGAGCAAATGGCTACTTGTCATTACACTGATTATTTAAAGTAGACGTGTTTACGAAGACTGGCTACAGCATTTTACACTGCTGCGTTCCACATCATTTTCCTCCTTATATTTTACCTGGCAGGCACAGCTAATCAGAAGATTAATTTAACCATTTTAAAGACCTTTTTAAAGCAGGTTAACAAAAAATAGCCACAGTATTAAATTGTCATTATAGCACAAAAGCTAGCAGTAAAGTGGTTAACTATTTTTTCCCCAGCTCAGATGCTGCTCAGAGGAATGAAGCCCCTCTAAAGTAGGAGCAGATGATCAGCACCACAAGCTGAAGCCACAGGGATGCTCATGGAGTGCTGAATGCTTTGTAGAATACAAATGAATTATCCTCATGCTTCTTCTACCGGAGCATATAGGCCAGACCTCATTAGAATTCAATATCATTCTGCTTTTCTAATGTTAATGTACCAGTTATATAAGAAAAGCAAAGGGGGTGGGGAGAGTGGAGGAAGTTTATGCCACAATTATGGGCAACATGATATCATAATTCTGAAAAAAGGACTTAATTTTTTTGTAAAGGAAATTATTGCATTTTCCTATTTTATCTCTCAGTCCTAATGCAACTGTCCTCCCTCTAATAAGCTGGTTTTAATTGTGTGTCTACCCTAGAATTGCAGCAGCTACAATAATGGGTTTTATAGCCTTCGCCCCCCCCCCGATGCCATGACTAAAGATCAGATTGTGAGAGCTTTGAGCTCATTTTACTGTGAAAGGAAATACAGAGCAGTATGTTAACAAACAACTGTAGGAGTTTTTGACATCCAGGAATTACTCAGAGCACTAGGGCTTGTGCTCTTTTGTCTTGAGAGTCACAAGAAGTGCAATGAAAAACAAAACCCACCAAGACATAAAAACACAATTTATACTTTTTTATCAAGCAAAGAAGAAGTTGGCTAATGTTTGAAAAGGGAGCAGTAATGCATATTTATTGACAATTTTATTGTAATAATTAGATGTTTACACAGTCTGGACATTGTGGCTAAATCACTTCCAGCATGTTTATTTGCAGAGGGCTGTTTTCTGGGCAGCGTAGCAAGTTCATTAAGAAGACAAACTGTATTAAGATTCAAAGAAATGACCAGTTCACATTTTTTGCTCCCCTGGTTTGGATTTTTTTTTAAAGAATAGAGATAATGAAGTAAAATCCCATATGAAAAACTAGATCTTTTCTAAGATGTGGCCTGAAAACCTGGTACTGTACATATGAAGTAACACACAGCACTCCGAATGCCACTTTTAAATGCTTATTAGTAGCTTTTAATATGCAACGCTTTAACGCATGTTTTTGCACTGCAGCTAAATGGCTGCGTATTGCATTAAGATAAAGTCAGGTTTTTTTGTGTGCCTTAGATTTATCTCAGGGAGTAATTTGACTTTAAGGCTGTATCTGTTCATCAGAAAAAGAGCATCTCCTTTTGCTGCATTTGAAGTTACACACTTAAGCCTCAGGACTACCTATAAAACATTCAATATTATTTAACAGGTTACTGTAAATCTGAAGCATTTTCAAACCAGATACACAGGTTAAACCTTCACACTCAGTATGGAGAAATCTAAAACATTTACCTGACCCTTTCCTCCTTTGTGTGTGTGCGCGTTTGTGCTTCTTGTCTAAAAAAGAGTATTTTTCTCACTCGGATCTGGGTTTCACATGTCCTAACTGAGCATAAACACAAATGACAGATTTTCTGTTTATATAAAATGCCACAGAAAAGAAGAGCACCTAAATAGAATTATCTTTCAGCAAAACAGACACGGTGAAAAAATTCTATTATATCATGCAGGGCATACAGGCGCACAGCACAGTGTAATCACTATTTTTAAAATTTAAAACCTGTTTAAAGTTTAAGGCAGTAAATAGGCTATAATGTTGCTCCTGTCTAAGTATGCTTCTCCTACAATTAAGTAATCAATATACAGCATTTAGTGCTATAAGCCTAAGCATTAAGAAAAACATAAAAGGCTGTGTGTCTAACCCTTCCTGATTTTCCTTTTGCTGTTTTTTAGCTAAAAAAAGTACCCAATTTTCCCCCAGAAGCAGACGTGTTAAGTCACACACAGTCCTGAATGTATTCTACTCCCCACCCTCGCATATAAAAACAAATAAGATAAAATATATTGATAAAAGGATGCCAGCTTGTATGCAAAATATTGGGTTATACTGTCTGTAAGCTGTATAACCAATTTACAGACTTGAAATATTACAGATTTAGTTTCACAAGTAAATCACAGCTATATATTTGGACTTGTAATTACTGTCAGTTTTGACAGTAGAGGTAATTTTTTTTTCTGACTTTCAGTGTATTTCTATAAAACCAGGTAGCCACTTCCCAGAGAACATTCTTAGGCACAGAATGAAATACATTCTTAAAAGGACTATTTACAAATATAAAGAGCGCTACCAGAATTGACTGTAATGTACTTAATTAAAAGATCCTGGGGGGAAAATAGAACTGTAACCCTAAATAGGGATCTGATCCAGATCATACTGAAGACAATAGACGCTTTTTCCACTGACTTCAGTGGACTTTGGATCTAGTTATGTGTGCTCTTGGAAGGAATGAAAGAACCAAGGGATAAAATTGAAGCTATTTGCTGGCTTTGTGTCTATTTTGTAAGGCACTTAGATACCACAGAGATAAGTAAAATCTAAATACTTTTGATAGCTAAATGGCTACAGCTTCAAACTGTAACTATTCTGCTAAAAAAGTGAATGCTTAAAACCCTTTCATGGCAACTAAAATCAATGCAATGTTCAGTGCATTCTAACTTGCTTGGGATATCGGTGCAGTCAAACATGCTGGGAAGCGAAGTGATGCAAGTGATGCTATCTGAAGAATCGCAACCTAACACTCACTAGAGAGACTCATATTGGGCCAAATTCATTGCAGATGATGCTATTAGTGTCCAGAGGAAGGGTGGCTAGAACTTTATTCCAATAGGCTCCAGGCCTGGAGTCAGTTAGGGCCATTGAAGCTGAATGCGGTTAATGTTTTAACCTGTAGAAGACTGGTATTTTGTAGCCTGCCAATCAAATGAATGCTTAGGAAGAGATACATTTACACCAACTTCCATCTCTGACATTTCCAAACGATAACAATTCATCTCTGAAAGGTGTCACTCAATCACTTATATTAGCCTACTCCAGCAAAGCACTTAAGTAGGCATTTAAGTCTCATTTAAATCAGTGGGACTAATCATGTGTTTAAAGTTATTCATATAATTTGCTGGATCAGGGCCACTGAGAGTTAAGGAACCTCTCTGGCAGTAAACCTGCAAGAAAGATCAACGTATTTTAGAGGAAAGCAGCCATTTTTTCCTTAAGCATTTCTCATATACATAGCAAGCATAGGAATATTTTAGCCAGTCAAGCTGCTTACCCACATTTTCTTTATTCTTCCCCCCATAGTGAATGTGAGCTACATTTTCAGTAGTGTCTTGGGGCAGAGACTGTCTGCTACTCTGTGTTTGTGCAGTGCATAGCACAATGGGGGCCTGGCTCTCAGTTGCCCTTTCCACACCACTGCAGTAAATATGATGAACGACGATGACGACAGGAAACACAACAAAAGTAAGAGCTCTCAGCATTTCCCAGATAGCCATTTCTTGCTGAAAAAGTCTGAAGGTGGAGATATGGCAATAAAACTCCTGCCCTCAGGTATTCCTAATGTTAGACGGAGCAGAACAATAACACTGACCACTATAGATTCCCCCCCCCCAGCCAATTGTTACTTTTAATGACAGCAGTGTAAATCTTGAGTAGCTGCATTGTTTTAATTGGAATTAGTCCTTATTTACATTGGTGTAACCAATGAGAATTCAGCCCAGCAGCTACAGACCACGTGTGCATGAACTGGGAATTAGATGTGAGCTGTGTATCCAATATTTTCATTGGGAGAAGAGAGGTATCTTACGCTAAGAGATCTACTCTGGGCAGCTGGAGAGCAGGACAAGCAAAGCCATCCACGTCCTTTCCTTTAGAAAATGTCCTGTACCTTTTAAGTACTAGGCATGGGTGTTTCTGAATTGTAGCAGGGAATATTGCCCAGATGAAGCAGATTCCTGTCCTCAGGTTCCCTACACATGTTCTTGGGCGCTACCTTAAAATGCATTTAGTCATTCAAAGCTAAATTTTGAAAACACCAAAGACTACATTGTAAACCTCTTACTGGCATTTGTAGACAGTTGCTCACATCAGTAGACCCATTTAAGCCTATGGGACTACATGTCTGAGTAACTGCTCACCAATGTGAACAAGAGGTTAACAATCTGGTCCCTAGCAAAGATTTAGCTAGGCACCTTCCACTGAGGTTAAAGGAAGTGACCTGGCTAACTCCCCATGCACTGTACAAAAACTTAGGACTGACTGTGTTTTGAAGCAGAATACAATATAAAAGAAAGACAGGAAGTATTGTTGGTTTTCCTGGTGCCCTGAAGTGACTGTCTGCCCTTTAAATTCCTATAGTGGTACCAGCGGATAATGTGAAGTTCTGTATGAACAGAAACTGTATGTATTTCAACAGCCTGCCGAGACAGGCAGAGTGTAAATTCAGTAAGATTACCACTATAATGGCCTTGATAAATATCTTAGCTTCATTGATTATGCTTACTGTACAGTACATCTATCAGCTGTCATCATTTACTGACATCGAAATCATTGTCTGATTACCAAACTAATGAATAAGCAACTCTCTTTATCAAACTACATAAATATCCCACAGAGACATTTGAGAGATAAGTCCTCAATACAGTTAGTTGTTAACTACTTTCCCTTGAGTCTCAGTGTTGCATAGTACGGCAAGGTCCTGCTGGATTCCCTTTACACTTGGAGTCCACTTTGGTCAAAAATGCCTTCTTCCATCTGTGGCTGGCCATCAGTCTGCATCCTTTCCTCTCTGACGACCCACTTACTACCATCTATGTTTGGCAGTTTCAGGCTGGATTACTGTAACAGAAGATAAAGCAGCTACAGTACGAAGCAGCCTGCCTATTAAGCCAGACAGATCGACAAGCACTCATCACGCTAAGGGTTCATGCTCTGTATCAGTTGTCTATGCAGATCAAGCTCTAATTCAAGATCATGGTCCTCATCTACAAAGGCTTAAATGGGATGGAGCCTGACCCTCCCAGTGACTGCTTCCTCCTCTATGACTCAGCTGTTTTCAGCAGCGATGTGGCAGCTGACTGAGCCCAGGTAATGTCTGGTAAGGGCTGGCAGTAGCACGTTCTCAGCCACGGGTCAGCAGCTGGTAAAGTTGCATCCAACAAAGGCCAGTAAGAGAGAGAGAAGCTCCCACAAAGAGATGTAAAATGTATATCCACGTATTGCGGTCAGAGGGTATCATTTAGAAATGTGTAACTCAAAAGCTTGTCTCATTCATCCACAGGAGTTGGTCCAATACAAATTATTCCCTCACCCGGCTCGTCTCCGTGATAACAACTTATTGCGAAGTACAGGGTTTTTATTAACAGATAGTCCTGTGGATGATGACGTGAGACATGAGTGTAGGATGTGAGCTGTAGGATGTATATTTTAGGACATGTGAAATGATGCCTGCTTGTCTGTCCAGGAATGAGAAAAGCAGGTAAAACGCTCAGTCAGCTCCCTGATCAGGTAACCAGCTGGGTCAGCGAACTAATCCGGCTGGTAGGCAGAAAAGTGTTTATACAATACGTAATGAAGAACTTTGTGACAACGTATTTAAGAAGAGCACCTGACTTCAGGTGTGCGCTTGCATTGAAGCCTGCTCTGTTTCAGTGGCCTGCTCACTTGCTGGAACTGCAGGTAAATGACTTGTGAAGTGACTGAGTTTTTTTTATCTCATGGCTTTTACTAATTGTTGACCAGCTCTTTTCCCCCCGCCCACAACATAGAGGTTCCCAGACTCTCTCGAGCTGAAGACGTATGTCATTTACCTGCAGTTCCAGCAAGTGAGCATTAGGAGTGATGAAGAAAAGATTAAGTTTCAAATGCCAACCTACCTGCCTCTTCATCTACAAGTACTTTCTGTTTTCAGGTTCTCTGCATTGTTGTACTTCATTTTCACCATTCATGGCCCCAGATGTAGACACTAGAGAGCTCATAGGACAGGCAAGAAGATACAAGGCCTTTCATATCCAAGTCACATGTAGATGACGACACAGAGTTGTCATTAGATAGATATTAGATATTTTAAAGTGAACGGGCTGTCTCCCTCCAGCAAGTCGGTAAATGTTCACATCACAAGTGCCAACCGCTGAGGCACAAAGGATTGATTGGACAGAAATTAATTGTCTGCTTGCTTCTAGAGGTGGTGGTCTTCTCCGAGGATGGATAGACAGACATTGGCTCCATATACAATTTCCATTTAGGCTCTTCTGACCCTTTAAAACCAACACTTTTTTTGTGTGTGGAAATTATTAAAATGGTCCAAATATTTTCACAGTATGGGGCTGAAATAAAGCTGATGCCACAAAATATCTGTGAGATCACAGTGAGCTATCAGTTGTAGTTGCATAATATGAAGTGCTGAAAAAGATGCTTTCATCAGAAAAGGAGGCTCTGCACCACAGGGAAGTGAACAGATATGTAGTGTATTAAATTAAATGAAGGCTTGAGAAACTGGAGGTGAAGAGAATAAAAGAACACCTGGAAATTGTTTCCTATTTCTACATTAAAGATATCTAGAATATTGTGTGTGGGGAGGGTGTGGGGGTGGGGGTTGGGGGGGCTATTCACATGCACCCACCTACCTTTAAGAAATAAGGAGCTATTAAAACAACTCAGATTATGTGTGGAGAGGCACTGTTTTACTAAAATGTTCCACCCTCCTTAGTCTTCTCTACATCCAACAAGATGCCTAGAATCCTCTTGGGAAAGGACAAGACAGAGAAAAGGCTCCCCTGCTTCCCTTACATCACAAACTCCTATATGTTGCACCCATCTTTTCCCATCCACGTAGAATCAGGTCTTGGAATTGCAAGGCTGTCAGTGAGCCAGTCTGTACCCTGCACCTCACAGGCTGTCTGTTTCGTGCCTTTTTCTAAGACGACTCCACCACTACAAAGCCATGTCAATTCTTGGAAGGGAGACTACCAAAGACGACCTAGTTGCTGCTGGAAGATTGAATGACTGCTGGTGATTCCGTGTAATACTCTTTCTTCTATCCCAAAGAGTCCTAGAAATGGGTGGGAATTGCACTGCCGGAGGTGCTGTCTTGCAGTATGATCTGTAAAACTATAATCCTATTATTTGTGGCTATTAAAAATCTCATGTCACTTTCACAAGAATGGGAGCATCTGTAGAAGCTGTAATTGGCCATAGTGGTAATATTACTCTTTCTACATAAATCCTAACTTCCACTGCAACTGAATATGGAATTCTTTTTCATCTCCTGGCCTAACCGTCATACTATTGCCATAAAATTGTACATCATCTACCACCCGCCATTCAGTGGTGATTTTTCAATGATGGGGGAAGGAGCCTTGTGCTACAGTCTGTAAAGCACTTCAGGACACCTTGGGAGCAAAGAACCGATATAATAATTAATGAAAAGCAGAAAATGAAGACGAGATTAACTAAGTAGCATTTGAAACTGACTCTGTCTGCAAGTAGTTTGTCTTCAGACTCTGCCTTGTTGTACTTTGTTCTCTCTACTCATAGCCAGCAGAGGCCAAGGCCACCAACTTGATTTTTAAATCTTCCTTTATAGTGAAAAACTTTCTCTTCCCAAAAGGCTGGGATCGGTGCTAACTTTTTCATAAAAGAAGACGACATCTCAAAGTTCAGAATGCACCAGTGTTTTCCATCTGGTTCCATCTCTCAGCTGCAGGTTTTTCATGTCTGCTGTTGGACCAGAGTCCTGGCATTTTCTGTGGACTCCCTTCACAGCTGTTTGACTAGGGAAGAGGAACTCAGCCTGCAGAAACAGTGTCTAATCCACTTGATCCTGTTAAAATACTCTCTCAAAATAAAGTATTTTTATAGTTTTATTTGATCATTCAGGAGCAGTTAGTTCCGCATGTCAGTGCAAAGAAGTAGAAGAGGCATAAAGTGCCTCCCTCTGACTCTCTTGTACACGACCACTGGTTCCTGTGAATAGCATCTGCAGAACCACTATCTCTCTCTCTCTCCTCGGAGGTGGGAAGACAGCAGGCAGGACCCTGACTCCATCCTTTTCCCCGCCTACCACCAGGGCCCAAGCATAATTTTTTCGGGCCCAGTACAAACTTGTAACATGGAAGCCCTCCCACACACATACCACAATCCCTCATCCCACACACAAAATCGCATGAGCCATGAAAACTTTTTTCTCATAGTAATGTGGGTTGCAGCCTGGGCCGGGCCCTCCAGTGCCTCTAGGCCCTGGTAAAGTGTCCCCTTCCTGCCCCCATGTGGGAGCCCTGTCTACCACCATCAGGCCTTGCAGCACTCCTGCTGTTGTATTCTCACTCCCACAGAATTGGAGAGACTCCCAGCTCATAAGCTTGCTCCAGGGTAAATTGCTACAAAACGCTGCCCTTTGGTCTGGGCTACATCACAAACTGATGATGTAGCCCATAAAGTGAAGGAGGTTAGTTTGAGCAGCATGGGATCCCACACTAGGAGGATCAGGATGGGGGGGGAAATGCTCTAAAATGGGTGCTGAAGATGTGGCTGAGCATTCTAAATTGGGATTGGAGCTAAGAATCATAGAAGATTAGGGATGGAAGGAACCTCAGAGGTCATTTAGTCCGAACCCCTGCCCAAAGCAGGACCAACCCCAACTAAGTCATTCTAGCCAGGGCTTTGTCAAGCCAGGCCCTAAAAACCTTTAAGGATGGAGATTCCACCACCTCCCTAAGTAACCCATTCCAATGCTTCACCACCTTCCTAAAGTTTTTGCAAATATCCAACCTAGACCTCCCCCGCACTGCAACTTGAGACCACTGTTCCTTGTTCTGTCATCTGCCACTACTGAGAACAGCCTAGTTCCATCCTCACAGCATAGCTCCTCTTTTGCATACTTGCTGAAGTATTTTGCTAAACAGGGAGGCACCTAAACACATGCACAAGGGCTTGCCTGAATGAATCGGTCTTTGAGGAACACTGCCTTTAGAAACTATGACAAACGAATGTCTTAAGGATGTGTATCAGTACAGTGAGTTACATACAAACTAATGTATTTCTGGAAGATTTTCCTGTATCACCATGCTCTGTCACAACTTTACGTATTCTGAATGTTTTCTTTGCCTTGACTGAAAAGCTATTCCAACCAAAAATGGAAAAAGGGTAAAGTCTAACATCACCACCTTATTTTATAACCTTTTTGTATATTCTAATCCATGCCTAATGGCCTGTTACTCCTTTTTCTATGGCTTTTATAACTTAGTTCTTGCAGTGTCCCTACAACCAGCTGGAGGAGATCTGTATGAGTGGCTTTCCAGTTGCCTGTGTAGTTTAATGGTGTTCAACTATCATGCATTTGGATATCTTTTGTTGTGGTTGAGATTTGATATAGCTCAGCTACAGTATTTGATTAACTCGGTAGAGATCAGGATCCCAACCCCCATCAGTATCTTCTTCAGTCCCTTTAGTTGTGGAAGAAAACTGAGTTTCTATCTCTTAGCTACATAGGATTCTGTATATATCTCATTATTTAGTCAGAAGAAAAGCAGAGCTTATAAAAACAACAGCACCTCCCTAAGACAGAAGCACGATTGGCAGCAAATTCAGCAGAGGACATTTTGAAAATGACGCACCTTTTTTTTCCCCTCCCCTCTTCTAGGAACCTGATTTAAAAGCCACTGAATTAAATAGGAGTCTTTCCATTGACTTCAGTGGGTTTTGGATCAGGTCCTAAGGGCATTAAACTGTACATCACTCATAACTGTGTGTTATGTATAGGTTGCACAGCAAAATTGAATTAAGGCTTTGAACACTTAGGTGGAATTTTTCATTAAGTGTTCGGGTTTGGCCTAACTCCGGTTCCCTTAAAGTCCATAGAAGTTTTATAATTGACTTTAAGGGAACCAGAGTTATGCCAATACTGAGCACTTTTATAAATCTCACTTCAATCTATAAAGTTTAGGGGTAACTGACATCTCAGGAGCATATACTAGTGTACATATACTTAATGGTAATGTGCACAGGGAAGTAAATCCCACCTAGATGCAGGTAAAATTTGTGAGCCTGAAGCAAGCAATGCAAAAATGAACGAATTATGTACACAAGTGCATGAAGTCATACTAGAGGTGGTACAGTTATGTCTGGGTACTACAGCAATAAAAGACATTTGTATTGCCCTTATTTCTCTGAATAAATTCAGATGACAGCCCCATTTCATTTCTTCATTCAGTTTGGAGGCCAGATGGCATTAGAATCATTTACTTCACCTTGTTGTGCTTAATTACTACAATCAACACACTATTTTCCAAATTAATCATAACAAAGTAATTTCATTAGTAACACAGCAGGCTGTTGAATTATTAGCATCATAACAGTTTGCAAACAATTAAACTTTATTTGAACCTTAAAAATTTGCAGAGTGGAACATTATTGTAAGATCTAATGGCAATACAGTACAAATTCAGTACAGAGCAAATAATCAAATAAAAATGTTGTATAAAATATGACATGCAATCCCCTTTGGAAAAAATTAGCTGTCTTACTGTTCACAGAAAGGCAAATGAAATCTAAGTAAACAACAAAAACAAAGCAATTAGCACATTTTCTAACATCCAATTTTGTTTAAGTTATATTAATGGGAATCGTCTCATCCAAAAAAGGTTATGGTATTTGCAAAGATTTAAAGTAAACATTTTTTTCTGTTTTACATTGTTGGTTTATTCCAAGAAATTTCAGGTCAGAGTTTTGGGTCAGAATTATGGGTCTCTGTTTCAACATATCCTAGATTTTGAATGTTTATGTAGTTTGTTTGCTCCTCTCATATTGTACTAAGTGAGAAAAAACAAAGGATCTAGGAGCTTCAGACAAAAGATGTTTTATTTCTATTTGTGTCACCATCATCAGGAAAAACAGCTCAAAAAGATTTTTATTCATCAGTTGGCTAAGGTCTCCCTCTCCTGGATTAACAGGAAAAGAGAAAGGAGCCCTCCATACGTTTTAAATTGCAAATGATGTGTTTGTGCACACATTGGTGGGGGGCAGGGTTTCCAACCAGCCCAGCATGCTATGAAAATCTGCTGCCATCTACTGACAAACCACTATAGTGCAAAATCTTCTTTTATATATGCCAAAATACAATAGCGGTGCCCACTAGCGCTGCTGTGGTTCAGGGTTTGTCAGAATGAGATACTAATTTCAGGGGCTTACCTCAGCTGTAAAAATTTGCTGTGGGTTAAATCTTGGCATATGAAGTATCTTTTTTAAAAAAAAAAACCGAACAAATTTAGTATAACAAATGATTTTCCTTTTGTTAATTCAATTGTATAGGTGACTAATGTGTATATTGTGTAGTTGACAAAAGAGTTGTTACAGAAAGAAAAGCAGTTGCAGTGAACTTCTGAATTCTGTAATTATTTTGAAGACTTTTCAGCTGGTGGATTTATGGTGCAGTCATGTTTATGAGGAAAAACTCTCATTCACATTCTATATGCAATCCAGAAGTACACGTGATATATTCTATCATTTTAATGCCTCACAGATTATACATTGACCTGATTTGAATGACCCTTTCTTTAAAAACATAGGTTTATAAAATAAACAAAAAAACTTCACTCTGTTTTACTCCTACTAGTAGTCTTGTGTAACAAAAGGTTAAAAGTAACTTTAGTGGTCTAAAGACAGACTAAAACTACCTTTTACTCCATTCTTGTTTCAGGGCTAGCGGTTTTTACTAGAGAACTTGGTTAGGCTCAGCAACTCGAAGACCTGCCTGACCTGTCTGTTCGGCAACTTGAGGCCTCACAAATCACAAGGCCAGCCCTGGTTGTTGCCAGTTGTGCTGGAGATGCTAGATAGTTGGTGATCTTTCATGCTAGGATATATAGCATCTAAGCAGAAGAAGGGGATTTTAAGTATTAACACTGAATTGTCCTGCTTTTGTATGTAAGTGAAATGTTTGCTCTGTGTGTGTGTTTGTGTGTGTGTGTTTAACTGAATAACTTCAGATTCCGGATCTGATGCTATTGAGGCTGCAGATAACCTGCATTCACATAAGCTGTTTTATAGACTTCAGTGACACTACTTATGCAAGCAAGGACTATTTACATAAGTAAGGTTTGCAGGATTGGCCTAATGACAACATCTATACCATAACAATATCACAACAGCAGGTACATAGACTCTTTCACTGAGACAATCATCCACACAAGTTGTCTTTTAATACAACATGTATTGTCAACTCAGAACATAATCATTTTCAATTTTACATCTGTTTATTCTCACATCCATATTTTTCATGATGCAAGTCTGCCAGTAAAGATAACGTGGTATAAATCAGTGTATTTCTACTGACTTTAATGGAGTGAATTGACATGTGTTGAGGATCTGGTCTTATATATTAATTTAGGACTATAAAATCTTATTCTACATAAAAATACTATAATCATATGAAGAAATAAATCGTGCAGATTTCTTTAGAAAATTTCTTAATGCAAGTTTTAAAGCTGACTTCCTTCTAATTACATAGGAATTTACCTAATTTTTCCATAGAATTATATACTGCCATCTCATTAAAGTCAATTTATCAAAAGGCTAATACTATTAAAATCTACATGAGGAGAATAATGATTTCTTACTGTCAAGGTGTTGCTACATTTTTAAAATTTAAATAGAAAAAAATTCTCTCTTTCCATTTAAACAGATCATATCTATAAATACAAAGCATGCTTAATGTTTAAGCAAAACTGCAACAGGTACAGCTTTACTGCTTATCCATCACATGCTAACTAACATCTTCTACTGAGTGTCACACTATAGTTATAATATTGAACAGAGCACTTTTTCCAAAAAGATAGATGATAAAGTAGGATAGAAATGGAGAAAAATTAAAAAATGTTTTATGTTTAATATATTTGATGTCATGATCATACTACAGCCATCACACAGTAGAATCTTCCCATTCTGGAAACTAGGTCTGGAAGGTGCAGCTGTACATCACTCTTGACTGTAATTGCAGAATTCTCCTGATCAGGAAGAATGACATTTACAACACACAATTAGCAAAAAAACCCCAACAAATCCTATTATCTATTCTTTCCATATATGTATAACTGTACACACACACAAAATTAAGCAACCAAATTAACTAGAAATCCTGCAAACTTGATTCTACTGAAAGGACAAAGAAAAAGCTAGTTATGGAATACCTCTTATCCTGAACACAATAGTTATATTTTATTTCATATACAAATCCAACAGAGCTTCTTTAATTGAACTTTAATATAAAGATTGTGGCAAAATATATTTGTCAACAGAACTCCTGCAAAGGTTCCAGGAAAGAAATACTTATGAAACAGAGAACTAGGGAACATATAAGCCATTACAGAAGATTGGATTAAAATGTACTTACCGAGGCCTCTCAAATATCATACATCTCCATTATGTAGGCTTTAGGCACCAAGCCAATGGTTCCCTTCATTTCTCCAACCCACCAGCCAAATCTATTGTACTCCTAATTGAAAACAATATGCAATATTAACCTTTAGTCTGATATAAATGCAATAGAGTTTGTATGCAACTCCTTATGGATGTTTCCTCTTATATACAGTTATAAGAGCTTAAAAAAATTAAAAACATTAGTTTTTTGTTTGAGCCATTCAGAATACATGGTTAAGCAAAGAAATATATTAATTTTTAAAAGGACAAGCATACTTGTTACAGTGTTCTGAAAAAATTACCTGTGTTTCCCTACAACAAATAAAGAACACACTTGATCTCTCCTGTCTCCTATGCTCTTCATCCCAAAACATATATAAAATTCTATTGTTTGTAACTAATATCCAATAGTGGAATATTGAAGTACAGGAATTGACTGGAATTCTTCCAGTACCATAAGGCTAAACATAAAGGAACTTATAATCAAATTATTTAAAATAATGTTTTTGCTCATATATGTACATCTAATACATATTCTCTTTACATGGACAAAGTATATCCTTGCTTTAGGCTTGCAGAAAATCCTACAACAGCTCTAATATGTCTGACAGATGACTAATGTATTTTTGTTTGAAATGTGTCTAGGCTTACTGAGATAAATATGAAACAAAATGAATGATACTAGTTTAAAGAGAGAATATTTTCCAAAAGAAATACCCAAGTAAGAGAACTGTGGGATCCAAATTAAATTTTTTTCACATGAGGTAAATATTTTAAGATCAGTGTTAATAGGAGTTCAATAACTTGTAGCTGCTGAAATTGTGTGCACGCATGCACACAAACTCAGTTACACATGAGGCAATATTAAAACAGAGACCCTGTTCAAAATGGATTGATTAGTAAGATAGCAATTACTGTGGAACAAACATGGAAAATATAAAATACACATACACACTTATTTATTTTGGAACCGATGGCTCTACTGAGACGGTATTATGAGGTATTATTTTGCCTGTAACTAATGCTATTGGCGACATAGCAAGTGGAGGCCAGAAATTTAAAGGTTAATGGATTTTATTAGAACCTAATTATATTGACTTGCAGCTAACATACATGGCCTGTTTTAGAGTTCTCTCAGGGTTCTGTAAGGTGCTTGGGGCGCTAAACTCTCACTGTGGCTAATGGGATGGGGCCCCAAAGATGACCAGCCACCCCACCCCTTAATTATCCATTTTATTTTTATTTTTGTTGTGTGTGCAAGTAGACACTATTCCCAGATTAAACAGATTCCCTCCTCCTCTCCTCCAAGGTAAACAGAACACTGGTCATTTGAAAGTCTTGTCCTCTGATACATAGAATATTAAAATGAATAAGTAAGAAGTTAAAAAAGAAATCCAAGACAGACAACAGATTTGTTTAAGGAGAACACATGACTGGGAGAAGCTGGGGAAGGAATTCCATCCCCTTTTCCAATCTGCAGTAAGGGATTGTAGGGTTCTGCCTGGTCCATAAAAGCCTAGGGCAACCTGAATGAGACTGACGGTGAGAGAATTACCCCCTGCTACATTTTCAGAAAAACTAGAGGAATTGTTTTGAAGCACACATTACAGTCAATAAAGGTTATGCAAGTGTTCTAACACCAAGGGATCATATGTCCCAGTTCAGCTTGTCTGTTTAATATACGCACACACACACACATACACGCGCGCGCGCTGCTTAAGTATACAAACTATCTCTAGACTGAAAAGCGGTAATGGCTCAAGATGCCAGCACTCACCTATGCTAAAGGAATTTCACCAATAAATCTTTCTAATGAAAAAGTAACAACATACTCTAAGGGGCTATGTATAACTCATGAAGTGAGCTACAAGAAAGATTGATTAGGCAAGTTTTACTAGACATCACCAAAAACAAACAATACAGGAGATCAGGGAAGAGGCTTAGTTAAGTGGTCATTAAACCACTCATAACAAATGGCACAGAAAAAGGTTGTGGACTAAATTGCTGCTTGAAAATGTCCCACTTAAAGACAGTGTGAACTTTGAAACCACATGAACTTTAAAAAAAAAAAAAACTATTCAGATAACTCAATTTAAATTACAAACATGTTGCTTTTTGAAAACTTTCCATTTCTTGCTATTTAGTAACGTACCATTTAATGCTCTTGTGTGATGCTAAAGTGATAAGATGAAATAGGTGGTGATGTAACAGTCTAGTAAGCTAGTTTATGGATTCACTGCAGCCATTAGACCATATAGACAATACTGCTACACAGAAGCTTTTACTTTATCATTACTATTCTTTGTACGAGCCTCTAGAGAAACATGAATCCCAATTAAACTATCTGCAGTTCATAGAAGTTAGAATAAAAATGCAATAAAGGTTACTGGTTACCAAGAATATAATACTTTAACTTCAGGTTTCAGAGTCATCATTATGTAGAAGACCCTTTTTAAAACTGGTTAATGTATGTACGGCTCTCTCTAAATGCTGCTAAATCTAACCTTTCTGTAGGGATATACACAAAATCTAATTTGATGTATTGTTTCTACTATTGTTATCAATGATAAATTACTTTCAGTGACAATATAATGGAACTGATTCAATGTTGTCTTGAGGTTCCGTATGTCTGTGCTTGCTGAATTAGACAAGTGTGGAATAAAATAAAGAGTAAAAGCCACATTTGTGGGAAACAGAAAATAGTTTAAAAGTGCAGAAGAAACTGAATTCAGTTATAATAGATAATATGTACTCTTAACAGTTAGAAGCATGGTGTCCTGCAAGCAGCATCTAGGATCTCAGGTATGAGAAAGCTTACCATCTGGTATCCCTCACTGCATTCAGCTCCTAACATCAGTGCTAACATAGGCAAGTGACTATACTTCAGAAGGACTGATAAAATAATGAAGAGTCCTTTAATCTACAGGAAGCCATTCTAGTCAATTTATAAGAAATATTGCGTCCCTTTGTAGGACGTGTAATTATTTTCTATTAATCATGTGCTATAAAGCTATATTATGTGGTTATTCTGTTATCACTAGAAAGAGGCCTGCAGTCAGCTCCTGACAATGTTAGGTAATTACTAACACAAAGCTTCTTTCTCCTTACGTAGAAATGCTATCAAGATCCAGAGGTGCTGTGAGATGCTTATTGTATGAAAATAACACCCCAAGAAATTCAATAACTGCAAAATTAATTGCTTCACAAGGCAGATAGTATGTGTGGGACAGAGGTGGGAGGGAGAGAGAAGGGGGATAATCCTTTCCAAATAAAACAAGAAGGTAACCATAAGGAACAGCTAAATGTTTTCTAAACTGCTGATATATTTTCATTGTTCACTCTGACACACAGTGGGTGGTGGTTTTCGTTTTTTTTACAGATGTTTATTAAGCAACAAAATGATTGCATCCTGTTGAAAGGAAGAATGAAAGGAAGCTGCTAATTTAAAATTAAAACTGTTTTTGCCTACACATTAATTCTCTATGTAGTGTATAAAGGTAACAACAAAACAAAGATCCTGACCCTGCAAAGGCCTATGCTCTTAATTTTATATGCTGTGTACAGATGTTCCCTACTTCCCCCAAACCCCCCAACACCAATGTATAAAGGTAAGCATGTGTTTAAGACTTTAAAGGATCCAGGCCTAAAAGGTTTTTGCAGTTTGGTAAAGTGCATTCAGTGGAAACACCCTCACTCTGTCTGTAAGGGCCAGATCCTAGGCAGAGCTGAGAGCCTCCTGAGAGTTGCTTAGTACTGTACACTCTCAACTCCTACAGACTTCAACAAGAGATGAGGGCATTTGGCACCTCATGTGACTGGACCTGTATTGTTTAATACTGAAATAAGGTGTCAATTTTTAACAAACGAGGGTAATTAACATTGGAACAATTTACCAAGCCAGTGGATTCTCCATTACAGGCAATTTTAAAATCAAGGTTGGATATTTTTCTAAAAGATACGATCTAAGAATTATTTTGGGGAAGCTCTCTGGCCTGCGTTACACAGGAGATCAGACTAGATCACTGACTCCTTCTGGCCCTAAAATCTATGAATACATGTAGCGTGTTTTCTCTTTTGAAGTGAAGATTACTGAAAATCATCTTTGCATTTCAATACGTGGAAGACAGCAATGAAATTCATGCTTCAGAATACATCTAAAATGTGTGGATTAAGATCGATTCTTTTTCCATACCACTAATAAAACTAACTTCTTAACAATTACAGATTTGAAACTTTAAATTGAGATGGAGAATTTCTTTAGCCAGGCAGTACTTAAATCAGTAGTCCCCACTAAGAGGCTGTAGAGGAGCTGGAGGCAGGGAGGACACTTTTAAAGAATGTCCAAGTGGCCTATTTTGCCAAGGTAATATTTAAAGCCACCTCTAATTTGCCCAGGAGATTCAGATTACCCGGAAAAGTTTAGAGCTTTCTTTGGTGAATAGCTGAACGATACATGACTGACTGCGGAGCGTTTTTGGCACAGAATGACAATTTCTCTAAAAAAGCAGAAAGTGACAAATGCTTTAGATAACTGAATGAGACTTCTTCGCAGACAGCAGAGTTGTTTTAAGACAGCAAAAATAGTTTTCTTTAGAAATATAAACTTCAGATATAGTGTATGGAAGCATTATTAGGTTATGACTTGATACAATGAAATATAAATCAACTTAAATGTTACAGTACAAATAAGAGTGAACAGAATTGAGTTTAAAATTCAAAATTAGTACCTGAAAACATCTTAGAAGGACTGAAAATCTGTTTTATATGCATCACATATAATGTCAAAAATATTTCCTAGTGAGACAGGTATCAGCATTTAACTGCTTATTAATAAAGTTAACTGTACAGAGCTAAAATCACTTTTGACCTGCTCTGGATTTGATAACCCCATACTTCAAGGTCTTTACCTTTATCTTATTTTTTTAATATATATAGCAGGTTTCCTCTTTTGTACAAGACATACAACTAAACAAATGGAAAAAGTATAACATATTATAATATGATCACATTGAACTAAATTAATCGATAAATACAGCTTTCCATATGATTAGGTAATGATCTAACAAAAACACTCCAGATTTTACCACCATATACATAGTCTCTTTCATGCAACTATTAAAAAGTGTATTCTTCCTATATTAGATGCATGGTGTTTGTGAGGCAACAGTTCCACTTTTGTGCTATATTATGTTTTATAGGTAGTGATCTGAGCTCACCAGACTAGGTTTCTTTATATTTTCACTGAACAAAAACACAGGATAAGAGGTGCATACTGAGGGGGTTATTTTTATTTATTTTTGGTTAAAAGAACCACCATTATGCATTTACAGATGTTGAACATAGTGTATGGAAAACTGAATCCTTGCTCCACACTCAGCAAAAGTTCCAGTGTCCTTAAAGCAAAGGGTTAATTGGTGGATGAAATTCCTACGGACAATAAATATTTACATGGGTAGCATCATGTTGATTGGCATGTACTGAATTAACAACAGGAAATGGGTATAATTTCAGCTATATTGCCTGAGATATGACACCTGTCTTTCTAGTTAATGTTATTTGTTGCTTTTTAAAAAATATAAATGCATAAGTCTGGTTAGTATGAAAAGAGGTTAAAGGTACGAAAGACCTACACAGTGTTTGAATCCAGAATACTGTTACATAGTAACAGACAACTAGAAGGATGCAGGAGCCTGCTAATGCATTCAGCACAGTATCATAATCATTTGCATCTGGCTGATGAAATTATGAAACATTCCAGTAGGAAACATTCTCACTAGAAAACAATGCAACTGCCACACTTATGTTAACTGTGTACACATTGTGAATCCAAGACATATTCAACTTAAAAAAAATATTGCTATTCAATCACCCACGCTTAGCTTTATTTTGGAAACCAATTTTGCTACACAAAATAAGATTTATGGTAAAGCATTTAAGAGAACTGACTCATCATAGTTTGCTTTCCTGCTGATCATAGGAATTTGAAACCAAATGAGAGCCTACAACTGAATGGAAGTTGAGGACATTCAGTACCTTGCAGAACTGGCCCTCAAAATATTGCATTTCTAATTTAACATTTGCTTTTTACATGAGTCAATTTTCATAGAAAAAAATAACATTAAATTCTGGTGAAGTTATAAAATACACTATAAAGAGATCAGTTTTTTGTGGGATTGGAGGGGAAGGAAGTACATGTTTCTGAAAGTTGAGTAAAACAGGATAAATATGACAAAAACCATACACACAAATATTCACAAAAACTAAGACAAATATTAACGTGATACCAGCATGAGTGTATATTTATACAGATCCACTCTAATCAACTAACAGTAATCTTTTTAGCTAGCTGACTATCTAGCAATATGTGCTATGATACACTTGTTCAGAAATTCTATTCTTATTTAAAAACACTAGATATTTTAAAGAAATATTTAACACTAAAAGTTAGCAGCAAAAATTGCATGTTCTCCTTATATGGTAAGAGCAGGTAGACGTATTATTACTAAGGTGCAAAGATTAAAACTGCAAAATTGCCACAGACACTTGGAAGGTAGCTCAGTCAGATTTTAGGGGTTTAGCCAAATGTTAAAAAGAGGGAAATCTCCTTTTGTACAGTAATGTTACAGCTAGCGTGTGTTTTTGCAGGGTCAAGGTCATAGTGGGCACCACTGAATTCAACAGGACTACGTAGGAGTAAAGCAGGATTCGGCCTTCTATAGTATTTAGCTACATTAGTAAATAAATTACAATGTTGAGTCACTGAAACCCTGGTTATTTTCCTTAGGTGCACTTAAACTAGAATCACCTCAACTGTTACATGTTGTCCTCTTATTTTCATTCTCTCTTTAAAATGTAAAAATGCTACAATTTTCCAAGTCAGAACAAAAGTGCTTTCATTATATTAAAATGCTTACTGAACTGAGTGAGAAAAGCAAATTGTTCAGACTTCTATAAGACAATTGTACAAAGTATGTGAAAACAACAATATTTTGGCAGAAGATGCAAAAGTAGCATTGGTGGAAGCAACAAATACATATTTTGTCATGTTCATTATAACAGGCCATGAGATTTAAATTTCTCTAGAAAACAAATATTCTCTGCTTACACAAATACCCTATATTTTTCTTAATATTGCATTCTTCCCACAACATATAACACTTGCATTTAATTCCTTATCAGCAAAACATGATTGCTTCATGATTAATGTCAACACCTAGCTGACATATGATGGGAAAGTAATAAGCCATAGCTAGGATCAAGCTGGAGTTGAATTTATGACACCATTTTGGATCTACACATATTATCTACAGTCAGCAACTGCATCTCTCATTTTCAACCACTAGATGGTGTAAAAAAATTAAAAAATTGCCAAAGATTCATACCACTGCCACAAAACCCAAGTACTACTATACAAGATTAAGAAATATTTGTTGCACAAAAGACTTTACCAATTTTAGGATGCTCCAGATTACTTTTTGCCAGGGTTGATACTTAACAAACCCTTTGTCTGGCTAGTAATGCTCAGACAGACCTTGAAATTGAATAAAGTAGAAGGCTAGATGGATAATTCCCTAGCATTTCATCTCCAAGGACCCTAAATTCAGAGCTGACAGTAGCGACCAAAACCCATTTTTCTGAAAAAGCTATAAACAGTCCCTAAGTGAAATTAGACTGAATTCTGTAGGCTCTGTTTTGCTGTAGAAATCACCCCTAAACAGAAAGTTTCTACACATCTGGAGAAATTAGCAGGCCAGTCACAAGGACCGAACATGTATTAATCAAGGCACAACCCACAGAGAGTTGAGAGGGATTGGATGGTTTAAGCTACTGTTTTCCCCCTTCTGCTTTCATTTTTAAAGTGAATTCTTTCAGACTATCCTTAGGAATGGGGAAAATAATTGTTAACTGTAAAGTGGGGAGACTAAGATTTAATTACTCTCTTTTGGCATCAGACAACAGTAAAAGGAGGCTGATGTGTACAGTGGAATTGTTTGCTTATTGTTTACCATGTTTGTTAAGGAGTACTGATCTTCAGTACTGAACGGAAGTCTGCCCAACCAAAAAGCCTTATGCTACCTTTAGTAATGTAATTCAGTTATTAATTTAAGTGACAATGGAATACCTCAAAAGAAGCACATGGTCACATTATCATTAGCAATACATCTTTTTTTTTATAATATATATATATATATATATATATAATAAAATGACGATCTTTCCAGTCGTAAATCTTAAAGTTATTTAAATAGAAGCCATACATTCATTATCCAAAAACCCTGCAGTTAAATGAACCAAGGAAGATTTAAAGCAATAGTGGTGAAACTGAAAGTTTCAAACTAACGAAGAGTACTGCAACTTATGATTTCTGTGCAGAAGTATAGAAAGAGTTTGAATGAACCCCAGTACCTTCCATGTTGTATTAAATAGCAATTATGGCTGAAGGAATGTAAATGAAAAGTGCTTCTACAATGTTTTTAAGCTTATTTACTGTGGATACCAAAGATTTTTATACATGAGGAGCAAAGAAAAAAATTACTTTCAGATGAACTCATAGGTAAGCATCAGTGGGCTTTGTGTAAGCACATCCAAGGAAAGATATTGGAACAGAAAACCTGCATTTCTCTCTCTTTTTTTTTTTTTAAGTAAACAGGAAAGTGGTGAATTAAAAATCGCCTTAATCTGTCAGAACAAACACACACACCATCTAAATTGTCAGAACAGCTGCAGTGAATGCACAAAGATGAAAGCCTACTTCTAAAAACAAACTGTTTCCAGTAGCAAGATGCACAGAAAATCAGAATCAGCACACACAAGAATATAAAGGAAGAGGAAGTAAAAACCATAACTCACAACATAATATAGTATACCCTACAAGGTTAACTTTTACATAGAGTAAGCACTTTGTTTTCCATTAAATTAACTTGGCTAGTGGATGTTAGCCAAGATTAAATGAACAGATAAACATACTTTTAAGTTGATTCCTGTGACATGGTTATGTTTTAAAATGTGATTATATTTCATCTGACAAAATAATTCATTACTGTGAATGTCTGATTGCTAACAAAGGATCTAAAGGGAGTGCCAATTTCCCCCTCATAGTTTTATATGAATGTATGCTTATACCATGATTCTCTTCTTACACCAATTTACTCTCAGTAAACTGTACCTTGCTGAGAATGTAGATAACATCACCACGCTTAAATGACAACTCATCAGCAACATCTCCTGTGCAGTCCCACAAACCTTGATAGAAATTAGCATAATCGGTATTTTTATCCCCTGGGAAAGTAAAAAGAGCATTCATTAAATTTTCCAGTATTTGTAATATTTTATCATCAAAAGTTAATAATTGAATCTTCACACACCAAACAATGATGGGCTACACCACACTTCTTAATTTTCATAGTAGAAACCCCCCCCCTCACCCTCCACAAAAAGCAAGTGGAAAACCAGTTTAACATGTGAACCCTTCATTGGCAACAGTCGTGTCACCCAAAACATGCAGCTACAGGTTCTCAAAGCATTTAGCAGCTGCAACTTACAGCACCTAGTTTTTATTTACTAATATATTTCCAGCAAGCTATGTTTGTATCTTAAATTTGAAAACAGTAAAATGCTAGAGTATAAATTAATAAAATCTGTGAGAAGCCGCCATTGGTAAGCATTTTGTGGGGCATGTTTTTTTCTTTTCAACAAGACTTTCCTTTCTCTGAGAATCTTTTATATAACCTTTGGTTGTTACTGCTGAAATACTGTAATAACTTTGAAACTGTTTGCTGAAGCAGCATTTCTAAAATATGTGTGTCAGCTCCAGTTTAGGACATTAAGCTCTGGCTAAACATGCAACATACACTATAGTCACAAGCTCATCCTTCTAATAGCATAAGCACAATGGATGTGCTGTGTTCAAACTGCCATACAGACCATTAACTGATTGATTATTTAGCACTCTTTCCTCCGTAATACCGCAATAACAGAGTAATAAATGCTTTGTCATATGCTTTCCATACAGAGTACATCGATTGGAACACAGAACTTAAACATGGTTAAATACACTGGACACGTCTGTTATACTACATACAAACTATTTCCTGTTCTTAATTCTGTGAAAATGGAGTTTGATGAGTTAACTCACAAAGAATGTAAGCAATACCAACAAGATGACCAGTTGCATTATGTATACACTAACCAGACAGAATATGTACGAATAATTTACAACACTGAAAAACTATCTTCTAATTCTGATAACATAAATATCACTGAACTGGCTGAATCAAGGCTATCATCTTAATTTTGTTATATGATCCTTGAACTGCAGGCTTGCTGGTTACTCCAACATGTACCAGTCATATTTGCATGTCATTAGCACTCTACACTATTATTTATAGTTCACAATTTAATCACGATTGGTTAAGTTTATTACAGGAAAAAAGTCCCCCTAAAATATTCAGTAACAAATAGGAGAAATTGCCACACTCTTTATTTTCTAAAAATATTTTTCTATTTATGTTGTTGTTCTCTATTTGGCAAATATTTTAATTCTACAGCAGCAAGAAGAGCTGCTTTCTATTTGTTTACTTCAGTCTGTGGGGTAGCACTTTCAGATGTCATTACTGACATAAGCAGGAATTTGCACAACCCTGACATAAATAAAAACTGCTGTGCATGGCATGCGTTATTTATCCTTTACATAAGGCAATGCTTAATTGGTTAACTTTTACTACATAGCACTAGAGGGCACACAGGTTAGAAGCACACAAATTCTGTGATGATCACACCAAAATATAGATATAACTACAAAAAAATGTTAGTAAAAGTGGCTTATATTTTAAAAATAGATGTTTAGACAGTATGGCATCTGGAGGAGACTGAACCAGTTTGAAAGTGTTTGCAAGGTCTAAATTCCTCTAACAATTTTTTTTGTAAACATCCCAAATAAAACTTTTACTTCTTCAGAGTTATACAAACATGAACCATGATTTCTCACACACAATGCTTGTCACTTTGGGGCCTCTTCTTTCCTTTGAGGAGCCTGGTGGAATTCCTATTAACATTAATGGGAGTTACATGGGGCACATCGACAGGAGAAGAGATCCCACAGCTAGTGAGATACATCTCTCCCTCGATGAGCATCACAAGTATTTCATTAAGCCTCAGAGTGTAAATGCAACTGAACTAATGATTTGGCAACACTGGAAAAGATGCATTTAAAATAAGCTAATTGCTACCCTGATGATGTTACCCAAAGACCAACCATAGCTTTGTGCTCTCATATGTAAAATCTACATAAGAAGAGAGCTGTTTATACCAGCAAGCCACACATTTCAGACAGTAACTGGTAGACAAGGGGGATGAAAAATTATAAATAAGACAAAATTGCAGTATATGTTTAAGTTACTTCACTTGCCCAAGCATACTAGTGTGTCAATCCCAGATGGGAAATCTGGACATGAAAAATTAACAACCGGAATCTCTTTGCTCCCCTATGACCACAAGTGTGTCTGATTAAATATGTGCATCATCACACTTTTACAATGCTAAGCATGGACATATCCTTAGAAGCAATAAGTTTCAAGCAACCCAGGCTTCATTAAAGGATGGCGTTAGTACTGTTTTATGGTGACTAAAGCACACAGAAAGAAAGGTACACCAAGGAATGTTGTAACAAACTCACATTGCATTCTAAAATACATAAAGACTTTTATGGCTCAGCCCCTATTTTACAGATTTATGCTAAATTCTGAGCTCTAGCCTAATTACAGAAATTATGGAAGACCACCTTGTGCCTTTATCTGGAGAATTGGATAAAAGAAAGCCAGGTGACCTTGGTGAAAAAGAATTTGGCAGAGCTATGGTAAGGAAAGGATGTTGACCTCCTTTCCCCACTTTTTAAACACTTTAAAGACATAGAAACAGATCACTGATTTGACATCAGGAATGTATGTACCAATGGGCATTTAAATTCATGGGTTAAATTCATGAGTTACTTATATGCTAGTATCACAGTGTTGTTAGCATTGTACTACATTTTAAAGATGAAATATCTAATTTCTTTAAAATGGTATATACCCTCTGTCTATAGATATTGCTAAAATAAAGAGAATCTCTTATATAGAAGGCCTGATCCTTTAGCTTTTACTCATGTGAATAAGGGATTTAGGATCAGGGGTATATTTTATACATATCAGCTGATATTGATCATAAGGAGTGGCTGAGCTGCATTTGGTAAGGGTGGATCAGATTGTGGTAGGGAAATCCAAAGTTATGCAGCTCACGTTCCAGGACAATTGTTTGGTAAGCAATTGCCCAACAGTTTTCAAAATTCCCTTTTGAAGGGTTCTTCAACATTTCATATCTATTTTTCCAGGGGGTGTGAGGGACTGGTGGGGGACACAGACATTTTTGTCTTATGTGCTGATGAGAACTAACTCTTCCTCAGATCCAAAAAGTGAAGTGTCGGATAGGGATACGGCCTACATGAAAGCTAGATGGCTAAAGCTTGTCAGACAAGGAAGTGTAGCACCAGTGGGTAGAGGAAGCTGTTGGAGAAGTTGCTTGAAGATATATTTGCTCTTGCTAATTAAGTATACCTTTTCAAGGATGTCCACAATCAGGGACCTTTTGGGTCTCTATTTCCCCAGGTAATAGCAGTAAGCAAGAGTGTTGAGGTTTGGGTTTTTTGTGTTCATTCCCCGACATCTGCAGCTGGCCAGATTTGCAATATATTCTCTCTGGTCCGCATCTCACTACTGCTATCCCTGTTCATCTCATATCTAGAATGGACTATAGTAATGCTCTCTATTGGGAGATTTCCTTGAAGGCCACCCAGGGGATTCCCTGCAGCTCACTTTCTCAGTGGTGCTAGGTACGATGAGAGTATTATACTTAGATGTACAACATATTGTCCTGCTACACAGATTTCATTTTTGTTTCCAAGTTCAAAGTAATGCTTAGTTTTAACATTTGAAGTTCTGCATGGGTTTGAGTCCTCGCCATTTTAGGGAGTGTTTTTCGCAATGTCCTCTTTAAGTAGCTGTGATCCTCTGTGGTGCAATGTTACCAGTCCTCAGTGTCAGAACATATTTGATGGATGGACCTTGCTGGTCTAGGATCTAAGTTTGAGAGCCTTCAGGATACATTGCAAGTTTGAGTACTTTGTGTTGGAGACAAATTCTGGGATCTTTCCGATATAGCTGTTGTTGTGATTAACCTGGAGATTGGCTGCATGCTGTAATCTACTGGCAATTTATTATTCATTTTGTCTTAATGTTCGTAATACCAAAAAAATTAGATATATCAGGAAAAAAAGGATGAAAAAGATGACTGTGGTAAATGCATTCTGCAATAACAAATCATCTCCTCCAGCTCAACATAGATTTTACAAATGGTTCAAATCTCTCATCTGCATTTAAATAAACTATAGAAGAGCTACTTATGCCTTGTGTCTCTGATTGGACAAATATTTGGCAAATATATCACACACACTCAATGCAAGCACACACACATACCCTTAAACTTTGGGAAGATGGATTTAAGGTTGCAAATAACTAGGTACTTTGGGGGGGGGGGAAACTTGATGAGCACATTATAGTAGTGTCAAAAATAGAGGCTAGAAAGCCTGGAAATTCAGAGTAAGATTACACTTTTTAAAAACATTAGAAAGTATAGAAATGCACAGATCAGGTCATTAAAATAAATTTGATGTTGCCCTCATCTCCACTGACCTCCCATTCTACATAAGATGGAGACATATTTAAACCTCTTGTAAAGGAGGTTTTGATTATATCTTCAAGAAGTTAGCAGAGCCTGCAGTGGTGTATCTTAAGTCTACTGATCTCACTTTATTGGGCTAGTTTCCCTGTGGGAACAAGGAACGCCAGTATTTTTTCTCATTTATACCTTCTTGGCTTTGTACATAAATGCCTGTGATATATAGATGTGATCTTCAGGCAGCCTGAAACTCTAATGTATATTACTTTATTTTTGTTCTGGCTCTTAAGAAATTCACAGCACCAGATATAATAACTACTATGTATGTCTAGGCTACGTCTCACAGGATGACAGCGTTTGAAATACCATCAACTTTTGGGGAGTCCTCCTAAGCTACAGTTTGGAATGTGGTCTCATTTGGTGAAGAGAGGCAAAAATTCTGCCCTTTTTGGGACAACTCTTTATAGTCTTTAGAAATAGCATGCTTGCTGTAGTCAGTTCCAGTGATGTAAAGACAGGTGAAGCTCAGAATAATTAGTACAATAGTGTACAATTAGTCTTAACAAGAATAAGGTGTGGTTGTCCAGTTAGTTTTCTTCTCAGTTTTCAGACTTTCTGCTGTGATGAAGTTGTGTGTTATTTGAGGACATAAACATCTCTTGGTTTTCAGTTGCACGTTCTGCAGGAACTTCAGAGCATGCAAGAATGTACATGGTTTCCTTCTTCCTTGGCCTTTTCTCTCACTCTTGCTATCCACATCAGGGAAAGAGTATTATAAGATAACAAAGGAGCATGTAAAATGATTTTAGTGGATTTGGGGAGCAGGTGTCGTCCATTAGATGGTTCAGTTTCTTTTCTGTATCTTTTTCTCCCACCACAGCTCTGTCCTTTCAGCCCACTCTTCAATTCAGCCAACACCTGGCTGAGTTCTCTCTCTCCCATGTGTCTCAGTCTCTACTGCTCCACAATCACAGCTATCTACATCGAGGCAACACATGGTTTATTAAGTAAATGAAATCAATAATGGATGTGAAAACTGATTTTGATAATTAAATCACTCTACCAATAATGGAAGACTAATTAAAGGAACCAGTTTTCATTAAAACCAACAGATTACACAAAATGTAGAGTTTGTAGACAAACTGCTTGATTGCTAAGATGAGGGAAAAATGCTTTGAAAGCTTTCAAGATAAAAAATTTTCAAATTTTTGCCCTCATATCTCCAAAATGCCTTATCTTAGTTACTTCAAATACTACTAGAAAAATTCTAGCTGGGCAGAAGATCGCATATTTTCAATTACAGAGTGAATGGTTTAATTCTGAAAAAGTTAAGAAGTATGTGTGCCAAAGTTGGGTTTATAATGGAAGGTTAACATCTCTCCATAATACACACCCACTCACTCTGACAGACAATTAGAAGAAAAAATAGTTAAGTGTAGAAGATGAGTTACTGATGGTAAGGAAAATATAATTTATTCTAGTGCTTGAGGCTCATTAAGATTTAGGTATAATATTCGTTGTTTGTTGGAAAAACATCAAACATTCTTGAGCAAGTTAGAAGTTCATGTGATGTGATGCCTAGCATGATAGAAATATGCTTGTCAACTCACTGCCCTACATGGCAAACAAACTTCTCGTGTCATATATTTAATTGTTTAGGGAAGAACAGAGGTCACTGCTATACTATTCAAGTGTTAAAGCTATTACTTGAAATGAATTTCATGTCTGTGGAGAATTATTATGATGCTGTATTTCAAGGATATTGTATAAACCCTAGTTAAATTTATAGAGCTGTACTCATAAAAATGGGGACTGCTGTGTTCATAAACTGAAGTGGTAATATTTTGGTTATACTAGAGGAAGTTACCAAAGTAAAGGTTCTTTGAGCTGAAATATTTGTGAGAATAAAAAACATCTGTTGCTCACTTCATAATTGGATTGACTTTATCCATTATTACAATTATTGGCAAGTCTAAGTGACTATTAATGCTAAGGTTCATGATGTTTTATGCATGGTTTTCAGAAGATCACAATGTTAACAACATCTGATGACCCAGTCCTCATTTCCTTTTCAAGAAAAGCAAACCAAAACTTTTTACTGCAACCTGTTCCTGCTTTCCTGTATGGGTCAGGAAATCAGGCCTCTGTTTCCTCTCCACATGTTACAATAGGAAGAGTACTGCAAAGCTACTTCCTGAATACACACTCCTTATCCATCCTTTCCTTGACAGCACTGGAAGAGTGATGTGCAGTATGTATGATGGAGGAAAGTGACCCCAGACTGCATTATACTGCAGGACACAGTTACAACATGGCAAATCTAGCATTGGCTGACATTTAGCTGTGAAGAGGTGTAAGGTCCTGATAAGAAGTAAGTCTCTTTTACTTTCTGATCAAATAAGTGATGGTTTATCAAAAGGACCATGCCCTTGAAGCAGGGATATCTCTTGTTTTCAGCTGAGCTGAAAAAGTCTTGCAGCCAAGAAAAGTTGTTCCTTCATGTGACTTTACGTGGTATTTGCAGTTATTTTTCCAGTCTCTGTGGTAATTAACACAAGAGCAGTTTGCCAAGCTGAGCTTCTTGGCTTTCCTGGGCATTTGTGTCCTTTTCCAATTTTTCTGAGGCTGTCACTGGACTCTGGCATTTCTTACCCAATTCATTTGCTTTCTGTGATAATCATATGCAATGAAGATATGCATGGCCAACATTTAAACAGGCTGCAGATCAATTAGCGGTCTTAAGTTTATCTGATTTTTATCAAAGAAGACAGAGCTCTGGGTCGATTGTCAGAGCCTGTGTCAAGTTGACCTTTTCAGAGATGTCTACATTGCCAGTCCCCTGGGCAACTTGTTGTCCCCTGTTAGTCTCTGAATGGCAGAAGTCTGTTCTGCTCAAGCACAAAGTATACACAGATGTCTATATTATATTCTTATAGGTTTGACAGCAACTGCATGTTGTATCTATAAACTGTCCTTTAGCAGTGACACTTCCTCAATGATGATAAGCTAATTTATGCAACTAAATCTCCTTTGTGCAGAAATGAAAGCTAATTGAGTCATTACAAAGTAATTCAGGAAGGAATACCTTGTATAAATTGGCTTACTTTATAAATCCTTCTCAAGTGGTTTTCATGCATCCTAAATGATACTAAGCAGTTTTACTGCCATAAAATACACAGATGAAACAGATAACTTTTTGGAGCTGTGAAAACATTATTTACAACAGCAAAAGAAAAAGACTCAAAAAGAAAGGTAAAGAAATGTTTACAGAAAAAAGAAAAAAACCCTTTTAATTACCTGAAACATTGCTAACACTCTCTTGGCTTGGTTTCCTTGGCTCTTCAGTCTTTGGAGGAGCACTCTCTTCTTCCTCTGCAAATAGACAATTGCAAGCGAAATGTTGAAGGAACTCGTTAACTGACAGGATTTACAGCCCACATCAGTTCATCTACCACACTATCTTTATATTTCTAAAATGTAAAGGCAGGGAGACAAACTATTCTGTTTTTATAATGTTACCCAATTTTGAGGACTTGGTGGGTTTGTTTTTTAACCAATTCTGGTAGCTCTCTTTAAAAAGCTCAGTTGTGAACTTTTGAATTTATCTTTTACTCTGAAAAGTGACTCTGAAAGTGGCATTGTGGGGCTTCCCTTATGCTGTCTCTCAATGGCTTCTAGAACAATTAGAACTGGGGTCCCATTCTCCCCTATGTCTACCATTCCAGGCTAGGGAAAATTCAAGCTTTCCTACTCATTGTTACATCAGAGAGGTGTGGTTGTCACTGCCTCATCCTTTGGTCAGATGTTGGGGGTTCCATAGGAGACATGGGGGCCTCTTTGCCTCTCTGTGCCATCCAACCACTTTGGCTCCTGCCTGCTCCAAGGGAGCATAGTTGCCATGTTTTCAGTGGCTCCACCTACTGTGGCTGACCATGGGAACCCCTGAAGGGAGGGGGAAGGAAGTTATATATAATCTGGGAGTGGGTAAGTGGAAAAGTCCATTTTAATACGTTTTCAGACTGGACCAACTAATCACGCTTTCCTCTATGGGCTTGGGATAGAGAAGAGAGCTTAATGGCACCCATCTAGACCCTCAACCCTGTTCTCTTGCCAACACAGAGTTGAAACCCTATGGAGTCTCTGCAGATGATTTCATAGCATAAGAAGAGGGAAACAGGGGATAAATGGATTCCCACCTTTACCTCCCCACGCTCCCAGACACAAGTTCCGCTCTGTATAGGGACAGGAAAGGGACTACTATAGGCTCCTTAGTTAGCAATTCTATTGATGATGCATAAAAAGGAATGAACTTTAATTCCCTCTATCGTAGCTGTATTTTTTCTAAAGGAGTAAAAGGAACTAAAAACCAAAACTTTATCATAGTCGTTATAGCAGCACAACTGACAATGCAGATCTCCTCGCTAGATATCATATTGATAAAGCCACTTTTCAAAATAGAACTACACTTTAAGCATGTCTAATTCCTTTGCTGCTCTTTACAATATTGCGTACTAATGTAATATGTATGTTTGCTATTAAGTATTTCACCTACTAATCTGATTTATTATTAATAAACAGTGGGTATAAAAGTCACAGCTTTTAAAATGTTCTTCACAAGCAGATCATGTAAGAATTCTATTCATAACATTCCATCAAGGAGAGAAGGGTGAGTTTCAGTATAAACATGTCTGGTCTGGATTATTAACCTTGGAAGCGTATAGACTCATTCGTACACATCAGATTACACATTCAGGCTTCAATTCTGCAAATACTTAACAGACATTTAACTTTAAGCACAAGAGTAGAGTTGTTGATTCCTCTGGGACCACTCATGTGCTTAAAGTTAAGCACATGCATAGCGACTTGCATGAATGAGGCTATAGGTTGCCAAACAAAACACAATGGGAGACAGTTATGTGATTTACTGTTCAAGGAGCTTTGTATTATTTCTGTGATAGCTAGTCAGTAGCTTTTGCTGTCTAACTGCTACTGACTATCTAGAAGTTTCATTAAGAGAGGACTCCAGTGACTTTGAGCCAAAACAAGAAAACAATATAAAGTGGTAAATCTGAACAGTACAACGCAGAAAAAGAGAGAGAGGGAGACTATTTGCTACATTTAAACTTCTTCAACAGTGCGTACATCATTGCATCATATAGGGCATGTTGCTTTTTTTTTTTAATGCTAAAAATGTAACAAAAAGTATCCTTATATACTCTCAAGGGCACTGGAAGGCACTCATCCTATGGCTTATAATAATTTTTATGGCATTTACAAGTAATATTATTCCTATGTCACCTTTTCTACCCATAAGACATTATCTCTTCCGACAAACATTCAATTTAAGGTAAGACAGCATATTATATATTGCTAGAAATAAATTTTGATATTGAATATTGCATAACTATTTTTATTGAGCATGTTTTTTATTAAGCATGCTACTTTTTCTATCAGTTCTGTGACAAAAAGAACTCCATATTAATAAGTATTTTTCTCATCCCTCTTTTTAATTTATAAAGGAAAAGGTAAAGCTATGCACGTCTGAAATGTTTTTCTACAGTAAGACTGAGTACTTACAAAAAACCCCCAGTATATTGTGGATTCATATATAAAGTCCATAAATAAGTACAATTCACCCCTAAAAAAAGTGAAAGCACATTGTTTTAAAATATGATGGTCATTTTCCAGACTTGTATTTGAAGTGTAAGAGGAAAGAATGCCCAGTCTGTGTTTGCCAGAAGCTGGGAATGGGTGACAGGGGCTAGATCACTTGATTATTACCTGTTCTGTTCATTCCCTCTGAAGCACCTGGCATTGACCACTGTTGGAAGACTAGTGGATTAGATGGACCATTGGTCTGACCCAGCATGGCCATGCTTATGTTCTTAATGCAAGTTCCTTCAGAATCCTAGTTGTTCTCCATGTCAATTAAATATTGCTTTAGCTCTAACAGACTTGGTTCATGGGAGCTTGAAGGAGATCTTTAGCTCTTAAGTACAACTTCTTGCATTCTGAGCCTGGAAGCTGCATCAAACTGGGAGAGACCTCTTGTAACCACAGGAGTCTCAAATGCCTAGGCCCACTAATGGTCATATACTATGTTGCAATGTTTGCAACAATGCAAAGCATAGACAGTATGCAATAATTACTGATGACAAACAGTACGACAAAAGTCTCATTGTATTATCAAGACCGTGTGTCAGATGGAGCCACAGAGATCTTTAAAACAGTAGTTCAATCTTTCCCTGTCTTCCCTCTCTGTGAAGAGAAGTGTTTCTCTAGTTTCTCTCTCTAGATCAATAGGTGCTCTAATCAAACCCAGGAGTTCTAGAAGAGCTACATGTGTGTCCCAAAGAAATGCATCTGGGCCTAGAGCAATAGGTTGGGGATCCCTAGAGACTAGCATATCTCCAACTACTGGTAAGGTAAAGTTTTTTTTTTCTGGTAACACCAGTGAGAAACTGCAAATATTAAAAATGTGTTTTTCCATAATTCCAGTAGATTTTACAGCTAAATGCTAAAATTTTCCACTGTGCGTTAGATATGTAAATTACTGCCAGCAGATTGCCAGTGCTATTTCCCAAACACAGATGGCTCTACCTGCAAATATGATTTAAAATGAACAGAATGAATACAACAGTATCTGACTTTTAGACATGAATCTAATTGATTTTTCTTCCTTTTTGTCCTTCTGAAAGAGAAAGTCCGATTATATGAATATAAAAATGTACTAAAGTTTGGCTTGCATAATACATCTCTGCAATAGAATTGGTAATCTCCAAGATACATATGTATAAAGTCAGCAATTCCCTCAAAACCTGATATTAGTCAACCACTTACCTACATTAGTTCTTATATTAATAGCAGTATTATTAAGTAGTATTTGATTGTGTTGTGTTATTTGAGACAGACACTGTCATTATACAGTATTAATTAATTAATACCCTAGATCATCACAGTTTGTGGGTTAATATATTCTATTCAACACTTTAATAACAGTAAACAAAAACAGCTCAGCTATGCAGCAAAATCCATCAAACCACACAGATGGTTATAAGGTTTTCATTATGTGGTTTCCATAGCAATCATATTGCAAATCTGGAAGCTTCTTGCAAATAAGCAGCTTGTATTTACATGCCTCTCAGCTGCAGCATGGAATTCTACAACATGAAGTTATTACTCCAATCATATATCATTAGAAGAATTGTTGGGAGAAGTTTTGATCAGTCCAGAAAAATATATACTGCAGTGGAATCATTTTTTAAAATGATTCAAGCATTTATATACCTGTAATGCATACTAATATAGCCATGTTTGAAATTTCACCGTGGTGACAAAAGGCTATAAGCATATAAGCTTGCCTTTTGAAAAAACCCACAATAATATTTGTATCATCATATTAATAAAAATCACAAAGTCTTCACCAGGGTACTCAGTAGGGATGATAGACACACACAGGGAGAACTCAGACTGAACTAAACATCCATTGCTCATTTGCTCAATGTAAAGGTATAAAGGCCTACTTAGAGTCCATCTGAGATATTGAATTATTTCTCTTTTTTTAAAATGATGCCATGTAACTGTAAATGGAAACTCTAAAAACAGAGTAAATGCTTATTGTGTGGAAGACAAGTACTTTCCTCTCCCAGATTAAAAAATTTAATTTTGCAAATTGATCCAGCTCTGTAACAGATGGATTATTACCCTGATAAGCACCATAAATCTGTCCAGCTATGCAGTTTCACAATACCTAGATCTAGCTTTTACTAATATTTTTGTGTTGGGGAGGATTTGAATAAACAAAAGAAAGGAGCAATATGCAAACAAGTTAAAGACATATACATTTAAGTTGAAGCCCATATCCCCTTCCCTTTCCCCTCTCCCCCCCGCTGACCCTGCACTAGCATAAGCAGAGAGGACTCAAATCCAGGAACCACTTGGGGAACAAGGAAATAAGCAGAAATAACTTTAACGCATCGTATCCTTTTCCAATCCCCCGCAGACATTATCACCCTTACGTTCAGTGAGATTAGTGCTCTCCATTTACGAAGGAATAAAGTCAGAAGACTGGATAGTCTCTGTGGTATCCTCCCCGTCTCTCCTCCCAGATTTCCTCACGGAAGCTGATTCTTAGTCAGCATTATCTTGCATGGTTCTCTCCCTGCACTAAGTTCACCTGGAAGGCAGAGGGCTGTGTGAGAAGAGGGAAGGGTGCAAGGAGCAGTGTGGAGGCATTTGGCTTCTGTGTGACTGCCACTTCTGGGTGATCTGCAAAAGTTTCCTGCATAACTTGAGATATCTGCAGTATGGTTAGTCTCAACCCCTGCTGGTGTTGGATGGGTAGTCAGGGTATCTCAACAAAACTCACTACATCTGCAGGAGAGGCAGCTCAGAAATCATCACCCAACAGTTAAGGCAGCTTTTATTCTCTAAAGGAGCTAGTGACCAGAGGAGCTAGCGACCAGGGCAGTTTGAGGGAGTGGGGCAGATACACTTCATTAACATTCTGTACATTGAAAACAATACTCCACCCTCCTCACCAGATAAAAAGCAAACAACAGTAAAAGAAAGAGCTACAGGAGTAAAAACAGAATGGGGGCTCCAACAGAGAGGGCGCTATCCAATTTATTACACTGAATGCAACATGAACGATTACGTGCTCTATGGGCGGGGGCATTGCGTGCACACAGTGCAAGGAGCTCCTGGCCCTTAGAGACTGCGTAGAGGCTTTGGAGTCCAGGATGGCTGAATTGGAGGAGCTAAGAGATGCAGAGAGGTACACAGATGAGAATTCTGGGACACAGTAGAACAGTCCCATCCCTGGTCTGACAGCTTCTGTACTGTTGAGGGGGATTGATGTTCTCCTTTCCTGTGACTTTCAACAGGATCGTAGGGAAACGATCCCATAATTGGGACTCTCCTTCCAGATGATGTCAAGGTATCATCACGCACAGAGGATACCTCTCTGAGGGAGGGAATTCCAGTTTTCATAGGAAAAGACAGGCAATAGCAATGGGAGACTCGATCATTTAAAACCTAGATATCTGGGTTTGCAATGACTGTGAGAACCTCATGGTGACTTGCCTGCCAGGTGCAAACGTTGTGGATCTCTCGAGACATCTAGACAGATTTATGTGTAGTGCTTGGGAGGAGCTGGTGGTTATGGTACATGTAGGTACCAGTGACATAGGGAAGGATAGGAGAGAGCTCATGGAGGACAAATAAGAGACTGAAGTCCAGGACCTCCATGTAGCATTCTCTGAAATGCTTCCAGTTCCACATGCAGACAGGTAGAACTGCAAGGTCTCAATGCATGGATGAGATGATGATATAGGGAGGAGGGTTTAGATTTATTAGGAACTGGGAAACCTTTTAGGAAAGGGGGAGCCTATACAAGAAGGATGGGCTCCACCTAAACCAAAATGGAACTGGATTGCTGGCATGTAAAACTAAAAAGGTGGTGGAACAGTTTTAAAACTAAGGGCTAGGGAAAAGATGATAGGTGTGGAGGAGCACGTGGTTCGGACAGAGACATCCCTTAGGGGAGGAGCTATTAATGGAGATTCTCTATATCCTAGTACGGAGGAGAGGCTGGAAGAGGATAAAATATGGGTAGGATCTGACGAGAAGCAGTCAAATGAAAAAAAGAGTCCCATTCAATTACATCAGATAATGGCAGACAGCTAAAAAGTGACCATTTTGTAAAGTGCTTATATACAAATGCTAAAAGTCTAATTACTAAGATGTGTGAACTTGAGTGCCTCATATCAAATGAGCATATTGATATAATAGGTATCACAGAAACTTGATGGAATGAGGATAATCAATGGGACACAGTAATACCAGGATACAAAATATATCAGAAAGACAGAATAGGTCATACTGGTGGGGGAGTGGCACTATATGTAAAAGAAAGGATAGAGTCAAATGAAATAAAAATCTTAAATGAACCAAACCGTGCCATAGAATCTCTATGGATAGTAATTCCATGCTTGAATAATAAGAATATAGCAGTAGGGATACACCAGTGATCATCTGACCAGGATGGTGATAGTGACTGTGAAATGCTCAGGGAGATTAAAGAGGCTATAAAAATTAAAAATTCAATAATAATGGGGGATTTCAACTACCCCCTTATTGACTGGGTACATGTCAGCTCAGGACGGGATGCAGAGATAAAGTTTCTTGACATCTTAAATGACTGTTTCTTGGAGCAACTAGGCCTGGAGTCCACAAGAGGAGAGTAAATTCTTGATTTAGTCTTATATGGAGCTTGGATCTGTCCAAGAGGTGAATATAGCTGAACTACTTGGTAATAGTGACCATAACATTATAAAATTTAACATCCCTGGGGATGAGGGGGAAACCCACACAAAAGCAGCCCACCACAGTAGCATTTAATTTCAGAAAGGGGAATTATACAAAAAGGAGGTAATTAAACAAAAACTAAAAGCTACAGTGCCAAAAGTGAAATCCCAGTAAGCTGTATGGAAACTTTAAAGACACCTTAATAAAGGCTCAATTTAAATGTATACCCCAAATTAAAAAAACATAGTAAGGGAACCAAAAACGTGCCACAGTGGCTAAACAACAAAATAAAAGAAGCAGTTAGCGACAAAAACACATAGTTTAAAAAGTGGAAGTTAAATCCTACTGAGGAAAATACAAAGGAGCATAAACTCTGGGAAGTGAAGTGTAAAAATATAATTAGGAAGGCCAAAAAAGAATTTGAAGAACAACCAGACTCAAAAAAATAACAGAAAAAATTTTTTTTAAGTAAATCAGGAGGAGGAAGTCTGCTAAACAACCAGTGGGGCCACTAGATGATTGATATGCTAAAGGAGCACTCAGGAAAGAGAAGGCTATTGTGGAGAAACTAAATGAATTCTTTGCATCGGTCTTCATGGCTGAGGATGTGAGGGGATTCCCAAACCTGTGTCATTCTCTTTAGGTGACAAATCTGAGGAACTGTCCCAGATTGAGATGTCATTAGAGGTGGTTTTGGAATAAATTGATAAATTAAATAGTAATAAGTCACCAGGACAAGATGGTATCCACCCAAGAGTTCTGAAGGAACGCAAATGTGAAATTGCAGAACTACTAAGTATGGTATGTAACCTAACATTTAAATCATCTCTGTATCAGATGACTGGAGGATAGCTAATGTGATGCCAATTTTTAAAAAAAGGCTCCAGAGGTGATCCTAGCAATTAAAGGCCAGTAAGCCTAACTTCAGTACCAAGCAAATAGGTTGAAACTATAGTAAAGAACAGAATTATCAGCCACATAGATGAATATGATTTGTTGGGGGGAGAGTCAACATGGTTTTTGTAAATGGAAATCACACCTCACCAATCCACCAGAATTCTTTGAGGGGGTCAACAAGCATGTGGACAAGGGTGATTCAGTGGATATAGTGTACTTAGATTTTCAGAAAGCCTTTGACAAGGTCCCTCATCAAAGGCTTTTAAGCAAAGTAAGCGGTCATGATATAAGAAGGAAGGTCCTCTCCTGTATCAGTTAACTGGTTAAAAGATAGGAAACAAAGGGTAGGAATAAATGGTCAGTTTTCAGAATGGAAAGAGGTAAATAGTGTTGTCCCCAAGGGCTCGGTACTGGGAACACTACTGTTCAACACATTCATAAATGATCTGGAAAAAAGGGGTAAACAGTGAGGGGGCAAAATTTGAAGATGATACAAACTACTCAAGATAGTTAAATCCAAAGCAGACTGCAAAGCGTTATAAAGGGATCTCACAAAACTGGGTGACTGAGCAACAAAATGGCACATGAAAGTCAATGCTGATAAATGTAAAGTAATGCACATTGGAAAATACAATCCCAACTATACATATAAAATGATAGGGTCTAAATTAGGCATTACCAACCACGCAAGAAAGATCTTGGAATCACTGTGGCTAGTTCTCTAAAAACATCCACTCAATGTGCAGCAGCAGTCAAAAAAGCTAACAGAATTTTGGAAATCAGTAGGAAAGAGATAGACAATAAGACAGACAATATTGCCTCTTTATAAATCCATGGTACGCCCACATCTTGAGTGCTGCATGCAGATCTGGTCACCCCAGTTAAAAAGATGTATTGGAATTGGAAAAGGTATAGAAAAGGGCAACTAAAATGATTAGGGGTTTGGAAAAGCTTCCATATGAGGAGAGATTAATAAGACTGGGACTTTTCAGCTTGGGAAAGAGATGTCTAAGGAGGGATATGATAGAAATCTATAAAAGCATGACTGGTGTGGAGAAAGTAAATAAATAGAATGTGTTATTTACTCCTTCTCATAACACAAAAACTAGGGGTCACCAAATGAAATTAATAGGCAGCAGGTTTAAAAACCAACAAAAGAAAGTATTTCTTCAGACAATGCACAGTCAACCTTTGGAACCCCTTGCCAAAGGATGTTGTGAAGGCCAAGACTATAAAGGGGTTAAAAAAGAACTAGATAAGTTCATGGAGGACAGACCCATCAAAGGCTGTTAGCCAGCATAGGCAGGGATTGCTGTTTGCCAAAGGCTGGGAAGGGCCAATGGCATGGATCATTTAATGACTACCTGTTCTCTTCATTCCTTCTGAAGCACCTGGCATTGGTCACTGTCAGAAGACAGGATACTGGGCTAGATGGACCATTCATCTGATCTAGTATGGCTGTTCTTCTGTTCTCCTGATCCTGGCCTGCTTTGGGAACTGGAGAAGCTCCCAGCATAATTTAAATAGCTCTGAGGGCCTAAGTTAAAGTAGCCTTCACAGACCATCATATTGGCCATGCTTTACACCAGAACTTTGAGGGGGTCCTGAGAAGGCAGTCTAAGTCCTCTGCATTGAGGAAGCCTCCCCCAGCTGGAATTAGGGCATAAAAGGAGCCAGTTAGAATGAAAATCTCACCCTTTGGATCCATAAAACTTCTCCATGGAACTAAGGACATCTGCAGGTTTGGTGGGTCTTCATCCCCCTCCAACAAAATGATCTGCAAGCAATTCTACAAGTTCAAACTAGCTAAGTTTCCTGGCCGCTATTTGAATATGACTTAGTAGGGAGTTAATTGGTCCAAAGCATACATGATGGTTTGGGCATAAGAAGAAAAATAGATACATTCCTTACCTCACATAGTATTTCAACAATAAATTCACTTATGTCTGTGAAGCACTTTGACACTATGGTGATGGGGAGTAGGTAATATAAATACGTAGATAGACCGATGGAAAAATCAGTTAATTATTCTGTTAAAGGTTGGGTTAAATCAAGAAAAAGAATCCCACTAAAATCGCACAACACAGTCCTCACTGTAATACACACTTAAGTATGGTTAAATCTAAAGCTTTCCAAATTGAGACATCATCAAACACCTTTTTCTTTTATTGCTTAGATAAGGTAGTATGCTCATTGTTTAAAACAATGTTACCAGAAGAGTAACCACATATTATATTACTATAGGGGGAGTTCTCAGTCATATGAATGTTGGTGCACAGTATTTTCACTGGGACACCAGAATGATCCACAGAAGTATGGACACTTCATGATATTATGAATCTGTTAAGATTACCTAACTTCAGCTTCCTGCTCTGGAGCCAACCTTCAATAGAGCTACAAGTGAAACTATTAAAAGTTACAGCTACATTTTGACTTCCACATTTTGGTTAGCAATTTCATCTCCTCCAAAACGAAAACCAACTCTGATCTATAAACAAACACTGTTACTTCCTTTAAACATCAAATTGGCAAGCTCTGAATTGAGAGAAAAAAAGTAAGAATAGGAAAAAATTACATTACAGGTAATAGCAGTATTTAAAATACTGGCTATGCTATTGTCTCTATATCTGAAGCAGGATAGGAGACATTGGGTGCAGTTTAATTAGGCTGCAGCTTTACTGTTAACTGTCTGGAAATACCTAGCAGATACAATGTACTGTCCAGGTCATTTCATGATCATTTCAGTATACACTGTCAGCTTCCCCTGCCCTTTTTTCCCATCTTGATCCCCAGCCAACCCACTACTGGGACCTTACCATTCCCCCTCAAATAAGGGTTAAGGTGGGCTATAAAGGAGGGGGAGTTTCACTCTCTGCAGCCCTGAACCCACCCATTTCCAATCCTTTAAAGAACATCTCCTTTAAATCCTTTACTAGTCCCTTTCTCTGATCACTGTATACCTTCCCAATGGAACATCCACCGTGGATGGATCCCACGTTTATGTAATGAGTTCTGACATTTTAGCCTAACTTTCATTCCATGCTCACCCCAGATAAGCCCCGCCCACTAACCTGCAAACACCCCTCCTACCCTCGCCTTGGCCCATCTGGTAGTAAGGAAAAACTTCCCTCCCCATCTTCCGAGAAAGAAGTGGTGAGTGCAGTGCCCACAATGGATCTTGACCAATCCTGGTATTTTGCCACTTCCATGGGTGAAAGAGTGGGAGCTTCTCTGACTGGTCTGGGTAAAAAGAGGGCTTCACCTGACTGGTTTGTACTTCTATAACCTCCATTCTCTTCTGGTCACCTAGGGAACTGGGTCAGCATCCCCCCATGTTGGTCTGCTCTGTGGCTGCCACAAAGATTGCTCTGTGCCTCTCTACCCCATAAAGAGGTATACACTTTCCCTCGACAAGCCAGATAATTGCTGCCCCCCACTTGAAGAGTGGCGCAGTCAATAGCAATGCAGGGTAGAACACATATTAGGAGAAAAAAATCCAGGAAGCCTGTTTTTAAAGTTGTTTGGATCTACTTTGACATAATGATACAAAAAAATTCAATTTTAGATAAAGTAACTTCCATTACATTAATAGTAAAATCCAACATAAAATAATGCCAAAGAGCAAAGCACATTTTATAAATATAGATTGGGTTTTCTTTTTATCATTATATTCCCTCTAAAGAAAGCTCCAATAATAATAATTCTTCTCATGAGTGAAGATAAAGGTCATAAGCAAGCTTGCTCATGGATATACACACATGGAATAATAGAAATTAGAGAGGAGATCCACTAGAATTAGGTCATCCAGTCAAGTCTTCCTGGCAATCAGACCTTGGTTAACAGCTTGCAACAAACATTTATGCAATTTTAGTCCTTTCCAGTTGTGTGCTTGCACAGACTGTAGTTTTTAGAAATATGTTCACTATTTAAAATTGTTCAGTGATTGATTTGTGCAAAGAAGTTTCACCCTTTGGATTGGCTGGAATTATTTGTTGAGAAAATAAAACAAAAAATATTCTCAGTTCATAATCTGATAATGAAGAGTCCTCATAGAGAATAAATTTTTCAAAAGTGTCTAAGTGATTTAGGCTCTTAAATCACTGAGACACTTTTGAAAATTGTTCCCATACAACTTTGTCCTCTGATTATATGTCAAGCTTTTAAAATTGGATGGCAGTGTCTCAGCAGTTAAGGTTTTCCTTCACTCTTCAACAACAGCCTGATTTTGGTCCATGTCTAAAATCTTCTTTCAGCATCTAATTGGTATGTAGGGTCTAGAGAGTGGGCAAAATTATAGGTTTACTAGACAAGCCTTTTTTTTAGCTCAATGTTAGGACAGTTAGAAAAATGTTCCAATTTTAGGCAGAGCCAAGCTTAAACAGAGAAAGGGGAAGAATTTACATGGAAGTTATTAGCTTACTCCCCTAATTGAGATATAGAACTATTTCAGAAAAAGCAAAGGAAACCAAGATTTTAAATATGTTTGGTCTCAGAAAGTAAAATGGTTTAAGTGTTCAAAATGACCTTTTATAAATCTTGACACTGAGAAGTTGTTAAAGTAAGTATGATATTAAATACTATATAGTAAATAAATAGATCTAGCAATCAAATGTGGAAATAACTAAACCATGCAGTGCAACTTATCACTAGAGATATTTGATAGACATACACAGTTTACATTTCTGTGGCTTAAAATTTGCCAAAGATGTATTAAAATTATATGATGTGTATGGAAAACTTTACATCATACATTTATCAGCAGCAAGATCTTAGATTAAAAGCCATTCTTTAAAACAAAATAACCCTAATCATGACAAATGTGGCTTGACATAATATTTACACACATCAAATCAGAATGAAAGCAGTTTGTTTAAGCCACTGTATTGCCTCTATGGTATTTTGTAGAATTAAATTATTCAAATTTGTAGTCTGTACTTTTTCTGAACAACTTCATTTCTGGATTTAGAAGAAAACAAGTGAAGTAATTTCAGCAAAGTTCACTTTAGTGAAAGGAGACAATACTGTTGCTGGCATGTTTCTCTAGGAAAAGTCTGGCTCTTGGATGCTATAATTGCTTTAAAAGTTTTCAAGTAATTGACATTTTTACATTTTCTGTATTGACCACTGACAACACAATGGGGAAAAAAAGCAGCAGCAAGCACTCTTTGGTTATTTTAATGGAGTCAACATGTTCTTTTTGGTTGTTTAAAGCCAATGTCACCAATTATATGAAGTTAATTATACTGAAATCTTTTTATCTGCCTTAAATGACAAAACAAAACTATCATAATATTATGATGCACTACTAAAACAAACTCAGGTAAAATGCAGAAGCAGAAAATAAACAAGCAGGGACCTGGAGTTTTTGGTGTGTGCAGTATAATATTCCAATTATAGTGTCCTAGAAATCAAAGTTGTGTTTTTTCCTGACCTCCAATACATACTTCTTGGATCTTACTACAACTAACTCTATAGAACGTAGCAAATCGTTTGGTTTAGGGGTGAGGAAATACAGGGAATAAAATCCTCTCCCTATTTCATTCAGGGGGACCGATTCCATTGCCCTCAGGTCAAGGAGATTGTTTACCTCCTGCAAAAGGAGTTGCTCATGAGAGGGGACCCTGAAGACGGATGGGGGGGGTTGTTTGGCAGACAGCCCGTGAACTGTATAGTGTAACCCTGGCGCCCTATATTGAGAACCCAGTGGTCCAAGATAACGCTTGTCCATTCTGTGAAGAAAGGGTGCAGCCTGCCCAGGAAGGGACGGGACGAATCCAGAGGAACGGGAGGGGTAGGGGAGAGGTGCCACCCTCAGGTGTACCATCAAAACGGGCTCTTTTTATTACTAGGGCCCTTAGGGGGCCCTTGCTCAGGTCCAGAGGAGGAGCTAGGCTTGCTGTACCCTCTACTCCTATCTCTACCCCTGTTGGGTGGATAGGATCTAGGCAGTGGCCTACGTTGCTGGTGTGGCTGCTGAGGCAACTGGCATCTAGAGGCCTGAGGCGTATATAGGCCCAAAGAATGCAGGGTGGCTCGGGAGTCCTTGAGGGTGTGCAGCTTCTCATCTCTTTTGTCAGAGAATAGGGCTGACCCATTAAACGGTAGGTCCTGTATAGACTGTTGCACCTCCTGGGATAGCCCCAAGGACTGCAGCCATGAGCACCGCCTCATAGACACTGCGGACGCCATAGCCCTGCTGGCAGTGTCCGCTGCATCGCTGGCTGAACGAAGGGCCACCCCTGCCACGATGTGCCCTTCACCAAGCACCGTGGCAAAGTCTGCCGCCTGGTCCTGGGGCAAGGCCTCTATGAACCTCTTAAACAAATTCCAGAGGTTCGAATTATATCTCCCCAGCAGGGCCTGGTGATTCACTATGCGCAGCTGCAGAGCTCTGGTAGAGTAGACCTTCCACTCAAACAAGTCAAGTTTTTTATTGTCCTTGTTCTTGGCATGCTGCTCTGAAACCCCTGCCTGTCCCGCTGGTCGGCCGCCTCCACCACCAGCGTTCCCAGTGCCAGGTGAGTAAACAAACTCAAACCCGTCAGCTGGAACATAGTATTATTTCTTGGAGCCCTTGGATGTTGGGGCTACCAAGGCAGCGGTCTGCCATAAGGCCTTTGTCAGTTTCAGTACCCTGTCATTTACTGGCAGGGCCACTCGAGAGGGACCTTGTATCCCGTAATCACCAAACAAGGGGTCCTCCTCCTCAGACAACTCTTTAACCTCCAGGATGAGGTTACAGTAGTTTTAGCAGCTCTTAATGGGCCGTGAAATCTTTCAAGGACGCCCCCTGGTCCTGGAAGGCTGCTTCGTCCGGGGAAGAGGAGGACGACTGTGAGTGCCTGCCCCATTTGCAAGACCCTGTGGAGGGTCCCTCTCCTGGGTCCGATTCCTCATCCAAGGAATGGCCCTCGTGTCCCTTTTCAGTTACAGGAGGCACTGAGCGGGCACCTGATGATGAGACCAACACTGTACCCGGACCCATCTGAGCCGCTCATGGGCCTCAATAAGGCCACTGCCATAGGCCTTGGGGCCACCCAGGTGCTGGCATCGGTGCTGGCTGGTGAGTGTCCTGGGGGCATCTTTGGGACTCCTGAGTCTCCTTTGCTTTCTGGGGACTCAAGTCCTTAGAGCGGTGACCTCTGCTCTGTCTCCGCCTCCTACTGCTCCAAACTGCGGAATGGGTCCCTCAATGACTCCCGGAATGACGCGGAGTGCCAGTGCCGATGGGAGCGGTGCCGCAAAGAGGTGTGCTCTGTTGAAGTAGATGTTGATCTGTGTCTAGGCACCGAAGACTTCCGGTGCCATTTGCCTTTTGGCGAGCACAACCGGTGCCGATGGGATCCACATGGTGCTTAGCTTGACTCCGGTGACCTGGATCTGCGGTGCAGTGCCAGGGAGACTGCTGGTGCCAGGCTCCACATCGGAGAACGGGACCAGTGCCATGACGAGTGGCTCGGTGCTGGGAACCGCAAACCCGAGGTGGTTGAGCGACGCCAGGCGACCCTCGAACAGCGTTGACGGGTGCTGGAGGTCTCCGGTGCCGGGGACTGACCTCAGTGTGGAGAGGAAGAGCTCGACGAGGTAGAGTTGTAGCTAGACAGCGAGCTTCCACGCTCTACCCGTGGTGATCATCTGGCAGGAGACTCTTCCCTGAGCGGGAATCTCAATCAACTGGCCGGAGGAGCTGGGGGCCGCAGCGTGGGCAATGCCATCACAGCTGTTATCGCCCGGGAAGGCTCCGGTGTCGATGGCAACTGCAGAGGCACTCCCCCACTCCCAGGAATTGGGGGAGGCTCCCTGCATGGAGATGCAGGTGCTGGAGCAAGTTCAATGGGCCGTGGTCGGTGCATCTCCGCACTCAATCCCACCGGCGTCGACGGTATGGGGGAGTGAGCACGCACCATGCACTGTCTTCTCTTCTTTTTCAGCACCGGAGACGTAAGGCAATTCAATGACTTCAGTGCCGGGCGGGGTGCTCCACACCAAGGAAATGCTCGGTGGCGACATGGAGTGTGGCGGCTCAGAAGCGGGATGAGGTGCTTCCTCCATGAGGATAGCTTTTAGTCGGATGTCCCGCTCCTTTTGAGTTCGAGGCTTAAAAGCCTGACAAATTTTACAATTTTCCCTGCGGTGCTGCTCTCCCAGGCACTTGAGGCAGTGATCATGAGGGTCACTCACCGGGAAAGCCTTGCTACAGCCGGTGCAAGGTTTGAAGCCAGGTGACCCAGGCATGGCCGAGTCACTACTGAGCCCTTAAGGGATCCTATCTAATCAAACTAACTACACTAAACACAAACTGCTAACTATAAACTTCTCAGAATAACAAAGGGGAAGATACTTGCAGTAGCAAGGTCATTCCAGTAACCATCATGGGTGGAAAGAAGGAACTGAGGGGCCATAGGGTCGGCGGTGCCTTATGTATCGTGGCATTGGAGCGGTGCTGCAGGGGGCACCTAAGCCGACCCTACAGGGTCTGCTAAAGGGAAAAAAGTTCCGGGAACCCATGCACGGTGGCATGCACTCACTTATACTGGAATAGCTATGAACAATCACTCGAAGGAGAATCTTAATTCACAATTCCAAATACACAAAATAGTGGAGGAAAATAAACTCCTACGTAATCCTATTAAACTACTGTGAGTGGTCAGTTGGCTGAACTTTATTCTCACTTAGAGCCATCTAGAAGTCTTAAGATTCCATCAGCCTCCAATGGTAGACCACGAAAAAAGGCCTTTTGCCCCTGAGGAAAAGCTGTCATTTGACCTCAAATCAAAGGTGGCAAGGGTTGGTCCATGACAAAGCGGCAACCCATTTCCCACAACTCCAATCCCTTTCCATATACCACACCCAGAGTGCAATCAACTGTGAGAATCAACTCAGAAACCACCTGGGATGGTCTCACAGATATCATAGAAGCCATGAAATCCTGAGATGATCCAGAAGAACAGTTATCTATCTATTGAACTGACCATGATATATTTCAACCTTGGTGCCATGTCATAATCAGATTCTTCATTATGTGGTTTTTGTTTTGTTTTGAACATTCTAGGATTGAATCCCTTTACCCTGGGTTTTGAGGGAGAAGAGAGTGATTCTCCGTATTTTGGAAGGGTGAGCTCCATGAATGGAGGCTGGACCTCCATATACATTACACTGTTTGAAAACTTAGATTATGTTTATAATTTCTTTGCTCACTTTTTTTTTTAAAGGGGTGAGGGCTCAAGAGGACAGATGAGGAATAATATTCTAAAATGGATGGATCCAGGTGGGTGTGAAAGACTCATAAGTACTGGCTTTATTTTCGTAAATTTGACTATTTCTTTCACCCCCATTATAATCAATCTGACATTACTAAAATGTAAGAGTTTAAAAGGGACAGATGACCTATACATTTTAATTATATTTAAGATGGATAGATATAATTGGTTGAAAGTCTCATGCTTATTGATTATGTTTTGTTTGATTTAATTCCTTCAGAGAGAGAGAGAGAGAGAGAGAGAGAGAGAGAGAGAGAGAAAAAAAATGGTGGGGGGGAAGGGTAGGAGAAGGCTGGTACTGGTGATAGTGTCTATGGTCATCAGAAGTCCACTGGCGGGGCGGGGGGGGGAATTTCTGTTGGGGGATTTATGCTGATGATTTATCAGGGTTGGGGAAATCTGTATAAAGATTTTTCTATCTACAGTATCTGGGTGGGTAAAATGGACTTTGTGGCCCAACTTGCTGGTTCTTATTTGAGAAGCCAAATGTGTCAGCTGCATCCCTTTAATGCGCACCTTACGGAAGCCAGGAAGGCTGAACAAAGATATCCCAAAGCACCAAAAAAGGTATAGGAACGTATTCTTTCTCAACAACAGTATCCATTAGCAGTTATGTTATGTAATCATATCTTGCACTCCTTAAATCAGAAATTCAAAGAATAAGGACTCACAGATTTAGCTAGATATTTATACCATGCTCATCACAGTGATACCCAAGCCCACAGAGTGGATCCAGAATCTTTACTTTCATAAACATATATATAATAGTCCTCGTAATATGACCTCCTGTCCTAAAACAATTTCTTATTTTTTAGGATTAATAAACTGTCTCTCTTATTGGGATACTTATTTGCAGTGCTCTGCTTGAGAATTATTGCTTTGCTTCTTAATTAGATATGGACAGTGATACCAAAAAAAAAAAAAAAACCCTCAAAAAACCCACAACCACCTGCTTTGCTTTCATAAAAGCGAACTTTAGGTCCATAACCCACTGAAGATGTTCATGCATAAACAAAGTGTTGTTAATATTTAACATGAAACCAGCTGTCAAAAATGTAGTCAACAGTGAAAAAGCTATGATACAAGTAAAATTACTTTGTGTGATTTTGTCTCTCCAGGATGACAAGCTCCTATGAGATGGGATTCTATCTCTTAATAACAAACAACTTCTGTCACATAGTGTTCACATCATATTGGTTTTACAAATCAATAGTGTCAAAAGTGGTTTAATGTAGGTGCAGAGGAAGTAGTAAAAAGAATGATTGATCAATGCTGGAAATAAAATACCTTATTTCAATAAAAAGTGAATTTGTGTGAATGAGATGCTTGTTAATTTGTTTTTGAAAGATTTTCTTAAGCATCAAATTACATGACAAAACAGCTCTCTTTTTTATATGCAAGGCTAAATCTTCACATTTTAAGAAAACAAGCTTGAAAATGCCAACAGATAATGGAGATTTTGTTCTACACTGGGTTTTTTAATTTTTATTATTACTCTGAAATACTAGCATAAAATTCAGCCTTTATCAAACTGATCACAGCTATGTGTACAACATATATTCTCCTTCCTTCATGAACTTACATGACTTGGTATTGCAGTTGTTCAGACGTTCAGGCCATGCACCACTATTATTTATGCATAGAACTTTAAAGCCAAAGCGAGTTTTGCACGTGAGTCAGTGTAAAGGAGAAATATCTCTTACTCAACAGTGCATGTAGCTCATTTACCGTCGAGTTAGAAACTAACCATGTTAGGTTCAGGATACCAACCCTCCTGACTTAGTTGTCCCAAAATTTGAAACTGAGGAAAAATTCAGGTTTTGAACTGATAAAGTTTAAGAGCATTCATATCCAGATTAAGATAAAAACAGAGCTTTACAAAAGCACTGAAAAAGTAATAAAAAGACAATTCAATTTAGCTGTATGGAGTTTCCATCAAGAAGTAACAGGAGAGCCACTGCTATGCTTTGGAGTGCAAATGAGCCATAGCAAGTGGAGACATAGGCAGAGAGTGTTACTAGACTGGACAGGTGCCTATGATCTTGATGTTACACATGAAGTGAAAAACAAAGCTTGGTAGGCAAAGGCTGTGCTAGGTATCACAAGCCGTGTGTATGCAATGTAGTTGATTGTTTCTGCAGCATACCACTATGCACAAAACACATTGTTTTGTGATGAGAGTAAGTCATAGAACCTGTGGACAGACAAAAAATGTAAGGACGGATGCTGAAGAGGGGATTTTCTTATACTCCAAACTCCAAATATCACAAGATTTATGACATTGCCACCAATACCAAATGCCAGTTATTGCTCACTTTGGGGCATACTTCTGGCAAAAAGAGCAGATTGAATCAAAGTAATGCTTACTGGGAGTATTTTCAATACAAAACCCTGCAAGAGCACCCCAGGGGCACATGATGGATCATAGGGTCTGCTGGTAAGAAGCACATCACCTAGCAAGAAGCAGGAGAGAATCAGTGTACTTTCCAAAAGACCCGCTGGTATTTTAGCTGCTGGGTCCTCTCCCTCCTCTCAACCAGATGGGAAGAAGGGAGCGAAGATCCATTAATGCTCACCACCTCCCACCAAGGTAAAGATAAAGAAAAGGAGTCATCCTCAGATGGCAGTTGACAGGTAGGAATCTAGCCCAGGGGCTTGCCAAGAAGAAAGGATAAGACCCAGACAAAATAAAGCTCTTAACTTTTTCCTGAATTCATGGGCTTTAAATTCAAAGTCATCTTCATATATGACTCTTGTATACCCACAAGCATTCAATAATTGCTGGAAAATACCCTCAGGAAGCACATCTGGTAGAGTAAAATAAAAAAAAGTTGATGGAAAAAATTGCCGCAAAATAGAAAGTGTCACCAACAAATTCAGAGAGAGATCCTAGCTTTGACAACATTTGGGATTCAAGTGCATTCACTTGATAACAAATGCATTGTCCTATGCCCTCTGATATACACCACAGGCATGTCGGACACCAGATTTAAGTAGTTTCTAGCAAAAGATGGATTTTTAAAAACTTTCGTACATTTCAAACAAAATTTATTTTACTATTCTCTCACTATCTATAGGCAATTTACAATTGCTTTTCAGTGCATTAGCAAAGCTCATTTACTTCTCTGAAGCCCAAACAGTTCTATATCCAAAAAAGATTGCAGCAGCAGGGTAGCAAGCTTTGCTACTCTCCTAGGCAGGATAACTGGGAGTGTCGATTTTTTATAAATACTCAGATGCTTCAAGTAATGACTAAAAGGAATGGACAGGTTCAATGTTACTTACTCCCTTACAAAGTACCAAACACTGATACTATTATTATTGTCTCTCTTTTTAAGTGTTTGTCAGATTGAAGCACCTAACCACATCAACAAAAATATAACTAAAGACATAATTATATAGAAAAAATTTGCCTATATCAATTGAAGGCAGGAGCAAAAAACAACCAAAAAATTACATATTTGTAAGTACCTGAAATGCACTTCAAGCTGTACAAAACTTATAGACGCTTATCCTGCTCAAAGCTTTACCCTGGCTACAAACCGTGGTTAAAGTCTCACCTACAATACAAAAAATAGAACTATTGACCAGAATCCTAGGTGTGGCCAGTTGTGCTTGGCAAAGGACACAGAGTGGGGGTGAGAGAGAAAGGCAAACTTTCCTTTCTCCTTGATCCATGGCCCAGCCATACACTGAATCAACCCCAAAAGTAACTTAGAGCAGCTTAAGACATGCTCTGAATTATACAGGTTGGAATAGTTCTCCATGGGTCTGTTCTGTTGGCTGGAGATGTCTGAAACAGCATGCTCCAGCTCTGTCCCCAACCCGACTTCTGGCCTGCTCATGAAGAGTCCCTGCGTTTGGTGTGTGAACTGGTAATGGATGGCATAGGGCCAGCTATGCCATCTTTATGCCACTAAGGGATTTTCCTTATGTCAGGGAAACCATGGCTATCCTGTTAGGGCAGCTCTTCATCTCCTGTGTACCCTGAAGTTGTTCTATGCATGGAGGCAGCATAGAAGAAAAGACAAACTATTTTGAAAAAGCCTAATAACAGAACTTCAGTGTAATCAAGTTTGATCATATGCCAGAGAGTGGGTTAGATTCACAGAACCCCTTTAAAAATGAAAAACATTTCCTTCACTGCTCTCCAGGTTAGGAAACTGAAACATGGCTTGCCTCAAATAACCCAACTCTTTCCTCAGCATTTAGAATTCCATTGATCTGAAGATCTTGGGAGTCCTGGTGCATTAGGATGCACAGGTTTACCGTATGTAATATTCATTCTTGAAGTGTTTTTTTCAGGTTTGTGCTATGTTTAAGGCTCCAATTCAGTTGCAGGTGCCAATACATGTGTGTCATATCAAATATAGAGAACAGATTAATTTATCAGGCTATAAATTGCTTTACTTAAGCAAAGAATTTCATTGACAACTTTTAGGCTTTTTTTAAACTGAGTTTTCCTTTAATTGTTCTCTATAGACAAACTAGCTTAGCTTGCTGAAGCCAGCAAAAGTTATCTTTTCCTGCTGAATCCTGCAGGGAAGGTCTGTAAGTTAGTATGTCTGACAGCAGCTATGATCTTGACTCTACTTGAAAAAAAATCACAGTATTTGTTAAACATACTCAACTAAAGTGAACTAGAAAAATGATGCCCCTTAGGTAAATATGAATTCATATATGCTATTAAAGTAAGAAGAAAGTGGGTTAATAGATCAAGAGATTAGTATGCCTCCTAGTATCTTTTGTATCCCTCCTAACTGGCCCACACCACCTGCCAGCAAACATTACAAATTGAACTCCACTGAAAACTAAATCTTCAATAGGCTAATAGACTGTTACCATTCTGGTTACTGGTTTGAAGCTATTCACCTGATTTCTGCTGCCGTTTTCTGAAGTTCTGAATTCCCAGATTTCAAAGCTATACTAAAATATTCCCATATCATCGTTTTTGGACAAGACGGTAGCTTTAAATACAGCCTTCACTCAAGTCCACTCCTGAAAAAAATGAACTGTATTGTGAAATGGCTTCAATGTGCTTTGGTCAAAATTGCACGCCAAGTGTTTAATCATTTCAAAAACCTCTGAATGACACAGAAATACCAGAATTCATTAGTGAATTCGGCACATGAATTGCCATTTCTTGATTAAGCAATAAGGCATGATAAGCTACGTGTCCTAGTGAAATATCAACATTTGCAAGTGCCGCTGTGAGTGGGGGGTGGGGGGGGGGGCGTAAAGGCAGAAGCCAGGGCAGTCCAGGAGGATGTTGTGGTGAAGGGCTCCTAAAGGAAGATGTAGTTCTTTTTCTCTCATTTCCTGATTTGGCCAGGGGGTCTGGAATAATTTATTCTACACCTTCCTTCTTAGTGCATCTTTTAGAAGTGTAGAAAGCATTCTTCCTTATTGTTTAGGTCAGGTGAAAAGTTAAGGAATCCTTCTCTGCTCTCCATAATTAGGACAGATGGTGATCATTGAGCTTTAGTCTGAGCATCCAAGCAACTTCCATGTTTCATCTTTACTCCCCATTTCTTGTACTGAGCATCTTCATATAGTCTAGAAGGCAGAAGGGGAAGTACCCAGATAGCTAGGTGGAACTCAGAACATCTAGTCAATGATGACAAACTAAGCAGAGCTAGAGAAGCACAGATTATGTTCTCCTATCTCTGGTTTTGTGAATAATTATACCACCACCAAATAGGCAATATTCAAGGTGGCTGAATAGCTCCTGTATTCAAGATAGATAGAAAAATGTACTGTTCAATTCATCCATGCATACTGTCTATGTGAAGTATTCAAGAATAGCACTAGTCAGGACTAACACATTTAAAGTGCTACAGGACTCTCGTTTTTGCTGTATAAAGACTAACAGGGCTACCACTCTGGAACTTTTCACTAGTCAGGAATGTTACAGCATTTAGTTTTAAATTCCTAGAAAGAAACAGCTTTTTTGAACAAGTACAGTTCCTACAATAGAAATAAAATTGAGATACTTCATACTAAATGTATTTAAAAAAATGTAAAAATAACTACTGAACATGTAACTTTACACCTTTTGATGGCCAAATATCATATAATTGACAAGACTGGTGGGACGTGGGGGACTAAAAATAGATAGCTGGTTACTTGGATATAACTCCCAATCTAGCTGAAATAGAGTCACAGGATTTGATGTGAAAAATCCTCACACAGCACAGCATAACTTGGATGCTACAGAATACTTATGAGGAAAACACACTTAAGTCATTAAACTTATTCCATAATTAGTGCAGACAGTTTTTGTCATTTATTATTTGTATTTGGGTAATACCTAGAGGCCACAACCAAAATCATGGTCCTATTGTGCTGGGCACTGTTCAAGCACATAGTAAGAGACAATCCCTGCCCTGAAGAATTTACAATCTAAATAGACCAGATGGAGAAAGGGAAGCATTGAGATCCCTAGACTGGGAACTGAAGTATAAAGTGCCAGGATCACAGAAGAAATGTATGGCTGAGGTGGAAACTGAACTCACACATCCTAAATCCAAGCCTACTAACCAAAACACCATTCTTCCTTTCAGTTTTACTGCTGTTCTGCTGCTTTTTAGTCTTGTCTGCCACATTTAGAAGACAAAAACAGGTTTTTCCAACAACATAAAAATGATATGAATGTTAAAATATTTTTGGATACTCCAAGGGCCACCAGGATGCAGGTTAGCAATATTCTGAATACAAAATTTCTATTAAAGTGAACATATATTTGATAACTCCTGGCTCTCAACACTTTCCAGTTTCATTCATTCAAGTTGTGACCATTATTACTGCAGATCTGCTTATTGGTTGAAAGAGTCCCATAAACCTATGAAATGAAATTACCCTTTAGTGAGGTTTACTTTAATAGTTCCACATTTTACAGGAAAAATACATTTATAAAAGGCATAAGCAAACATATAGGACCCTCCCTTGCAAGGTGCTGAATACCCAAAGCACAGTGCAAGTGGCACCCAGCAAATAGATGGATGTTTTTGACCTTGTGGCTTTGGACTTTAAACCCATTGTATGTAGGTCATTCAGTGCCCACAGATACACCACAAAATAAGCAGAGAATCTATCCATGTGATGAACTCTTCAGTTTAATTTCTTGTCACATATGTGGAAAATTATGTCCTTTCAGCTACCCCAGTAGGCCATCTCTAGATCCTTTCTAATGCAGAAGCCCTCCTACATTTCCACAAGTGTACAATAAATATTCTTATCAACTTCCAGAATTATCTACTCTTATAGTTCATTGAAATTCCATTAACACTTAATTTCATAAGAAAAGCACAGTTTTTACACAACAGTGCCACACAACTTTATTTTTTCTAGTAGATAAGATATTCAACATACAACAGATATGAGAAGCAGGGTCTATGTCACATGTAATTTATATTTTCCTTTAAGTTACTGGTTGATAATAATGGTTCCTCTGAACAGCAGAAGAAACAGAAATCTGACTTGCATTATGGCTTTTGGGGGGGGGGGTAATCTTTTGCTTTAAAATGCCATTTTTACACATAGCAATTGAATATCTCATTTTCAGACAGCTTACTAAAACAGACAAGAATAAATACATCTCTTCCTGCTATTTTATTGGCTGTAATAAACTCCAAGGCCTATTGCCAAGAGGAAATTTTATGAGATTTACGTTTGATTATCAAGAGGAGTAAACATTTGACCATGTCTGAAAAACCAAAGTAAGAAATCATTGTATAATCAGATACATGCTGGATGATATGAACAAACAAAGTCAACCTTCCCAGTGCCTTTATTTACAGTTTATCACACACCTCTGTAAGCCAGCACATTGTGCTGTTGCAGGAATTGTGAGATCACATATTAGACAAAAGATGATGGCATATGGAGTGTATGGCGAACCTCTGGTTATGGAAATGCCAAAATGAATAAAGAAAAAATGATGGGTGAGTTGGTAGAAAAAGCTGTAAGGAAAGTCAATTTTTTAATTAAAAAATTATGTAGCAGAGACAATGTTAATGTGCCTAAATTCCCAAGAATGTTTTTATTATTTGTCTGATTTTGATGTCTCGACTCACCAAGTCCTCACCAATGTCCTCACTTAGACTTGGTTAAGGGAATATTTTTTTTCATTACTATAGAAGAACAGTACAATTCAGAACATTAGGGCTTCTGTATTAATCAGAATACTTTAGCCACTCACTGTCACTCCCACACAGTTATGAGACCAGAAACTGAGGAGAAGAGCTCTCAAAACACATCAGATTTCTCTAGTCTTATAAAACCTCAGAAATACCTGGAAGTTCTTCGTAAATGTCATCATCTATTGGTGCAGTGCTGACTGGTGGAGAAACTTGTCCAACATCATCATATTCTTCCTCCTCAGGAATGATATTAGATCCCAAGTCTGTTTAATAGCAGTTTAGAAAGTTAGCATTTATGAGAAAAGAAGAAGAGCCTAAATGGATGTTTGTGCAACATATAGAACACTATTTTAAGAGGAATTTTACTCAATCTTAAAAAAAAGTGCTATTGACAATGGAATTACTTATATGGGTCCTTGTAGAAGAAAAATATATTAACTACTTTGGTTTTCAGATCTTGTAAAAGATCTTTAAGATTATTTTAATTTTCTTCAGCTGGTGTTTAAGTTAAATTGTGCTCATCTTCTAGGTACCATTTAAAATGAAATATGTTCATCAGATTCTCCAAGAGGTATAGGGATAGACCTACCTAAAAAGAGTTTTAAGACATATAACATATTTGGGAAAACAGAGCACTGGAAAAGAAAGAAAGTAATGAAAGCAGCACAGTGTAGATGAGAGACAGCACATGCTGTCTGAAGCCTGGATAAAAAAAGGTTATACTGTATTATGCACATATAGTACATGTGGTAGTAAATAAAGTTATTATTATTAATAATAAATATTATTTAAAAACAAAGGATATCGTTTCTTCGATTGACTTACCTTGTAATACAAATTTGATTTCCTGTACCCATTCCTCTGCTTCTTTGGGAGTAGCTGCTGTAAACTACAAAAAGCATAATATTAATACTAGTTATAATGGTAATATAAATACAACCAACATCACATTAGTAATGGAAGGAAATGCAGCATTCTTGTCACTTCTTCAAGGAACCATTAGTAATTCTCTTCATGTCTTCTGGTACTTTTCTTGCAAGGATGCTTCTTATAATGTACAGTTAATTTTGACAAATTTACGTAATTGAAGCAGAGGATGATGGATTTGAAACTCTGATCAGCAGCTGGCAGCTGTGCAGAAAAAAGCTGCTTCTCTTCATCAATGTCAAAGCCAGAACTGATGAACAAAATTTGCCCTTGACAATTAGAAGACACCCATGAATTTCTTTAGACTGCTGGATACAGTTTTCTTAAAAATGTTCTTGTCAGATTCCAACACACTACCTGACAACTTAATTAACTGGCTTTCAACTGCAATCTCAGATATTTAAAACTTATTAAACTTACATTCGATATTGATGCCTAGCTGATAGATCTTTGAATTGCATAGCAGATATGTCCTTCTACCTTGATGTTCCTCCCAAAGCCCTAAGCAATACAATATATATTTAGCTCAGATATTCTCTCTTTGATAACTCCATTTTTTTTACTATATAATTCATCCAAAAAAAAAAATCAGACCTATTATATACAGATATTATAGATATAATGCTAACATTGAAATGACCAACAGATAAAAGTGATGGATTTGCTTGTTCTTATTCAAAAAGATAGTATTTGAACTTAATCTGAATTTTTTAAAAAAATGTATTTCCTATTATATGAATGTACAGTGTAAGCAAGTCAGTGTTCCTTTTTTCATTAACATGTCAGGGAGAGCTGTTTTACTGAAATGTTAATGTCTCCATAACTGGAATTGTAACGGTTTTATCAATTTAATTTCAAGACGACATAAGAAGTCCAACCTGATAAATGCGTTTATCGGGAGCCGAGATTTCAAAACAGCAATCTTTCTTTCCATCCTTCCGAAGAGTATTATTCATTCTGACGGTGTAGCCATCTATAGCAAATTCACCTTTCTGTTGTTTGTCTGTTGGAGATAAAAACAAAGTTAGAACTTCAATTACTGCAGTGTAAGTAAGCAGTCCAGCAAATCATCATTTATTCAGATTTTGTTTTCTTTTTCATGAATATTACAATGAAGAGGGTGATTTTTAGTAAAATAATTAGGTGATCCTTTTGGAGATAAAGCTTTGTTTTAAAAGAAGGTACATAAACTAACATACATTTTTATGTAGGATGCCTAAGGGAGATGTTTGAAGATGGTGGTCCTATTTCGTAAGAAGTGCATGCTATGACACTTGTATCTAGGGAAAGCTAAGAACTGGAACTTGCTTGACAAGCTTGCCATTTATCAGTCTCTCTTTCAGGTTCAGTAAACCAATGGGAAAACCTGTTTAGCTCAGAACTTGCTGAGCCCCTTGCTAAACTTGCCACCATCTTTCCTCAAACAGTAAACTTCAAATTCACTTTTAAGCAACTGTAAAAGCCTCTCTTCCTAACCGAATCCTCTTCCAGATGTACCTTCTTTGGGCAAACTCTTGAACCAATTTAGAAGTTCATTCAATACCTGCAGTGCGTTCCAAAAGTATTCTCCATCTAACACTATAACTACTGAATTACTAGCCAAGAAGAGGATTGAACCTACTTTGGGCCATGTGTTTATATCACAGACAATTCCAGATCACAATTTTATCAATTCTCAAGGTTCTTGCTTAAAAGGAGCTGACTACAGACAGATATTTGAAAGTGAGACATTGCCTAAAAAAGGCCAAGATTTACACACACAAAACATTTGGATCAAGATACCTCTGTTTTCTTTTAGAGACTGTGTACACTTCGGGCTAGGGTCTGAACCTTCTTTTTATGTGGAAAGTGTCCTATTTATTTTGCTTAATATTCAGAACAAACAAAACATTAATAAGTAACAACAATAATGTTGAGATCCATAAATGCCATATACCATACTGCTATAGTCAAGGTAAAGATGGCTGAAGTCTGCACTGTAGATCATCAGCCTTACTTTGCCCATAGCTAGTGTGCACATGAGAGCTAAATAATGAAAGTAGCTCTTACTAAGGCCTTTTCTACACTAGAAAAATATTAACTGCTGATGAGCAATAGGAATGGGTGCACTTAAACCAATACTGAGCATGGCTTAGCTGCAAGCGTAGCCAAGGACAAATGATTTTCAGCACCTCTTCGGAAACATCTGTATGTCCATTGCTAACAACTGTTGTCAGAAAGGAATATGTTTCCTGAGGTAGGCAAGGCTTATGAGACTGTGCCCTTCCACACAGTTGTTGCATTCCTAAAAAAACTTGTAGAAAAGTTCATCTATTCTCCACTTCTCAGGCTATGTACACACTGATGGTGGCAAATTCACCTTCATCAGATAAATTTTTTCAGATCGATTGAACAGCAGTGAAGACACGCTCAATCGATCTGGAAGTCAATCTATTAAAACCACCTCCAAAAAAAGTATAGCACTGCATCAACTGGAACACATTTTCCATCGGCGCAGTGCAGTGGAGATGGCATACTAAAAGGAAGTTACAAAGTCGATGGGAGTTACACAAGCTACACAGAGAATCTTGAGTAACTTCCACTGACTGCCGCCGAACTTTGACAGCAATGTAGACCTGCCCTCAGACACTGAAATTCATTTCACCTGCACAAAGCCCAAGCAACTGGATCTTACTTGGAGGAAAGGCTACCATGCCCTGCATGGTACTGGATTTTGGGGAGTGAGATGCAAAAGGAATTGTTTGATGGTGAAAGCCTATCACCTTTGCCAACCTGGGGACAAACCAGAGGGATGCAGCACAGCCTCGTCACATGGGCAAAGACCAGTGATGATATCCAACTGGTTCGCACCGGTTCACGCGAACCGGTTCTTAAAATTAAAAAAATTTAGCGAAACGGTTGTTAGCGTCCTCCCCTGTCACGCTCTGCGGGGCGCTGGTGGGTTTCGCGCGAACCGGTTCTTAAAATAAAAAAAAGGCAGCGAACCGGTTGTTAGCATCCTCCCGTTGCGCTCTGCGGGGCGCTGGAGGGGTTTCGAATTTGGCAGCGCAGAGTGAGTTTCACAGCGGAGATTCTCGGCTGCGATGCCAAGTCTCCCTCTCCGCTGCCGAAATTGACTTTGCCTTGTCAATTTCACGGCGGAGAGTATGCTCCGCCGCCAAAATTGACAAGGCAGAGTCAATTTCAGGTGGAGAGTAGTCCGAAGTTCAGAATAGGTTCTTAAATATGACCTGCCATTATAGAACTGGTTATTGAAAATTTGGGATATCATCACTGGCAAAGACCCTTTATGTTCCTTATACACTGAGTTCCAAGTAAATACAAATCCTGTGGTACCTTTCTTGACCCACCCATATACCCCTTTATGTAGAGTCAGTGTGGTGACACTGCCACAGCATGCCAGGAATGCACAGACAGTCACCACAAAACTACTCTGCTGGCAGCCCCACATGCACACAGCCTCAAGTCTATTTGTGTTGCCCCATTAAAATAGGGTGAGTTTTCAGTTTTCATAAACACTGAACAACAAATTTGCACAAATGAATTAAGAGAATAAAACTGCGTTCTCTACCTCCTTTTCCTATTCACTTCCTCCAATAAGTTTTACTACGTCTACATTAACTACTGTTATACAGTATTAAAATTGAAGCTTGTTCACTCTTCCATCCCCACCACAAAACCATCACATGAGCAAAATTCAGGGAATTATATATTTTGATACTGAGAAATAACAACTTGCAACAGGCTAACCAAGTTCCTTTTCAAAGAAATTCATTTAAGTCTAGAAATTTTATTGTTCATTCACTTATGACCTCAGGGAGCAGATGAAGCAGAATACATTAATTTCTCACTCTCTGTGCTGGAGGTTTATCAAAACCCAGAAAGACAGCTGCACGCAGATGGAATAAACAAATACGAGGTTCAAAAGGTAAAACCATTTTGTCAAGATAAAAATGAGGTAAGTTATTCAAATTTAGTATCTTGGAATATTTGTGAGAAATTCTCTGTCGTACTGATGACCCCTTTATATAGTAATACAGTTTTGCAGAGTTGCTCTGGAATGATCTCTCTACCTGTACAAGTTCTTTCAAAGAACAATACAATTAGAATAGAAAGAATGCAATACAGTCTTCAATATATGAAAGCACAGCATATGCTATTCATATTATCTTGGGTTGTTTTATTGTTTATATTATCTTTGGTTTCTCTCTCAAAACACACAACACCAGTGCTAATGATAATTACTTGTGTGCATCAGCAAGAAAATATATTCCCTCGCGGTTAAATTCTTCCAATCAACTTTACAAAATAGGCTAGCTATAGTATTGCAGTTTTCACTTCCTCGTCACATGGGCAATAAAGGGCTCCCAACTTAGGCCCTGATCCTGTAAAAACTTACACACTGAACTCTATGCACAGTGAGTAGCCCCACTCAAAACAACAGGACTACTCAGAGGCCCGATTCAAAGCAATGAAGACATTGGAAAGCCTCTCATTGCCTTTGATGGGCTTTGTGGTGTGTAAATTAAACGTGCACATAAGTCTCTTCAGGATCAGGCCCTCACTGAGCAAATTCCTTTTTTGTGTTTTACAGAGACGTTCATGCAGTTATCAGTTTACAATAAAAATATATTTCTGGATACCTCGAGCTCTATTGTGGAGGAAAGTTAAATGATTGTTACCATTTTAATTAAAATAAGACAGACTTGAATTTGGAAGTTAACTTCTTACATTTTTAGTATTGGCATATTTTAGGCATGCATGGATTCTTCTGTCTCCTGAAAGTAATTCTGCATTATTCTGCTAAATTCCACGAGAACTAGGAGGATTTCATTTTCTGATTCCTGCAACTCCAACTCAAATCGGAGATTTTGCAAGGTCACTGTATAAAAGTGATGAAGTGGCCGGGGAAAAAAAAAAACTATGAACAGAACACAATTTTCAATGGAAGGGTAGCAGCCTCATGGGTTCTCATTCTCCTGACAGTCGACTTGAAATCTGATAACAGGAAAACCTTGGGTTGTTACAGTACGTGCCACACTACTGCAACAGCATAATACTGATAATGTTCCTACACAAGGACATGAAGAGCATCAAGCCAAAGTTGTTTTAGTATCATCTTGCTAATATAACACTGTCTGAATGCTCATTTCAGAATGTCACTTTATATTGCTCCTACCCCCTCTCTCAGTGCATGTCAAAAGAAAGAGAAAACTCTGGTCCCCAAAGAGAATTTTTGCTCCACAGAGCTAGTATAAAACTAGTATAAAGCAGTAAAAATCATGCCCAGCTGTTTATTTTGTATGACAGCTTTGATATAAACTATAACAAAAATATTTTACAAAGATCAGTAGTAGAGTATGAGAGAAACTTCTTATTTGGGATGTACAGGTGGGAAAAGATAGATATGTTTTTTATTTGAGAAGATTTGAGAGTGTCAAATGGAGAAAAGCATTCTAGACTCTGACACCAACAGTGGTGAAATATTGTGACGGAATGAAGCTGACAAGTGCTAGATGGGCAGAGGGAATACTAAGGGAAGCGAGAAAGACAAGGTTTTGAGAAAGCGTTGGGCAACTGCATCCATGAAGAGTTTTGAAATAAAATAGGGTACCCCTTGACCTAGATCTTGGAATGATTGGGCTGCCAATTTGAGGATGAAGATTATGTGCCATACTTCTTAAACATGTGAAAAGGAAGGCTGCAGCATTTCACAAATCCTGAAGTATGGAGAGAGCTAGGACTGTGGAGAAGGGAGTTGATGTAGCAGAAGGAGAAGACGACAGAGTGGGATTTCAGATAATGATAAAGTATGTACAGTATTTTTATATGAGAGGTTGTAATGGCGATGAACAACAGATGCATGTGGTATTTACTTGCATCTAGGTAAGCATATTATTTACCCTAGAGACTGGAGCAGTTCGAAGATGTTATAATGATAGTTTTATGATATGTTAGGTCAATGAGTATTTTGGCAAGCACACTAATACTGAAATTGTCATCTATGTCTCAGTCACAAAATTTTGATCTAGTTAACTATTAACTGTTTCTATAATATAGGTCTTGTCTACACAGTGGGGTACACTAAGGGAGTGTAATTTCTAAAGTGAACTAGCGTGTTGTGTATTAATTTGTCCATGTACACCCTGCTGATGTACACAACATATTCCCTAGTATGCTTTAATCTAGTGCACCAGAATGGTCTACACAGAGCACATTAGTGCTTTTTAGAAATCACATCCTTGTAGTGTGCCACCATATGGACAAGTCCTTACTGTTAGACTATATTTAGCTCTTTCTTAGTTTTGAGATTAAGGTTCTCCCAGATTTTTGTGATTCTTTCCGATATCCTACACAAGTTTCATATAAAAGTAGGCCTCACATATGCAGTAAACATGCTTGCTAAATATTAAATTGTTAGAACCTCCCAAATGGTTTAAAAATGCAAATTTTGGAACAATCCTTTCAAGACATTTGTGCAAGAATGTATTTATTTTACAAAATTGAAGAAGTATTTAGCCATTTTTTCAATTACAAAAAATGCCAAGAGAAAGAGCAAAAATTCAGCTGCCTGGTTACAAATGTCTTTTTAAAATGTCCCTGACCCTAAAAAAGTCAAAAACAAAACACAACCCCAAACAGAATTAACAGTATCATGAAAATGCTGACAGAAAACTTAGTTATCAAATCATGTCTGTGGCACTTCAAAAATATATCTGCTGTATGTATATAGTGCACAATCATTTGATGAAAACTGGAACTACTGTACTTTTATGGCCAGAGTTTCAAAAGAGCTCACTGATAAAACTGCTGAGTACTTTTGAAAATCTGGGCCAGATTAAACCAAGCATCATGTATATTGTTTTAAATGTATGTTGCCTTAAATTTCACCTTCAAGAAAATGGAGTGAAATCCCCATGGATTCAAATGTCTAAGAGATACTATTCAGGATTCCAATTTGCATTTTATAGGTTGAAGTGAAAAGTAGGAGGTTATTGGGCCAGACGTTTGGCCCACTATGGTCCCTTTTAAAGGCAGCATGATGACCCCTAACTGCTGGAATGGTTCCTCAGGGCCAGAGTAGCTGGGCACAGACATAGAACAAGTTTACAACTGCTCCAAGCTCCACTGGTTGCTGATGGGGGAGGGTTCTTTTGGACTTCAAAAGTTTAATTATTACTATTTAAGTATATTATAGTGGGTCTAGAGGTCCCAATCGGGATCCTATTGTACTAGGTGCTATACAAACATAAATCTATGAGAACTGGAGCTAAATTGTGTGCTTGGTTCTGCATGTAAACCTCCTATTAAAAATCAACAGAAACTGCAAACATATAGGTAAAGACAAAATTATATCCCGTAAGTTTTTAACAAAGGAGAAATCTTTGATCAAGTTGTAAGTGAACATGTGTTCTCATGTGTACATTTGTTAAACCATTCTCAAACTCATGTGCATCCAGCTGATAAAATAGGGAGAGCACGGGCTTGCTGACTGGTCATTACACAGTTGTGGTGTGTTCTTGCCCTATCTACTTTAGTTATCAATAGCTTGCAATGAACTATTTAGACTGTGTTATTTATGACCTAAATATAATCCTGTAGCTAGAGGAAATCATTCAAACACGAGATATGGTGCTTATTGTTTTGAGCAGAGGACATGTTTATTCAGCCAATGCTGTATATTCATCTAGACAAAAAAGGCTGATGGTACTAATATATTAAATAATATATTCAGCTCACAATAAGAAGTTAGGGAGAAAACTCTCCCTCTCTCTCTCTCTCCCCCTCTCAATTAGAAATAATAAAATAAACAAGACAGGATCACAACAGGACATCCAAAAATATTTTAAGAATGATCAACTTCAGAAACAGAGGATCTCTCTGAGAATTCCAAAGGAAGCAGCAAAGGAAATAAGGGAACATTTAACAGATACACTTAAATTATCTGGAAGCAGGGAAAACATCATAGTCAGAGTAGGAAGGGGAGACTGTTACAAACAGAAAATTGCACACGTAAATCCTGTAGGCACAGAGATAAGATGAAACCCCTAGGTCTCTATTTTAAAACAAAAGAGAGAAGGGATTAGATGGATCAGCACAGATGAGGAATAAGACCAATGCTACCAAGCTACTCCAACAGAACCACAGAATCTCTATGGTTAATTCCATGCTTGAATAATAGGAGTGTAACAGTAGGAATATACTACTGGCCACCTGACCAGGATGTTGATAGTAATTGTAAAATTTTCATGAAGATAAGAGAGAGACAAAAATAGAAAACCCAGTAATAATGTGGATTTCAGCTATGTGCATGTTGCCTGGGAACATGTCACCTCAGGACAGGGTGCAGTGATAAAATTCCTATTAATGATCACTTCTTGAGGAAAGGCAATTCTTGATTTAGTCCTAAGTGGAGCACAGGAACTGGTCCAAGAGGTGAGTATAGCTGAACTGTTCAGTAATAGCAACCATAATGTAATTAATTTTAACATCCTTTTAAAGGGAATAATGCCAAGGAAATCCACCACAGTAGCATTTAACTTCAGTTAGTTAAGGAAAAGCTTGCAATTCCGCATGGAAACTTTTAAAAATACCAAAATAGAGGCTCAAATTAGTTATATAACTAAATAAGTACATTTACCCTCCCCCCTGCAAAAAGACAAAAACCTCCAAAACAATGAACAAAAGCAAAAACCAGTATGAGGACTAAAAAATGTCACCAAGGCTAAACAGAGTAAAAGAAGTAATTAAGAGACCAAAAGACATCCTTTAAAAAATGGAAGTCAAATTCTATTCAGGAAAATAGAAAGGAACATAAACTCTGACAAATCAAGTGTTAAAGTTTAATTAGGCAGGCCAAAAAAATATTGAAGAGCAACTAGAAAAGACATAAAAACACACAGCAAAAATATTTTTAAGTACATGAGAGGCAGGAAACCTGCCAAACAATCAGTGGGGCAACTGGATGGAGTTACTAAAGGAGCACTTAAAGACAAGGCCATTGTGGAGAAGCCAAATGAATTTTCTGCACTGGACTTCACTGTAAAGGATGCAAGGGAGATTCCCACACCTGAGCCATTTTTTTTAGGTGACAAATCTGAGGATCTGTCCTAAAGGGAGGTGTCAAACATAGATAGTTTTGGAACAAATTGATAAACTGAACTGTAATAATTCACCAGGACACGATGGTATTCTGAAGGAACTCATACTTGAAATTGCAGAACTACTGTGGTATATAACCTATTGGCAGATAACTATTATAGCAGATAACACCGTTTTCTAAAAAGGCTTCAGAGGGGATCCTAGCAAGTACAGGCCAATAAGCCTAACTTCAGTACCAGGCAACCTCATTAGAACTATAGGAAAAAAACAGAACTATCAGACACATAGATGAACATAATATGTTGGGGCATGGCTTTTGAAAAAGGGAAATTGTGTCTCACAAAATCTATTATAATTTTTTGAGGGCATCAACAAATGTGTGGATAAACACTGGATAAAATGTACTTGGACTTTTAGAAAACCTTTAACAAGGCCCTTTACCAAAGACTCTTAAGGAAAGTAAGGAGTCCTGGGACAAGAAGGAAGGTACTCCCATGGATCAGTAACTGGTTAAAAGATAGGAAACAAAGGGTAGGAATAAGTGGTAGGTCTCAAGGATCTGTACTGGGACCAGTACTGTTCAACATAGTGATACGTTATCTGGAAAAAGGGGTAAAAAGTTTGCAGATGATGCAACATTACTCATGACAGTTAAGCCCAAAGCTGACTGTGAGGAGTTACAAAGGGATCTTATTAAACTGGATGAGTGGGCAACAAAATGGCAGATGAAATTCAATATTAAGTGCAAAGTAATACACATTGGAGAACATAATCCCAACTATACATACAAAATGATGCGGTCTAAATTAGCTGTTACCACTCCAGAAAGATCTTGGAGTCATTGTGGATAGTTCTCTGAAGACACTTGCTCAATGTGCAGCAGTTATCAAAAAGTTACCTTAGGAACCATTAGGAAAGGGATAACAAGGAAGAAAATATCATAATGCCACTATAATCCATAATATACCCACACCTTGAATAATGTATGCAGTCCTAGTTGCCCATCTCAATGAAGATACTTTAGAACTGGAAAAAACTACAGAGATAGGGAACAAAAATTATGAGGGGTATGGAACAGATTCCATATGAGGAAAGATTTAGAAGACATGGACTGTTCGGTTTGGAAAAGAAATGATTGAGGGGGAATATACTAGAGATCTGTAAAAATCACAAATTGTATCGAGAAAATGAATAAGGCTGGGTCCACATTGATGGTGGCAAATTCGCTGCTGTCAGATCGATTGCTCTGGATCGACTGAGCAGTCCATGTAAACCCACTCAGTCGATCCAGCAATTGATGCAGGAAAACCACCCCGGTAAGTGGCGTAACACTGCGTCGAAGGGAACGCTGCTCCCTTTGATGCAGCACAGTATGAACGGCGTGCAGAAGAAACGCAGTGAAGTCGACGGGAGACACACAAGTGATTTATGTCACTTGCGCATCTCCTGTTGACTGCCACTGAATCCCGAAGGTAAGTGTAGACCGGGCCTAAGGATGTTATTTACCCCTTCACACAACACAAGAACCACGGTCACCCAACAAAATTAATAGGCAACAGGTTCAAACAAAAGTAATAAAAGTACTGCTTCACACAAGACAGTCTACCTGTGGAACTGGACAACCATTTGGATTAAAAAGCACTGTGGTTTAATGAACTGAGAATGAGAATAGGAGCCAGACAACTATGAGATCTAATCCTGGCTCTGTTACTGGCTCATAATGTAGCCAGTAATTTAACCTTTCTGCTTCAGTTTTCCCATCTGAGAAAAAATGCACATGCCACTTATTGCTGTTGAGATAGTTAATATTTGTACAATGCTTTCAATACGCAAAGCTAATTATTCTTGTAAAAGGTTAATTTACTATCTCAAGATGGACTGAGCTTCACCACCTCCTTCTCTCCTAAAGCTTTCTTCTTTTTCCATATATTAAAAGAAAGAACATTTTAATAGTTTATCATAGTTACTCATACCTTTATCACTTCCATAATAATAGAAGACTGTTCTACTGAGAGCACACCAACGCTTTTGCCATTCAAAGCCAAGAAAACTGTGGTCTGCAATTAACATACAATTTTGGTTAGATTGCTTTTATTGCATACATTAAACACAACTA
>ML675603.1:55821604-55849104 GCA_007922155.1 Mesoclemmys tuberculata
ACACACACACACACACACACACACACACACACACACACACACACACGTGTATTTCCTTCCAATGGGGAGAAAAGGAAAAGATGGAGTTGTATGCAATCTAAAGGAAAACTGGGAGTAAAAAAAAAAAAAAGAGAAGAGAGAACAAAAGAGAACTTGAAGACAAATAAAAAGTAAAAAAGGACACAGTCTTGTGTACTATTAAATATGCAGAAACTATGAACAACTTTATAAATTCCTTCTAGTGTTGAAACAGCAATAAGCAGGTATTAATGTAAAAATACAAGGATTTATTAAATAGAGTGAACCAAAGCTAAGCTCAATATTTGCCTTCTTGAAGGACAATAAATCTTGATGCTCACCAAAATACGAAGTTAATATACGCAGTTTCATACATTCTTAATGTTTTCTTCAAAAATACTCGTAAATCTGAATTATGTGTCACACCAGAAACTCTCTGACTCAACACAGGGCTCCTCAGTCAATAATGAACCATGACTTTTTTCTTGTATGTCACAATACAAACTATTTGAAGTTTCCTCTTTTAGCTAGTGGTGTTGTGACAAATATGTCTATTTCCTGTCATGTCTTTGGGAGTCCTTATTGAATTCATTTTGAGTATATTTGGGATCCATTGTATTAAATGAATGGTTTATGTATTATCATGGGCTGGGATTGTATGTAACCACTCAAAAGGGAAAATGTGAGACCTGGGGGGTTCAAAGGACTATATTGAACCATGTACCGGACAAGAATGGACTTTTGGAACAAAAAGTGTTGTGGTTTTCTTGAACATCATCCAAGGGGAAGTGAATGCAAATTCCTCACCTCTGATTATGCCAAAAACCCAACTTATGAAGTTATGCCCTCAGTCCTTCAAACCAACAAAGGGTTTTCCCATGGTTACAAGTACATAACTGTCTCAGATTCAGAACTTAAACAACCATAAAGCATTGAGCCTTTCCTTTATACAGCTTGGGCCTTTGTCTGCTGATTACCTGTTATATGAGGCCAAGAGCAAAGGCCCAAGCTGTATAAAGGAAAGGCTCAATGCTTTGTGGTCACTCTAGTTCTGAATCTGAAACAGTTATGTACTTCTAACCATGTAAAAAACCCTTTGTTGGTTTTGAAGGACTGACATCTACCAGAGCCTCAGGCTGGAATTGAGATAACCTCTGGTAAGGATTTTTAGGATGTGTCTAGGTTCTTCTATTGTTTTTAATGTGTTCTCTGTAATACTTTCACCTTAAAAATCAATGTGTTTGCATAGAAAGGGCTGTGTGGTAACAATCATGGGCAATTACGCTATTTATGGCCTCCAAAGAGAAAGCAAAGTACAGCCACTGGCTGTTTAGGCTAGTTGGCTTTCTGGAGATAACACAGGGTGGGCAGGAGAATGTGTAGCTTGGAAAAACCCTGGTCAGGAGGGAGACACACATGTCTCTACCCAAGAGACATGATGGCTGAGGAGCTGGGAGCCTACAGCGAAGTTCCTCAAGGGAACACACAAGGGGAATACAGGCACAAAGTGCCTCAAACTGTGAGAGATGTTACGAGAATTCAATTTTTATTGCCTTATTTCAACCTTCTCAGTGTAATCTAGTGTGTACATACACACAGATGCATATATAAAATAAACACACCATTTTCCATAAAGCCAGTTTACTTTACCTTTTCTGCGTTTTTCAAGATATCCAGCCTTGAGAACAAATTGAAGTTCCTGAGCAGCAATAGGAGGAAACTGGCTCCCTGAAAGAAAGAAAGTGTTATAAACCACTATTTTTCAAGCTAAACATTAGTCTATCCATATGTATAAGAGCTGGCTCATTTTACACTGGCAGTGCTAAGGAGCTATTAGAAGAACAGAATTTTATTCAGTACCATTCCAGATCATTTTAGCTAAACAGTCTCAAGTATAATGACAAAGCTGTTGGCTGCATTGCTATGCCAGTGCAGTGACAGGGAAATTATAGCTGTGAACAAGCCCCTCAAGCCCCAAGGGGGCAGGAATCTGTATCTGCTTTAGAGACAAGATAAAAATTCAACAAGTTATGTTAATCTAGAGGATGTTAGTTTGCATTTTAAAATACACTTTTTACAGTGAGCTGTTTAGTAAAATGAGTGTTTTCAAATGCTTGTATAGAAGCAAAGATCCTTAAATACCTTAGATACAATTATTAACTGTAATTAAATGCAGAATTAAATTTTTGGTCATCATAATCTCCAAGTGCCTAACAAAAATCTACTGCAACAGACTACAAAGAGTGCACACACGTGCCAGGCTGTTTAGAAAGAAAGGAACCAGATGAAGGGATGATAAAAAGCGATGTCCTGTTATTGACAGATAATGTATAATTTGCACTACATTAGGAAAGCACTGTTTCACAAATAGACAGTACTTGGGGATATTGGACAGACAAAACAAACACACTGTTCACAAGGTGCCCTAGCTCCTTCTCTTTTCTGGGTATTGTTATTCTCTATAAAACAACCAATGTGTTCAGTTATATTTGTACTTCTTCCCCTCTTCCCCCCGATCATTAGCTCATCAGTTAGAAGTGTGAGATTTTAATATTCTAGATTAAAACCGGAAAGCTAGAGGCTGAAGATCTTATTTAACAAATTAGTTTCAAATCTTCAGATATGTGGAATCAATTTTTTAAATTCTAAAATATTAATATAATATATAAAGAGCAGAAATACAGCTTTAGATGTGCCTGATCATTCATGTATACAAATGTCCAGTTTTTCCACAAGTACAACAGCTATTCCAGGGAGAGAGGGAGCGGGGTTTAATACATTTGAACATCAAAATGTAGTTTTTCTACTACTTATTATCATTAAATATTCATAATAGAGTCACTGTAGGTAGGCAGCAAATTTACATGGAAGCAATTTTTTATCAAAATTTTATACATAACCTTTTTAGTAATACAGTGAAAAACACACTAAGGATCACCATCAGAAGACTACTTTGTTAACCATTGTGAAGTATCCCATCTGGGAACCAAATTGTCTGACCTTGAGCTAAACATGATCTCTGTTAGGTAATCAGTGCCTGCTGAGCCTTTGGGTGGTCACTTAAAACAGGATTCTACACATACCTATTCATCTTTGGGCACAAGTTTTGTTAACAAATTGTATTTGTGATAGGGCAATAAAAATGTGAGCGAGAACAAGAGCAAACAAATAACTGAAGGCTACAAAAGAGGGGTACCAAAGAGAGGAATAAACTCCCCTGAGAAATGCAAAACTTTTCAAACAGTAAAAACAAAACATATGGTTAAGTAACACACAATGTACAAAAGTGTATTAACATTCCAACTACTACAAAATTGTGTTTTGACATTCGTTATTATACTATTACCTTTTTTATTTCTAAATATTGCACGTTAAGACTATTATTATTTCAACTCCTGTGGAATTTATGACTAACATGTTAAAAACAAAAGAGTTATGTGCTACATGCATGAAAGCATGTGTCCATAAGAACTGCATTTGGGAATTTAACACAGGACATTCAACTATTTGGAACATGGGGAATTCATTATTTAAGAAGCTGATCTAATTATTAGAATAAAATAACTGGTTATTAATTGATGAAAGCACACAAATGGCTTCTGGCTAAAGATCTATAGCTATTGGGCAGATACACCTTAACTCAATCACAGCTATACTGAAAAATTATCCATTTCATAATGCAAATCTCTGTCTAGGAAAAGATGGGGAAAAAGGCTTCAGAAACAGCCTCAGTGTGCTGCTTTAAATTGGTCATTGGGAGGCATCAGTGTGCAGCACTTCCAGCTTTACCTCCTCCAGTAAGGCTTGTTATACACTAGTTCAAACTCTGCATCAACAAAGATGGGGGAAGGGAAAAACCTAATTTTTCAAACCAATTAACTATTTTTGCTTCTTTTAAATACATTTTTAAACAATGTACAAGACCTTCCAAACAATATCTGATTTCCAATTTTATGCAAGGTATATGTTTTGTTGTTGGGGGGGAGGGGAGAGAGAGAGAGAGAGAGAGAGAAAAGGAAATTTGCAGGGGAGTATATAGCATCCGTAAGAAGGATCACATCAATAGACATGGAAAATGAAGACCTTTATCTACAGACCAAGAAAAGCACTGACAGTGATTTCTCCACACCGTCCTGACCATAGCTGGAACCTGCCTTCAGTGCAATAGAGGTGAGTTTAGGCTCCATACCAATTCCATCCTTATCTCTGCTGAGATTGCCAATTTAGTGACGACTGTGATGGTGGTGGTTTCTGGGACGCAGACATTAGTCTACAGAGAACTAGAGCAAAAAAAGTCATTTCACGTAGGGTACTAAATAGCCTACTGCAGCAGAGCACCCACCCTGATTCAGCTGCTCACTGCATCATGAGTAGCAGATTAACCAAACAAGGAGCTGGTCAGTTTGACTAATGCTCAAAATCTATCCCTCCTGGAAGTGGAAAGTGACCAGATGCTTGTCAATTTCATGCTGCTGCTTAGGAATTCTTAAAACAGAAGTAGGGTGGGCATGGTGTGGCAGAAACACTACACAGACAGCAGAGATTTGGCATTTTCTTCTTTCTTGCCCTTCCACAGCCAGGAAGGGGGAAGAGTGTGTCAAGAACCAAGAGTAAAAGAAGAAAAAGTAAGGAGCATACCTCTCAAGTCTCAACAGCTGTAGGTGGTGTGGAGGGGGGGGTATGGGGTGAGGGAAAGCAAGACGACTTAAGCTTCCTTCACATCAAAATGAGAAGACAGAGACTGAAACCTTGGCCCCAGCAACTGGCTGCTGGGGAGATTCCCAATCTTTCTGTTCTGCCCCCATTCCTGCCTCCATCTCTCCAGTTGTTACTGTCTTCTTGTGTGTATTAAATAAATAAATAAATAAATAAATAAATAGAGAGGAAGGGGTTAAAGTGGTTTAAAATCTTTAGATGTGGTATTTTCAAATTAAAAGTAAAGTCTATTAAGTATGCATAGAAGCTGGTTTTCAGAATACTGTTTCCCTGTTCATTTTAAATAGATCAAATTTACCATAAAGCTCTTAAATACTGCTAATGGAAGCCTACTGAAGTAACATTTTATTTTTATTACAGTTACAGCTAGAGGTGAAAACAGGTCATTGTGCTCGGTCCTGTACATATGCTAATTAGGACAGTCCCTTCTCTGGAGACCAAATTCTGTATCAAGACAGACAGAGGTAGTGAGAAGAAATATTGGTATTTTACAGATGAGGAACTGAGGCACAGAAAGATGAAGTGACTTGTCCAAGGTCTTGCAGGAAGCCTTTAGCAGTGATGAACTGAACCCACAACTCCCAAGTACCATTTTAGTGGGACTTTTTTTTCCTCAAGACCATCCTTACTCTCCTTTGAGATGAAAACATTCTGATAGGGCCCAACCTTTGAGGAAAGACTAACTTCTACCCCGAGTATGAAGTTTAATATGAGGGAAGTCCAATTGTTTAATGTTAAAGGCTTCTCCTTCTTCTCACTCACAGACAGAGAGGAATCTCCCCATGCAGTTCTTCTCTTCTGATCCTGTTGGGGAGTGCTTCAGGCTTGAATTTTTCCTTCATGGCTTCTCTAGGAACATTTTCTTCTAAGGAAGCCCTATGGGTAGTGGCTGCTTAGGCCTGACTAGAGACATGCATAATCCCAGAGTGATGTTTACAAAGTCAGCAAAACATCAGAAGATTTTACAGAGAAGTTTACAAGGCCTCACAAACCCCTCAAATTTGTCTATTTTAAATTTTGCTCTATATTCATCATATTTTATACAAAATGGAAATTTTATACAAAATACCAGATTCTCTCCCTTGTTTCTGGCCCTTTTGTGCCAACTAAGCAGCTGGCAGCTCCTATATGGCTTTAGCAGACAGGCTGAGAATCGCACTAGTGAGGTGAAGGTGGAACACTCACTGGAATGTAAAGCTGACTTCTGCACTAACCACTTCCCAGCCCCATCACAGGGTGCTTATCAGAGTACAGCTTCACTAAGCAAATTCTCAGTGAGCCTCTGGTCTTGTACAGGCCCTAGGCTGATGCACTTTATGCCAGGGCTAGAGCTATTGAAGTTTGATAATCAGGGAGCCAACTCCTTGAATACCTTCTGCCCCATCCTGTGCCCAACAGAGCTCAGTACAAGAGGGAATCTGGCCCACTTTTTAACTTTTAAATAGTCAATCACTTCACAGATTGCTTTAACTTATGATGTATGTGAAATTTAAATACGTATTACTTTTTGATTTCCAATTAATGTAAAGTTGTTACACTATATTATCAACACAAAGTAAATTAAAGAACACCGGGTCATGTTATACTGCGGTGTGCGCCACTAGTAAGATATTTTATTTCTCCAATATGGGCTAAGGGAAACATAAAGCAAGAAATAATTAGAGGCCAATGCATTCTTAAGGGGTGCTTAGCGTGTTTATGGGAAGTTAAGCAGGTGAAGTGGAGATAAGTGTGATTCAGTAACAACTAAGTGCTCTATTATAGCTTGACTTCTCAGTAAAGCATTGCGGCTGTGATTATAATAATAGTAAAAAAGAACTTTTCCTCAAGAAAGAGCAATTCAACATCTTTTAGCCATCCTACAAGGAAAACTGAAACTGAAAAATAATTTGTAAGGGCATTTAAAGTTGTTTCAGCTTCTCACTCTTCCTCTGCAATTTTCTGTTTTACAAATCACTGTTCTTTCTAAAAAACTATGTTTTTACTCTCCCTTCTTACTGTTTGAAAGAGCCACACACACAAAAGGGAAACAAGGGAAACAAACATAGAACCACTTCCAATTATCTTTCATCAAAACCAAAAAGTGTATTTAGCCCAGGTTAGAGAAAACAGAGGAAAAGCGCTAATCGTAAAAAAAAAGTGCATGCAGTCAACTATCATAACATAAAAGCACCACTAAATGGGCACAGTATTTCCATATTTCTTAATGGCAAATCTATCTACAAAATGATGACCCAAGTCACTTTCTCAGCCTAAAGGCTACTATAGGTCTTCTCAGACTGAAAGCTGACAAACTGTTTCTGGAAGTCTGTGTCAAATTTCAGCAAGGAAGGTGTATTGTCCCAGCAAGGAATGTGGTGCACACCTTCTCCTTCCCGAAATGTACTTTCTTCATATATACCATTTCCCTTTAATCTTGAAATGAAACACTTGAACCTTGTGAATAACTTACTGCAGAGAAATTTTAGTTGTCCTTGGAGCTTGCCAACTATAATACAATGTGATTACACCTGTTGCCCAAAATGGTTAACCTATACAGATGTTTGTCATATTTTATGTATATTTAAATATTTCTTTTCTTTGGAAATGTTCTCAAGAAAGCAAATTTACATTTAATTAAAAAATATTTTCCCTGCTTCGAAAGGCTTTTGGTTAAGGCAATGTGATCAGCAGGTAAATTCACATAAAGTCTCAGTAGCCTCAATTGTTTTCAACATCTTTAGAAAGAATAATTTAGTAACATGCAAACGGAAGTAGCCTACTAACAGCACAGCACATAGCACACAATTTTAAAGGGCAAGCAAATACATTTCACAATGGACACCAAAACATAAGCCATCATATGTTTTCAAAGATGTCTCCAAGAAAAAGAAGCCGTGCTACGTAGCTCTTCAAACTGCTTCTTTCAAGGGTAGCTTGTGGCTTTGCTATGGAGCCATCTGCTCTACAGCATTGGCCACTTTGCTCTGCAATAATGTCTTAGTCATAATTTCCTTTGCATTCACTTGGCTCCTAAGAGAGGAATGTATTCAGGTGATCAGGTTTATCATTCAGGAATATTTAAACGCAGTGTCATCGGTTTCTAGTTATTTAATTCTTTCTGGTTTTGGATCTGGAGTTTTGGTTACAAAACTTTAAGGATATAGCTTTAGTGTCTAAATTCTGCAAGTTACTTCTCTGCTCCTTCTCATGGAGGGGGGGGGAGATGGAGAGAGAAGGGGAGTTCTCTTCTCCTTTCTGTATGTTCAAGAGAAGGCAGTGGGTCAGCTGGCTCAAATACTACTGCCATGGATTATTTATAGAAGGGAATGTTAGGTTCAGTTTCCATCTAAGTATTATACGGCTTTAAAGATTGTTTTTCATTTATTCTCCACTCGTGGTTTAATCTTAAAGTGTAGTATGTACAATTTAGGTTAAACATGTTAATATCTATGGCTCTTCACACCTCTACACCCTTATTTGTTTGCGCTCAAACCCTTTCTTTCACTTAACATTCATGTTTTCATTGGACACATTCACTTCTTTCTTCGTCATCATTTGCTGGGTCAAAATATGAAGCCTCATTCACCTTTGACCAGCAATTATTCTATAATCACACACTCCTATGTGTGATTCTGTTCTTAAATTAAAACATTTACACTTAACTTTGATCTTACTTTTCTACACAGATTGTTTTCTGGATATGTGCATACTTGCATTGTTTCTTTAATTGGATCTAAGATGCCCTTTGCTGCTACATTTTGTTGTATAGCACCTCAATCCGTGTCAAAGGTATTATATCAATTAGAAAATCATCACTTTGCATCTTGCTTCATATAGGACTGCAACATAAGCAATTACCTAACTGCAATGCACCACAATTACCACCCAAGGCATTAAGATGGTGATACTGTATATTGTAAATGGTCATGGTTTCTCATTGTGACAAAAGGAACCATGGTGTTGGTCAAACGAGCACCCTCAGGCTTCTCCTGTTTAACAGACAGACAAGAGACACAGAAAGAATTCGAGAACCCAGATGTGCATTTGTACAGGCTAATATGATCCTTGGCGAAACGGTAGGATATACAAGGTCAGAAGCACCCTCTCTGAGAAAACTAGACCAAAAGCAGTATGCACAAGTCTTCCTGTGTAAGTTTACTGCATGACATCTCTGAAATACAAGGCAGAAAAGTTTGTAGAATTTTGCTTAAATCCTTCCAAGAATCATTAAAGTCTAATTAATCATTCTGGATGGTGGAAATGGGAAATTTCAATCATCCACAGGCCCACACTACAGCTAAAAGGAAGGCATATCAGATACAAAGACATGAAAAACTAGTTCATGTTGTCAGAGTGACAGCAAAACAGAAAACTGAACATTTTAAGATGTTTGTAAATGTTCTGAGAATGTACACCTCCATAAAAAGTCATGTATCTACCTCCCAGATAGGAGCAAGTCAAAATAGGCTATAAGTGAAAAATTAGATATACTAGAAATTCCTATCCAATGATATAGGCAAGTTAAAAACTTTACAGAACAATCTCAGACAAGTATGCATATTCAAATTTGATTAGAAAGTAAAGATTCAGAGCACCCCCACAAAATAGATGAACCATTCACGGTGCTGTCAAACAACCACTGAAGACTAAAGATACGTCTATGCTGCATTTGTAAATTCAGGTTTTTGATACCTGGACTTGAGGCTGCAAATGTTTTCAAGTCCATGCTTAAATGTCCACACTGCCTTGTAAACATGGGTTTACAATCACTGGACTGAGGTCTCACAGTTGTTCTAACACGTCCATACCACACCACACAGACCTTCCGACTTGGGTCTGTGGCTTGAGCTGCCTCCACAATGCAGAATGACAGGGCTCGCCCCTAAGTCACAGAAGAACTTGGTCTTTGACCCCCTGTTCCACCACAGTCCTAGAACCTGGAATATGAGTACTTGCTGACCCAAGTCAGACTGATTTGTGCATGGATGGAAGCAGTGATTGGGCTCATGCCTGACTCGTAGCCCGGCTTAGTGTGAACTCTAGACATATAATAAGAGGCCATGAAAAACGAACCCACAGCAGGACCAATATGGCATCAGAACATGTGGACAGTGTATCTAATCAGGTCATTGTTCCTATATTCCCAGATGACCGGAAGGATGAAGGTTCTATGGGTACATCAAGCAGCAGTTTAAAGTAAATGAATCCCCACCCCTGCATCAGACTGGTAAGGCTGAGAGACTGCCTAGAAGCACAGACCAAGACAAAAGCACATGTGGGGGGGAAGCAGGAGCTGGTCCCTCCTTCTCCTTAGTCCTCTGCCTCCTATTGGCCCAGCTGGAGGGACTTCCCCTTAGTTGTAGTGTAGAGCTGTGTTTTTTCAGGATGCTGCACATCTGACAGACGATCTGTTTTGGGATGAGGATAGAATTTTTCCCATTGGGGGCAAATACGCCAAGTTCTGGTGGGTTTTTCACCTTCCTCCCTGACACAGTTTAATGAAATAGGAATTGAAAGTTTAATATTAAGAACAGTAAGACTCATGGTAATTTGAGGCCAGTGTCCAGTGAGGATAAAGGTTAAAAGGGCAAGCTCTGAGAGATAAATGAAACCTGGAAATTTGCTAGTTGACCTTGTACCTCTAGGGGAAGGGGAGCCCTGAAGTCTTCACAGACTGAGGTCCCACCTTGGTACCCTCTTATCCACCCACACACAAAGGAGAGAGCAAGAGGATTCAGAAGTGAGCTGAGTCATAAAGGTAGGTCAAGGAGGGTCTACCCTGAATCACTGGTTATATGGCAGGAGCCCAGTAACTCTGCCCTGGACCGAATTAAATGCCTTGCATGTGAGAATGAGGGGTTGGGCAGGGGGACCTAGCACCCTTCCCCAGGGTGAAATTAATAAAATTGAAGCCTGTCACTTAAAATCCATTTGTGCATCTATGATTCATTTGCCTGTGTCACCTGACCAACATTTTGGGCATCTCCAACCAAAGATCAGCTTTTTTCCCTTTGATGTATGGTCACTAAAATATATAGAAAAGCTAACATCGCACTTTAGCTGTACAACTGCATTTCCCATTTATTTGTATATAACCACAAAATTCCCAAAAAGATAGCCAAACGTGCCTCAGTACTTTGGGAACAGCAACAAGAACAAGTTAAAGTTAAGAGTTTTCTCATTCTTTTGTGGGTTTGTTATTGCTTTGATGTTAAAAGTACTTTTGGAGTGTTTCGTTTCCTCTTGGCATGACTGGCAGTTCTTGTTCAGCAAAGGACAAACACTCCACTAGAATAGAGACTAAACAATAATGACATATTTAACTCAACACAAGAAAGATCATAGAGTCAGGCAGAAAAGGTTTCCTCTGGTACAAATGCCACTTTGCAAAAAGTGAAAATATTGTATATCAAATAATATATAAAAAACACGGGTATACATTATTTTAGTTTCCACATCCTGGTAATGTGTGTGTTTATTATACAACAAAATATAGCTATTTCAAGCTATACACATACAAGCTAATTTATGACTGCCAAGTTCTCTCAAATGTAACTAAAACAGGTTCTAAGATCGTTTTCTGTCATCCAAATGGTGGTTAGGGTAAGATTACATAAACTATATTTTCCACTAAGTTGCATGCAAATAAACCTCACCTGAAGCATGTTATATTTTTCCTTTAACAGATTAGGAAAGTGATCCAATGATGATCTGGATTTGAGGTGAGTACGTTCAGGTAGTGGCTAGAGGGAGAACATTTTAACTGTAAGTTTGAAGTCTATCCACCTATACCAAAGTAACTCCTAGGGAAATGGGAAGTCACCATACTACCACGGAACATCCCTTAAAGAAATCCTAATATAAAGTGTACACTGTTTTATAAACAATGTTTTTACTCCATTGTTTACTCCATTTTTCACAATGCATGTACAGATTTTTGTACATTTCTATATATGTAAAAATGTTTTGTTTGGGGTTTCTATGTACCTCCCTAGCGGGCAGCTGGGCACTAGTTTTTTTTACATTTATTCTACTGCTGTGATAATTTAAAGTGAAAAGTCAAATTGAGTTATCAATAAAGGATAAATAAAACAAAAATCAAAAGAAATTAGATCCTCAAGAGCCTTTCAAGTTTTTCCATTATGGCACAAATCATATCTGGAAAACACCTCAATACTCGATAGGCAGCAATGAGAGACTCCTTCTAGTGCAATTATAAATACTACATTTGAAATGAAAGTGCACTTACAAAATCAAGCCACAGTGGATGGTATAATATGATGAATTCAGCCATTCCTTGTGTACAGCTGAGAGAAGAATCATGAGAAAGAGTTGAACCTCATCCTTAAAAGTCCTAATGTGACAAAGTTCACAGGGATCAGTTCTACTTCCCTTCCTTTCTAACACCACTGAGGAGAGGTAGTAAAAGACCACTGACTTCTTTGTCAACAAAATGACCCCATTTCTATATCTCCTCAATAGGCTCCATCACCACTATGCAAATACGTCAAAATGGGCGTAGCAGACTGGCACTTAGATGAAAACCAGCTAGTTCAAATCGCAGCTGACCAGATTAAAAAAGGAAGAGGGAATCACTGCAAGAAGCTATCTAAGATATTGCCCTTATTTGCCAAAGGCATCTGCTCTCCATTTGCCAAATTTGCAGAAAATCTCTGGATTTTAGTAGATTCTTCATTAATCTTGGATACCAAGTAGAAACGTAATAAATGGTATTGTTCCAACTCCCACTTCAGCCTGTCTCTTGCCAGGACAAAATAGCATTTTGTCTTGGATAAAGATCTAGCCACAATGATCCATTCAATCCATTAATATCCGCAGAATAGATTATTATAAATCTCTATATCTGGGATGATGGAGGCAAATATAGAAGCTGACATGAACAGAACCCTGCTACATCCTTAGCAGAATAAATGCAGAGACAGAATCAAACCAGTTATCTGCACCCATGTAGGGTGACCAGATACCCCACCCTTGGGACAGGGGTGGGGGATAATAGGCACCTATATAAAACAAAATCCCAAATATTCAGACTGTCCCTATAAAAATCAGGACATCTGGTCACCCTAACTCACTCTGTCCCCTATTTCCTTTGTTTTCTGTGCCAATTCAAGGCTCTGCCTTAGATTTTAGGGCTTTCACAAGGTGGAAGTTAGTCTACATCAAAGACTACCTTCCTGTTCATGCGCCACCAAGACCCAGCATGAAAATAATGCCCCTCATGAAAACAATGACTCTAATAACGTCCACAGCAAAGCCTGGGAAAAGTCATTCTCACTCAAAGGCTCTTGACTGTGGAACATCCTACCAAAAAGGAAGAATCTGCTCCAGCCTCCATATTTTCAAAGCACCTTGCAAGACTTCATGTTTTGCAAACACCTTACTGCAATAACCAAATGACAAAAGGACTGCAACCAAAAATAAGCAAAGCTACTGAACCTTGGAGAGGCAAAGTACATTATCTTCCAAAGACAATTCTGTGCAACTATTACTGTATTTGGTTCTATGTACAATGGGAACAGAGTTTCTATCGTTATGAAATATTCGCACAATTCCAGCAAATCTTGCAATTCTGAAAGCAGAAGAATCTTTCAAACTGGCACAAATGTTTAGTGGTGCTGTTGGATGCCCTATGAATGCTGCCAACAGGTATCTAAATCCAAATGAAGAGGAGAACCGTAGTAAATACTACTATTCCTATAGTATAAAGTCATTCATAATAAAATCCTATTAAGAAACAGTCATTCACAAAACCAGATTGCTATTCTCTCTGCTGAGCTCTAGGCTGGCTTCTGTTATCAAATCACGAGAGCATACGGACTTCTGCATTTGAAATATCTTTAACGGGAATTCCCAGGGCATGTGAAAAAGGAAACAGTCCACAAGACCAGAATAGAGAGTACTGAGATATACTGGGCTCTGTAATGGGAAGATCGGGAATAGCAGGGGATAGGGAGACTGGTATGCTGTTACGTGGGGGAGAACCTGTATGGAGGTCATAGGGCCTGTAAAAAAAAAAGATTCATAGATTCCACGGCCAAGAGGGACCATTGTGAGGTGACAAAACTTCCGCAAAATAATAAATAGAGCATATTTTTTTCAACAATACCTAATCTTGACTTAAAAATTTCCTGTGATGGACAATCCACTGTAACCCTTGAAAAATTGTTCCAATGGTTAATTACTGTCACCATTAAAAATTTTCACCTTATTTTCTGTCTGAATTTGTCTAGCTTCAACTTCCAGCCATTTGAACATGTTATATCCTTCTCTGCTAAATCAAAGACCCCATCATCAAATAATTGTTCCCCAGGTATGTACTTTTAGACTGTAATGAAGTCACGCCTTAACCTGCTTTTTGTTAAATTAAACAGATTGAGTTCTTAGTCTATCATTATAAGGAATGTTTTCTAACCCTTTAATCATTCTTGTAGCTCTTCTCTTAACTCATCATCCTTTGTGAACACCAGAACTGGAAACAGTATTCCCGCAGTGGTCACTCTTGTTGAGGGAAACTGGGGCTCTTATTTGAACTTTTGATAAAAAGGAAATTTGGCTGTTATTTTTTGCTGAATTAGTAGTTCAGAACCACCCTGATCTCAGACCTTTTATTCTGTCTTTTTTATCTTCTTTTGAAATTTCTCATCAACCTTTCATTTCCTTAATCCTACTTCACCAAATCAAACTTGTTTTAAGAATTAGAGTGGCAAACTACCTGGTGAATGAACTGCTATTGAGACCTAAGCTAATTGTGGCATTATAGCAGCTTGAACATCAGAACACCGACTGAACCTGCAAAGTGTCACATAGTCAAAGAACTGCATTTAAAAATAAAACAAAGTTCAGGCAAATCATATATATTTTTGCCCTCTAACTTAAAAATGGTTGAGTGAATTCACTTTAAAAAGATGTATAAAAGGATAGTTGTGTAAAGGCTGCAAACTGGTGTTTCTAAGTTTCAGCTGGGAACAATTTTTACAACTGAACTATAAACTCCAAAGACGAAAATGTGAATTTTAATGGAAATGCTGACACAACCTTAACTATAGCAGTGCTAGCGGGTGGTGCTATAATAAATCTGTCGGTTTCTATAATGCCTATGACAAACCCATTAATATGAATGAAGTACACTTCGCATAGCACACTACACAGCAACTGCATAAGTTATGTCATCTTCATTCTGAGTAGCAGATCAGTAATCAATATTTGTAAAAGCAGGCTAATCCTTTGTAAAATCAGTGGTTTAGTGATTGAAGAGTTTGCTCAATCTACACAGTTAATCCCTCTTCATCTGTTTGAGCCCTCTATTTATTCCAGCCACTTACAGTGTTAGCAATGGCAGATTAATACATCTCCACATGCTAAACATGTCTTGACAATTGACATAGCATACTGTCAGTATAATCTTTACAAACACTGGGCTTTTTCTTAGCAAGTCTGAAACCAACATTCAGAAATCCAACGTTTACAAATAATCTCTGAGACACCCCTCATACATACAATCAGGTTTCAATTGAACTATTTCCTACACACAGAATCTACCTCCATATTTTCTAACCCTGAAGGGTATCCCAATTGGTTTCAGATTCATAAAGTTAAAAATAAACCTAATGAAGTCATGCAAAAGGAATTCTCTTCACCTGTGGAGAATTTTTGTTTAAAAGAAAAAAGTAACAAAGAATTTCTTTGTGCTATAGTATGTTGACACTGTACATGAAAAGTAAGCTTTCTGCCCCGGTGAAAAAACAGTAGTCAAAGTGCTATAATCAACAAGGTAGCTGAACAAACAAACATCAGCAAGTGTACATTCTACAAAATAAAAAAGTCAGCAAGAAGTCTACAGCATTCTAGAAGGGAGGAGCTATATGAAGTTTGAAAATTAGACAGAAAAATAGTTAGATATGTCTATAAATAAATTTCGAGCCATAAATAGATCTTATAGCAAAACCAGCATGATTGCTGAAGATTATTTTCTATTTTCAGATTTTGCCCCAGGATGGGTAAACACTAATTAATGGGTGATATAACTTCAATAAATTTTCTTAAAAATTCAGAAGTGGATTACTAAGGCCCGGTCTACACTTACCTTCCGGATCCGGCGGCAGTCGACGGGAGATACGCAAGTGACGTCCATCACTTGCATATCTCCCATTGACTTTGCGGTGTCTCCTCTGCGCGCCGTCCACACTGCGCTACGCCACTTACCGGGGTGGTTTTCCTGTGTCGCTTGCTGGATTGACTGAGCGGGTCTACACAGTCACTTGTCACTGTCAGTGTAGAGCCAGCCTAAGACTACTTAGATGCAAATCTGCGATCTGTAGATAGCTATCAATCTTTCACCTCTATTTTAAAGATATTTATACTAAACTTCTCCTCCTCTATCTAAGTGTTATGTTACAAAATATTCCAATTTATCAAGAGACTTAAAATAAGTTTCACATTACATGTGAAAATGTGTGTTTTAGGATGAACAAATAGAACATTTAAAATTGTGCATGGTTTTTGAATGATTAACTCATTAGGATTTCACAGGGAACCACATATGCCATGTACAGCCTTTTGGTAACAATTTATCTCACTGTAGCATTATACCCAATTGGTCATATTAGCCACTAAAAGCTTCAGTGACGAAGGAAAATGAATTATCATTGTTGCCATATGATGGGTAATGCAACTGGTTAATTCTTGGGATTTTCTTGAGCTACACATAAATGATTTTATGTAAAACGCAATGTGGATCCAAGATTCTGTATTAAGGAGGAACTGGAAGGTTAAGATTTTGACCAAGCCAAGAAACAAGAGAAAACAGAGGGAGTGATGTTCAGCACAAAAATAAATCTCTTGTCCTGGCTAATGTAATGGTTACTGGAAGACAGATTCCAGCAACTTCACATGGTCCTCCTGGGTGTACAATTCGGAATCAGGATACCTAAGGGGGAGCAAGGAAACAGGTATCATCACCTGCTATGCTTACACAATGGCATAGGTCAAAGACTTGATGTGCTCGTTTTAAGCTTTGGAGTGCACAGGACAGTCCACTTATAGTACCTATAGCCCAGACATTCAATGTAAAGGGGCCATGGCTGCCTTAAAAACAAAAAGCAATTAAGGCAAAGAAAAGTGGAGTGACAGGGACAGGATAGCCATTTATTTCTGGACACAGGGTGCCATTTCTGCACAGGGCAAACAGCAATGTTAATAAAGTTGCAAGTTGACACTTAACAAGCACCAGTAAAGCTATCAAGGAAATTACAGGTTCAGGCATTAATGGTATGGGATGTAGTGATTCATGCCCTGTGGCAATACATTTTAAACAGACATTCGAACCAAGAAAGGGTTTGGATTTATTCTGTTCGTTTCACTGGTGGTTGTTTGGTCTCATCAGGAGTACATTTGATTGACAAAACAAATCTAATTTGCCATTTGGTTTCACCAAAAATACCCCCCCACTGCCGCCCCCTCCCTGCCCAAATGCACCTCTGAACAACACAAAAAACATTCAAAACGTGACATGGGTGAGCCACAGCATAAACCAAGCCAAAATATTTCAAGAGGGCTGCAAAGTAAGCTGTGCTCTTCTAACTGCTAAAATTCCACTCAAGGGAAAATGTAGGTTTGTTTGTTGTATATTTTACCATCCCTTGGATGTACTGTATGTGGCACCTTGAAATGGCATGTCTACACCAGTTATTTATTCTCCTGTGGTTTGAATGAAGCAAGTAAAGAAGGTAGAGAAGGAAATGTCTTCTTATGACCATGCAGTAGTGGAGAGTGTGTGTCAGTGTAATCAATCTAGACTAACTACTAGGCTCCTCCACACAAGTTCAGGGTGAGTTTAAGCTAGAGCACAAATCAGCAAATCAGTTAACTGAGCACTGGATGTATTAGATATTCTAAGTCTTCCTTTCGCCAAGCTGAAAAGAACATTCATGAAGGTACAGACACCCTAATGCTAATAGCAGACATAGAATCTGAATGTTAGTTGTTACAACACACCTGATTAGTTTTTACAGACTAGGATTTAACCTTCCTTATCTGGGTTAAAGCATTTTGTGGATAAGTGAATGATTATAACTCTGGTGATTTCCTATCAGTTTTTAAATCTTATTTTCTCTGTTATACTTAGTACTGTTTAAGAAAATGGGAGCATACTCAATGCCCCATTATTTGAAAAGTTTTTCATACATGGTGTCAAAAAGATATACAGCAGTTTCCTACATGAGTTTGGAGTCCTGGTGTCAAAAGAAAGACACTGCAAGTTTCAGCCCAATAATAACGTTACAGCTCAGTAATGATAATTCAACATTTGTGTGGATTTTGGGACAAGTGCCACCATCCAGAATTTGCAACATTTTAAAGCAGTTGGCGGAAGTGCCGAGAATTACAAAGATGGTTGTCACATTTCAGGACAACTGAAATGAATATTCCCCCTTCATGGTCCAGCTAGAACACTCACTTTTAGGCTTGCAGCTGCCCAGCCATCACCTCACTTGGGTGAAGATCCACATCTCTCCCCCTCCTGACCAGGGTTTTTCCAGGCCACACATTCTCCTGCCTACAGTGTTATCCATAGCAAGCCAGATAGCAAAGTGCAGATGCTAGCCTTTTAGGCTCTCTCTTCAGAGGCTATAAACAGTATAACTGCCCACAGTTATAAAGTAGCATGCACATTTATTCTTAAGGTGAAAGCTTTGCAGAGGAAACATTAAAACAATAAAAGAACCTACATGCGTGCTAGTAAGCATACTAGAGATCATCCTCCTCCCAGCTCCAGCAGGAGTTCTGGCAGGCATCTCAAGGGTTTTTCTGTGGTTACTGGTTCATAACAGCATTTGCTCAGAACAAGAGCACAGACAGCAGATCAACTTGTCTGTTTACGCAGTTTGGTTCCTTTGATATTTAGAGACTGTGACTAGGTGATCAGTCAGATAATGGTTCTCTCATCAGGTCATCACTTCAAAAGGTTGTATCTGGAGGTAGGAATTTGCATTTACCTCTCCTCAGATACTTCTTAGAAAACCCACTTAGCTTTGTTTGTCCCAAAAATACTTTCTTGTCTGACACATTGTATAAAACAGTCCTCTGCAGCTCATAACACTTCCCAGGGTTTATATTGGCCACATCTCTTCCTACAGAAGTAACATACAATACTACAATAATACATAAACTTTGCATTTATAATTCCAGACATTCCAAAGCTATTTAAACTTAATTCAATAAGATCTACCAAAGCTATTTTGGGAAACAGCTGTTATCTGTCACAACACCCATTACAAATGATGAGACCATGATTAGCATCTTGGACTTCACCTATAAGGTTAACTTAGTGGCCTGCACTCTCTCTCACTGGCAATTCTGATGGCAAACTGTGATTGGAAAAGCCTGATAACCTTACTCAGTCTTGACCAACCAGTTAAATGGAGACTATCCTGCCATCCCGATGGTCTTCCTGAAGAATCTATGGGTACTGCTATTTTTATAGGTACATAAAACGGAAAACATTTGAGGGCCCCTGATTTCTTAGAATTACCCTGATTACTTCATAATGGTAAAGTGAAGGTTTTTTCTACTACTCACAGTTCTAGTGTTATCTCTCAGCAATGCAGGCTGCTAGTCAAGACTCCAAATAATGTAAGAGTGTTAAAGGAACAAATTAAAATTCCACAGAAAAGTCTGCAACTGAAGTGAAATCTAAAGTACATTAAAATTCCATGAACTCCATCCCACAGTCATTCAGTGAAAGTGACAGAGACTCAGTCAGGAAATTGTTTGGGGAGCCAAAGTGGCAGTCAACACCAGAGAGCAAAGGATAGCATAAGTCTCATGATTTGCTGGGCCTCAATGTGCCAAAAGGATATGTGTTGCTTCTCCCTGTCTATGCTCCCTGGGGACGGGTATCATCAGTCTGGCCAATGAGTTGCAAGTCTGTGCAGGGCCCAGCAAGCAGCTGCTAACATTGCTTGTGCTTAAGGCCAGGCTGCAAGAATAGTAGAAAGGGAAAACAGATGGAATCATTATACTGCAGCGGGTGGAGCACAACAAGCAGATTGACAGGTTAGAATGTGAAAATCTTGATGCAAGTTTTGAGAGGGAGGCAACACCACCTGAAATACTGTGCCTGTGGTGCCTGTTAACCGTTTCACATACATCAGTCTGAAGACTTCCCCACGCACTCACCCAGTCATAACTTTGGTCATTGCAGAAGAACAACTAAGACATTATAGGGTTATCATCAGTGTAACACGTTTCAAGCACCTGACAGGCACTTGGCAGTTTTCAGACCAGCATCTAAATATTTCCATCTCTGACCCTGTAGCTGTATACAAAGACATATCTATTATCACATTCCTAGCTGTAACTAGAATCTTAATGTCTTTGGGGGATTTTCTAAATATATATCTTTAAGAAAGATAATATGGAGATACATGAATGTTAGGTCAGACATGGAATTACACAGTTTACTTTGGAACAAAGTCTTAAACATTTATTTGTTTCCATGGGTCTTCTTGAAGTGATACATCTGCCCCTATATTTTGAGATTCCGATAATTATATTTTGATGATTCTGCACTGTCCGTTTTGTCTAAAACATTTTCTACATTCAGCTTCCCAGCCCTCTCACAGATTTTACCTAGGAAGTATGCGTGATTTGGCCCTTAGAAGCCAAGGAAGACATAGACATGATCAAGTAAGGAGTTACTGGCCATTTACTGTATTAAATGGTTCCCATGATGCAGAAATCAGAGCCTAAGAAAATGTACTTTAGAGGAAAGCTTTGCACTGAAGCAGAATCAGGACTCACTATGTACAGAGAAAAAATTTATATGTGGCAGTTGTCAACACTACTGTCATGTATACAATGGAGAATTAAGGGCTCATTTGTTATTCTCAGTTGGAGAGGTCATCAACGTTATCTTGCACATGCTGATTTGATGCACTATGCATGATTAATGGTTGTTTAAAGAGACATTGCCAAGGTTTGTAGGTCAAAATATGACCTATTTTTTTCTGATATCTATATGCAAAATATTTGTAATTCTTTGTTTGTGTTTTTTCCTCTCTTAAAAAAACACAAGAGAAAAGAAAAAATATTTCAAGGCTTTTCTTCTAAAAACAAAAAGTCGAGCAGCAGAATATAGCAAACCAGTGTGCTGCATGTAACAGGAAAGAAGCATCATCAAGGAAACAGATTTCAGTTTCAAACTTCTTTAAAAAATAAAAGGGGGGGGGGGTTGGTCTAGTTGTGGGACTATATGCAAAAACAATTTCTATTAGGACCACATTCATTTTCATATGTTCATGCGTTCTGAAATATTCAACTTTGGGGTTACAATTTCCTATACTTAGTTTCTCCACAAAGCTTTTTTCTTTTTAATATTATTTTTGTTAAGTCTGGAAGTGCAAATCTAAGGACAGATGCAAAGTCAATTTATGTCCAGCTCAATTAAAAAGAACATTTTTCAAGAGTGATTAAAATGAAGCATTTGGACAAAACTTCCACATTCTGGTTAGACTCTTCAGTTCTCCTGTTCCCTAGCCAGTTATCCCTCAAAATCATATGTGGGTTTATTATTTATTTTTTGCAATTTAAAATAATCTTAAAGCTTTAGATCATTTAAAATGTAAAATGGCCCATGACCTTATGTTAAATTACACTGGAAAAGATTATTAAAATAGTCAACTTTATGTGACCAGCCGGCTCTCCACAGACCACAAGCACGTGGTGGTGGTGTGATTTCCCCGCCTTGTGTATACCCACTCATACTAGCTGTCATCGAGTTCGCACAAATATATATAGCAGCAGCGGAAGCACGGATTAGACATGCGGAGTAAAAACCCGGTACCGTACTCAGCATAGCTAAGCTGTGCCTCCACTGCCACTATCCTCAGTACCGCAGCTATGCTGCTATTTATAACCACATTAATTTGATGAGAGCTGGCATGAATGTGTACATAAACAGGGCAATCACACTTCTGGCTCATATGGTTGACCTGGTCCTAGTTGCTGTAAAAATGGCTATGGGAAAAGATGACTTCAAGTAAGAAATAAGCAGAAGGAACATAGGAACAATTAAGCAACAAAGTTCTTGATGTTGAACAAACATCCTTAATAAAAATAAGGAAAAGAAAGAATATTCAAAACATGGCACGTCTGCAGACCTGTTTCTAACTTGAATGTTTTTCAGTTTTCCGGATTTCAACAAATCTAGGAATAGTGCCCTTTTGTGTGTCCTATTCACTAGATAGTATTTACCTCAGATTTGAAAGATTAATTCTTAAATTCTTCTTTAATTTTTTGCTTTACTTTAAACATTTATTAACAGATTTCCAGCAATTTCTACATTGTCAGTATCATTGTATTCTTCTGCTTTTCCACTGGGTAGCACTGTACTTCAAAACAAGGCCATCATGGTGGGAATATCAATGAGTACATAAAATGCCTGCTGAAAGCAGCTGTTCTCTCTTGTACATATGCAAATGTGAGAATGCTAAATGAGGGCAACTCTATGTCACAAAGGCACAGAACACAGAGACTAAGTAGACTACAACAAAGTATTTGTAGGAAGCAGTGAACTGAAATTTACAAAAAGGGATATGAATGGCACTTTATAGTCTGCATCTACAATAATCAAGCTAGAGAGAAGAATAAAATAGATTTTGTTTTCATAATGTCTTTGAGCAAATGATTAAAAACCATTTTTTAATTAAAGAGGTTTTATTCCAAGGATAATTGTGAAGTTAAGTTAGAACACAGTTGTCAGGGAACTTTTGTTCTAAATGCAAGCTCTACCACCAGCTTTAAGTATGACCTGGGATAAGTCACTGAATCTAAATACACCTCAGTTTCCTGATCCATAAAATGGAGCTAATAACTACACCACATGGCTACTCTGAAGCTAAATGTATAAAAGTACTTTGATGTAGTAAGGTGAAAGAGGCTATACCAAAGTTAAATGAGGTTTCATTTCTCACTGTTAATAAACCTACTGAAGCCATGTAGATTTTGAAGGACAAAACTAAAAGCAGAATTTTTAGGCCAGCTCTTCCTATAAGTAAAAGGCATTACAGACCTCTTGGGATGACTCCAATTTGAGCTCTTACAACTAATGGCTGAGTCAGAACATTGCTATGTGGAGTGATGCAAAGAGTCTTCCAGATGTCAGCTGTTCCAACAGGGGACTGTTTATTTGACAGTGGAGAAAGCAGTTGCTTCCATGATAGCAAGAGGAACTTTGTTAAGGAAGAAGCAGAATTAAAGTTTTAAGAGGCTTGTCATCTGAGTTCAGAGGTAAATTAATTATTGATCAGGTCCTTTCACACCAGCAGGTGTCACAGATAAAAAAGAATTAGTTTCTACAGACATGTAATTAATTTGCTAACCAAAAATACATAGAAATCAGATGAGCAACATAGATAATTTAGTACACTAGTGAACTACAGTCCATTAGCATGAAAATTGCCATCCCAACCACACATTTTTGTACATAGCTTTGCAAGTGCCTGGATTCACCAGCTCATCATGCTAAATACTCATTAACATGATTTTTAATTTTTTTTTTAAACACACACAATACAGCTAGTCTTGCAGGTCTATTTCACCTAATTGATACAGGTTTAGGGTGCTCACAGCTGCTTTCTTTTCATTCATTTGGGCCCTTCTAATCTTTCAGCTTGTTTACTTTCAATAATATAACTAATACACACAATATATATATTGTATTGATTGGCATGTTTCACCAGCATGCTTTAAAAATGAAGACATTACACATATAAGGAAAAAAGAGACAAATCTGACCCAAAATACATTGCTTGCTATCTGATGTATATTACTATTTGACATTATGCTCCCTACAATGTGTGCAGAGAGCATGATTGTCATTAAGCAGGCTGTCAGCAACAGACCATGCTAAGGATTATAAATTGGCATCTTTCTGCAAGAGTGAAATTATTGTTCAGCATCTGACAGTTATTCATTGCAATAGTTCTGAAGAAAAAAAAGTTAGATCAGGTTTGTCATTAGAGATCAGTATAAACAAAAACTTTGCTCAACAATCAAATATTCCATTGAAATCCTTTGCAGCAGAGAGAACTGCGAGACAATGCAAAAATTCAAACTTCCTTATATTCTCATACCAGCAGTCTTAAACCACATACCACACACAGCTAAAGTGTCATCATAACTGATTACAATAATGTGTTCTCTCTCATATATCATAATGGGCTGATTTGTCTTTGAAGCTTTGCACACATTTCAAACCTCTATATGGCTAACTTTCTTAGGAAACTAATTCCAAATTTTACTTAACCTAAGATAAGACTTATTTGTAAGTAGTTTTGTAGAGCTCTCAAGGGAAATGGGGGGAAAAAAAGGAGACACTGTCCTTGAGAGGTGAAAGGGTTTCTGACAACTATAGATGGAGAAGGAGCAGTAGTGCAGGACTCTTGTTTCCTCCCTGACTAGCCTGAACTTCCATAACCCACCTCCTCCACTTCTCAATCCTGACCCATCCCTCAGACTGGGAAGTAGTAGAGGGAGACCAATCATGTTGTGAGAAAACATCAAGGGCAAAAGAAACTGGCAGAAAGCGCAAAGCTTGGAAGTTGGAGATATTATGAAGCAGTACCCCCCTGCCACGGGAGGTGTCGCTACACTTGGCAGGCAGTGCATGGGAATTAGGAGGGGACTGGAAAGATCTCTGTGGCTTCAGGAGACAGACGGGGAAGTACATTAGAGACTGCTTAATTTAGGATCTGTGTTAGATCCAGATAGCTATTTAGACTAACCCACAAGCCTCAAAACTCATCTCTTTGTCACACACTAAGTCCAGACTGACCAAACCAGGACTACCCACCTAGACCAATCTAATGGAGCAGTTCCAGACTGGTTTTACTAGTTCACATAATCCTTGAAACGCCAAGCTAGACATGTTACAGCACCTGGTGGAATTAACCTGCACATTCCCCACAATTTTTGTGCCACTGTGAATTTCTTATGAAAGGATAGAAGAAAGGGTCCTATTTCTATTTCACCTTTCTCTTTATTGTCTTTTCCCCATGATTAACTATGCCTTTAATATTATGCCATATAGTAGGCATGGTGTGTTAGAACTAAAAATCTGCTCAAAATTTCTAAGTCTTAGACTCTACTGGCAATAAATAATCACACAGAAGTCAATGTGAGTCTGCTAGTCAACATATTACACAAAATACTAACAACAGGGCTACTTATGGAACTCCACTTGGCCTGTGGACATTTTAGATACAGATGCTGCTTCCCTTAAGCCTATGCAAACACGCAAAAGTGTTCCTAAAAAACAAAAAGCATTTCTAAGTCAGATATAACTTTCTACTATATGATGTGAAGCATTGACTGTAATTAGCCTACACATATAGAAATTAATTGACTAATCTAGAAAGATATTTCCATATTAATCCTGAACAAGCAAATTCCCAGCATACTGACATTACTATTCTAACATAAGCAATTTTTGGCTACTTCCATGTGGATGTCACTAATACAAAACACTGAGAAATTCAATGTGTTTCAAGGAGAGCAGGAAAAACTTCCCACCGCCACAATGCTCTCTCCCCTTCACATCCCAGACTTCCAAGCAATTCAGAACCATCAAATTGTTGACAAAACCAGCTTTTGTATTAGTGTATATTTGCTGATATACCTTGATCCTCCCTCCTCATTCCTACCTCAATTACTGTTACCCCTCAGCTGGCATACCAACTTAGAAAAGACTACAGTCTTTGGAGCAGGGTCTCAGTATTCTTGTGTGTTTGCACAGCACCTAGCACAACAGGGTCCTAATTCTGATTGGGATCTCTAAGCACTATAACAACACAAACTATACGAATAAGAAAAACTAGCTAGGGTGCACTGTAAAAGAGAGAAAACTGCAGACAGCTTATATTAGCGGTCCCCAGCTGTGGTCCACAGACCCCTGGTGGTCCACGAGGCTACTACAGGGGGTCCATGGAAAAAAAACACAACATCCTCCTCACCAAGGAAATGTACAATTTCAAATAAATCTAGTAGCATGTGGTGGTCTGCGAAATGTTTGAAAGTTGAAAAGCGGTCTGCACACTCAAGAAGGTTGGGAAGCGCTGGCTTATACCAACGTATGTATATAATGCTGTACACAGACAGAACTCCTACAACACAGAATCATATATTCTCCTGTCACAGTTATCCTCAATACTCTTGGGACCAACAGTGATGTGAAAGTATTTTATAACTAAGGGGGCTTCAGACAGCCATAATCAACTTTCACATTTATTTATTCTAATATCCTCTGCTATTTTCATGGTGTGCATTTTATCAGAATGCTTATATGAAACAGTCCATTGCACAAAATCATGGCTGAAATATAATGCAAAGAGCCATTGTAATAAATGTAATTAGTTAAGTACCAGTAGCATATTAACAGTGTTGTTTCACTATGAACGCTTACACAGATCACTGCAACATAAAAATGTCCATAAAAATAATGTTAATTGTATTTACTGGTAATGTTATTTCATAAGATAAGTTAACTACAGCTGTTGCCTATACTCCATTAACATAACAAAAGACGACGACATTTATCTAATTTCACTGAGAATCCTGCCATCAGACACTGTTAATATCAAGAGAAGAGAAAGATGAAAGCTTATTCTTCAGAAACGTAAGATCAATACACACATCGTACTCCTGGAGCTTATACACCAGTATATCTTCTGTAAGGTCAGACAGAACCTAAAAGTAGGGGTATGGAGAAAGGAAGTACACACTCCATTTTTCTTACATCCATTCAGAAAAGTCATTTTGATTATTTTCCTCATGGAACATGTAGTGTTAAATTCATGTTAGAGATTTTACTTCCTCTCTCTCACTCACTCTACCTCAAATGAAAAATATATATAATATTTTAAAATTGAGACGCCTAAAATGCACATGAGTTGTGTGTACAAATATCCAGTGTATTTAAGGGCCTAGATAAGCATATAACTTGCCAGATCCCTACCCAATTTGTTCATGCACAAGTATTTTCCAGCAACACTTAAAAGGCAAAATAGGCCTTTTAAGAAGGGGACATCTATCTGTTATCCTTACTCTCCCATTCAGACAGCATAGGGGCTTCAGAGCCATAAACAAAACGTTCTTCTCCAGCAATTAGTATTTTAATTGACATATATACAGTTCTTCCATTGCAAGAAGCTATACATAGGTTCTATAACACAAAATATAACTATTACTTTAAACCAATGAATAATCACTCTAAATAAGACAAGCTGAGAACAGTGCTAATCTCTTGGGATCTGATTTATCTACAAAAGTCAGATGTAAATCACTATACCTTGCATTTGGTTTTACTGGACACTCATCATATTAAAAGCTTTTTGAAGAAATCAGCAAAAATAATTGTTTTATTGTTAAAGGATCAAACAAGACAACAATAAATAATGCATTTCAGGGATCATCTACACAGAACCTGCACACAATGTAACAAGATGAACCAATGAAGGAAATTGTTGTAAATAAACTAGGGTAGCTGAATTACAGAATATTTAAAAGCTTAGTTTCCTAAAACCCCTCTTATGTATGGCTTTGTTTGGTTTTCTTACTAAACCTTGTTTAATGAGTTTAGCACTGATGAAACTGAAGTCCTATTAGCACTGTCTTGAGCCAAACGGATGCTGAACACCCTCAACTTCCTATTGACTCCAAGGGAATTGAAGATGCCTCCCACATTCATAACCAGGGAAAGCGGATACCAT
>ML675603.1:55854104-55988950 GCA_007922155.1 Mesoclemmys tuberculata
CTGAGTGAAAAGGTGCTCTTATAGTTTAAATAGTCCTATGAACAGAAAATGGGGGGATTAGTTTAACATTAAAATGGTTTTTAAAATAGTTTTATTGTGTTTTCCAATATATACAAATAAAAAACAGTGATAAATACACAAGAAAGAAAGAATACACAAGAAAGGTAAGAGTAAGAAAGGCATGCTAGAATACCACATATTACAACCAGCCAAGACAAATGGTGCAACTGAAAATTGGATGTAAGACAGTTGAAAATTGATAAGGTAAGAAACTTGCCAGTTTCTTTGGCTTGGAAAACCCAGGACCATCCTCTACATTTTTTTTAAAACACGTGAGTCACTTTCTGCATGTTATCGTGTCAAAATGGACAGTAGTTGGGGTAGGTGGAACACAAAAATTAGTTAGATATTGACCAAGAAGGTTGAAAATTTTCCAACAGAATTTTCAGTGTTACTCTGTGGTTAGATTCAATGTATCAAGTTCATTTCCTTTAGAAATGTTTGGGGAGGTTTTCCTCTTGCTTTGAAGCTTTTAAGATCAAATGGGTAATAATTTACAAATGGAAATGAAATGCAACAGATTACAGAAAAATGCACACAATTTAGGTACAATACATTTCCAAACATGACATTTCCTAATTGAATTACCAGGTCATCAATAAATGTAAGTTTTATTTTTTGTTTTGATTGTCCATTCAATTAAAAATTCCCAGCTTCCATGGCACACTGCTGTCATCTTGTTTATAATCACTGACTGAGAATCTGAACAGTCCAATGATAAAGATAAGAGAATTTTAAAATCACAGATTTACACTCAACTTTGTGTCTCCATTGAACACACTGACTAGAGTGTTTTCCAAAGTGTTTGCATCCACCCCTTAATCAAACAATTTGATGGTTAGAAAAACCAATGCTGAGTCACAGTTTCACGATATGTAAAAAACTGTAATTTGGTAGCACAGAACAGTAAAAATTCAACAAGTCAATATTGTACAAAACATTCCATGAGTTAGAATAATCGTTTGGTCTAAAGAGGTTTGTTACTCATTAGCATTTCTAGAAATGCAACTTTGCCAGTCATTTGCCAAAGACAAAACTACAGACTCCTAGATTTATTTAGGGAAAGTGGGAATTACTTCTCAGTATTTTGTCAGAGGATTAAAAAGAGAATTATAAATAAATTATGTAATCCAAAAATGGAAGTGAGGATGCTGCTTCAAGATCTACAGAAGTAGAGCACTTTAAAACAATTAAATGATTTCCCTGCAGGCAATGTCTTTTCAATCTGAGTTAATGACATCATTTAACGAGGATGGTCCATTTAACTGAAAGGATCTTTTACCAGACAAACAGACAGAAGGCAATCCAGGAATGTTTGTTGGGACTTCCCATAGTTCAGAATTATAATAGCAAAATGCCTACATCAAATTCTTAAACTCAAGCAATAATCAACAAAATTAAAGAGAGTAGTTTTATGAGAAAAATATAACAAAGCTCTTTTAAAAGACGTTTTCCCTCTATTATTTCTTCTTTTAAAGGAATCAGTTCCTTCGAAATGGTGCTTATACTGCTTTGCAGCAATGGTGGTTCTGAGTTGATTCAGTTTCAGATTCCTGTCTCTAAAGTAAACCCAAATTACTTCTATTACTTGTCACTTCAAGAAATAGCTTTCAGACACCTACCCTACCAGTTTACATAAACTAGCTGTGAACTTCTGGATTGGAAGAAGATATTCTACTAACTCCAGTCACTGTTACTGCCTTTCAAGGTCCGACAGACAGACCTCATATTGCACCTAGGAGCCACCTTTTTTAAAAACAAACCAAACTCTCAGATAATTGGAACTGAGACAGGCTGTGGCTTTATCCTTCCTCGTTTTCAGCATCTGTATTGGCAGAGCAGTGCACTGCTATAGCTCCTGGGACAGAAATTCTTTAAGTGCTATGCCTTGTAACATCTAAATATGCTTCTCTTACATTCAAAAACAGAAGTGCCAGTTACCATTAAAATAAGTTAAGCAGATACCCTAACTATCCATACTTTTAAGTTTGAATGTTCTTGCCAAGATTGATATTAAAATCAAGACATGTATATTTAGTTTTTGTCCATATGCAAACTCCAGAATTTTACTGGAGATATTTATCTCTAGTACCTTAAAGAATGTCACTGGTTATTCTCAACCAGATGGCCTTTTTGCCATCCAAATTCCATTCTGAAACCATAATAGTTAATGGCATTTTGTTGACACAATATATAAAATAAAATAAAAGGATATCTAAAAATAAGTTAGCCATAGATTACACTTAAGAATCTCCAAAAAGGGTTAAATCCAGGGGTTCTCAAATTGGGGGGTTGGGACCCCTCAAGGGGTCACGAGGTTATTGGAAGGGTCACTAGCTGTCAGCCCTCACACATGCCGTGGCTGCAGCTGTTAGCTCTGGGCATGGCTGACAGCCAGAACCCTTCAGAACTGGGTGGCCAGAAAGCAACGGCTGCTGGCTGGGTGTTCTGAAGGCAGTGCCACCCCCAGCAGCAGTGCAGAAGTTAGGATGGCATGGCATGGGGGGTGTCACTTTGGGAGGAGGGGTGTCATCACAGCCTAAAATATTTTCAAAGGGGGTCCCAGCAAGAAAAGTTTGAGAACCCCTGATCAAAGCAATCTGAGCTCTAGAATTGGTGTAATGGTCTGAGCATGTAAACAGAAGCCAGAAAACACTGAGTTCTAATCCTGGTTGTTACCCAGTTCTGAAAAAGGAATCTGGGTAAGTCAAAGCCTGCTTGCCTCAGTCTCTCTTATAATAAAATAGGAGTAATACTTACTTCCCTTACAGGAATGTTATAATGGTTACATAATGGTTTTTATAAAAACACAAGAGGAAAAAGTACTATATTATTAACTGACCTTCCTCAACTGATCTTTTCTAGATATCTTTTTCAAACTGATACAAGCTACTGCTAGGAAAAAAGTTACAGCATGCACAAGGTTAGGACACTGTATGTGCACTGATTGTGTGCATCTCACAGCAAATTGCATATTTTTTCACTAGCAATATCAGCATAATATTAGATCTGAACGTAAATATTGGGGGGGAAGATCATGAAATTAAGAAAATCTAAATGAGACTTGTCAAAGTAGATTAATTTTTTACTCTAATGATGCTTTATTAATTATTTAAAGTCAGCTTCTTTCTCAGGTACAAATCTGCCCACTAGCACCTGTATGCCCCTCTCACTGAAGTCAGTCATAGTTCAGTAGAAGTACAAATCAGGCAGAATCTTGCTACTAGCCTGAAAATGAACCTTACCCTTTCCAGTTTATTAGCAACTCCTCATCTGCTTAATTCAAAGAAAACACTGAAAAAAAACTGTTGAAAGGCAGAGCATTATGCAGCTCCAGGAAGTATTTTAATGCTTAATTACTGATTAATTTAATTTAATGCTTAATTACTGATCACTTGTCCACCAAAGGAACCTGGTTCTCTAGTGGAGGTGAACTCTAAGGGCTTGTCTACACATGGAGGTGTTCCCGATTATCTCCATATGTGTACAATTATTCCAGAATAAGAGTACCTATACATGTAGTTAGTCAGGAACAACTCCATGCATAAATGAGCCAACCTGGAAATACAGGCTTAAAAATTATACTTTAAAAACCAATGTATTTTCACACCTTTTCACATAGTCATAAAGGTAAATCTACATTTCTACCTAGGAATTTATACCATGGTCTGTACACCTTACAAGATTACATGTTCCAAAAGATTTGATATTACTCTTCTTCCATCCCCTCGCCCACTGATTAGATTTTTGTTTTTATATAGTCTAATTCAAAGAAGAGGTTTGCATTTTATTTTGCAGGCTGTGATCTTTGTGATAATTCTAATTTCTGCTTGAGGAGGTCTTCACAGTGGGCCAACTGCTGAAAAAGTTCCGTCTCCTGTGCCCACGAAAGTAACCCTGGAGGATGACAATTCCATAATCCCAGTGGAACGTAACTGTTGTGAGAGGTTATCATGGCAAGGTGATTCTACAAATAGCTACGGCCAATCCCATGGAGTACTTTGCATATCAAAAGAGAAACCTTGAATTTTATGCTATATCCAACGAGGAGACAATTCAGTAAGCAGAGCACTGTAACCATGTCCTGTCTGTGGCCTGTGTTGCTGCATTCTAATCAGCTGGAGCTTTTTTATGATCAGCAGCCTCGTTCCTACTGAAGGGGAAAGATGATATGGAGAATGAGGGAGTTATGTGTAGTATCATATGCACCTCAGTTTATCTGTTTGATATTATACTGCCTGACTGCCAGGAGTAAAATCCAAGGAGGTTGTAAAGGGGGAAGCAAACAGGAAATGAAGCAACAACAAAGATGAAAGGCTCCTTAAGGGAACGATGGGGGGCACTATTAATTAGGGAATGCTCCTGCCTGGATCTCATCAGGCTGGCATGGTTTACACTTAAACCTAAAAACGGAAGGGGATCCTAAACCTTAAAGCTTCTGCCCTAGATGAGTCTCTGGCAGACAGACTGCACACACGAATTACAGCAAGCAGCCTCCTCTCCCAAACCAAATATAGAAATAAACTGTACCTATCTGAGATATGGATAGATAAGCTTAGATAAGAAAATATGCATATAAAACTCTTCGTTGTTCTAGCCAGTTTCCTCGATGCTTTGGCAAGTAAATGCTACGTTGTTCTAAAGATGCTGGATTTTGAGTTACTTTAATCAGTTGATGTCACAGGTCCTTGAAGGTAAAGGGTTTAGAGGTCCAAAATCCAGTTGACAAACAGGGAGGCTTAAGCCCAGAGATCCAATCTAAGAGTACTGGTTCCACCCAAAGAGGAGGAAGGTAGCAAAAGCTGTCTCTCAAGGGGTATACTCAAGAGGGCAAATAAAAAGTCTACAGCATGGCTCACCTAGTAACCAGGATAGATGGTCTTATGGTAAAGCAGTGAGCTTCAACTCAGGAGATCTGGGTTTAATTCCAAGCTCTACCACTGTATGACAATGGGCAGGATTACTTAAATCTCTCTGGGACTCAGTTTTTCAGTCTGTAAAATGGGAATATAAGTCTCTCTCTCTCATGTCTTTATTTAAACTCAGTTCTTTGGAGCAAGGACCATCTTTTATTATGTATATGTACAGTGTGGAACTAAGCACTGCTTTAATACAAAAATGATTGAGTAAATAGTTTGATGAAAAGATGTTAACAGTCACTTTAGGTCAAGCTTTCAGCTACTTTTATAGTAATGATGCGAGGTTTTTGGAAAAAAACTATAAAAAGTTAAATCACAGTTTTAGAAAATAAAAAAAATTGTAAGAGTGTCCCCTGTTATAAGTATTAATTAATGAATAACTAGAGCTAAACAGTTTCTGAGAGGTAGCCATGTTAGTCTGTATACAGCAAAAACAACGAGAGTCCTGTAGCACCCTAAAGACTAAACACATTTCTGTGGGCATAAGCTTTCGTGGGCTGCACTTAGTCTTTAAGGTGCTACAGGACTCTCATTGTTAGAGCTGAATAGTAAGTTGTAGTCATTCTAAATGTAATTTTGTATATTGGATTTTGTGAGTTGTTCTTAACAAAATCTATTTTGCGTCTGTAGATAGCTATACTAAAACACAAATTATATACACTTACTGGAAATATAAAATAAGACTGGAAACAGATTTATCAGCTTGGAAGAATATTCTTAGAAGTGATCAAACAAAATGATGTATATCGCTGTTGTATTTGTCCTTATAAGCAGCATTTTATCCATTAATCTAACATTTTATTAACCATAATATATAAGGTATTTCTATGAATGGCAGGAAAATATATTATACAAAAGATAAATTTTGAAGAAAACTATCATGTCGGGTTTGCAAGATGCATAGTAATACAGTAAGAACACTTTTGCAAAACTATATTTAACTTAGCTTTGTGAAACATGATATGGTATAAGGTGAATATAAAAATCACATATACCCATACATAACTGGTAATGAATTTAGCTTCAGTCTGTAAAATATTCTGCTTAATTGATAAGTCAGTCAGATGATTAAATAGCAAAAAAACCAGATGCTTAAACAAAAAAAGCCAGATGATTACAGAAACCTGCAATGGGAAAAAATGTAACATCTTAAAGACTTTCCCTGGATGGATGTTTGTTCAGACAACAGGCATAAGGGTAGGTGCTTTTCAAAATTACAAAAGGTGTTGACAATACTTAGAATCATCTTCCAACTCAAGTACTGTAAAAACTAGCCTGACAAGTGGAGAAGAGAAGGACAAAGCATGAGAACTGGACAAGTGACTCATGGTCCCCAAGGAGCAATGAAACAAACTAGGAGAGGACTGTCAACATGAATGCTGAGCCCAAGGAAAACAAGGGGCTTGTCTTCATGGAAACTGGAACCGAAATAACCAAATCAGCTGCAATTCACACTCTTAGGCCCGGGCTACGCTTACCTTTGCGATTCGGCGGCAGTCAACGGGAGATACACAAGTGACGTAAATCACTTGCATATCTCCTGTCGACTTTGCAGCGTCTCCTCTGCACGGCGTCCATACACCACTTACTAGGGTGGTTTTCCTGCGTCGCTTCCTGGATCGACTGAGTGCATCTATACAGACTGCTCAGTTGATCCAGAGCAATCGATGTGACAGCGGTGCATTTGCCGCCGTCAGGGTAGACCTAGCCTTAGCTATCACAATGCAAGACACATTACTTAAAGTTGTGAACTAAAACCAATTTGGCTATTTCAGTTCCAGTTCCCTTGTAGACAAGCCCTATGATCTGAGATTTTTAAACTTGTTTGAAGATCCTGTCTCACTAGTTGGGCTTTTGCACAGTATTTAGTCAAGTCATGCTTTCATTTTGCTTAGGTTTTTTATTTCTGATTGTCGGTTTCTCTCACGGAAGCCTGTTTTTAATCTGAGACAATCTGATCTGGAACTGGCCATTCATATGTCAAAGAAGTTCACCTTTAGGCTATTCCTGAGGAAAGCAAACTGACCACAGAACTTCAGGAAGGCTGAGTCAGAAGAGAAGAACGAGCTAGAGCTGCAGTTGGGGCACAGACACTACAGAGTCCTTTCCAAAACGCATTGAGGAGTTACTGGCTCTGGACGCAACATGCTACAAATGAGTGCACTGGATTAGAAGACTTTCTGTCTTGAAAAGAACTGTTGATTTCAAGGACAAAGCCAGTTCATGAAAAAAAACCCAAACAGTATGTTAGAGTGGTTAGAAAATTCAAAGAAGCTATAGCCCATTATCTTTAGTGCGCAAGTTACATTTCCTAAATTAGGGCTTGAAGATAATGAGAGATGTTGGTCTTTGGTCCCTCTTTGGATCAGGGTGTCATCTGATTGAAAGTATTCTGGAAGCACAAGGAAGCTGTATTAATTTCCCCTTAATGTATGTATCTGTTAAGATAGAGAATGCAACTATTTATATAACTAACTAAAAATGACAGTATAAGAGCAACTACATATTCTATATTTCAAAAAGAATTACCAAATAAAATACTAAGGATATAATGTGGCATGGCCACAATTTGGTTAAATTGTGTGCTGAAAATTAGCAGTCAGCTACTAGCATTATCATGACTTGCTGACTTCTCTGCACACCATACCAAAGACAGGTTTATCTCTGCCTATTCCGAGTCATACACAGTTTGTCGTACAGAGTTTTGTACACTGCCTTTATAACATGACGCAAGAAATTACAGTAAAGTAAAAAACTTTTACTTCTACACCGTGTATGTTGCAGAGGTATAGAGCAGCATACAGCAAATCAGTCACTCACTCTTTCAATGACTGTTAATCAAATTGAAAGCATAATTAGCAAGACTAGGGGATTAACCCCAGCATCCTGGCCATTCTCCAATTTGGATAATTGCATCTACCTATCCAAAAATCTCTTGTCACTTCAATTAGATACAATATTCTTCATATTCTGTCTGAACTGCTGTATAGTGTTAACAGTGCCATTTTAATGGCTGTTATATTGCACCGCAGAGGTAGCTGCATTTTCAACCTAGCAAGAATAATTCTCTCTATATATTTGGAATTTGTTATTTTGTAAACATCCCAATATTTGCAAAAGACTATAAAAATCCATAAATAGTAACTCACCACACATATACTGCTGAAAATATACAGCCATAGGTAAACCACATAATTACATCCTAATTGGTACCCAAGAATATATAGGTTAGCCAGCTGAATGTAGCCATTACTTTGTGAATCAACAGTATAACAAGCAAGATGCTTACCACACAAGGAATTCTTTTAAAATATTTATGCTAAATTTATGCCATTTGTTTATGCATATGTCCGTATCAAATCCTTCCAGTAAGTTACTTACAAAAGCATTTTAACATATGGTAACAGTACCACAATACAATACTATATGATTTAGCAACATGAAGGAGAATGCTCTGAGTTCTCCTCCCTCAAGCCTTCACTTTCCAAGACTTGTTTCTCTCAAACAAAAGTTGGCCCATAAAAGATATTATCTCATCCGTCTTATCTCTCTAAACACAGACCAGGTAAGAAATACAGGTCCTGTAAGCAAATTGTACTCCCCACTTCCAATGATTTAAATATAAACCTCTTATTCAGAGAAAACACAGTGCACATGTATAACCCAGCTCTAACACTAGTAGTTTTCCTTCCTTCCCAACCTATTTAAAAAAAAGCTAACATTTTGAATCAATATTGAAAATAGTTTTCATTTTTGCTAAAACCCTATGAGTTTTTAAAAAATCATTAAGAAGTTGTTTTGGTGGGTTTAATGTTGGCTGAAAGAAGGACATCTGCTTGATATGATGGGATATATTCCTGTCTCTCCATATAAAAAAATCACTCAAGCTCTCCCGCTTTCCTCTTTTTGGCTCTGGGTTGCACTGAAGTGGCTATTAGAAAGTAAATACAGGGATGCTTATATTATCCATGTTAATATGCCCCATGGTCCCTTTACTGTGAAATGAGGATCTGATCATGCACATTCTATATCTGTGCTAATGCATACACACATGCTTTAACACTCCCTAAGTCCCAAAATGTGCAATTTTAAAAATCTGTAAAATCTATTAAATAGACAAGGTAATATCTTTTATGGGACCAACTTCTGTTGGTGAGAGAAACTTGTGAGCTTACATAGAACTCTTCTTCAGGTTGCATATGTAAAATTTATGTCAATGTAGCCACTATTTTCTTTAGTTATAAAAAGTTTAAAAGCCTCCTTCAATTAGAACATTGTGCTAGTACATAAATTATTTTGGACTAATTCCATTGTAATCACAAATTTAGATAATTATGCTAATACCCTTAGATTTCCAATGTTGAATACATACACATACATTTTAGATAAACTTTTAAAAATAATCTTTTTTGAATGTCCATAAATCAATTTAAGTCAGCTTCATGTTACTGTATAATAATTTAAACTACTGTACTTTTTGTTATGCAACATTACTGTAACCAAATCAGCAATGTATTCATTGCTCCACTGTGTCATTCTGGAAACTTCCACCAGTGAAACACAGACCAGGAATGAGAAAAGCCATTAAGTCATAAAAAAAAGTTTGTTTTTTCCTGTCCTGGCCTCCTAAGACCATAAAACTTGATAATCTCCTTCACAAATTGTCTTTTTGCACTTGTTTCTTTAGTATGGGGTTATAAATACCTTTGCCTTCTTCTGAGTAGACACATTTTCTTCTGTTAACTCACTTCCTGTGTAATGCTATGTTGCAATTTCTACACGCGCACATCCATTTAATCAGAATCCCAACTACTAATACACTTCTGTTAATTTAAAGAAAATCTCATGACAAATAGAACAGCTTTCACTTTATCAATGTCATCTTACGCAGATAAAATGAACCACTGGACTATCACTCTTGACTGGAAGACGGCATACCCAGATCAGAATGTCAGTTTCAAAATACAGTAGAAAAAATTCTATTCAGTGGACAAGTGTAAAAAAAACCAGCACACGCTATTGGTTAGGCAGCAGTATTGTTTTTGTCATTTAAGTATGTGTATTGACCACATGTTAACAAGATTATCCATGAGTTAAACTCTCACTTGTGTATACAGATTACATCAAAACTTTTTCATGCACCTACTACAAGTTTACAAAAGACAAACATAAATTGGTTGTAGACTCTTCTGCATAGCTAAGATCTCTTTTGTCTTTCAATCTACAATAAAGTATTATTCTACCGTCACAAAAGGAAAACCTTTGGAGGCAGTAGAGCTCTATGTGTTGTGCAAATGTGCAGTTGCTAAGAAGCAAATATGCCTCTCGTCTAATCAAATAGCCCAGCTCAGCAATGCTGCTGGCTCGGGGCAAGAAGCAAATTCCACCAGCCACAAACTTAGAAACAGTCTTGAATTATTTGTTGCTGACCGCTGGCTGAACCCTGTCCTGATGAGCACCATCACCATTAGCCACTTCTCTGTGTATTCCATCAACCAATAGCAATAGCAGCATGCTACAGCTCAGGCTACAAGAAATTGATCAAACAGGGTAATGAGACTATTTCTTCATGGAGGTTATTTTAAATGAATATAAATATTTTTTTTCTACATAATTTGCCACAAAAGGTCACAGAACTCCCTATGATTCTAAAGAAAAATGCTGTAGTATCCCCTTTACATATCTGAGTTAGAATATAGCCAACAAACAATTCTAGGCATTTTTGATGATAGCGTAAATCTTAATGAACTGGCATCCCAGACAATTGATTAGTGACATTCTAGCTACTGGTTTAGTTACAACTCAAAAGCAGGTATGATGTAATTTCAGAAAACCATGATTTACTAATTTAAAATCTTTTATGGGAGAACATTTTCATGTAATAATACCATACATTAATTATATTATCTTAAAAACGTAAATCATAACCTATGCTTTTGTATCTATAGATATTAAAAGTTGATATTATTGTAAATGATTTAGAGAAAAAATAAATGTTTCTGTAGATTCTTCCTCTAGCTAGACAGAGAGAAAATGTATATTAACTATTATAGTTTGCATCTGAATCATATCACTGATATAATTTAGATTCACAAATACCTTAGCATTTATTATTCTCTTCTATGACTTCAAAAAAGCTTTCTGGTTTGACCTTTACAAAGTGGACCAGAATTATAATAAATTTCCCTCCTTTTGCCTACTTTAAGATATCCATTCTGATCAGCTTAAGTACAAGGCAATGTCGTCAGCAATATTAACAGACTATTTTGCACTAGTACAGAATTAAAAAACAACACAGAAGTATTCGGACAGCATATTAAAAATAACTTTTGAAAGTTAACATTGCCACCTAGATGATTTTAAGAAAATCCATACAACACTGCCTATTCAAAGGAATAATTAGGATTTATTCTCCTCTCTGAGTGTAAGTTATTCATATGAAACACAAAGCACTTCAATAAATGCTTACTAAAGAAACAAGTCTATGAAGGACTAAAAATTAAGGGTTTTTTTTTCCTTTTTAAAAGGAACTTGCTCATTAAATCAAAAAACAAACATATACAGGAAAATCTTTTTAAACAAAAATATTTAATGAGAATAATAAACTAAGTGATTAATTTTTATTCTGCTAAAAATTGCGATTCAAAGTTTTCTTTATTTTGTATCTGGAATCCTTGCAGTCATAAAAGCAATTTTCATTAAAATTTCTGAAGCACTATATGGTAGTAAAGGAAAAAAAATAAAAAATAAAAATGAGAGACTACATTAGTAAGTTTCTGCTTACTATTCCCCTTCCTCTCCCCATTAAAATATACTCCACTAAACCTATCCTCTCTGTTTATTAACACTGCATATAGATTCTGTATGACAATGAAACATATCTAGTACCCAAGTGGTATGAACTAACTCAGATGTGTATATTCAACTGAGCCATCAGTTCAGAGAAATTTCTTTTTAATCGGAAAAAGCAAGTGACTGCGGCTCTGTGATGAAAAAAGGTTTCTCTGTTTCTTGGTTCATCCCAAAATAGGAAGCCCGTCAAAGCTATATCACAGAATTTTAGAATTCTTGTAGTCTGTGCAAGAATTTCTTAACTAAAAATATTTCCACAAACATTTAAATGGACAGGCTAAACATTTAATTGAAGATTTTTTAAAAAATCAGATAGTCATATTATCTTTATGCAGTCTATTTTTTAACATGCAAAAAAGGAAATTCATAACTAAACACTGTTTTTCTCAAATAAGCCCCCATTAAATCCTAACCATGTTCAGAAAGAAGGTAAAGGTACATAAAATTACAATGAGAAATCGTCAGTTAAAAAGAAAATTAACATCCAGTGGCAGAAGACATCTCATCAACTGTCCAACATTTGATAAAAATCAGTGACAACAGCAAAGAAGCCAGCATACAACTTCCAGTGCCAAGAAGCCAGATGGCACTGCTGGAAAAATTATATCTACAGACTGACAGCTTGATCCCGTGATTATTGCCCCAGGGAGGAGAAAGAGGAAAACAAGGGGTTGTTCAGTGTGATAGAGTAAATCAATTATCACCAGCTCTCAACAGGATTTTCACATTATTTTAATAATTTGTTCTAAAAATAATTCAAGTGAATGTGGAGAAGTTGGAAAATTCCAAATAATTTTGGGAAAAGAACACTGAATGAAAAATATTTTGGGGCTTGGTTTTTTTTTCAAATTTTTTTTCCCTTACTCCTATGCTGTAAGTCACAACACATATCTCCATCTGAGACTCTGTAATTATGTAGTAGTTAACATGTAACTACAGAAAATTAATTTTCCAAATTAGTTATTGCCTTGAAAATTCAAGTACATCCTAAAGACAACCATCTGATTGCCCCCCAAAAAGTTATTTGGTACTATTTTCAGAACTGAAAATATACAAGATAATAAACTAATTATTTTATATAAACCATGATTAAAAATAATCATCATATTGCCAAAATATTGCAAAAACATTGACCTAAAACATACATTTATAATCTTTGCAATAGTATATTTATTTCTTCAAACCCTATTATGCTCCAAAACCTTTATTTAGAATTAATTGGAAAGGAAAGTCATTCCATTTCTAATCTACTATAAAGAAACATGCCATTTCAAACTTAAGATAAATAATGTAGCTTTCTTTTTCTTTTTTTTTCTCTTTATTTTAAAAAAACCTTGAATAAGCATATGCCAACAAGAAATCCTAAGCCATGATCAGTAGTAAAACTACTGTAAGAATTTTCACTGATTTTTTTTCATCTTAAAAATCAGTAAGGGTGAAATTTTGCCTCGTTGAAGTCAATGGCAACACTTTCATTGACCTCTTTCCTGTGCAATTGCAATGGGTAACATTAATTTCCTGTGCCCATGCTTAAGAGCCAGATGATTTACATGTGATCAATAGGATAATGAGCAAGATAATGGACACCACATTTCACCCCTCTACTTTTTCCATCATAATCTTTCCTCTTCTTTTTTGTTTTTGATCCCATCTTCCTTAGTCTCTTCCCATCATCTTGTCTCCCTCTTTTTCCACATTATAGTATACCTAGTTTACTCATTTCTCTGCCCTAATATCAGCCCCCTCCCCCAAACCTGCTACACACGCACATGCACGTGCGCGCGCGACAGTCAAAGGAACATAAATACAGTTTATCACATGGCACCAGAATTAATCACATTGTTATAACGATACAACATTGGTTATATTCTAGAAGTCAATTGTGTTCTCAGACATGTGCTAACACACACAGAAGTTCAAAACTCTATTGTGCCAGATATCAAACAAAATGTCATTTCTCATGACTAGGACATTTCCAGAGAGTTATATTTCCAGGCTGTGATGCCTTTATCATGAAATATGGCTGTGAGCTTAGATGGACAGGGGAGCACCAGGGAGAAGAGTGGGAGAGTCTTCTTCGCTTTCCCATTTCTTTAATTCAGCCCTGAAAAAAAAGGCTATATATAGACTACCTCACCCAGGAGGACAAGAAAGGCTAGTCTGGACTGGGGGAAGAGAGGAGTACAAGAGGTACAAGAGGAACTCCTTCCTATCAGAGCTAAAATAAATAAATTGCCATGTCACTGTTTCCAGCTATTGCCAGCTCAGAAGACTAAAAAAGATCCTAATTTGGTATTAGAGTGTGTTCTCTTTACAATGAACAGGCCCTAAACAAAATTACTTTTTAACCAATAATACTAGTGTGTGTAAATTAAGTAAACTAATTTTAAAACCCTAAAGAAAAAAAGTGGTTTCAGAAGCCGTTAAGTTCTACCTGGACTCCCTTTCTTATCTGTAAATTATCTGATTGGTATCTACAGAAAATCCCACTAAAGAGTAAGTTGGTAAGGGAGCGCAGTGTGACAAATCTCCAGGGAAAGTTGGCTTCCTGGTGTAATTTCATAAATAGTTAAGGGTGTATCTAACTCCATCTTTTGGATAGGTAACCTTAGTCTGGTGGAAGAATAAGATTTGACTTCACTCCCCTTTAATAAACCACTCAGTGTCAGGGCTCCACTGCTCTTCCATTCAAATTCCTTCTCACAACTCAAATGTTCTCAGTCAAATATTGCCAACTCATTTTTATTTAAAAAAAAAAAATCAAAACACTAAGTTAACACCATTCGTAGATGTCACTGTCTATTTGGTCCAATCTTTGTCTATCTGGTTTGTACACTACTCCAAGAGGTCCTTCTCCTTTTACTTGTACAATACCAAGTATACTGTGTACAATTACATAATAAGCACTAACAAAATAAGACACAAAAACAGGAATGTGGGAACATACTATTAATTAATGCTGACATCACAATATATACCAAGGTGCTAACCTCAAAATATACACATTAAGTCATAAATGCCTAGTAACCAGCCCAGATAAAGAACCAATCCAAACCTTTCTCTAGGTTCTGAAATAGAAGGGGTTTATATCAGGTTTTTAGTTGCATGCGCCCAGGTACTTCTAGACTTCAAACAGGGCATGAAACAACAAAGTACCATATGGAAGGTTATTTTATGTATTTTTGACCTAATCAGAAGCAAGCAGCACTAAATCATCAGAGAGACCTTTGTTTTCACAAGTTATTAGGCCAACTTTATAGACCCAAGATACAGATATGTTTTGGATATACACATGTGCACTGTTGTGTGGTTATTCAATCTAAAACAAATCTAACTCAATTTCTATATAATACACATCTAAGTGCTCTGTTATGAAGTAAGGTATGTTAAGGGAAGAAGTGCAATGCACAATCTGCAATATGGTATGTACTCTAACTCACATGCAGGCCTGTTCAAAAGGTCTGCCATATTACCTCAACAAAAATTATGTGCTTTCTACAATCAGTTGATTCCATCTGTAAGTGCCCACCAAGCAGAGACAACTGATGTGACTTCTTCCCAAATGTCTGGTAAGGAGAAGTCCACCTCAGACTGTGCTGTGTCCTCTTTGATGAGTGAGAACCTGGAGAGGCCCAGATGTTGCTACTTCCCATCTTCCCCAGGTAACATTAGAAGGCTTAAGAGGTGACTGTATTAATCACTCCCATCAAAGCAGCGGAAGACATAAAAAGAGAGTACAGACCTGCTTCCCTATCCCACTCGGATGATAGTGAGGAGCAGCAGACTCCACTCCTTCAGTATCCCAGAATGCTAGGGGGGAGCAGTAAACTACTGGACCAGCTCGCCAACTGGAAAGGTGCTAAACAATTCCCCACAACAGGATGTCACTGTGGGGTGTGGCATGCTTTATCACTTACTATCCCTAATACCATCTCTGCTTCATTCCTGAAGGGGAAGGGGTCAGGTCTGGACCAGTGTGGGAACTAACCTTCAATTACTGCTTGGCAGTGGGAAGAGAGAGCAAGGGAATGTACAGTCATTCCACTGCAGAGGGCCGTCAGCTCCTATGCATCACTTAAGCACAGAATACAAAATGAATATAGCTTATGACTCACTAAAAAGGCTACCTCTAATTTAGAGGGGGAAAAAACTTCTCTGGTTCATTTTACTTCCATTACTATAAAATAATAAAAATTTATATAGGAAAAAAATGAAGACAAAACGGTAAGCAGTAATACAATGCAATTAATTTACATGAAGATGAAATAAAAGACATACACATTGCTGCATTCTGTTCTTCAATTATATTGTTCTATACGTCAGAAAAAAAATGTCCTAGGATTTTAAAAAGGACATAAGAAGTGCTACTACAACTAAAATGCGGCGCACAGTTATTTAAAATTTGGATATTATACTTGGATGTTGGTGGAATTTGGGTGGCTGTTGTACTTGTGCTGAATACTTCAAATAATGTGGCAAATACCAAATAATCAGCAACAAGTCCAGTGTCACTTTTCCCACCGAAGGACAGTAAATATTAACATCCCATAGGAGGTTACATTTGTTAAGTCATTTTTAAAATTATAAAAGTGCAAATGATTTAGAGCCATCGAACTATGAACATGGGCAGTAACCACATGATTTCACCATTAAACAGCAGGAAGGAAAAGGCTGTTACATTCCCTTGTTGCAATTTGCCTTTACCTATATTGTAATTTCCTTATGACATGGACTATGTCCATTCAGCTGTTTGTAGAACACCTAGAACACTAGGGCCCTAATCATGACTGGGGCCTTTGAGCACTCCCATAAAACAAACAAGAACTCATTGCAGAAAATTCAAGGTAACGTATGTGATAACTTTGTGTATTGGTCATCCCAATAAAATTCATATGGCCACTGGGATGAGGTAACATGACAGTTTAAAATAATTTACATAATGTAGCTTTCCAAGTCTACATGGGACCATTTACTTATACTAGAATCTCCCTTTAAGTCTTTTTTAATCAAATCGTTGGGTGATTTAACACTGAAATAATCATTTTTTTCATATATATAACTTTGGTGAGGAGCAAAAGACTCAACACCCTTTTTGCTTCTTCAACATCAAGGGTAAAATCCTGGCTCCACTGAAGCCAATGGGAGTTTTGCCATTGATTTCAAAGGGGCCAGGATTCCAGCTCAGTTCTAGTTTCACGCTCAGAAGCTTATTCCTCCTCTCTTGTGTGACTTGGCTTAAAACAGAGTGTTAGTAGAAACATTACCTACTTCACATGCAGGTTTTGGTTTATCTCTTGCTTCTCTAAAGATTCTTTCACAATCTCTCACATGTGATACATTCATTGCTACAGACTCTGTAGAAGCTCTTTGGTCATCTTGGTCCTGCATTACTGTTGCATCTGACGAAGTGGGTTACAGGCCATGAAAGCTTATGCCTGCAGAAGTTAAATTTGTTAGTCTTTAAAGTGCTACAGGACTCTTGCTGTTTATACCATTTTATGATTTAGAGTGCATCATCTTTAAGGATTTAAGACAGGATTTCCCCACTACCACTGCCACCAGGAAAGGATCAGGGGACTTTATGACCATAGGACCCCACCAGCACTCAATCCATGACCAGATTTATTTTTTTTAACATCTCTCTGTTGACCAGGATGTTGCTTTACTTAGGTATTTCTGTTTATGAGTGTTTTCTTTTAACATTTTAACCTCCTCTTGAGCAAGTTGTACTTTCCACTCTGTTTCATCCACCCACTTGTCAAAGGTTTTTAATTTGGATGGACACTGTCTCAAATGTTCCTTTCTGGGAAAACATTGAGGACCTTAGGTCCACAGTCAGTTCATAAATGTCATAGCTTAACTAATTCCTTTCTGCCTCTGCTCCTCTCTGAAGTCCTCAGCATAGTGCAGGCAGTGTTGGCCCAATTCAACTTCCCCTGAAGTCAATGAGAATCTTAGAATGATAGTCACCTTTTTAATTACCATATTCATCTCAAAACTTCTTAGAATCATAGGACATTGAAAGTAATATATTTGATAGTCCTATTAACATTTTTGCCCAGAAGTCCCAAGAAATACAGATTCACATAGCATTATACCTAGCAATGCATAATCATTTCTCCAGAACACAGAGTCTATGGCAGACATTGCAAAATGGTCTAATATCCTCTTCGACACAAGCGTATAAATGCTACTATTTAATAGGATTACCCACATGTATCATGGATAATAAGATAAAGAATTATGTTTTAGCCTCAGACAACAGCTCTTTCAGAAAACAAAATTATTGGATCAAAATTAAGTGATACCATCATTCCTCATTTCTGAAGAAGCTGGAGGGATCAACCTCTCCTATCCTATTTTTTCACTTCCCACAATGAAGAGAAGGATAGCCTTCGCAATCTATTGCCTCCATTCAGCGACAAGAGTACAGAAATGGTATGGAGGGAGGAGATTATCCCCTCTTACCTGTCACATAAGGCAATAGATAGCAACTTCTCCCAACCCAGTTTACATATATATACACAAAAGAAGGGAGTTGCCTTTCCCAGAAAAACCTCCTGAAGAAAATAAGAAAAAAAAAAGAAAAGTTCTCCCCCAATTGGAGTATAGAATAGGGTGTGTATGCACGCACACATACACACACCCGCTTCTCACTTGAGAAAAGAAGGCCTATCTGGCCCTGCTCATTTTCCTTTTTGTTAATGAACTGAACTTCCCAACTGAGCCCAACCAACTTGAAATAGTTAAATGGGAATGAGAACAATAAAACACTTTCATTTTCTTTGTAGGAGAATGACTCTGAGTAGGTAGAAGAACAAGTTAAGAAGGAATAACCAAGCTCTTTAGCTTCAAGATAAGAGGGTAACAATCATTCTGTTTCCACAACTGCAAACTTGGTAACTAATCCATCAGAACAACAATGGTAAACTTCCACTGCTTTCCTTCCCTCAGGATGACTAATCACCATCTGAACACCTGTCTGATGAAGATACTAAAATAGTGCTATGCAAATAAAGGTCTTTTTTGTTTGTTTGTTTTTTGGGAGGGGGGAGGCAGGGAAGACAACAAAAAAATCTTAAGTTAATTTTCTATTATGTGGCCCTTGTTAAACTATTTACTACTATTGTATTATTTAAACCAGCTCTGGTATGGAACACAGTTTTCTCCTAAACATAATTCCTAGAAAACAAACTCAGTGAGAACAGGAGTTGAAAGAAAAAAGGAAACTAAATTAATGTACATCGACAAAGCAAGAAAAAAAAAAAAGATTGTTACTTACCATATAACTGTTGTTCTTCAAGATGTGTTGCTCATGCTCATTCTATTGTAGGTGTGCGCGCGCCTTAGTGCACAGTTACCAGAACATTTTTTTCCCTTTAGCATTACTCGCAGGGCTGGCTTCAGCATCCCCTGGAGCCCCACACACATGCCGCAGCATATGAGGAACTGCTGGCCCTATGCCTCCTCAGTTCCTTCTTGCCGCCAACTCTGGCCGTGGGGATGGGGGGAAGGAAACCATCTTAGACAGGAAGGCCAGGTGTGGCCACAACTGAACTTTGTCTTTATAGAACACAGTATAAGGAGGCTCCAAGGTCAGCGCCCTAATCTCAGAGACCCTCCTTGCCAAGGTAATGGCCACCAGGAAGGCCACCTTCCATGACAACACAGTAAAGGGCATGTAAGCATGGGATCAGCCACGGAGCCTCCATGCCGTGAAGCGTAGGGAGTCCAGGTCCAAGTGCAGCAAGCAACTATGATCCTGGGATAGGAGATCGTGCCATTTCAGAAGCTCCAGTGAAGGGGCGATTGATAGGTCCAGCAGCATGCTGAACCAGTGCTGGTGCGGCCAGGCCAGTGCAATTAAGTTAATGTCTGCCTCGTCCCTCTTGATTTTCAGCAGAACTTTTTGAAGAGGAGGACTGGGCGGAAACGCGTACATGAAGCTTCCTAACCATTGCAGAAGGAAGGTGTCGGAGAGCAACCCAGACTCCATACTGCAGAGAGAGAGCAGAACTGTGGGCACTTGTTTCATGCTTATGCGAACAAGTCAACCTGGCGAAAGCCCCACTGTTGGAAAATCATAGGGACCACACCTGGATGTAGCAAGCAGTTGTGGCGGGGTAAGAACGACCTGCTGAGGTGGTCCACCTTGTTGTTCCTCACTCCCAGGAGGTGAGAGGCTATTATGTGAAAATTGTGCCTCACCACCAGGTCCCCACAGACAAATGGCTTCCTTGCAGAAGCCTGAGGAATGAGCTCCCCCCCGCCTGTTGATGTAATGCATGGCCGCTGTATTGTCTGTCAGTACCTGCACCACCTTGCCCGCAATAAAGTGGAGGAACACTCCACATGCTAGTCAAATAGCCCATAACTCTCTCACGTTGATGTGCATGTGCCTCTCCTCCCTCAACCAGACCCCTCGTGTGCCGAGGTTGGCGCTGATATGGGCCCCCCACCTTAAGTCCAAGGCATCCAATATCAGGATGACCGAGAGGCTAGCTTTGAACAGCACACCCCTCAATGCTGCCCAGGGGCTCTGCCACCAGTCTAGTGTGGCCAGGATCCGAGGGGGACTGTGACTGCGACCACCTGGTCCAGGGAATGTCTGCTCGCAGCATAAACCAAAGCCAGCCATGACTGAAGTGGCCTGAGTCTTAGGCAAGCCAGCCTCACCATGTAAGTGCAGGTGGCCATGTGGCCTAACAACCGCAGACAGTGCCAGGCTCTTGTTGTTGGACAGAGGTGCAGGCAAGCAATGACAGCAGACATCGCCTTGAAGCTTGGCTAGAGTAGGAAAGCTCTGGCTTGGGATGCATCCAGGACTGCCCCCAATGAACTCTATCTGCTGCACGGGAGCTAATATGGACTTCTGCTCATTTATTAGCAGGCCCAGCCGCAGTAGGTGGTGCATGTCAGATCTACACTGCTTTGGACCTGGACCCTGGACCTGCCCCTTATCAGTCAGTGGTCCAGGTGGGGGAAAATTTGGTCCCCTTTGCACTTCAGATGCGCTGTCCCCATCGCCATACATTTTGTAAAAGCCCTTGGGGCCGAGGAAAGGGCAAAGGACAATGCTGCAAACTGGTAGTGGGAGCCAGCTACCATGAAACAGAGGAAACACCTATGGTTGGGGAAGATAGAAATGTGGAAACAAGCGCCCTTTAGGTAGAGAGTGACATACCAGTCTCCTGGATCCAGGGAGGGGATGATGGAGGCAAGAAAGACCATGCAAAATTTCAGCCTCTTGAGATATTTGTTGAGACAACACAGGTATAGTATAGGTCGACTCCCTTTCACTTTGGGGATGAGGAAGAACCTCAGGTAAAACCCCTTTCCCCTCATGTCCAATGGAACCCCTTCTACAGACCCCCAGGCTGAGAAAGGTCTCTACTCTTGCATGAGGAGCTGCTCGTGAGGGGGGTCCCTGAAGAGGGATGGGAAGGGAGGGTTGTTGGGAGGCATAGAAGCAAACTGGAGAGCATAGCCTGCCAAAACTATGCCAAGAACCCTGCGATCCAAAGTGACCTTGACCCATTCGGACAGGAAGGGAGCTAGGCGGTTCAGGAAGGGCCGGGAGAGATCCAGGGAGCAGGCTGGAATGCCACCCTCGGGCGCACCTTCAAAATGACCTCCTTTGACTACCATATCGCCTAGATGATCCTTGCTGGGGGGCTGAGGAGGACCCTGGCATTGATTGACGTCTCCTAGATCCCCTATTTCTGTCCCTCTGTCTGTAGGGCGTGAATTACTGTGGCTGGTATCTCTGCTGTTGCTTGGCCCTGAGAACGGAACTGGCATCTAGAGGTGTGGGGCGTATAAAGACCCAAAGAGCGGAGCGGAGCCGTCGAGGCTTTCAGACCATGCAACATCGCATCTGTCTGGTCCAAAAAACAAGGCAGAGCCATTGAAGTCTTGGATGGACTGCTGGACCTCCTGGGATAGCTCGAAGGATTGCAGCCACGAGCACCTGCAGATGGCGGAGGCCATGGCTCTGCCTGCTGAGTCCGCTGCATCTGAAGATGCCAGCAGCACTGCTCTGGCCACCATGATATCTTCCTCCAGGATGGTACTAAAGTCCAGTGCCTGGTCCTGGGGCAAAACGTACGCAAGGCGCTTTAGCAAGTCCCAGAGACTGAAGCTGTATCTGCCCAGGAGAGCCTGCTGATTGGCAATTTGAAACTGCAGGCTTGCCATCAAATAAACCTCTCACCCAAACAGGTCCAATTTCTTATTATCTTGGATTTTTGGCATGGAACCAGGCTGTCCCTGCCTATCCCGCTGTTTGGCTGCATGTACCACCAGGATACCGGGAGAGGGGTGGGTGAAAAAGGTACTCAAATCCTTTGGCCAGGACATAATTTTTCTCAGCCCCCTCGGAGGTCGGGGCCACTGATGAAGGGGTCTGCCACAGAGCCTTCACTATCTTCAATACCCCCTCATGCACGAGGAGGGAAACATGAGCTGTGGCGGCAGCTGCCAGGACATTAAAGAGATTGTCTCATGCCTCCTTGAACTCCTCCACCTCCAACCCCAAGTTGGAAGCCACCCTTTTGAGAAGCTCTTGAGGCGCCCTGAAATCATCCAGGGGCGCTGAGTGTCCCTGGGTGACTGCCTCGTCTGGGGAAGAGGAAGAGGACTAAAGGTGCACAGTGGGTGGTGGCATCTCTTCCCGCTGATGATGGGCCCCAACTGAGGTCCCTTCCTGGGGGTCCGAATCGCCGTCAGAGGCCAAACGATGGCCCTTCTCCCGCACTCGTGGTGCAGATTGCACCCCAGATTACTTTAATGACTGCGGTCCTGGCCTGATCAGATACCCCAGGGTTCCCAATATGGTCATTGGAGTGGCCACTGCCCTTGAGACCATCCCGGGGCTGCCTGAGCCCAAGGGTGCTCTGGCAGCTTTTGCTGGTGGCGATGACTCACCCGGTGGCTGTCCTCTCAAGAGGATGCTAACTCACTGTCAGATGACACTGGTGGGGCTGCATCAGAGACTCCCATTGTAAGGTGCTAAGTGGTGGGGGAGCAATGACTCGGTATGTGGGTGCTCCAGTGCTCTGGAGAATGGTCTGTCGGTGTCATCGATAATGACGACGATGAGATCCGGTGCTGCAACTGGTGCTGACACGGGGAACCATGCTCTGACTGCAAACTGGACCAGGTTCTGTACCACACCACTGTGGGCGAACCACCCGGGGTGACCAGATTGTTGGAGATCTTCCTCCCCGCTCTGTGGATTGCCTGAGTCAACCATGGGGTCCCAACATGGGCTTCTCCTGTGACACCAGCCACTACTCTTTGGGCAGAGGCCAGGGTGTGGGCAAGGCCAACAAGGTCCGTGCCGACTGATACGCCTCCAGTGTCGATTATGCCGGCCAGTGCAGAGACACCCTCCCACTCTCAGGAGTCGGGGAGGGCTCTTTGGTTGGAAACACAGGCTCCAGCAGTGGCAAGCAAATCTCCACTGTCTGGCCTTGGTGTGGCCCCATGCTCAACCCTGCTTTCTTGGATGGTGCAGGGGAGCGTCCCCACTCTGTGCACTGCTTCTTCCTCGATAGAGAGGAAGAAGTGCGGTGCCGAGCCAGGGCCAGTGCCAACGGCACACTCTGCACTGATGCCATGCTCGGTACCGAAGAAGAGCAGGTTGGTTTGGAGGCCGGTCTGAGTGCTGTCTCCATTAGTAAGGCTTTAAAGCGGATCTCTCTGTCTTTTTGGGTCCAAGGTCTGAAAGCCTTACAAATTTTGTATTTGTCCTTATGGTGAGCTTCCTCCAGGCACTTTAGGCAACTGTCATGGGGGCTGCTCAATAGAAAGGCCTTCCCACAGGAGGCACATAGTTTGAAATTGGTGACCAGGACATGCCTCAGCCAGCCAAGGCTATCCTAAGTTACTAACTACCACTATTAACAACACTTAAGGTCTAATCTACCTACCTAAAAAACAAACAACAAACGATTAAGGGAGAACAAAAGGGATTGAGCGACTTCTGGGACAGCAAAGCTGTGTCAACTCCTCCGCAAGCTGAAGCAGTTCCAGCAACTGTCACAGGCAGAAGGAAGGAACTGAGGGGGCACAGAGCTGCCAGTACCTCATATACTGCAGCATGTGTGCGGGGTGCCGAAGCTGGCCCTATAGGTACTGCTAAAGGGAAAAAAGTTCTGGTAACCATGCATGAAGGTACGCACACACCTACAATGGAATGGACATGAGCAAGCACTCAAAAAAGAAGCTCCCTTGTGTATTTGAGTTCTCTATGTCTACCACCTTCTACTGTAAAGGTACTATAAGTCTCTTTATCTAAAAATGCTGCCTTAACTATGTATGGTAAAAAAATTAAGCCATTGTGACCTGTAAATTAGACCCTACCTTTCAAAATAAAATGAAAAGATTAAAGTATCATTTTTCATTCCTACTTTCACAATCTAAAATGCCATACGACATTGAAATAGAGAAATAAGATAGTCATCCCAAATCTAGAAAATTAGACTTCGACTCAAGTGTGGATTTTAGAATTTTTACATTTAGCATCATGAGTTTCATATTCTACTTGAACCATATAGAGGAGAAACATGTTGGCTTTTTTCAGAAAAAATATTCGCTAAAGCATATTGGTTACTCTCCACAATCTTACCTCTATTTCCAAGACTGTCAGAAACAATTCTGACCAAAAAAAACACCCTACTTCAGGTTATTCTCCCTCCAAGCCTCCAAATCATCGCCAGCCACACATTTCTTACTCTATTCTTGTTTTTCAACTGAAATTGATTTTTCTAGGACTGGTCTATTGCTCTATTTAAGGTTCTCCAATTAAAATGGCATATTTTATTCATGATTATATCCAAATACTACAATTATGAGGACCACATAGAGTACTTTGATAAGACATATTTTCAATATTTCTTTCAGACTCCTGCACCTCAAGGCAACTTTTCTAGATTGTCATCCACAGAAATGACCGTGGCCTAAATTGCTTCAAATGTTACCAAAACCCACTGAGATCTTTTTAAACTTAACATTGGTTGACAGATCAGGTTCATACCCCCTGAAGATGTGAAGCTAAACATAGACAGATCTGCTTCCAGGCTTGAAAAGTGCATTTTCACATCTTTGTGCACCCCTTAATGTAATTTCAGGTAGTCTGAAGCATTACTACCTCCACCAGGGGCAAACAAATGAAGGCAGTGTCTCAGAAGAACATTCACTTCATCTGAACTGAAGAAGCAAGTCATTGTGCAACGGAAAAAAGTGAAATCAGACTTTTGTTTAAAAAAAATTAAACTGCTTCCCTTATCAAAATTATAAAAATTAAAACTTTAAATAGCCTGAGATACTTTAGTATTTTCAAAATGGCGCTGAACTAATTTTTTTTTTAAATTAATCAAAAAAACCTTTGGTATTGACTTTTTTCCCCCATTTGATATTAGGAGCGTGCACAAGGGGGGACAAACAAACACACAGGTTCCCCCCCAATAATCATTGGGAGCACAGAACTCCTCCAGCAATGGGGTCACGGTGGTGGGGGAGGGGGAAGACAGGAGAGAGAGTTCCTGCTGGGGCCAGGGTGGAAGGGAGAGAAGAGTGAGGTTCTCCTGGGGGGTAAAGGGGAGGACACAGAACCACCCCCAGTAGGCATCAAAGTTAAATTTCTACACACCCTGCTGTCCAAGGAACAAAATATTTCCTGTAAATGAAATGGTTTCATTTTCCTTTTTTATTTTTAAAGCACTATATTCTAAAGTTGGTGCTTTTTTTTTTTAAACCATAACCATAAAGTACAGACTTACTATTTTGATTTGTAAGTATTTTAACAGGTCTTGTTTTCCCTTTGTAGGTAAGCTAGAGATTAATTTCCCACCACAACCAAAATTTCAAAACAGATGGAAGGAGAGTAAGAAATTACAAGATGCAACATTGTTATACAACATACTATACAAAAACCTGTCATTTAAGTTACAAGAAACATAGTCATCAATAAATGAAAAAAATACCCCACTCAAAAATCAATTATCTCGAGTCTTTTGTACAGAGAAGTAGCACACCTTTCAGGCAACTGGTATTAATGAGCAGACATGACTATAGAATCTCCATCTGTTTTTCTGACAAAGCTGTGACTACTCCAGTCTCTCATTGAAATTCCATTAATCTGGTGCACCGGGGTCCAATGTGAAAATCAAAACTCCATCTAACCCGTTATCAGCTCACAATAACCTACAAGTGAACTCTGCCTGTTAGCACGCTGCAAGTTATGATTTTGCTATCAGTCAGCTGGTTAGCCAATAAAAAAAAAAATCAGGTTAGTAACAGTGCCTGGCAGGGTTTTTTGTTTGGTTTTGGGGTTGCTTTTTTAAATTTTTATTTATTTTTTTTTTTAATCCTTTTTCAGTTTCTGTAGGGTGTCTGGACCTTGTGAGCCTATGCATTATTCTCCTTCGTTGTGATTTAATTGCTGCCAGCAATCAAGTCAAAGCATCACTGAAGTGTGCTTGAATTTCATTAGGAGATATAACTTATGCTACTTTCTTACAGTACCTAATAAACCATAAAGAAACCAAAACACATATGGCTTGAGGGAATAACTGGAAAATTAGGTGGCCATTTGGGAACTGAGTGAACTTTTGAACCAGAGGAACAGAGAAAAAAATATTAAAAGGAAAGACAGACTTAGAATGCACACAGAGATGTGGGGGTTTGACCTTTTCAGTACCTAGAAAATTACATTAGCATTATGAAAAATACATATCATGTTTAGAGTTTATAATCCATCAATGTTTAGATACTTTGTTAGTGCCTACCATAAGGTAAAAGTCAAAAGGACAAAGTAACAATCAGATTTGACAACAGGCCTTTTGGTGACCTGGACTAATTTAGTTATACCGTACTTATTGTTAAATGGATTACCTCTCTTGTAATTAATATAACATTAGATAAAGGTCTCACACACAAAAACCAGGATTTTACAATGATTGCAGAGTACATGAGATAGACCTCCAGTTACAGATAATTATTAGTATACCTTCTCAATTATATTTTTTAGAGGAATACTGAGAAATCTGACCTTAGTGTTTTTAGAAAACATACAAGTCTTAAATCCTTTAGTGTAATGTTTAAGTACCTAAATGTAATAATTTTGCATTGCATAATCATTTATGTACAACAGAAGAAGAATGACCTTGAATTTAAACGGAGAGCCTTTCTGAATTTGGGTACCTAAAGTTCGGCTCCTAATTCCATACTTAATAATCTTTGATCCTGCAAGTGGATGAACACGAGACACTTACACCTGCATGAACCCCAATTTAAGTAAATTGGGATCCACATAGGATCAAAAGTCTTATCCAGGCAGATTAAATGACAGGATTGCAGCTTTATGGTCTTAAATATAAGTAGACTGGTTCCTGAAAGTATTGAGCACCCAAAAATCCTTTCACGTCAATCTTTCAAAATCAGGCCACCTATTTAGGTACTGAAAAACAAATTTAGGAGCCTAAATATAGGTAGCTAGATTTGAAAATATTGGTCTACATTTTGAAATTCAAATGCCTTTAGAATGACCTACTGCACACAAACTAAACAAAAATGACTCAAGGAAATCATCAATATTTATGGACCAATTCCACCATCTTTACTGATTTCTTACTCAAATTTCCCATAGGATTTGGCCAAAAGAAACAACAGTACAAAGTTTCATCATCTTAGATTATATCATCTTGTACTAGTTGTATTTTTAGCTTACATTATATCTAATTATCTAAGAATTTTATAAATTGGCTATTATAGTGGTATCTATGCGCTTAATCTAGTAATTACAACATCCAAAACAGGCTAAATTAATTATCTGTATGTCCAAATTGATATGATACTTAATATATTTAGGCATCTGCATTGTTCAACAATTCATTATCCAGTTTTGTCAACAAAACTGCTGTTTTTTTCTTAATAATGTACAACTTCAGAAAATACATATCTTCATTTTCTCTGTCAAATATCCAGATATGTTGAATTTAAAGCTACTACAAAAGATATCAGAAGAGATAACCACAAAAAATATTTTAACATCTGTAAGTACAAAAATGGAAACTTAAATTTCTTTGTACTTTGGAAAACTTAGATTTTTTATAAACCATGCCCAGTTTGGTTGATAATTATAACATGAACTGAAAACAAAAGTTTGTTTTTGCTTTTTTAATAAAATTTCTACATTTACAAAAATGCAGAACTAATGCAACTTAAAAAGCATGTGATTATTGTTGCATGTTTTAACAGAGTTGTGTGTATAAAGAAAATGTCATTATTCAGAATCAGTGTTAGAAGGTTTATCACTTATGCATGTACTTGACTTATCCCTGTTCTGCAATAGACATAATTTTATACCTCATAAAAGCAATTTATGTTTCCAAAGGGAATAATCTGGATAATATAAAATGTGAAGTGCTATGTTGCGGGAAGCATATTTTCATTCAGCAATTGTATTCTGAGATGAAGCTGCACAGTTTGATCATCATATCATGGCAGAAAACATCATTCACGTCTAACTTTCAGTGCCACAAATTAATATACATAGTTAATTTATTTCTATATGTATTTAATTTATAATCATATATTAGCCAAAGTTTTTTATATTATGTATAAAAATGGACCTAAAAATGGAAGCTATGATAAAGCAAGTTTAAGTCTTAAAATATTCAATTGTTTATATCTTCATTAAATTTAAATTTAATGCTAAATTTGATTGCTTATATACTTTGAACATGGGATAAAACAGTGTGGAAAAAAAAAAAAACTATGGACCCAAGGTATTTTTTTTTAAATGGAAAGTCAAACTAAAAATTTACATAAAGAAAACAATCTACAATAAGGCAGTCTTAATGTGAGGAAGCATTGTAGGAATAATTAATTTAATATTTTATGAACTCATTCTGCATGAAGTTTAAAGAAAAATATCAATCAATTAAACTATTTAATTATTTATAAGATAAATAATACAGCAAGCAATTAAGTAGCACAATAAAATTAAGCAAGAATCTGATAATGTTGAATTAACAAACAATTTGTTACTATGAATATTCACATATTGCTTTACCCACTGATCTATCTTTAAAAAAATTCTACAGAAGAGTTTTCATTATGAAAAAGTATATGAGTAAAAACAAACAGTATGCGCTTCTGACAGGTTCACTATGCTTTTAGTACCACTAGAGAGAGCTCTTCAGTTCCTTAAAGGTTCTTGTAAAGGTAAGGAAACTGTCCAGCTGTCTGCTGATGCCTATAATCTGCTTTATCTGCTTTCCAACCATAACATCAGCCTAATCAAGAGGATCAGATTGCATGGGTCTGCAGCAAACTGGCAAATCTAGTGTATTCTAAGATAAACAGAGTCACATACCATCAGAGGGTGCTTCATCGTCTTTATCATATCGGTCAGATGCTAATGAGAGATTATCAGGAGGTGTTGGGAAAGAGCCCTCATGCTCTTCCTCATCTTCCAGTTCTCCTGCAAGAGTCAAATAAATATCAGTGGTTAATAACCGTCTCTTTCTGGCATAAACAGAATTTATTTTAAAAGCAGAGATGTAACAATTTTTTGTTAATAAGAAACAATTATTTCAATTCATATTTTTAAAATTAAACTGAACAAATTCAGGGTCCTATTGTTCTCTTAATTTCATTTCATGCATCTTCAAATACCAGAGTATGGCTGTGCACACTTGTGCTCCACAGCTATGTTCTAATTAGCCAAGTGGGTCTTTTTAGTGATGTTGTATTAATGAACCCCCTCCCAATGGTGCACAGCTGGAACCTCATCAGTAAAAAACACCACTCACCCATATACCTCCCTCCAGCCGCCCCCCCCAACACACACACCCCCAAAACGGTGGATGAGGAGAGAAACTAAACAGGAAAAGAAAGATAGCCTGAGGAAAGAGAAAAAGGAGAGCGTATTTGGGGAAGGAAAGGGAAGTCTTCAACTGCCCCTTCCCAAAATTTGGTATATGTCTAAAAATATACCAACTACACAAAGAAAAGGAGGAGAACAGATACACAAATGAGAATTTTTTTTAAATTTCTCTTTCAATTTGTTTAAATCTTACAAAAATTGAGTGGTTAAAATGGAAGGTTGCCAGCAAATTTGAACTCTGCAGCTGACATTTGGAGAGAGCAAACATACCTGGACTTCCCTACAGAGCCCATGTTTTTATACCACTACACTGCTCTTCAACATTTTCTATTAATGTATTACACATAAATAGCAGAACACCAGAGTGTGTATGAAAAGACTTAACTTATCAGTTAACAGGAAGTACCTATGCTAATATTTGATATCCACATTCAGATACACAATCATCCAAACCTCATTAGGGTGCCAGTATAAATTTCCATACAGTCTAAGATTTGGGATTTTCTTAGGAAAGACTGTTGTGCGGACAGCACATTCATCTCTGACAGAAAATTCATGGGATAAGGTGTGCAAAAGTACATTTAAAAAAAATCAGAGTATCACAGCATTTATGGGATGATAAATAAGACAATTAAAACATTGCATAAATGTGGAAGGGATGTTTCTCTAGCATATTACCTCTCTCACCTAGCGTGCAATGGTTTTTTACTCCTCAAACTGGACTTGCAAAACAGTAATTGGAAGAAAGAGAGGCATTATTGGTCCAAAATAGCACAAACTGAATAACCTTCAGGGTATATGACAGTCTCTTTCCCTAGGTTTTTAATTGGAAACAGTGGGGTGCGGGAAAGGAGAGAGATGACTTAAAGGTGGTACATTTTTGGAACGGGGCGTGACAACCTTTTCAGTGGCCTGGCTTGCTGCTAGTGGGTTATACTGAGTTATTCTGCTTCTCTCTAGTTATGTCAATGCATTGCTTTTAATGTACTTTCAAGTTATGATATAGGCTCTCTAGACCACATGACCATTTTGGATTATTTATTTGCATTTATACAAATGCTAAAAAGTATCTGATAGAAATCCTTAAAGAAAACACTGCTCATATGTATTCTCTAGGAAAATATGATATCTCAAACAAACAAACAAACATTTGCTCTGTGTATAAATTTGTGGGTATCTCAAAAATCCAAGTTCAACAGAAACAGTAAGCCTCTTAAAAATAAAACTTAATGATTTATTGTAAAGCAAAATTAGTTAAACACCCCAATTAAAAATTTAATGCTCTACCTTCTAAAGTGCTCTTCATCTTCAGTGTTTTATGAACTTTAAATCCTGAATCAAGATTTCAAATCAATTTGTAACTGTTTAAAAATCTACCCACCTAAAAAAATAATCTGAGAACAAATACAAACACTGTTGCCCTGTGTGTGACAGCCTGTATTTGTGTACACATACTTTATGTTGAAAATACAGTAACTGAAATATGTAACACTAAGAAAATATACCATGATGTTAAGCCATATCTTTTGTTTTTGTGTTTAAGACAAGTGCTTTGTCGTTCACACTACAAGCTGAAATGTAGTCAGTCCTTAACTCTCTCAGTTGTACCTAGGAATTGTAGCTCATTTTGGTATGATAGATCACTCAATATTCTGGAGGTCTAATGAAAAACATATCTACAATGCTTAAGTTTATGCACGACAAGATGATTTAAGAACAGAATCAGCTTTAATTCTCAGTTTCCTGGCTTTGTGGAATTGAGAGATTTAGGAGTCTGTTCTGTTAACATATAAGAATATTACTCCCTGAAGTTTTATACATCAAAATTATAAGACTTCTTGTTAATTCTGTGGGGTCTTCTGTATCTTTGGACAAGCCCTAGTAATCCTTTCCCGTCCGTACTTTTCATCCTCCCCCAGCAAGACCCTGTATCAAAGCCAATTATTCTACCGACTGAGGAAGACTAGAACAGACTGCATTTGAAGCTATCCATGCTACTCCTTAACCAGTCAGAGGAGTCAGTGTTGAGCAGCACAAACCATTTTCTCCCCTCCGCAGGTGCTAAGTGCCTGCAAATATACCTGAAAAGCATCAATAAATTAAAGGAAAGTGTTCAACTTGTATTTATGTAATAGAAAGCTGAACTACAAAGCAACAATGGGCATCAGGTAAATGTATCCAATACAATTTGCAGACATAATTGAAAGCATTACTGCCTAATCAGACATCTAAAAGCAAAGCATGCTCAAACGAATTGTCTACAGACTCATTAGCAGGCAGCCATTCCATTACAATCACACATAATGTCACTAGTGCCTTGAGCCTATGCCAATGACAACAGCATAAATTTTGCATCTCATTTCTGTGGTCATAAAATTAATGATCAGTTTTAAAATACTTCTTTGTAAAAGTTATTGCACAAAGAAAAGACATGAATGTGTCCCTATTATATAGTCATGAGGATAATTACGGAGTTGATGTTCATTAATATGGTTTCTTGTTTCCCAGAACAGCATTTGATTTATCCCAGAACTTTTTTTTAAGTTTAATTAATGATACACCATTAACAGTTAAAAAGGAAGTCCTATTCTTTAATTTCTGCAGTTTAACTAACCACTTAGGTTTGACCATAGAATCAATATTTTGATTTACCCACAATAAAAGGTACTGTACCTGATCTTTTCTTATTAAACACCATTTTTTCAATTATAGTATATTAATTTATTGATGTTCTGAAACAGCACACATTAAGGAGGTAGGTGTGCAGCATGACAAGTGGGGAATTAGACACAAACTCTTGTTATGTTAACAAGGGCTGCACTTGAATTCCCTGTATTTGGCACTGAAAATTTCTAACAGGTTCAGCTGGTATCAACTGAATATTATGAACAAGAGCATGTTACTTTATAGGGATCTAGTTAACAAAACAAAAAACAAAAAAAAACCACAACCCACAAGCTGTTCTTTTTTCACAATTTGTTTTCCTCTGCTATTTGTTCATAGTAATGAATTCAAACATTTAAGATATCTCTTCAGCCATTTCATCTGTAAAGGAGACCAGACATCAAAATATTTCAGTTAATGCCTTTGAAATGGACTCTTGCTTTTGAGGGACCCTGGACTCTCTAGACACTGTTTTAGTAAAACATCTAGGAAGGGGAAAGCAAAGAAAGTGCTCAAAATTAATCTTCAAGCATATAAAACACTTAAAGGAGGGCAGACCAGCAGCTGCCAAACTCCTGTGTTTTTGCTACTCCAGAAGCCTCAAATATGTCAAGCTGAAATGAGTTCCTTCTGTCCACTCCCCAACCACCACTGCTAAAAGACAATTGCACCCAGCATTCAATAAACGTAAGATTCCCAATACAGGTACATTAGCACAAATGAATGAACAAAGTTATTTTCAAGCTAAAGCTTGTACACTTTAGCCCCTTGGTTGTTTAGTTGATTTTCAATAGAACATGAATGAGAAAATGATCCAATCCACCTGTCATTCAAGTGGTTCCTTTGCCAGCTACTCCCTTCGTGCCCACACTGACATGCAGCAAGCTGATACATATGTGCTTTAATGGGTGTGAATCAATCTAGGTTTTCATATCAAGTGGCATTTTAAACATCTAAAAAATTCCTACCTGAGCTTCACAAAACCAAAGAAAGACATCTACATATTAAGACCTACAGAAAAAGTATGAGGTTTGTAGGTGAATATGTTTCAGAGATCTGAAGAGCCAAAAAGCATTAGGAAAGTCTTTGGGGAAAAAATTAATTGTAGAAATATTTAAGCAACTATCTCTGAAATTCCTCATGTAAAGTTCTCTAGTTGTTTCTAGAAGAATTCTACCAGATGGTATCTGGTATGTGAAAATTTGGTTGGACTGGTTAAGTTGGCAGTGAGGTAGGAATGCACTAAGAAGTGGGCTTATAATAGAAAGCAGCTACTAACTTTATTTAAAGAAGGACTACATATCAAGAAAGTTCAGGGGACTGAACTAGAAATAATATTCTGCACACAAGTTGATTCTTTGGCCTTGCCTTCACTGCATGCTAACCTCATGTTCAACACCACCATGCACCATTTGCTCAGCATGTAGTTAAACTGCTTTGTCCTGTTGGCACATATCAGGATGATTCTTGGTCACCTAAAAATCACACTTGACACAGATATTGTGTTAATAGGATGGGGAACAACATACTAGCTTGCCCATATTGAAAGAGGCCAGACCTCTAGAACAACCTGGCATCACACACCCTCTCCTGCTGCATCCAAAGTAGTTGAGGACGAATATGCTATGCTGGTCCACAAAGGTCTTTATAACAACAGAATAGTATCCTTTCCTATTAATATACTCGCTTGCTCAAAGCTGGTGAGATGCATATATCCATCCTGCTCCCCACCATCCTGCCTGTTCAGTTTGGGAGCCCATCCATTCAACCCCTGTAATTATTTCAGGAATATTTTCAATTTTACAAGCCTGAGGGTCAGCATATCATTAATTGTCTTGCTAACTTCAATGACCATTGCAGCATCTGTATTTTCCAACTCCAAACTGATTGCGAACAGATCAGCAGCAATTGGGGGTTGCCCGTTTCCACAGGCAACAACAACATGCTTCTGGGCCTTTATTGAGTCACATCTGGGTGCTCTGCCACTCAAGGTCTGAGGCAAACTCCCCACAGTTCCATGAATGCATTTGTTTTAAACACTGAAGTTCTGGGCTCACTGCCAGTCATCCCATATTTCCACCAATATGCTACCACCAGCATGAACTTGTACTCCTAGCTCAGAAGTGGTGGTCTCCGGAGCGGTAATCTACCATTAAAAACAGTACACATTTCCACATCCACATGGTATCATTCAGTAGCTGTTGCGGTGCTACTCCTAACTGTAAGCCACTGCTCAGTCTTCTCCACCCCAGAAACCCCGCTACGTTACTTGACAGCAGCTTGTGCATAGGCACACATAAAAACACTGCCTCCATAAAAAGCAACAACTCTCATCTTAGACATTAGAGAGAGCAGGAACCCTATCTCAGCACGTAATAGCACACCAAACTTCAAAACACAAGTATGGTATCTAGGGCCCATAGTACTTTCAATGGTGCTTCTGCCAACTTTAGCACTACTTTTAGCGGGAGTTAAAAACAAAGCCCTTTCAGCTAAACATTTTGACAGCCATAATATTGAATCATTTAATCCCAAGCATAGATATGTCAAAAACTGTACTAACTCTCAATCTTTAACAAAGTCCAGGCTTCTATCTTCTTTGAGCTGAAAGCTAGTCTCTATATAAGCATCATTAAAAATTCATCTAATTACTGAACTTTCAGGAGATCTCTATATTGGAAAATTTAGAACAGGTCAAAGTGAGCGTGGTTATAACCACTTTTTTTTGCGTCTACAGTTCTAAAAGGCTGAAGGATAATAAGAGTCAATAAAAAACATCTCAAAGGTCCTACAAGAAAATCCTAGGAACAAATAAAACTCAGCCTAAGCTCCATCCTGATTTTATTGTTTCTTAATTAAAGAATAAAGAAAAATTCTAAGAAAGGGAAAGTGTTCTGAACATTAATCCAGTACGTATTTGTTCTCTTGAGAGCAGGGCAGGGATTCCACCTGTGAACAATTAACGTAATATGCTAACTGTAAGAGCCAACGTAAAATTAGGTAATAACTTATTATGGGAATTAGATGATATTTCCACTTCGCTCATCCATGCTTCTGACTGCATCTGGATTTTCTATGTAGACAGTATTTTCAAAGTTTGGCCCAATTTGTGTAACTCACTAAAATATGTTTTCTTATCCTTTCATTTTAGTTATAAGCATTGAAAGAAAACTAAACAATGTCAAAATTTACAAACTATGCCACATACAATTCTAGAGTTTGATCCTAATGGGCACTCCAGGGGCATTAAAAGTGCTCAAGGCAATGCTGTTCTTCTTAAAAGTTGTTTGTACTTCCAACAAGGCATAACAAATACACTCATCACTGAAATAACAGCAGGTCATGAGCACATGGCAATCACTGCATGCTGAAATCTTCAAGTTATACCTTCCACTGACGCTAAGGAAACCTCACCTAAAAATTAGTTGAGGAGAAAACAAAATGCACTAACAGATCAGCAAAGTCTTTAAATTCTTAAAGGGCAGATACGCTAGAATAAGTTTTCTTCAGCTTGTTTTTAAAAGCTGCAGTAAATAAGAGCTCTGGTCTTTGTAATCAGCTCACATGCTTACCAATGAGTCCACCTAAAGAATTTTGAAACCGAATTTGGAAGTTACAAATTGTTGTACATACAGTACAATAAATCCTTTAAAATACACTCTACATCAGATACATTTTAAATTGAACAGTGACCCCATCAAATTTCAAAATAAAGCAAGGACCTTTTCTTAATAAAAATATAATTTTGAACTTATTTTCTTTATCCTGTCCCATTTACTTCTGATGAAGATGACCAAAATGTGATTTCAACTTGAGTGGAAGGACTGGGGGTATGTCTACACTGCAGACTGAAGTTAAAGTAAATCGACTTTCACCCACTGAATTTTAGAAGTCGCAGGAGTGTGATCACACCATGCTCCTTGCGCCGGGCTCTTGCATCCCCATTCGCCATGCTTGGGTTGACATTCAAAGCAGTGCACCATGGGTAACCATTCCACAGTGCAACTAGCCACAGAGGCTTTTGGAAGCGTGTCGTCCTCCCGTGATGCAACGTGCTCCCTCCCCCTCCCTCCCTTCTTGTCCCAAACAAACTGCAAATGCTTTTTCACGCCTTTTTTCTATACCACATGCACACTGTTACTCGAGAAACATGGAGCCTGCTCAGCTCTGCACTATCATTGTGAGCATCACAAATACCTCACAGTTTATCCTGCAGTATTTTCAAAGGCGAGAGAGGAGCTGCAGCACAGAAAATAGATATGTTACTGAGGCCGCCCTGCTACAAAAGGAACAATTCCCCTTTGCTGCAGGCTGTCACACATCATCTTCAGTCCATGGAGTGCCGGTTCCGGTCCAGGGAAATGAGCAGAGATTGGTGGGATTGATTAGTTATGAAGGCGTGGGATGATGAGCAGCGGCTGCAGAACTTTTGTATGCAAAAGGCCATTTTCTTTGAACTTTGCGCAGAGCTGTTCCCAGCCTGAAGTGCATGAATACTCGCTTGAGACCAGCTCCGACACTGGAGAAGCGAACGGCCATCGCTCTGTGGAAGTTGGCAACCCCAGACTACTCCCAGTCAGTTTGGAATCAATTCGGAGTTTGTATATCCACCATTGGAGCTGCTGTGATGCAAGTGTGCAGGGCCCTCAATAGGTTTCTGACTTCGGGAAACGTGGAGGACGTAGTAGATGGATTTGCTAAATTGGCATTCCCAAACTGTGGTGGGGGCAATAGATGGCATGCATATCCTTTTCCTAGCACCTGACCACCTTGCTACAGCGTACATAAACTGGAAGGGATGCTTCTCAATGGTGTTGCAGGCCCTTGTGGATTACAGGAGACATTTCACCGACATCAATGTGGGGTGGTCTGGAACGGTGCACGATGCACGCATCTTTAGGACCTCGGGGTCTATTCAATAAGATGCAGGCGGGCACTTTCTTCCATGACCAAAAAATAAACATTGGGGATGTGGAAATGCCAACAGTGATCCTGCCTACCCCTTGCTCCCTTGGCTAATGAAACCTGACACCGGGAACCTAGACAGCAAGGAGGAGTGTTTCAAGTGCAGAATGGTGATGGAATGTGCATTTGACCATTTAAAAGCCAGATGGAGATGTCTGCTTACTAGGCTTGAAATCAGTGAAAATAACATCCCATCAGTTATATCTGCATGCTGTGTGCTCCATAATTAGTGTGAAACAAACTGGGGAAAGTTCCCCCAGGGTTGGGCCGTGGAGACTTACAGGGTGGCTGCAAATTTTGAGCAGCCAGATTCAAGCGCTACAGTCAGAGACAACCGCAGAGCGCTTCAGCTTCAGGAAGCATTGAAAAACTGGTTTTGCAATGAACTGCAGTAGTGTATGTCTATGCTGTGCCTTTATTTCCCATCCCCCACCCTCACTCCAGCTTCTCTCCCCACCCAAGTTATGAATGACTGAAGACAGATGTTTTTTAAATGTTACAAAAGTTTTATTTGTGACCTGTTTTAATGGGGAGAAAAGAGGATAACTTAACATTGTAAAGTGTTACTGTGGAAGCAACTATGGTTGCATGCAGTTCTTAAAGGGGCCGTCACGTCCTTCTGCTAGCCTCCACCGGTGTGGCGTGCAGTACGTACTGCACCCTGCTCAGTCTCCTCATAGACCGCTTGGCTGATAACAAAGCGGTAGGTGGCAGCGCGTTTTGGAGGGGCTGCAGAGGGAGTCTGTCCTGCCACTGCTCTTCCTGGAGCTCAACCAGACGCCTCAGCATGTCAGGCTGATCCCTCATAATATACAACATCTCCTGTTGCGTATCACACTTCTGCTCCTGTGCAGATGTTCTGTGTTCCATGTTCATGTCTAGGTTCTCAGACAAGGACATCCTCCAGGCTCTGAGCTCTGTGTCAGCAGCCGCGGAGGTGTTCATTATTTCGCTGTGTATGTCATCCAGCGGGGTTTTTTTCTCCTTCCTAATCTGGGAAAGGATTTCAGCTGGAGTTTGGCAAAAGGGGCTGAAGGCTGAGGTGTCTACTTGTAAGATAAGCAAAGCACAAAGTTGTCATTGCCAGCTGACCCAAAGTACTACAGGAAACGTTACAATGTAAAAAGTACTCCCCTATATGTTCACAAGGCTAAACCAGACTTGCATTCCATTCTGTACATCTCGGAAGGGTCAGACTGCTATTACAGACATGGTAAGCAAGGGGCCCTTGCATCTGTTACAGAGTTTCATTAGCACTAAAATCCACAATCCACACTTGAGCAAGGGGAAGGATCGCCAGGCTTCCCTGTAACATGCCAAGACTGGTTTGAGAGGAAGTGGGCAGAACAGATTATAGGATACTGTGGGTGAATTGCAGCAGCAGAAAATATAGGGCAACCAGTGTCCTGACCCATGATGCCCACTGCAAACAGTACTAGGACTATTCTTGGGGAGGCACCCAGGAACCCGTCCACAGCAGAGGAATAAAACAAAGTGACTGTATTGGTTGGATACTTTAAACTTGCATCATATTCCCTAGGTGACCATGTGTGATATCAGTCTCCTGAGGGCAAGGCAGGCAGAAAGGGAAGATTTACTGCAAGCACTGGGGTACAGACCTATGCTGTGTTCCACGATGATGGCTGCTCATTTAATAGCAGAGTGGCAGGGTAAAGTATCCTACCGTGGTGGAAGAAATAAGGCTGCTCTCACCAGAAATCTTCTGTAAAGGTTAACAGATTACCTACATGAGAGTTTCCTTGAGATAGCCACAGAGGATTCTCGGTGCATACCTCTGCACATAAATAGTCTGTTCTGGGAGTAACCCTGCACTGAAGTTTGCCACCACCCAGTAAGACTCTCTCCTCAAAAACATTAACTCCTTTTAAGAAGCTGGACTGGGGACATAACCGCAAAAAGATTTGCCATACACTCACCAGATGTGCCTTCCCCTGCACCTCAGTCATTCCCACAGTCTTTGTGGCTGGACTGCTCTGGGATAACGAACAGGTCCTGGTTCTCAGAGAGAATGGATACCCCATTATCCTTCACCTTGCTCTCCTCATCCTCTTCATCCACAGAGTTCTCCTCATTCGTCCTAGACTGGGATTCTCTGGAGGCATTGATGCTGCATGATGACACAGTGGTGGGGTCACCGCCGAAAACTGCATTCAGCTCCTCATACAAGCGGCTTGTTTTGGGCAAGGAGCCAGAACGGCTGTTAGCTTCCCTAGTTTTCTGACAAGCCTGCCTCAGCTCTTTGATCTTAAAATGGCACTGCTGCACGTCCCTCTTGTGTCCCTTCTCCAACATGCCATGAGATATCTTCTCATATATATCTACATTTCTTTTGCTGACTCAGAGCTGAGCCAGAACAGACTCTTCACCCCACAGACCGATGACATCCAAGACCTCTGGTATACCCCAAGCTGGAGCACGTTTGGGCCATGCAGTCGCCATGAGCAGTTCACCTACAAAGCTCTCTCCATGCTGTCTAAACCGGAAATGGACATTCAAAATTTCCCAGGGCTTGAGGGGAGAAGCTATTTCCTATTTATGTGGCCACATTACAGCAGAGCCTGAATGTCCAGAACAGTCACAACGGGTCATTATGGGATACCTCCCAGAGGCCAATGGCATCTATTTATGTTGCATTCTGCCTACACTGACGTAAATTCAACCCATGGAATTTGAATTCAGCGCTACGCCACTTGCAGAGGTGGTTTTATTAGGTCGACTTTTACTATGCTTTAAATCAACAGAACTGATGTGCCAGTGGAGACTCATACTTTAGGGGGTCGATGTAAGCGGCATTATGTCGACTTCCATTGCCAGTGTAGACCAGGCCTAAGAAAGTGGTGTCATTTAATTAAATGAAGTTGTAAGTGCAAATTGTTTATTTAGATTTTGCAAAACCCAACTGCTTCCATAAAGTTAAGAATCACCATTATTCAAATGGATAAATGAAAGATATTTTTTTAATTAATTCAAATTATTTTCAAAAAAATCTGTAGCCTCATTTTAACTGTATTTTGCTTTAGCTTTGCATAGCTGAAAAACTGATTCATAGAAAGTGTCAATATACCTCATGTTATCAGCTACCACTAATATTAATTACACATTAGTATCTCCTGTCTACAGATAGAAGGTACCAGGGACCCCACTCTGTGCAAAGAGTGCAACTTCACATAGGTTTTTTTGACCTCACACTGTGACCCTCATACCAGCATCCACAGGCTATAGGTCATGACCTCGTGAATTAGCATCATGGAAATAAGGGCCATTCCAGGTTTAGTTACAGAACAGAACACTGTAGCAATACACTTCTCAATCTTTTTTCTTTCTAGTTGCACTGTGCAGCTTTGTTTTAACTCCTCAAGATGATAACACATAACCCAAACAACAGTTTTCATTACTAGCACTCTAAATCTTGTTCTCCTGTGCTAACAGTCTGATTTCCTTGCTACACTATGAATATATTCATTCAGAGTGGATCAAAAACCAGTATCATATAGTCATTAAAATCAGCCTGCTAAAAAGTAATGTTGAACAGAAGACTTTGGTATCCCTTCTTTGCAAAAAAGTCTCAAATTATCACTATTAACATTTGGTTACTGCCAAAGTAGACTGCTTTACATACACTTTCTATGACAAAACATGAATTGTATATTTTGAACAATATTGAGTTTTTGTTTATTAAGTAATCTATATTTAAGACATTCCATTTATATTAAATATACACTTCCCAGCTCTATTTCTAAAAGAGGCCCCTTTATTAGTAAGCTTTCTCCTGTGGTGCATTTATGAAGTAAATATAACCAAGCTATTTAATAAGTGAGGTTTTAGCACACGAATTTCAAAGCACAGAGACTTTTTCTCTCAGCAGGGGGAGCTAGCTTCCACATCCTGGAGAGTCAATCAATGCACTATCTGGATATTTGAATGGTATGCTTTTAAACACATGTACAGTATGTTTATTCAACTGAGAATCTGTCAGTGAGCAAAGTATTTAAGTCATGCCACAGTGAAATAAAATATTTTATATTTACCTTTATCTTGGAGTTCTTGAGGATAACTGCAGAGGAGGGAGAGGGAAAAAAATCAGCATAAAGCAATATGCGTTTTGGAATTCTCAAGATGTGAAACTCAAATACAGAAAAATTATTTGTTTCCAAACAACAGTTTTGTACCATGAGTACAGCTGCTGCAAATCTATACTTCAAATTTTCACCATTATTTTGAGAGCTTTATCCTTTACACCTATATTAAAACATTTAATCAGTTCTTCTTCCAGTGTTTTTGAATTTGTGAACATGCTTATCAGTCATTTTAAAGAAATGTCATGGATTAGTGACAAATAAAAAATGCCAGTTAGAAAAACAGATTCAAGTTTAATAATAAAAATACTTAAAAAATAGATTCTAACACATTTCCTCACATAGATAAAATGGTGAGGATATTACATAATATTTACTTTTCCATCACCTTCCCCAAAGTTAATGCCATATTTTAAAATATCTCTAATAAATGAAAGTCATTTATCAAAGTTACATATCAAATCTTTTACATATTTTACAATGAACATAATGTGACTGGTCAACAGAGGAAAAAATCTGGATTTGATTTGAATACTTTAGCAGCATATAAAAACAAAATGGATAAACAGAAGATATTTGTTAATTCAGATACTGATATGGGTCTAAATATAAAAGCTGTTTAAATAAATATTCACAATAAGCAGGCCTTAAAAATTTACCCAACAACTCTTATATGGAGAGATACTACTATACTTCTGACACTAAGGGATACTACCAGCTGTGGTGAAAACTACATGCATTGCTGTGTCCCCCAAAGCCACGATCCTTGCAACATACATGAACAAAAAACAGTTGTAGGATGTTGTGACACAACAACATGGGTAAATAAGTAAGGAAAGAGCATTGCTACATATGGGTTTAAATGCAATCTCAGGAAGCTTGAACTTACTTGACTAGCGGTAAAAAGGGGAGCTGGTCAGAATGACTGGCAAGTAAGAACCTTAACAGCTGCATTTCATATGGACGAGGAGGGATGGTGTAATTTTCAGGAAACCCAGTGTGGTAATGGTTAAAAGCAATGAAAATGAGAGCCAAGAAGGCCTTGAGTGAGAGATGCAAACAGAGATAAAAGGCTAGATCTAAGAACCATTGCGTAGAATGTAGCAGTGTTTAGACACAGCCTCGATGAGAAGAATTGGCTGGATGAGGAGAACCGGCAGACACGTTTTGGTGCAGGGGTGACAAGAAGAACCGTGGTGCTATTGTGCAAAAAGAGCACTTGGCACTGTTTCAAGGGGAAAAGGCAGTAAGCTGCATTTATTACCAGAAACTAAATTAATAACTATCTTAGGCCTACATACACACACACAAACACATACACACCCAAACACGCCAGAAAATGTTCTGTAGTTATATAGCTACCAGTCCTGATCATGACTTGAGGTCGCAGCTTGGGTCTGTTGCTGGAGTTTGTGGCTTGTGGCAGCTACCTGGCCAGGGAAACTGGGCACAAGGAGAGCGGGGTCTTTGTCAGGTGCGCACCGACGCTCTTCTATGATGGTCTGCAAAACAGTTTCTCTCCCCAAAGCCTTGCAATCTCACCCAGTCTTTTATAGGTTTTCACTTCAGTGCAAACCTATGAGTTTGGCTGTGTTGCGTCGCTTCTCTGTGACCGTTGATTGCTGGACAATAGCAGACATGACTTTCAGCTCATTCCTGGTGTCTTGATTCAGTTTGTTCTTTTGTTTTCTGCGGTGGATTCTTCTGTTGCTTTTTAGGGATGTGTTCGCACCCTTCAGCCGCGAGGCTGGACTCCACACTTCATCAGGACAAGATGGCAGTTTGGATCTGATTCACACATACTTACACCCTCCATTCACACCTTGTTCAAATAAGGTTACCTATTCATCTAAAAGTTTAGAAAGAGTTTTGTACAAGATGGAATACATTTGGTCAAAACGGGGTTTTACATTTACAATATGGAGTATGGCTGAGAGGAGTTCAAATATTACAGACAGACTTGTGAGATGGTGATTATACATTCTGGGAAAGAAGGGTTGAAAACAACTTTAATAAATAATAATAATAAAAGAAGACACTTATTACCCAACGGCAGATAGGTATAAACTTATACAGCAAAGAAGGCTGGGAGTGAGTGGCTCAGAGGAAACGACATGGCCCTCCCACACAACCACAGGAAACAAAAGGACAGTGGCTGGAGCCCAGGGCTCCCCAATACCCAAATATAAATGAAGACTGACACAAATAAAGCTGTTAACTAATTAAAACTATATAGTGATTGACACAAATAAGGGTATGAATGAACAAAACTATGAATGAATCTACAGGGTTACAATTTTATTCCTACCGTGTTAGCAGCAGCAGAGAAAGGTAGAAATGGGAGAATTTAAAGATAAAGATAAGAGATGAAATCCTGGCCCCACTGAAGTCAATGGAGTGGAGAGTCACCTCGAGAAATGGCAGTTAATGAAATCACCCAGGAATGGATTGTAGTGAAAGAAGGGCCAGAACCTAAGACAGATCCTTGGGGGACCCCCCATGGAGGAGAAGGGAAGTGGACCATCTAGCAAAAGAAGCATTAAAGGAACAGAGAGGTAGGAGAACCTTAGATTATAAACACATGAGGAGGGCCAGTTGCATGTCTACCTCTCATTAGAGCAGCACTGAGTACACTGTCATCACTCAGTTAAACTATCACTGACATTTGTAAAGGAGTGTGTCATGTGAGCAAAGGTGGATATCAAGCAGGAAAGAGCTATCACTGTGATAAAAGCTATGGAGAAGGTGCAGAAGAGAACAAAAAGCGCTAGAACATGTTTCAATTTAAGATACAACGTACTGTAAAACAGGTGATTTTTTTTCCGTCTGTGTAAAACTAGTGCCAAATCCTCCTCACCTAAGCAGTTTGACTGAAGTTAGAGGGTAGAACTAAGTCTCAAATCATACTCTCTGAAATAACAATAAGAAAACAGCTTTGTCTCGTCTATACTGCACTTAATAGTTTTCAATATCAGTTTAAAGGAATTTGTTGTTTACAAAATTATTTTCAGCTATCGTTAAATTTCCTAGCATAGACAGGGCTAATGAGAGAATGAGTTAAAGGGAATACATGTTGAAGTCAATGGATGGAGTTGTGCAGTTTACATCAGCTGAGACTCTGACCCAGTGAAAATAATCATGCAACTACACCAAGCATCTTGGACAAGTTCTCCCAATATTCATTTTTATATTTTAAAGAATTTGTTAGTCAGATGAAGATAAGCCCTGGCCCAAGAATCTTGAAGAATCAAGGCCCTGATCCCACAAAGGAATTCACACAGACAGACCCTTTATGCCCCCATTTCCCACAGAAATAAATTGAATATTGTGGGGATTCAATAATTAAATTCACCCACGTAGATCCCTTTGCAGAGTATAAGTATAAAATGCCTGTTAAAACAGACTAGTGATCAAAGGAGGAACAAGCAAATACTAATCAATTAAAACAGTAAAGATGACTTACTTAGCCTTGACCTCTTTTATCTTCTTAATAAGAGCATCCTTTTTTTCCTTTGCTTTCTTGGATAAATTTTCTGCTTTTAGGGTATCGGATATAAAGGTGTCAACATCTAGACCATGAAAGGGAAGAAGAAAAAAAAAAGGTTACACATTATAATGGAAAAAAGTGATAATTTTCTGAAGATAAATGTCCTTGAGATAGATTGTTCTGATATGATCATAGAATATTAGAGTTGGAATGGACCTCAGGAGGTCATCTAGTCCAACCCCCTGCTCAAAGCAGGACTATCCTCAGCTAAATCATCCTGGCGAGGGTTTTGTCAAGCCGCAGCTTTAAAACCTCTAAAGATGGAGATGCCACCACCTCTCTAGGTAACCCATGCCAATGCTTCACCACTCTCCTTGTGAAAAACTTTTTCCTAATGTCCAACCTAGACCTCCCCTACTGCAACTTGAGACCGTTGCTCCTTGTTCTGTCATCTGCCACCACTGAAAACAGCCTAGCTCCATCCTCCCTGGAACCCCCTTTCAGGTAGTTAAAGGCTGCTATCAAATCCTCTCTCATTCTTCTCTTCTGCAGACTGAACAGGCCTAGTTCTTTCAGCCTCTCCTCATAAGTCTTGTGCTCCAGCCCCCTAATCATTTTTGTTGCCCTCCGCTGGACTCTCTCCAACTTGTCCACATCCTTTTTGTAGTGGGGGGCCCAAAACTGGATACAATACTCCAAATTCGGCCTCACCAATGCCGAATAGAGGGGAATGATCACCTCCCCCGATCTGCTGGCAATGCTCTTACTAATGCAGCCCAATATGCCATTAGCCTTCTTAGCAACCAGGGTACACTGCTGACTTATATCCAGCTTCTTATCCACCGTAACGCCCAGATCCTTTTCTGCAGAACTGCTGCCTAGCTCGTCAGTCCCCAGTCTGTAGCTGTGCATGGGATTCTTCCATCCTAAGTGCAGGACTCTGCACTTGTCCTTGTTGAACCTCATCAGATTTCTTTTGGCCCAATCCTCCAATTTGTTTAGGTCCTTCTGTGTCCTATCCCTCCCTTCCAGGGTATCTACCACTCCCCCTAGCTTAGTGTCATCTGCAAACTTGCTGAGGGTGCAATCTACCCCCTCTTCCAGATCATTAATGAAGATGTTGAACAAAACCAGCCACAGGACCGACCCCTGGGGCACTCCACTTGTGACCAGCTGCCAGCTAGACATGGAGCCATTGATCACTACTCGTTGAGCCCTTTGCTCTAGCCAATTCTCTATCCATGATATAGTCCATTCATCGAACCCATACTTTTTTAACTTGCTGATAAGAATACTGTCGGCGACCGTATCAAAAGCTTTGTTAAAGTCATGGTATATCACATCCACCACTTTCTCCTCATCCACAGAACCAGTCACCTCTTCATAGAAAGCAATCAGGTTGGTCAGGCATGACTTGCCCTTGGTGAATCCATGTTGACTGCTCCTGATCACCTTCCTCTCTTTTAAGTGCCTTAAAATGGATTCTTTGAGGACCTGCTCCATGATTTTTCCAGGGATTGAGGTGAGGCTGACCAGCCTATAGTTCCCTGGATCCTCTTTCTTCCCTTTCTTGAAGATGGGCACTATATTTGCCTTTTTCCAGTCATCTGGGACCTCCCCCTGTTGCCATGAGCTTTCAAAGATAATAGCCAATGGCTCTGAAATCACATCAGCTAACTCCCTCAGCACCCTTGGGTGCATTGTATCTGGCCCCATGGACTTGTGTATGTCGAATCTTTCTAAATAGTCTTGGACCTGTTCACCTCCTCCCCATTCTGTGCCGCCCAGTTCAGTAGTCTGGGAGCTGACCTTGTCTGTGAAGACAGAGGCAAAAAAAGACATTGAGTACCTCAGCTTTCTCCACATTCTCTGTCACTAGGTTGCCTCTCCCATTCTGTAAGGGGCCCACACTTTCCCTAATCTTCCTCTTGTTGCTAACATACCTGTAGAAACCCTTCTTGTTCCCCTTCACATCCCTTGCTAGCTGCAACTCCAATTGCGCTTTGGCCTTCCTGATTTCATTCCTGCATGTTCGAGCCGTATTTTTACAATCCTCCCTAGTCATCTGACCAAGCTTCCACTTCTTGTAAGCTTATTTTTTGCGTTTAAGCTCACCAATGACTTCTTTGTTAAGCCAAGCTGGTCGCCTACCACACTTGCTATTCTTTCTGCACATCGGGATGGTTTAATCCTGTGCCCTCAATAAGGTTTCTTTAAAATACTGCCAGCCCTCTTGGATTCCTTTCCCCCTCATATTAGCCTCCCAGGGGATCCTGCCCATCAGCTCCCTGTGGGAGTCAAAGTCTGCTTTTCTGAAGTCCATGGTCCGTATCCTGCTGTTCTCCTTTCTTCCTTTCATCAGGATCCTGAACTCGACCATCTCATGGTCACTACTGCCTAGGTTGTCACCCACTTCTACTTCCCCTACCAAATCTTCCCTGTTTGTCATCACTTATGAAGAAACCTATTTTATCAGTCCTATGGATAACAGTTGAAATATTTCAAAATTCTAAACTGGATAAATTTGTTCTCTGCTTTACTTATGCTTAGCACAGCAAACGCTGTTTCGACGACATTTGGCATTATTAAATGAGCAAGAATTACACATGACAGATACATTCTACCACTTATGGTATAAAGTTAAAACAGCAAACAGCTTTGTGCCTGGATTACTGTCATGTTATTCTATACATTTAAATTTCAAAAAGTGTCTGAGTCATTTACAACATCATAGCAAAACCGGATGAAGTCATGACTGGTATCAATCAGTTGCTGGTGCCTTATAAATTCCATTATCATGTGTTTATATGTTGCCATTGTATCTCATATTGGGCTAAAATTTGATATCCACAGCCCACTCACGCAAGCAGTTACACTGGCACTTAATTTTACATAATTGACTAACCCTACTGAAGTCAACAGAACTACTCATCATGCTCACAGTCAAGCATCTGTGCACTTGCAGAATCTGGACTCAAGTTATGAGCTGCGATGTACTTTTTTACTCTTAAAGCAAAAGATTAGTTGATTATATCATCACTTAGAAAGGTTTAAAACATTTTAAAACAGTATTGTTTTGGTTGTGTGAGAATTTTGCCCCACTCCATTTAAAGAGGCTTGATCATTCAGAATTACCTATTCCCTATTCTTTTAGTTTTCAAAATGAGTATGTTACTTCATATTGAAAAATATTTTATTTACATACTGAATTAACCGAAGCCTAATAGATTAATCCTGCCGTTTTACTCAAGCAAAACTCCCACTGACTTCAGCAGGCATTCTGCTGTTCCTACTCCTACTCCTACATAATTGTGCTCAAAAGTTCCAGTGACACTGCACCAAGACTAGATGATCCAAATTTTCAATGCAACTTCACTGGAAGCATCCCAAACATATACATGTAAACAAATCAAAATACTCTGTTGGGATAGCAACTTCAACCAACATAAGAATCCAAACTGAAAAAACGCCTCCTATGGTATTCCAACTGCCGTAATATAAATGGTTTGTGGATCTAATAGAATGTCAGTGAAAGGGATTAGCATTGTTTCATGCTTAGCATTTCACAGATTTCCATAATCACGGCTGCCACAGAAGAGTTATTTATATCACACCTGAACTGGACTTTTATGTCTAACTTGAAAATTACTAAATTCAAACACTACTTACCACATTTTCTGTACGTGCAAAGAGGGCCAAGTTCTTCCCCACCATTTATACACGTGCTACTCCACTTAAATGAACAGCACTGCATGCATGCAAGTGAAGTAAGAATTTAGACCACAAAATGACAGATCACTCATTGTTTTAATACCCTTATATGGCTCACCACATACCAGGGTTAAGATTGGAGTGTTTTTGGTATGTAGGGGAGTTAGAATATTTGCTTTACATTCTGCACCTACTTAATGTTATTTTAAAATAAAAGGTTTGTATTTAAAGTCCCTAACTTAAATATTTAATTGCCTATTTTAAGTTATGAAAAGTTTAATTAAGCATGATCCACTTTGCATTATGTGCTGCAACAGAACAATTAAGCCAAAAATGTGTTGCTTTCAAAAACAAGATTAGCCACTAGCGCAAATGTAGCCAAGCAATTCTTTATTTAAAAAAAAAAAAAAAAAAAAAGACCAAAACATTGGAAGAGGAGATTTGGATTGGTTGCTATCATGCAATATATGAGCCAAAACCTTGAATACGTAAGGTTTTTAGAGACCTGAACAAATGCTTTTCCCCCAGAGGTGAACAAAGTGCCCTCCCCCATTACATGTAGTGGAGCAGCCCTTAGAGTAGTTGAAGTCTCATTCCTGCAGTATTCCTTCTGCACAAGGGCAGAAATAGAAGGCCAATGAGTTACTGTAGTTGTGAATCCCCAAGGCCCACTCTCAAAAATCTTGGTGCTGAAAAGCAGGAAGCTCTGGTAGCATTTTGCTTTACAATCTGTACCCTTTCACAAGCTCCAGGGTTCCTGCCTGTCTTACTCTGAAGTGCAGCTGGGATGTTGTCCAGAGAGATTCCCATGAAGTCAACATGCCTGACCCTGTTCCCATTGAAGGCAGCAACAAAATAGCCAATGACTTCAAACAGGAACAGCAAGTGTTCAGCAATTCTCAGGATCAAACCCCAAAGATTCTGCTGTGTGCAGGCAAGGGAAGAAATGGGTGTGGTGGACAATATTTGCCCCTTTTGCCTTTCATATATTTACTCAGACAATAAGTTAGCAGCTTTGAAGTGCTATTTAGATAGCAATATGAAAAAGCCCAGGGTTGCTGGTCATTTTATAAACAGAAAGTGATGTTTACATTGTAATCTTTAAACCCTTGATCTAATTCATTACAGCACTACGCCTTCAGAGCCTCCCACTAAACTCTGCAGGCCACCTTACTTCTCATTAAATTCCAAAGCCAAGCAAAAATACCATCATCCAAGTCACTGTTTGACAGATAAGAACACATGCTGCAATTACTGAGCAACAAATATCACTTATGGCTTAGAATATGCCGTGTACCCCAAACTCGGTTGGGAACCAATGTCTATACTGTGGCTATAAACACATCCTTTATGGAGGAACTTTGAATGGGAAAGCAAAGATAAACATAAAGCCTGCGACCTCCAAATAGCGTAGAAGCAAGGCAGAAATGGATGCACCATCTATTCTCATTGTGGTGAAACTGCAGAGATTTTGCAAAAAGTCAATGAAGTTGACACAAATCTGTTCTTTATCGATACAACAGTGAAAGGGAGGGGAGAGCTTTCCGAGGGGGAGGATAGATCTCTCTCTCCTGTGGGCTTGCAAAGCAGCAAGTTGCTAAAATAAGGTAACCACAATAGATACTGCGATGCTGTCTGGATTAGGAATGACCACTTATAATATTAGTGATACCAATATTACAGAATTGTAATAAATATTGTATGGGATATGCCATGCAAGGTACTGATGGAAGAGTCATGATTTGCTAAGATTGGTAAGCACATTTATACGTATGTAACAGTTCTGTATTGTAAATTCTAAATATGTATGGTGTATTTGTATTTCAAACTTGTGCTGTGTTTCTGGAAGACACTCCCAGACAGGATGGCAGCAGCACTAACCCTGCTAAATGGCCCATCAAGGGAACTCAAATGTACAATGAATCCAGTGAAAGAACACAAGAGCTGCACCATATGAGTCAACAGGACATGTAAGAACATGCCTATGGACAGGGGACTGAGGCTTTTCTATGCCAAGTGCTGTGTTTGGGACACAGGAAGTACAAGCCTCATGGCAGAAACTATGCAATGCAGTTGCACCATCTTCATCTTGTTTTTATTCCTGCTCCCTTCCTACCTGGGGAGCGACTACTCTACATAGGAAGCTGTGAAACAAAGGACTGAGAACCAGCCAGGTACTGGACGTACACCAGAGGAAATATACAAGCCTCCAAACTCCACAGTTCTGCTGAGAATCTGATATATATGGACTTGGAAGCTTTTGTATATATCTGATTCCTTTGACCATTAAACAGCTCTCATCTTGTGTTTCTTTCCTTTCATAATAAACCTTCAGCTCTAGCTACTAAAAGATTGGCTGGCAGCGTGCATTTTTTGTAAGATCTAAAACAATATTGATCTGGTAATGTGGCTGACCCTTTGAGGATCAGGAAAACATTTTCATAAAGGGAACAGAGTTTTAAATAACTTCTCTCTTTACTAGACCTAGTTGCTAACTAGGAGCCAGAGACTGAAATGCAATAAAAGGGGCTATGTATTTCTTGTTGTAGCTTCTTGATAACCAGTGTGGGAAATCAGGAGCACTGTTTGTGACAGGTAGGGGAATCTAACTTCAGTGTTACTCACCAGTTCTGAGAGAATATTTCTCCTTTTGCAGCCTGCCCTGATTTTGGCATTTTCAGATGGGCTCCCCTAGACATAGACAAGTCACAGATACCATTCAGCGTACATCATTGTTCACCTTCTTATGCACAGAAGAAAAATCAAGTTGCACTTAGAAGAGGTTCAGAAAAGAGTCAACTCAAACCAGATTTTGGCACAAGTTCCCATAGTTTCTAACAAATACAAGTGTTCCTTAGCATTGCTGTTGATGTTTGCAGACAGAACTGACAAACAAATATTCTGCTCGAATTCTAAACAAAAATTCCAAATCTCTCTTCTAGGATGCTAAGGCAGAAACCTTATATGTGCTAAATTTCAACACCAATGTCACACTACAGGATATTAAAATATTTAATGCACGCTCAAACCTCTTAGCTGTTCATGATTATGTATGCAGTGTTGTTGTAACCATCTTCGTCCTAGGATATTAGAGAGACAAGGAGGGTGAGGTAATATCTTTTATTGGACTAGCTTCTGCTGATGAGAGACACAAGCTTTCAAGCTTACACAGAGTTCTTTTTCAAGTCTGCGAAATGTACTCAGTGTCACAGCTAAATAAAAGGTGGAACAGATTGTTTAGTATAACCATTATATGTTAACTATTTATGCTAAACAATCTGTTCCACTGTGTATTTAGCTCTGACACTGTGTGAATTTCCCTCACCAGAAGATGAGCTCTGTATAAACGCAAAGGCTTGTCTTTCAGCAACAGAATTTGGTCCAATAAAAGATATTACCTCACCACCTTGTCTCTCTCATGATTATGTAGAATGCTCTCCATTTTTGGTCAAGTCTTCCTCTTTTGAACAGCTCCACAAAGCCGGGTAATGTGATGCAGACACACAAGAGACACTCTATCCTGCAGAACACCTGTGTAGCCTAAAGTAAAGTGGTCTGGGCTGGGATCCAGGAAGCCTTGAAAACTAATATCTTCTAGTCGCTACTGTTTGTATTTCTATGCACTTCATAGTCCTTATTACTGAATAGGGCCTCATGCCCCTACATTTAGGAGGGAAGTAAGTATCATTCCCCCCCAGCAGTCACGCAACACAATCTGCCACCCTAGGCAAAACTCCAGGGTATGCTTCTCTCCTCACATTAGGCCCAGCTAACTAAAGCAGCCTGAATCCCCGTATTCTACCAATAAACCTAACAGATGTTTTGCTCAAGATCGTTTCTGTTGGAATGGAGAACAGAACTCCAATCTCTAAAACGACAGATTAGAGTCCTACCCATTTAATCACCCTGCCTATTCGACAGAATAAGCCAAGTCTATATACTTAGAACTACTACTCTAGGCACTAGCTCCCTCTCCCTTCCTAATGGCACGAATAGAATCCTGAAATCCTGACCCCCAACAGTCTACTGCTGTGTGTGAAAAATAGCTGTGTAATCCACTGGCAAAGTAGGCATCACATCCCTCAAAAATCTGGTCCTCTCAAAGGATGCCATTAACTCCTTTAACTCAAGTATTAGATATCTGCGGTGAGAATCTGAAGGCCCTGGATTCAAACTCTGCTACTGCATTTCTGTTTATCCAGTTTTCTTTTTAAAATAACCAGTTTAATTCAAACAGTGTGAAAGCTTCTTAAAACAGGTTTTATAGTTAAACAATTATAATTTGTCAGTTACAGTGAGACATGCAACGAAACATAGGTTTTGCACTTTTCAGTCATTTGTCACACATTTTCATTGCTCCTATCATACACTGACAGACTAGAGAGTAAGAAGTATGTATATGCTGTATAATCCATATTTCTGCAGCAACAAGATCAGCAGAGTTCTTCTGCTGACCGTGTACATTTAACACTATAATTACAAAGATGAAAAGACCTGAAGAAACTCATCTAAAAAAAAAAAAAAGTTAACATACAAGCCCTGAAATAATTAATGTGCATAACAATGTTTGTTTTGCTACTGTTTATATTTAATTATCTTAACCTTGTCTGAAGTACCCTAGAGAAAAATTATTTGCATGCTGAAATGAATGGTAGATGCAGAACTGAAAGATCTAACTGATAAGATCAGATTCACAAATTGCTCTGTCAATAAAGCTATGGACTGATACAGAAGGGACAGAGGACTAAAATATAGCACTGTCTAGGCTCATTTATAATTAATCAAATGGTTTATTTAGTTTAAATCTTGACTGCTATTAGATATAGCCAATCAAAATAAACAGACATTTTTATTTTGTTTACATTTTATATTTATCTTTTGTGTAGAAAAGTTTACATCAGAGTTATTTTTGTTTGCAACTGTGAATATCAACATAACGGGAGGACTGGGGAATTGCAGAATTTCAGTGAGTCTATGAAGACAACTTAAAATTTTCCTTTTTTTGATGGCAGAATACAAACAGAAGGTCCAATCCCTGAAAACCTCATTCACGAGAGTGGTCAGAGCATTATGCTGAGGAGTTTTATGAAGTCAACAGAACTATTCTTGTGCGTCAAGGCTACACACAAGTTTTTTCAGGATTCATCTGAGAAAACTATACAAAAGGGAAAAAAGAACCTAAAAATTTACAAATCACAAAAAATTGTGGCCATCTGAACATGCTTCTGAAACATGACCTTCAGCTCTGCAGTGATGCAGAATTTTATCAATCATTTCAAACCCAAAATAGCAATTTGCATTGTTTATTACTAAATGGAGTAACTATCTGCTGTACTTGAAGTAAAAATATTATAGGACATATATTTCCAAAGTATGACCAGCTTCAAATGAACAACCACATATCCCATAATAGTACTAGGTCTAGTCAGTGCTTAATTTAAAATGAAAAAAGGTGCCAGGACTCAAGAATTTTTTTACATTCATAACTGATGCGGAGGCGCCAGGATCATGAAGTGCCAAGTCTACAGGTCTCAGGGCTCAGCCCTGGCATCAGTAAGCACTGGGTCTAGTTTTAGGAAACAATTAACCAAGCTGACTGCAGAATTTGCAAAAAAAGTCTACTGATAGGAAATAGGTCTAAAGACAATTTATCAGGCAACAACCTCTGTAGCTGCCTGTCCATTTCTGGTATAAATCTCCATCTGCAATGCATGCAGCATTTGCTATTTTCCCTCAAAAGGAAGACTGTTGAACAGTTTGGAAAATTTCTTCCCAGACTTTGCTAAATAAATATTGGATAACACTGAACGTGCCACTTGTCATGTATTGATACACATTTGTATTTATACAAAAACAACATATCTATTACAAAAGAAAAATGAAGACAGACTTGCAATGTAATACAGCTAGCTGAAAATAATACAAAGATATAGACTGACAAGTATTTAGACCTTTCTTTTGCCACAGAGAATCTTTTATGGGCAGTCCAGTTGTATCTTAAACCATCAAAAAGCAAGACCATCTTTCTATATTACTACCAACATAAAATGAATTTATGGATAATATAAATAACCAGCAATTCCCTTCAAGGATTTACAGGGCAAAAGCACACCTAGGTTGCTCAGATCATCAACTGAAATCAAACACCTAGGACATTTAAAATAAATTACATTCAGGACAAAATTCTAATCTCACCATATGAGGATTGGAACATTTCCTCCTTCACAGCCTAACCCCTTCAGAGATGACTGAAGATCACGCTCTAAAATATTAAGGAGTTCTTGAAAAGCAGCACACTAAAACAAATCAAGATCAGTTTACAACACTGATTCCAAATGAGCTACAGTAAATAGTCTTAAGGATTAATCTAAGATTTACACTACATGCCACATTATGCTGCATCTATTGTGGCTTGTTGACATATGATTAGAAAAGAAACGTAAACTCAGTCAGATGAGAAAGATAGTTTGTCTTTTTCAATTAACACACAGTGTAAGTGAGTAATGAGTATATAAAAAATAACCTATGCCATTTTTATCACCCATATGGCACTTATTCTCAAATTTATGGCACACACAACTGAACAATGTTTCAAATCACCGTAGGCTATTTCTTACCAGGAATGCCTGTGTGTGGCTTTTTACCTCACTGTTTCCAGTACTATTTAAATACATATTAATTGCTGCAAAGATATGTCTACTTAGATGTGCACATAACCCCAGGATTCTTCTACAATGAAGAAATTAATTTCAGCAATATAAGCCTGAATATGATGCATGACAATAAATAATTGTAGGGATGTTTGTGTTTTAAAACGAATGTAGAAAAATTATTCTACCTGAATTTTGTTTATGATGGGGAAAGGAAGGAGCATGTCCAGCAACAGCTGATGAGAAGGTGAGAGCAGGTTGGCTGGTTTCTGAGGACACAGGAAGAATGTAACTGCTGCAGTGCCCAATAGGAAAAAGTAAACAGGATAAATCAGACTTCTTCAATTTATGCACCTGATCCATCACATTGTGCCTCATGTGTCTTCCCTCCCTATAATGCCTAGTCCTAAGAAGGTACTTTGTAACTCGATAAATTATCTTCATTTGAAGGGAAAAAATAAGGGGCCTGCAGTGAAATGTGGCAAACTGGGAAAAATGACTGGAGATTTAGAACATAAAACTGAGTGATGAGCAGATGCTCAGGAGATAACTGGAAGACAAAAATATTGAAATAGATTTTGATGAAGAATTTTTGTTAAATGGAAGATAACATGATTGCGGCAGGGAAAGGGGGTGTGGGAAAGAAATCAGGTTCTTGGTTTTCTTGACACCCTGAAAAGCCTGAATTTTATTGTCAAGCTGTCTGGAGTGACTCAGGCATGTGAGTACCAACCTCATGACAGATTTAAGAAACAGGCACAAACCTGAAACTAGCTGTGAGTTCTATACTTTAATGTCACCAAGTATAATGTGTCAACTTCTCAAGCACCCTAACAGCTTTAACATGGATTTACAAACAGTCCCTTTCAGTATTCCAGTTTACCTCACCATGCAGGTAAGCTTTCGATGTATTGACATGTACTGTTTGCACTGCTCGCCTGCCATAAGGTTTCCTTATATAATCAATAACTTAAGTCACTATCACATGAAAAGGTCCTTCCCAACAATCTTGCATTTAGTTTTTTCTCACTGGAATCAACACTAACATCAAAACACCTATGTCAAAAGATCTTTCTTCAGGATGCCTGTCCTACCAAGCTTTCTGAGACACCTGCCACCTTTCAGAGCTGGAAGGTTTGGAGAGGGGCCCTACAATATCTATAGAAGCTATGGCAATCATTTCCTTAATGAGGGGCAATTACAGAGTCCCCTTGACGTCCTGCGTTTCTGACTTAAGACACAACTCTTACAGTAATTTTTTACCGTCTCAATCATGAGACCAACAGAAATCCTGTTTAAACATGTTGAAAAACTTAACAAGTTTTTGCATTAGAATAGAGAAAGTAAAGTACCGACTCTGTGGGTGCCCGGGGCTCAAGCACCCATGGAAAAAAATAGGAGGCGTCAGCACCCACCGGGCTGGCCTTGAATCAGCTGTACGGCAGCTCCACCAATCAGTTGTTTGCAGCTCACAGGAGCAGAAAGGGCACTGCTTTGTGCAGCACAGCAGTCCCCCTTCCTCCTGGCATGTTTCCAGCTTGCTTGGCCCCTCACCGACAGCCAACCCTGGATAGGGAGCAGAAGCTGCCTCCTCAGCCAGGATCTCTCACAGGCAGCTGCCATGCTACACAGCAATGGCTGGGAGAGGCCAACTTCAGAAGCAGCTCCCTCTTGTTCCCTGCCCGGGCCTGGCTGCCAGGGAGAGCGACCAAACATGCCAGGGGGGAGACAGCAGGAGGAGGACACTCTCCACAGGTAACATGTGGCAGGGAGAGTGTGGTGGTCACAGGCTGGATGCGGAGGGGGGAAGGGGATGTTGCTGTGCAGATGAGACATTTGACAGGTCACATATCCTTGCCCCACCTCTTCCCATCCCACTTGTTCCCTCAAATCCCCCCACCTCCACCCGCCAGCAAAAACAAGAGTCAGTGTGTACAGAAAGTACCCTTTTATAGGTACTTATAGCACATGACACTGGGAGTGGCAAAGCTGGCAGTACACTTATTGTAACCCTAGACATCATGAGTATGAGACACAGATTGCTCATCCATTGAATGGGAGCAACAAGATCTCTTCAAAACCGAAACAGAATTCCTCTGTTACCTGACTGAAATCCCCATTATCCTAAACATGAGGGGAAAAAAAACCAATGAAATTCAGATAGATGGGGTAGATAGTAGGAAAAAGTGTACAATTTTTGGGAAGACACCTTCAGAACAACTTCTGGATTAAGCAGAAGCCAAAGTTTATGAAATCTGAATCAGAGTTTTGAGAAAAGAAATCTTTCTCCATTAAAATGGAGTCAACAATGAAGCAGATGTAATTATTTATGCAAAATGTATTATAAGGTCCTATCATGCTTCCCATGAGGTCCATGATCCTGAATTAGAGGGAATCAGGTCACAAGTGCTATATTTCAGTTGCCTAATACTTTCCATTAGGAAACACTTGATTTTTTTCTCTTTTTTTTTTTAGGTTTTAACACCTCCATTATTTGCAGTAGCCTTTTGACATTAATCAGAAGGAAAAAGTCCTGTGGCTAGAGAAGGGTCTTTTCCCAGGGAATTCTGCTGAAATAAACTTTTAAAAATTGCAATTTCCCTTATGTTGCTTGCTGAGTCAGCAAGATTGCCAGCATGGCAAAATAACAGCTGAACATGAATATTCCAGTCTACAGCCAAGCACACATTGCCACAGAAGCAGCAGCACTAGTTGATACTGCACTGAGAAAACCAAGAGCAGACAGCTTCCCCACAAGGGGGAAGAGAGACAGCTGTTGGTTTTATTGAGGAGAGCCTTTCCCCAATGGCCCATCCTCCTTCTGGAAGCACCATCTGAGCACAGAGTCGTCCCCTCCCCCCCCGCCCCCCCCACACACCTCCCACAGGTGAAGGATGGAGGGGGGGATGCATGCACTAGTCTGGGCCCTGCCTCTCTTTACCGGGGCAGAACATGGCCCTAGGGGCTCATCTCTGCGCTTGTGGGGGCACCACACAGGTAAGGGGTTCACCCCCACACATGCAGGGTAAAGAAAGATGTTTGGACTGGGCTCCCCTGACCATCCCTTGCGGCAACCACATTGCCACAATGGTCCTTCCTCCTACTTCAGGGAAACAACGTTCTGTTTCTAACCAAAGTAGTCATCCCTGTAGCTCACACAGTGCTGCAATGCTGAAGGTTCAGTGTTAAACCCTACCAATGATAAACAACAGCATGGGCTGTAAAGCTGCTCATATTAGAAATTTTTTTAATCTTTTTTTCTTTTAAAGAAGAGATGTTATTTAGGTTGCAAAGTCAAGTGTTCAAAAAGTTAGGAAATAAGGCTGCCCAAGCAACTTAATGCATCCCCCTTGTGTGTATGCATTATCACAATCTTTAATTACATGATGACATGCTATTTTTCCAAGGGATCCCTGTTTTATTTACTGTACACAGGATGAAGAGTGCTTAGTGAATCAATCAGGGTTATGAAGTGAATGAGAAAGTTTGAAGGATCCTCTTCATTTGTTGCAGAAGTTGGATAAAGTGTGTACAAAATAAGGCTAGAGACCCTGGGAAGAAAAAGAATGGTCTTGTGGTTAAAGCATATGAATGTCACTCAAGAGAACTCAATTCTATCCTGGTTCTGCTGTAGGAACTCTATGCATTGTTGCATAATTTATATAGCCCAAACTGTTCATAGGTGACCCCTTATTGTGTTTCTCTCATCTGGGGTCTGATATACAGAAGTGTTGAACAGTCATAATGCAACTGAAATCAATAGAAGCACCTCTGACAGTATGGCAGCATGATTTGGAGAAACAAGTACATGCTTTGGAGGCAGAAGGTCTTGCATTCTAATCCTGGCTCTGCCGCTGATTCACTGTGTGGCCTCAGACACGTTTCTTTCTCAGTTCCCCCATGTGTAAAATGGGGTTAATAATGCTCTCTTACCTACAGCACAGATGAATATATCAGTATTTAAGCCACTTAAATACTACATTAATAAGAACCATAGAAAAGACCAAGAGGAATGAATAATACATTGGAGACTTTGGGTAATGTGTCGTAAATAAGGTAGGAGTCACTAATGTAATATGAAAACAAAAATACTGAACAGCTGCCTCTTCTCTCAAGTACTGCCTAGCCATAGTAGAGAATGAGGCAAGGGTCCTGTGGAACAAAAATACTATATGATTATATAACTAAAGACTTTACCATAAAGTACATGTGGCACTGGTGTGGGAGGGTTAATAGAGTTCACTTCTACAACCTCAACTCTGATATTTCCTAATTTTCAAAGTGCCTAACTACGAACTTCAAAGAAGTTCTTTTAACACAACTTTTTGTATATAATCTGTATGAAGCATTTGTTGGATTGTTTAAATAAACTATGCTGTTTTCTACAAAAAGCTCACATTAGTGAAGTTTTTCACTGAACAGCAATAAATGCCTTGTGGCTTTTTCTCCCCTCCACAATTCAATGGGCAGACACCTCAGTAAGGGCAAAGTAGAAAATATGTTATTACTAACCCCCTCACCCTCCGATTTCTTAAGCATCCTATCTAACCTGCAAAATATTCTCTCAACTCTATACATGTTTTATTAAACTCAAAAAGAACTATGAGATGAACAAATGTTAAGTATGTTTTTCTCTCAAGTACTCTGATAAAGCAGTGTGGGAACTTGGGCTAGTGTATTAAACTGCAAATATGACTTCCACTGTAACAAAGATTTAGATATTATTCTTATCATTGTACTTAGTTTTTAAAAAAACTATTTCAAGAAGAGTTTTTTAAAAAACAGTACTTGTCAAGATTGCACAGCTTCCTTTCATCCTAGAAGAACTGGAACTCAAGGGGATTTAACAGACTCAGTATGTATTTGTCTATCGTGAACTTTGCATTTCACAGTCACTATAGTCAATGAGACGCAGTTCTCCCCAGTCTGTACATGAGGGGCCTCAGTGGCCTCTGCAACACTGCCTCATTGAGCCTTGCCGAAGCCATTCCATGCAGTCTGTCCTGGGGCACGGGGGTAGGAGACAGAGGAGACTGAACAGGATAGAGAGGAGAGATTGGGAGGGAAGAGGATGCACATTATCAGAAGTGACAATACAGTCTGAGGTTGTATTATGTCATCTGCATCGATCCTGTCAGAGATCCTATGGCAGCTATGGCCAGGGGGAGTTCCAAGCGGCACAGCTTCATCAGGGTGGAAAGTGCAGGGTGCCAGAAGCAGTTCAGAGGCAAAGAACTTCCATGGGGATGCCCTTGTGTCTCCTGCAGAACCCCTGAACTTTGTGAATCCCTGGCAATTTGCCAGGTTTGGAGCCTACAGCCTATTCCTTGGGAAGGGGCCAGGGGGAGGGTCACAAACCTTATCCTCCTGGCCCTGATATGACAAAGCAATTTTCACAGAGATTTTCTTCACAGAGATTTCCTTCCTCCAGAGGATTTTACTGAAAAAGGGGTTGATCTAAACCAATATTTTTTACAAATGTTAATTTCACTCAAACAACAGGTAGTCTTAACCTTTCAGAATATGTTTTTCAAACCTGCATGCTTAAAATTAAGCACCTAAATAAGCAGCTTGATTTTAAGAGGTACTAAACTGAAACTAAGTTTAGTGGGAAATGCGTGCTCATCCCTTCCTGAAATTCAGACCATTTCTTCAGGTACCCACATATGGATTGAAGCTTTAGGCATCAGAATTGAAGAATGTGGTCTAATTAAGTGTCTTAGGCAAGGTCACATGGAAATCTGTGCCAGAGCCAGGAATAGAAACATATTCTCCAGTGCTTTAATCACAGGGTGATACTAACACTGGAACTGAAGCAAAGTACTGCAAAGTCTAGCACACATTTTTTTACAAAGTGAATTAAAAAATCCTGAGTTTTTAGATATAGAATTTACCCCAAGTCAGTAACAACCTATTTAGTGCCACAAAAAAAAAATTAAGTACACTAGTGTAAATCTTACACATAAAGAGTATGCCTCAAACCATTTTCTTTAAATTGTAGATGTTTTAAACATTTCTTATTTATACTATTGCTGGCCATCTTTTGTTGTGAGAAAGTATTCTTTAGTAGTCAGTTCATCACACTTTATCATGTGCATATAAACATGAACACCTGCAGAGCCACATCATAATGTCTCTTTCATACACACAGATTTTATTGAAATGATATGCGATACACCAACACAGTAACATTTAAATTAAACCAGGTGATCTAGGACTATGTTGTTTTCCAAAACACTAATACATTTTTCTGTTTTATTGATTTTGTGACATGGTCAAACTGCCGAAAGTGACCTCTAGACCAATTATGTGCCCCAAAGATCTGGATGAGGTACCTTTCAACTCACTGGTTAGGATGCAACTGAGGTCAGTAGCAACCAAAAATTGATAGCATATGATGGCAGTTTCACTATCAATTCATTCCAATATAAGCCCTCCAATTGGTGGGCAGGTGTTTACATCACTATTTGTATCCTGAGAGAGACACGGTTGCTGAGATAGCATCTTTTATTGGACCAACTTCTGCTCGTGACAGAAACAAGCTTTCAAGATTTCACACAGCTCTTCTTCAGATCCTGGGACCAATATGGCTACAACACTATTAGCACCTGTGTAAGTTTCAGTGAAGGGGCCAGGCATCAAAACTGGTATGAAAACTGAAGAACCTTCTCACCCATAGTTTGTTTCTCCGAAATAAGAGAAAACACATGATGGAGCCATTGTAGGAAAGTGTGCAGAGACACATGCGTGTACCTATTATTTGAATGTTATTTGTAAATATATGTAGAAATGGAAAACAGGAGTAAGTATACAGAGTACATATTGTGTGTGAGACAGAGGAAGTAAGAAGCAAACCTGTCCTTCCTCATTTCAGATGTACTGAAATAAAAGGCACAGACGACTGATTAAACCCCTTTAAAAAATAAAAAGCTAAGTAAATAGACCTTGTTGGGGAACTTTAAATACAGAAAAAAATAATTGGGAAGGAAAAGATTAACCAACCGCATAAATTAGAAGTGGCCTTTTCACCATTAAACGAGAAACTAATTCCAGAAGCAGCAGGATCCCCTGGGATACAGATTTAATCGTTCTTACTAATTAGGAGAAAAAAAACCCTCTCTCTTTCTTGGCATCAGCGGTTCCTACCGCCCGGCCACCTGCACCAGTAACCCCTCGCCACCCACTCGCCTACGCGCCCCGCAATCACCCTGCCACAGACACGACACTGGCAGTGGGGATGAGGGACAGGCACATACAGGCAAGAATCAGCCAATCAACAAACCCCCTCCCCAACGCAAAATAACAACCCACCGTTGCCTGAGGGCAACTGCCACCCCCCCAGACCCGCTCTGCCCCCTGCCTCACCTCACACCCCCCGCCCCCGCCCCGCCCCGCCCGGGTTACCTGCCAGGAGGCTGACGACGTCCTCGGGGAGGACGGGTGGGGTGCGCATGCTGGGGGCAGGGGGTCCCTAGGGCAGAGGGCAACTGCTGGGCTGGCTGGGCTCGGACCCAGGAGGGAGGAAGTGACAGCCCGCCCCGGCTCAGCAGCAGGGGGAAGTCATTGAAACCTCAGGAGCGCCCGGAGGCGGGGCGGGGCGGGGCTACTCGCTTCGCTTCTCCCCTCCCCCTGCGGGTCAGGCTGGCTGCACATGCGCCTCCAGCTCGCTCAGGCTTCGGGCTGTGGTTTTACACCCGCGCCGCTCGGCTCCCTCCCTATCACGTGACCACAGCGCCCTCCATTCTTAATGTGGGCAAATGTTCCGAGGTGCCTGAGCAGAGGGGACCGCCCACCCCGCTGCCTGAATCAAAGATGGCGCCCAACGCCTATTCATTGGCCAGTTGCCCGCCAGGACGGGCTTCCTTCCCTCTCTGATTGGTTCATTGTTTCCGTTCCCCTCCCCCCCACACACACCCACCCCTCTCATAGCGTAACTCAGGGCTTCCTCTTCCGTCTGTTTGCCCCGTCCCTGGCTTTAGAGCGCATGCGCACCCGTCAGGCCGCAGGGAGAGGCTTATAGTTTGTTTGGCTGCTCCCCCCCTGCAGGACGGGGGGGTTCTAGGAGACGGGGGGGGGCGAGGATGAGCGGGCAAAGGAAGAGGGTGGTGCAAGTGGAGAAGGGAGCGAGAAGCAGGGTGCAAGGGGGGAAGGCGAGGGAGACGGGTGGGGACAGCAGGGTGCAAGGGAGAGGGACAGACCCAAACTGAGCTACACTTCTTCACTCTTCCTCCCCTCTGTGCGGGATGGAGACTGGGGAGATGGACAGATATCTTTGCGGAGGAGTAAGAGAACAAGGGTTCTGGTCTTGGGCACAATCTGCTGCTTTCCTCTTTCCCTCTCTCTTTCAGCCCCACCTTAGAGAGGCTGCTCTCAACAGTCTGTGTTCAAAAATCTGGATATAAAGAACAGGGAAGGTTGTAGCCACTATAGTTTGTTTGCCCTTTTTGGATTAATCTTAATCCCACTTTCTTTTTTTTTATTTTACCACTCTGATCCTTTCTTTTCCAGAAAGAAGTTGAGCATGGCACTTGAACTCCAGTGTAGTCTGTTTTTGTGATCACTTTTCCTGGTAATTTATTCCATATGTTTTGCTAGTATATGAGTTTTGCCTACATTTCAGGGCATAATGTGGACAGAAATAAATTACCTTTTTATTTTCTATCCTTTGTATCTCTCTCCTGAACTCTAGATATCCTTGTCCTTCCATAGTCTTTCTTACAATATCCCTTTGCTGGTTGACATTGCACATATGACCAGCCTATGACAGAGGTAGCTTATTTTTTAATAATTATTTTTGGCAAGAGTTGTAACCCAGGCTCATTTATGTCTTACTGAGTTCCTGACTTACACTTAGTTTCCTAATTTTTAATATTTCCCTGATAGGAAGCATGATGCAAAACAGATCCAGGCCTTTAGTGAAACATGCCAGGCTTCAGAGCCACTTCAACCTATCTTCTGAGGATGTTACAGCTTTGTGCATCATGAAAACCAGACTTTGGCTAAGTCCCATAGTTCAGGTGTTCTGGACATATGGATTGCAACCTCATGGGGATCACAAGCAAGATTTTTGGGAGGATAGCGACATTCCCTTTTATCTTTTTAGTTTAAAAGAAACAAACAAACAAAAAGTTTCTAATCCTTATAATTGCAGGGAGATGCTCAAAAATGTGAAATGAATGTAAACTCGTGTAGTAATGCCTGCCTGAGGCTGCAGTCAGCCTGAAATAATTGTTCTAGAAAGTGTGAATTTTCCCTTTCATCTCAGTCAAGGCCCTGTGCATTCTGCAGTCCTGCAACCATGGCATTCAGCATTTTTTCCCCATGGAGTCTGCAATTTTTCTGCAACCAGGCACCTACATCTTTATTTTTCAACAGTGCAGGAGATAGGACCTGCCTGTAGCTTCCCGTCCTCTCCAGTTTACCCCTTAAGGGAAAGTTATAATGCATGCACCCTACACTATTTCATAGAGGCCAGCATTAGGGTGGTTGTTATCACTGTTGTTGTAACATTGTTTCATTTTATAACTAAAGTGACCCAACTCCATTTTAAATTAATAGGAATATAAACTCATTGGACTGAAATGTAAAATGCTAACTGCTTTGTATCAACCCCTGGCCGGCCACCTATTGTAACAAAATCTCTGTGAAACTTACCAGCGCAGGGAGGAGTCAGCAGGCGCTAAGTACTAAAGGCAATGTAATCAGAATGTAGCCTTTGGAAAACCTGTTACTTCAAACCCATTAAATTTCATCTAAATAGTATCTTTTGAATAGTATCCATTCATGTATCACAGCAAAACCTCCCTGAAACTTACCAGCGCCGGGAACACCCCAGCAGACATTAAGTGTTAAAGGCAATGCAATCAGAATGTAGCCTGTGGGTTTTGATAAACCTGTTACTTGAAACTCAGTAAATTTCAGTTAAATAGCACCCATTCATGTATTATAGCAAAATCTCTGTGACTCGAAACCCAGTAAACTGCATTTGAATAGTGTTTAGACATGTATTGCAATGGGTGGTTCTTTGTCAGCAGCAAACAGTAGCTGGACAATTAAGAAGAATAAAATCGGGTTTCACTCTGTCAGTTTCGCTGTTTTGGGGTGCAGTCCCCAATTACCTCATTGCTCTTGGAAACTTCTAATTGGCTAAGTGGGCATATTGCTGTGTGGAAGAAAAATATAAAAGGTAGTCACAAACAGGAAGTAAACTGGAGATGTCCTGTACCTTTGGAAGAACAACAGAATAGTTCTACATGTAGGTGTGATCTACCTGCTGTCTCTCCCCAGCTTGCCACTCAAACCTAAGTATAGAGTGTGGGGCTGTGTAACCTGAGTGTGATAGTATTTTCCACTTAGATGTGTAACCTGAGTGTGACAGTATTTTCCACTCAGATGTAAACCTGGGAATTGTACTAGTAGAATTGGAGTGCTGCTTTGCTGCTGACCAATCTCACTGGTGCAGTGTAAGTATAATAGTATAAGTATAACGCTATAGTGTAAGCTAGCTTTGTAAGTATAATTGTATAGTTGTAATTGTAACTGTGTTTTTAAGTAGTTAAGTTGTTGTATTAAATAAGAATCAATGGTGATTTTTAAATTGTAATCGATGATGTATAGATTGTTGCAAGTAAAACAAAGTTGTATGCAAAGCAATCTTTGTCACTCCTTATTTGAGGGATCCATATAAATCCATATAAATCGAACCTGACAGCAAGCTGGTTCTTGTTGTCACCTCAACTGTATTTTCTTTCTTCTGTGCATTCAGTGCTTGCAGTCTGTCTTTCTTCTCTGGTGAACTCAAACTAAAACTGCTTGTCAGCTACCCTGATCCTTAGTAGTACCCTGATTCCTGTAGTAGTTGGTAAGGGATTCTGGGGCATGTGTACAGTCACTGAAAGGAAGGATCACTAAACCATGTAGCGATTAAACCACATCCATTTTTACAGGAGAACCCCATAAAAGCTTATGGGTTTACAAATTCAGTTTTAATAAATGACAATACTGTAAACTGGAAAGGCCTTTGTATATTAGATGTGGGGTCACTGCATATAGCAAAAGCTAATAAACCTCATATACTTGAGGAAACATTGATTGCACTCTATGCCTCTGATAAAAGTAATGTTCTGTTAGAATCTGCCGCTGCCAGTGAGTCAAAGCAACTCCACTCTCCAGCATTGCAGTCTGCTGACAAATTCATGACATCACTGCAGCTGGTTGAGAGCAGCCATGTAAAAGAATGCAGAAGATCTGATACTTCACACTATAACTGGTTGAAACTATAAATGTGTCATCTTCTGCCTCATATTTTTCCAATATAATTGGGAACCATCCAGATATGATGACTTTGTGTTTTGTTGTCCCCTGACAGTTGAAACTACAGAGCAAAACATCTCTGAAGTTTTAAAAAATGAGTTTGTACAGCTGGATTGCATTGGTATAGTTGTGCTGGTATTTGTACTGACAGCGCCTGAGCTATGACAGGGAAATACAGTGGCTTTCTGATTAGAATCTAGTCCATTGCATCCCAAGCCATTTGGACACCTTGTGGACACACTGTTCAGTGAATGCTTTGGTGGCAAAAACGGTGATAATGGAATTGAAAGGTACTTGATGAGACTGCATAAAAGATGAAAGGTGGAGCACTTCGCTAAAAGGAAGCCCTCTGGGGCAAGGACTGTTTTTATTGTCTGTGTTTAAATAGTACCTAACACAATGGGCGCCTGGTCCGTACTAGCACTCTTAGGTGCTATGCTAGTACTAATGAATAATAATGCATATCTCTTTGCTATTTTATGTGAAGAAATGGGTGCTCAACATAGAATCAAAGAAGATTAGGTTTGGAAGGGACCTCAGAAGGTCATCTAGTCCAACCCCCTGCTCAAAGCAGGACCAACCCAAACTAAATCATTCCAGCCAGCGCTTTGTCAAGTCGCACCTTAAAAATCTCTAAGAATGAAGATTTCACCACCTCCCTAGGTAACCTGTTCTAGAGCTTCACCACCCTCCTAGTGAATTTTTTTTTCCTAATATCCAATCTTGATCTCCCCCCTGCAATTTGAGACTATTACTCCTTGTGCTGTCATCTACTACCACTGAGAACAGTCTAGTTTCATCCTCCCTGGAACCCCCTTTCAGGTAGTTAAAGACTGCTATCAAATCCTCCCTCATTCTGCTCAAGGCATGTGTCCTCATCATTTTTGTTCCCCTCTGCTGGACTCTTTCTAATTTGCCCACATGCTTTCTGTAGTGGGGGGCCCAAAACTGGGCACAGCACTCCAAATGAGGCCTCATCAGTACCAAATAGAGGGGAATAATCACTTCCCTCGGTCTGCTGGTAATGCTCTTACTAATGCAGTCCAATATGCCGTCAGCCTTCTTGGCAATAAGGGCACACTGTTGACTGATGTCCAGCTTCTTGTCCACTGTAACCCCTAGGTCCTTTTCTGCCGAACTTCTGCCTAGCCATCACCCACTTCTCTTCCACACCACGGTTTATTGACTTTCATGTGGCAATGGCTTAATTGCTTGTTTGAACTTAGAGAAAATGCAAGGTCTTTTCTTGGTGAATGTGGCTAAGCCCTTACTGAATAGTTCACTGATCCGTATTGGCTTGCTCTGAACACTTCTGTCAGTGGACATAATGATATGAATTCTCACCTTGAAAATCACAACTCCGGAAGGGGTCCGCAAAAGGTGGCAGAGGGTTATTGTAGGAGTATAGGCCCATATTAGGGCTGAGTGAACTATGGTTTTAAATTGTTTGGATTTTTAGCATGAGTGATAGGCCAAAAGCATGTAGATTAAAAAGAATGAAATCGTAAGAAAGAAGTTGTTTGTGTTAAATTTGCAGTGACCCTGGAAATATCAGTGTTATTTAAGATTTGGGCTAAGCAATAGAAATAAAGAAAATATGGTTACTTGGGCATCAGGTGCACTAAATAAGTGGTTTGAAATATTTAGTCCAGTAGTTGAGGGGAAAAAATCTTTGAGAGCTGAGTGTAGTCCTAAACTGCTTCAGCTGACTTTAGCTAAGTTCTAATAACCAGCAATAACATCTCATGTTTGCTATAATTTATAAAAAGGCAAGATTTTATAGGTTTTTTTCCCTTCAAGCTTTTCCCTACTCCCTGGAGTCATGCCATGATGGGAAGGTGGTATGTAGCATGTATTTTGACCAGTGCTTACAACTGTATTTTTGCAAGGGTATAGAGTATAGGCCTATGTATGCTTATATTTGTAATTTGGATGTAACTGAAACCAGGTGGCCTTTGGACTAATGAAGGAATGGTTGTGTGGAAACTGAGTCATGGTAAACCTTAACAGTCAGAAATAATTTCCCTGCCCTTCCCATATTTCTAAAAGGGAAGGAAACTCCAGGGACGTCCAGGTTAGAAAAAGAGTTAGATCACTTACTACAGGCTACATTTTGAAAAACTGCTGAGGTGTTTGGCCTGGTTCTATATTCAGTATTGTTTTAAGCTTTCCAAATAAGCAATAAATCCATATTACACCTTTACTTACTTATATCAAAAACATTTCTAGAAAAGGATTGGTATTTATATTATAAAAATATGGCATAGTATACTTCTATTCAATAACTTTGAATGTTTTTCATTGAACATTGGGTAACGTCTGATTTGGACCATCTGATATCACTTAGAGCATGTACAAACCTCTGCCATCCCTGTTGATCATGTTGTTTTCTGGAATGGCTACCTTGTTGTGTTTCTATAACTTAACCTTTTTTATCAGGCTAGACTGTTGTCCTATCACTCAAACCCCCACCTAGGGGACCAGTGGACTGCTTTTCATTTGGTCCCCTACCATTGGACTTGTCTGGCTTGGGTGGCCCTACCAGGACTTAAAATTCCTACTAGCATAGCTCTTGGGGTTACTGGAACACTCAAGCCTTTCCCACCACATATAAGTGCAGTCTACAGGGAAAGGGATCATAGAATATTAGGGTTGGATGGGATCTCAGGAGGTCATCTAGTTCAATCCCTGCTCAGAGCAGGACAAACCCCAACTAAATCATCCCAGTCAGGGCTCTGTCAAGCCAGGCCTTAAAAACCTCTAAGGATGGAGATTCCAACACCTCCCTAGGTAACCAATTTAAGTGCTTCACCACCCTCCTAGTGAAAAAGTTTTTCCTAATATCTAATCTAGACCTCCTGCATTGCAGCTTGAGACCATTGCTCCTTGTTCTGTCATCTGCCACCATTGAGAACAGCCTAGTTCTATCCTCCCTGGAACCTTCCTTCAGGTAGTTGAGGGCTGCTATCAAATCCCCCCTCACTCTTCTCTTCTGCAGACTATAAACAAACCTAGTTCCTTTAGCCGATCCTCATAAGTCATGCTCCAGTCCTCTAATCCTTTTAGTTGCCCTCCACTGGACTCTTTCCAATTTATCCACATCCTTTCTGTAGTGGGGGACCCTACCCAAACTGGACATAATACTCCAAATGTGGCTCACCAATGCCAAATAGAGGGGAATAATCACTTCCCTTGATCTGCTGGCAATGCCTTCTAGTAATGCAGCCCAATATGCCTTTGGCCTTCTTGGTAATAAGGGCACACTGTTGACACACCAGCTTCTTGTCCACTGTAACCCCTAGGTCCTTTAGCCAGTTGGTTCCCAATCTTTAGCAATGTATGAGATTCTTCCATCCTAAATGCAAGACTCTGCACTTGTCCTTGCTGAACCTCATCAGATATCTTTTGGCTCAATCCTCCAACTTGTCTAGGTCACTCTGTATCCTGTCACTACCCTCCAACTTATCTACCACTCACCCCAGCTTGGTGTCCTCTGCAGTCTCACTGAGGGTGCAATGCACTCCATCCTCCAGATCATTAATGAAGATGTTGAATAAAACTGACTCCTGGGGCACTCCACTTGTTACCAACTGCCAACTAGACATCAAGCCATTGATTACTACCTGTTGAGCCCAATAATCTAGCCAGCTTTCTATCCACTTTATAGTCCATTAATCCAACCATACTTCTCTAATTTACTGGCATGAATACTGTGGGAGACTATATCAAAAGCTTTGCTACAGTCAAGATATATCATATCCACCGCTTTCCCCACATCCACAGAGCCAGTCATCTCATCATAGAAGGCAACCAGGTTGTTCAGGCATGACTTGCCCTTGGTGAATCCATGCTGACTGTTCCTGATCACCTTCCTCCCTTTCAAGTGCCTCAAAATGGATTTCTTGAGGACCTGCTGCATGATTTTTCCATGGACTGAGATGAAGTTGACTGGTCAGTAGTTCCCCAGATCCTTCTCCTTCCCTTTTATGAAGATGGGCATTATGTATGCCTTTTTCCAATTGTCTGGGACCTCCCCCAATCACCATGAGTTTTCAAAGATAATGGCCAATGGCTCTGCAATCACATCAACCAACTTCCTGCATTGCATGTGGCCCCATGGACATGGGCATGTTCAGCTTTTCTAAATAATCCTGAACCTGCTCTTTCAGCACTGAGGGCTGCTCACCTCCTCTCTATTCTGTGCTGCCAAGTGCAGTAGTCTGGGAGCTGACCTTGCCAGTGAAGGCAGGCAAAAATAGCATTAAGTACTTCAGCTTTTTCCATATCATCAGTCACTAGGTTGCCTCCCCCATTCAGTAAGAGGCTGGAACTTTCCCTGACCACCTTCTTGTTGTTAACAAACCTGTAGAAACCCTCTTGTTACCCTTCACATATTGTTAGCTGCAACTCCAACTGGGCTTTGGCCTTCCTGATATCATATGGGAACATTTTTACCTTCAGTTTTTATTTTTACATGTACATCCATTGGTTATGGCAGCTAGTATGTTTATGCATGAAATGAAAAAATAGTTTTCCACTGCGTCATCAGGGCTTAAGTACTGTCTCTCTCACCAGCAAGATCAAGTATGGTCCCTCTTTAAATAAAGTTCACACAAGAAAACTCATATATGAGTTTCATTACACTGCTGCCTTGGAGCAGTTTTCCAGCTTGGTTGGTTCAAGAAGGATGAAGTCCCATAATTAGTTTCAGATAAAATACTTCTGGACATCAGTGGGCATTTTGTCTTGCTAAGTATTACATAGTTAAGCCAAAGATAACTTATCAGAAATCACATAGGGTCCTTGTTGGAGACCCAGTGTAATTTGAGTTGCCTGACCACTGTCCTAAAGGCCTAGCATAGCTTCAGCTGCTTGCTTGACCCCTGTAGCATGACATCTTCCAGTTGGCAGAGATGAATAGGACGACTAAGTAACCTTGCAGATGTCTCAGTTTCTGCATACCATGGCACATAAGACAAAATACACAACATGTATGCTTGCAGCTACACATAGATAACAGTAATGGGACCAACAAGTTATCCCAGAATGTCTCCAGGTACACTTTCTCACTGCCAAGGGGCATATTTTCCAACTGCCCCTCCTATCACCAAATATTGTTTTGATGATCCCAATTATCATAGTAAAAATAAAATGTAGTCAAAAATAAAAACAATGTAAGTAATTAGCATAAGTAATAATAAATAAAGTAATTAAATAAAAGCGGTATATAAAAAGTCACCACAAAGGGGTGTGCTCCATCAATGCCTAATTCCGTGGGAGTTGCTACCAGTCTGACCAGAGGCTACCGACTGCCTGGTGGGGCCCCTAAAAAAAGCAGTTCCTGTATACAGCCTTCTAAGTAATTGCTTAGCTCTTCAAGCTTAGTAAATATAATACATAGTAGTTAATTTTAGGCTTTGTATTTAATATATTTATAAAAAGCCTTGCACATTAAACCTTATTAATCTGCAAATCAGGCATACCATGTCTCACTGGTATTCACACTAATCACTAAGCATCCAGTATCAACAATTGGCGTCCCTGGGTGGGTTCAATCAGTTGTATGTGCGCTGATCTTTGAGGTGTACAGTGCAATGGTTTCTCTCTCTGTGTGTCAGCAAGGCAGCAACCTGTCTGGCACAGTTGTCCTCGAAGCAGTATCTATATTTGACTTCAGGAGGGGGGCATCTGTCCTCTACAGGAATGTGTTGCGAGTCATGTGGTCAAGGGATTGCTACTCCAGCCCTCCTTTCACTAGAACCAGTCTCGGATATGGAAGCTTTTGTGGATGACCTGGGAAAAAACCATGGTTGGGAAAAGCATTTAAGGGTAAAATGGCATATGCAGATTTGATGCTTCAGTGGGAACAATTCATAGAGACAAAGCCCAATCATAAAAATAAAACACTTGGTTCCTAAAACCCTTAATGAGAAATTATGGAAGCTAGCCAAAAAAACCCAAGGAGCTTCATAAACAATAGCATGCCAAGGTCAAATACAGAAACTGAAAACAGAGTATGAATCTCCAGCCTGTCTCACTCAAGCTATGTTGCTTTCTAACTCTCAGCGTGATGCAGAGTGGTACAAAAAGGAAGTTAGACAGTGGGAAGAGACAGCTCATATCTGAGAAGTGAAATGTAAAGATGCACAAGCTGCGGTATGCATCGTCCTGAAGAAAAAAAAAGGATCTTATTGAAACTGAGGGCCAGTCCCACACAGTTTGTCGGCGACAGTCGTCTCAGTGTACACAGCAATTGGCTGCTGCTCAGGGAATTATTGCTGTCATGCAGGCAAACTGAAGTTGTGATGGCGCAGAGTGTTGGTATGCAGGACTTTGATCTGTCAGCTCTCTGTTGTGCAGAGGCTATAAGGAATGAGAGCCAGTCAGATCAGAGCATGGGACGTCCTCCCTACGCTCCCCTGAGGCAGACAGTGAACCAGATGGGTGGGAAGGTTACACCGTGGGCTACTGCACCCATGGCTCCTGTGTTTGTGGAGACAAAGACAGAGACTGTTGAAGAGGGGGAGGAGGAACGCACCATTCACGCTACCACTTCAGTAAACAAGATATCGAGGCCTGAGCAAGTGCAGGCACTAAAAAAGACTTTAGGGAATATTACCTCCGATAATGTGGCTGCCTGGTTTGCACAGCTTATCGCAGTGCTTCAGTTAAATTATAGTGATTATGCTTTGCTCTTAAGGGAATGTTTCCCATTAGACACCTTCTTGGAACTTCCCATGGATATACAGAAGGAAGAAAGAGCACAGAGGGGTACCTTATGAGGGATGTTGTTGAGGTAGTAGATCCTGGCAAGCACATTGAGATGTGCTCTCATCTGGAGTGGCAAGGCCTAGGGGAACACCCTAATGCTTATTTACAACATAAAAAGAACCTATGGCAAGCTATGGGGCATGAGGAGGAAGGTCAAGACCTTATGGATACAGACTTTCCCACTCATTTCATAAAAGAGCTATGTCCACAAGTAAAAGTTGCTTTGGGTACTCTGAATTTACCAGCTATGATGTGGGAGGCACTGTTACAGAGAATTCAGCAAGCTTATTTGCTAGTGAGCCAAAGCTTCTCTAATAAGCACAAAGGGAAAGCTGCTGCACAGATGGGAGGAAAAATGTTACCAGATTTGCCCGTCACTTTGAGGTATGCTTATTTGTTAGGGTTACCTTCCTGGAAGAGGGGGTGTGATTCTATTAATGTGCTGCTTGTGTTACTTGTATGTTCATATAGTTACAAGTCCCCTCGCAATGGAGCTATCCTGCAGGACCTAGATTTTCAGATTCAAATAAACCCCCCACAGATACACACAACCGTTCCAGATTAACTGAGTGTGTCTGAGCAGACCGGGCTATCAGCACTCTCAGCTGATCCCTTATATGTCCCTGAACTCAGCAGGCTGGGTGACACAGCACTGTCAGCTGTCACCCTCATGTGCCCGTTGCACCGCACCAGAATGGAGCACACTCATGAGCAGGCTGGGTCCAAACAGCACTTTTCAGCTGTTCCCTTATATGCCCCTTAGACTCAATCAGGCTGGGTCAATCAGCACTTTCAGCTGTCACCCTTATGCGCCTCTGGACTCCGTAGGCTAGGCAGAGCAGCACTTTTCAGCTACCCCCTTTATATGCCTCTTTGCAACACAATTGTTCTATCAGTAACCCCCTTGATAAGCAAACCCCATAGGATTTTGGGCACTCCAGGGATCTTTGGCTGAGGTAAAAGAAGCGTTGCTGCAGAGCAAGGTAGGGAAGCCAAGAACACAAAGGAGTAAATGCATTTAGAGAGAGAGAAACTGGCAACCAGCTTGATTACAATAATTAGTTTATTGCCAGGTATATAAAACTTATGATACTAATAGTGATGCCATACAAGGAGAGAAAAACAATCTAACACAATACAACAAAATTACAGTAGGGGTGTTGGAGAAGGCTAGCCCAGGTTTGATTACAAAAGTAGAAAGTTATACCTGGATTAAAGAGAGAGAGAGAGAATTGGGAAAGGGGCAGGGGGATCTCACCACTCCTTGCAGCTCAGAAGTTCCCAGGAGACAGGCTGTTCAGCTTAGGGTCAGGAACACTTGAGAGAGAGGCAAAATCCACAACAGGATCAGACAGGAAATGGGGAAGCAGGCAGCATTTGGGTCCAGGCATCAGAAAAGGAGAGCAAGAGAGAGGTTTGAACTTGGGTAGGGGTATTTTGTAGAACCAGGTTTGTTTGTGGATACCCCAGGGTGGTTTTCTCTATGCTGGACAATAGGAGCTGATCACTCCCAGCTATGGTCAATGTTCCTTGGGGGAGCTCACAATGCAACCAGGCAGATTCAGTGTTTTGCATATCAATACTAAAATGGTCTGATAACTGGGGAGCTGGATGAGTGTAGGTGTGAGTTCATTTACATCAAGAGCAGAGCTCTCCCATAATGCAGTGCGTCCCTGCCTTGCCAATCCCAGAGTTCAGTGCGGTTCCTGCTTTGGAGCTTGGTTCCCCATTCTTCATGCTAATTCTTGTTCCATCTTCAATGTAAATTAAGCTCCAGTTCTCCATTCAATGTGCTAATTGAGATGCCTCTTTTTACATGTTCTATGTAGATGAGGCATTGGGAGTTGTCTCAATCCTATCACCCTTGTTTGGAGAGTTTTAGGTGTGTCTCCCATTGCCTTTTCATAGCTTTTGTTTCTGGTTCAAGCAGAGGCTGGGGGGGGATTCAGGTGAGCCAGAGAGAGAATAGGGGTTTTGCGCCCTGGTTCCCCAAGAACACAGAGCTGCCAGATAACAAAAGTGGCTGCTCAGGTTACCTTTCAGAATCAAGGGAATAAGGAAGGTGATTCGATCCCCGAGGGAGTTAACAGGACACGGTCAAGGGAGGATCGATCCCCTGCGCTGAGTACTGTGGAATCAAGCCCTCCAATATGCCCCTAAAGCTCTAATTAATGGCAAATGGCGTCCAGTATCAACAACCCTATCCTACTCATCTTACTCTTCCAAATACAGTAAAACCTTGAATACGAGCGAGTCTACTTACGAGTTTTCCGAGATGCGAGTTGTCGCTCGGTCGATTTTTTGCTTTAAGATGCGAGCCAATATCTGAGTTACGAGTGAGGTTACGCCACCCGCCGCCACTAGGAGGAAGCGTGCGAGCGTTCAGTTCATGTGCTTATCTCACCGTGCTCGCATCTTTGTCGGATCGCTGTTGCTTTGTTTGATTATTTTCCGCATTTATTTTGGAAAATTTCCTTGTTTCTTTACATTCTCTTTTATTATGTATTATTATTTTTTTATACATTATTTGTTGTTTATAAAGTACATTTTTCTTATTTAAAAACGTAAAAAAAAATTGGGGTGGTTTTTGGGGGGCGGGAATGGATTAATAGCATTTCAGTTAATTTTAATGGGGAAAATTATTTTGAAATACGACCAAATTAAGTTATGAGCTCGGTCGCAGAACGAATTAAACTCATAAGTCAGGGTACTACTTGTAGTTCCACTGAAGTATGGAGTTAACTGTGTGATTAAAAGGTACAGGGTTCAGCCCATAATGAGTCCAATTGCTCCTGCTTTTATCTAGGCCTTTGCTGTTTGCCACCTTAAAAGTGACCCACCAATGAAAGAAAAACTATGCCTATGCCCTACTTTCTGATCTGAAAAGATGAGCGTCTTTTTTTTTTTTTTTTTTTGAAGTAGGAAAATGGGTGGGGAAAGGTTTTGTTTGGTTCCTGTCTTGACCCCCAGATCAGAAATTCAGTATCTTGTGTAAACTTTTCTTTTAACACCCATATAAAATATCAAATTAATATTGTGGAGTGAGGAGGAGTTTTTCAATATCCTTGTGGTTTGTGAACTCACAGCACATCAGCGGATTCTCCAGAAAAAACAAGAAAGGTTAGCCTCAACATTCCTATTCTTCAAAAGGAAAAATGAAGCATGAAGAAAATGGAGGCACTTTTAATACAATTTTAAAGTGATGTACTTTTTAAACTTTTCTTACCTGTGATGCACCAGCCCATTTCAATTTTGTTTAAAAATGTATTTTGGAAACAAAGTATTCACACTAGTAAAATACCTCATAACCTGTTGGTGTCGAAAGGATATTGACACACTCCAAATTATGTATTATTTTTTGCTAATCTCTTCTATTTTCCACAGTACAAAAGGCCCTCAAATTACACAAGAAGCACTACTTGTTTCCAGAATTACAAACTATTTCCTATGTAATGCTACATCTTTCAGTTTTCAGGGGGGGAAAGGAAAGTCACTTTGGTTTGAAGTGGACTGTGTTAAATTCAAGGGCAAATACACTCTAAGCTTCCCTTGTTATTTCTGATGATCTTTCATCTATGTGCATTCAATACCAGCATTTTTCATTTCTGTATTTCCTGGGAGGCTTTTTATGTGCTGCTCTAGTATGATTGCTGTAAGCAGCAACAAATCAGGAAACCATCATAATATTCAAATGAATCAGCCACTTTTGCTGTCTAAGTTCAACATTGTTACTGGGAAATCTATAAATGAAAGTCTGCTTCAAATCCACATAAATAGGATTCTGATCAAAGTGAGACAAATGTGTATGTTTGTTTCTTTCTTTCTGTGCAACCCTTTTTTCTTTACAACAGGATCATCATCAGTTACCTTATTGTACGTGATACATGGATATATAAAACACCGTGTAAAATAAGAGGCATTCATTGTCTCCTGCAGAGATTGTATTCATTTCTGTTTTATTAAAATGCTGTATAGTTAAACTTCATCTCCGTGGGCTCTGTTTAAGCTGTGAATTATTACTGTGTAAAATAGGGAACCTTGGAAAACTCTTGATGCAAATACAGTTTATTTATAAAGCGTCTTCTGGGATGTCACATGGTTTACAGTGAATCTACTCAATTAATAAAATAGCTTTTCTCAGCAAGTATTTCTAGTGTAATGTCCATAAACTATAGTGTGCTCAAGGGTGCTAAAAGTACTCAAACTTATTCACTGCAATATGCTAAAGAGAGATCAAACAGTTGCCAAAACCAATGTCCTGTCACCTTTTTTATTTTTTCAATTTAATTGAAAGCTCCGAATACAGTGTAACTTTTATCTGTCTTGTAAAGGAAATGCATATGCTTAAATAAGCAATGGCAAACAGATTTTCTAGTTTTTCTTATGTGTATATGAGTGTTCGTGTGTAACTGCAGCCTACCAGCCATGTTTAGATTACATTCTAGCTCTCACCAGTCTTAGTTATACTGCAAGGTGACCCCCACAAACTCCCTCTTAGATTTTCCCTGAAAAATATATGTCCTGTACTACCTAGCCCTCTCCTGGGCAAAACAAGTTTATATGAAGTCATCTATTATTTTCATAGAAATAATATGCACACAATTTCCACCCAAAATAGAGTTTCCCCAAACACTTCAGTTTAAATACATGGGATTAGATAAAACAAACAAGTTTATTAACCATAAAGAGAGATTTTTAAGTGTGTACAAGTAATGAAACATAAAAGTCAGAAATGGTTACAAGAAAAATAAAGATAAAATGCAACTGGTGTCTAATTTAACAAACTATGTTAAATTCAAAACAAAGTTTTCTCACCACTTCCAGCAGACTTATTGACCAAACTTCTTAGGTCAAGACCCCTTCTCCCAGAATCCAACAAATGCTTCCTTTGTCACTTCAATTGCAGCGATTACAATGGGCAAAGAGGGGCGGAGGTGCCTTGGGGTGTTTGTACTTTCTTTTCATAGTTTCAGTTCCCCTCTTGAAAAACATTTCCATCTGGATACCAAGAAACAAAATGTTTATGGAGAAGAATGTTCCCTGCTGCTTTTTTCTCATCTGTTTGAGCTTCCTTTGTTTCCCTTTCTGTTTGATTACTATGTTTACTGCGTAAATGCAAATCAAGCAGAGCACATATTCCTTTTTTTGAGATAGATCTGTTTGCCAATCTGAGTTTGGAACATGTGTTAATAACACTATACAGCGCAATCTGATAACTTTACGTACAATGTCACCACACATTTTATCAGGACAATAATGACCAGCAAATTATGAGTTTTCAGATGTTACCATACAAGGCATACCTTGTACAAAGATCATTACAATAATGAGTTGGGTCTGAATGGAGGGTTACATTCCGTCACATGTGGCAAAGGAATCCAGAGTGATCATCTATTTACTCCATCAGACACTACTGCCTTTGGACCCTTCATCACAGTAACCATTGTGTCTGAAGAGGGTAGCACATATTTCACATCAGAACCTCTCAGTGCTATTCTGAGCACCAGCCAGTAAGGGTTGTAGATGAGAGAAATCTGGTACTCTTTCCTCTATGTGATAGAGTATGAGCTAACTCTTTTGAGTTCTTAAGCCTCACTTTGTGAACTTTAGCACCAACTTGTAACCCCTTATGGCCAACATGCTACACTGCTGATAGATTGCTATTATATATACTCTATTACCACTTCTGTAGCTTCTGCATTTTTAAATGTGAATTTGATGCCAACAAAATATAGTCCCTGACACCCTGGATTCTTCTAACTAATCACAAAATAGGTTCAGATCAAGCATCATCTATACAGATTTCCTCACATCACCCTGATAGTGGAGCTCAACCATTACCTGAAGGAACCACCTACGGGGTTGAGAAGACAGCTCAGGCCCCTTGCCCATCAGTCTTGGCCTTCCTGAGGAGACTGCTAAGAAGGTAGTCATTTGTGATTCCTATAGCTTCTGCTACATAAAACTCATCTGGACCGCAGCATGTAAACCTAAGGTAAGAAATACTGTTTGCCTCCTCCTCAGTAAGCCTTCAACACCAAAGGACTATATGACCTGGAGGGCCTGAAATGCGATGTTGAGATTTCATAACCAAGTATCTGAAAACTATTTTGCCTAACATATGTATCCATCTCATTCGTTTCTGTTCAAAAGTGTATCATTGCAATTACTGCTAATGAAAATACTATGTGTAGTGCCAAACTCATGAGCCAGAGGGCTGACTTTTTTTTCAAGCTTATCAGCACCTACTAAGTAGAGCTGCCCAGAAATCTTTTGATGAAACTTTTTGTCAGACAATGCCGATTTGTTGAAACATATTGGTTTCAATGAATCTTTCATCAGGAAATGTTGCAGGTCTAGGATGGATTTTCTGGTGTGGAGGGGAGGGGAGACACATCCCACAAGGACTGACACACCTCAAAAGCACTATCATCTCCCTATCCCATAACTAATAGCCTAATGGTTGGGGCATTCACTTGGGACCTGGAAGACCCAACTTTAAGTTCTTGCTCTGCCTGATTCAGCTCAGGGATTTTAATCTGATTTTTCCATGTCCTACAGTTGAGTGCCCTTATCACCATGTTATTGCTTATTCTGGGTTCAGTTTTTCTTTTCATGAAGAAGCAAGAGAAAGGTCTTGGTTTTATTCTGCATTGAAATGAAAAACAAATTCCAAAACCTCCAAATGTTTTGCCAATGTAATTCTCATTTTCCAGCCAACCCTGCTACTAAGCATATGAATTAATTAATACAAATGAAACTCCAGTACCATAAAACCGGATCCTGCTCTAACTGAAGGGAATGACAAAACTGTTATTGACCTCAGTAGGAGTAAGTTCAAGCCCATGACTTTTGTGTATTTTACATTAAATGACAATCAGAAATAACATATTCTATTAAAATGATATATGTGGTGTGACAAGTGGTAGCATGGGGATCAGTCTGATGGTCATAATTAGAGTTTTTAATAGCAGGTTAAGTATTTTTAATACACAGTTCTAAATTTCTGTTCCACTATCTGACTGTATCCAGGCTTTTCACACATGGCACAGTTGAACTTGGAGGCAGATGAATGTACACTATATTTCAAATGCCTCAGTTTTTTGCTGATCTAGCATCTCGTGAGGCATTACATCATGTGGTGAACAAACGCACTATAAGCAAAGATGCTTTCCACTGAGATTTGACACTGATTTAAAACATTTAACACTTTCCTGTTTCCTGCTGGTAGAAACAATGTAGATTTTAATTTGATTTAAAGAATTGTGCAATTATTATAATAGATATCATTTAATTATCTATAAGGAGTTTAGGTGCAGAGCCAACTCCATGTACTAACTAATGGCAAATCCATTAACTTATTAATTGAGTTCTAGAAAGAAAGTTTTATTATCCATATATTTGTTTGGTATGGCATTAAGTCAAAATACATTTGAAGAGATATTTACTTCGGATTTAAAATACCTTACAGAAAAGTCATTATGCCAGATAGCAATGAAATATTTGAAAGAAGAGTATGTACTTTAAAAATAGGAAATACTATAAAAACATCAAAACAATATAAAAAATAACCCAAGGCACCACTAATTGAGTATGATTCAGTGCTTCCAGTAAATTCATGGCAGCTACAAGTAACAGAAAAACAGAGCTCTTTACCCTGAAGGACTGTCAATTTACCATGGGAAATTGATCCAAAGGGTTTGAACATCTTATGGCTATAAGATCACCAAAAGTCATTCCCACTTGGGGCTTCTTACCTTTCCCACAGTCACAGGCAACTCCAGGCAGCAGAAGAGCAAGGCACAAACCTTCCCCAAAAGTTATCACTTTCCCTGATATATTGTGGCAAAGCACCTCCTCTGTCTCACCAGACTTTGCACTTCCCTCTCTGGCGTTGGCAGGGCCTGGGTTAAATCAGTCCACTCTAGACAGTGTTTGTCTTCCCCCTCTGTATTCTCTTATCAATCATTTCAAGGTAGGCCTTGGGGCAGGCCCAAGGAGCAAACAGAAAGAAACCAATTTACAAACACAAAACAAAAAAGGGAATACCTTTCCCCCAACCTCTTTGCTGGGGTGGTGTTGTCCTGCTGTCAGGCTCGGGGTGTCAGTCCTTCCCCTAAACTGGCACTCCACTTTGGGAGTTTCCCCCTGTAGGGATGAGAAGAGCCTCTCACCCTAGAGAAGCCTGCCTCCCTGCTACCGACCACCAGCCCTGCCATGCCCAGTGGACCAAATTTATTTGTCTCATCATCATCTTTCGCAGCCCACTCCTACAGCATCTGGCTGGCCCAGTTCTCAGATCACCATCTGGTGACTGTGATGTCCTCTCTCACCATGGAGAGGCTGGGGCTGGCCTACTGGCATTTCAATAACAGCTTACTGGAGGATGTGGGCATCATGACATCCTTCTGGGAGTTCTGGCTGGCCTAGCGAGGGCAGAGGTGCTCCTTTCCCTCAGCACAGCAGTGGTGGGATGTGGGAAAGGTTCACAGCTGGCTCTTCTGCTGTGACTATACCCAAGGAACCAGCCAGTGGAGGGATGTGATGATAGAGCAGCTGGAGTGGGAGGTCTTAGAGCTGGAGAGGCATCTGGCCACCAGCCCTGGGGATCCATCCTTCTGTGGAGCATGCCAGGAGAAGTGGGAGGAGCTCCAGGCCCTCAAAAACCTTCAGGCTCGGGGTGCTTTTGTTCTATAGGAGATGTATTGTGTATCCCGCTTCTTCTATGCTCTGGTGAAAAAAAGGGGGGCTAAGAAGCACGTCACCTGCCTTTTGGCAGAGGACAGCACCCCCTCATGGATCCAGTGGAGATGCATGGGAGGGCCAGAGCCTTCTATACTAGCCTCTTCTCCCCAGATCCAAGCAACACTGAAGCCCACAGAATGCTCTGGGATGAACTCCTGGTGGTCATCGCAGGTGACCGGAACCAGCTGGAGCTCTCTCTCACTCTGGACAAGTTTTTGGAAGCCCCACGTCTCATGCCTACTAATAAATCTCTGGGCATGGGCAGGCTGACTGTGGAGTTTTACCACATGCTCTGGGATGTCCTCAGCCCAGACCTTACCATCGTCTGAGACAAGTCTGTAGGGAACCGAAATGCTCCCCCATTGCACAGGCAAGCCATGCTCACCTTGCTGCCCAAAAGGGGGACGTCCTCGACCTTCAGAACTTGCATCCCATCTTGCTCCTCAACACAGACTATAAAGTCATAGTGAAAGCCATCTTGCTGCAGCTGGGGTTCGTGCTGGTGAACATGGTCTATCCCGACAAGACCTACACTATCCCAGGCTGTACCATTTTTCACAATCTTTGTTTGATCCTGGACCTCCTAGAGCTTGAGTGTAGAGATGGTCTGTCATTTGCCCTTCTGTCCTGAATCAGGAGAAGGCGTTGAACGGGATGGACCATGGGTATCTTCTGGGCACGCTGCAAGCATTTGGCTTTGGGCCCCAGTTTCTGGGTTTTCTCCAGATGCTGTATGCTTCCATGGAGTGCTAAGTCAAGCTCACCTGGACCCTGACCAAACTGGTCAGCTTCATGGAAAGGGTGCATCAAGGCTGTCTGCTGTCAGGCCAGCTATATACTCTAGCCAATGAGCCCTTCCTCCATCTCCTTCACTGGAGGCCGACACGGTTGGTGCTCCATGTGCCAGAGTTGTGGGTAGTCCTGTCAGCGTACACCGATGACGTACTCTTCATGGTCCAGGACCCGGGCAATCAGGTGCAGGTAGAGGCCTGCCTGGCCATCTACTTGGCAGCCTCTTCCACCTGGGTCAAGAACTCTGGCCTGATGGATGGGCTGCAGGGGAGTGCCCTCCCACCCGCGCTTCAGGCCATTTGGAGGAGTCTGGGTCCGCTGCTCTATCTGGGCATTTATCTTTCTGCAACCCATCCCTCCCTGCTGGAGAACTGGCAAGGTTTGGAGGGCAGGAAGGTTGAGCAGTTGCAAAGGTGGACAGGACTGCTCCGGTGCCTTTCCCTGTGGGGGAGGGCGCTGGTGCTTAACCAGTTGGTCCTATCCATGCTCTGGCATCGGCTCAATACCCTGAGCCCAGCCCTTGGTTTCCAGGCCCATCTCCAGAAGTTAATTCTGGAGTTCTTTTGGCCAAAACTACACTGGGTCTCTGCAGAGGTTCTGAGTCTCCCCCTGGAGGAAGGAGGGCAGGTCCTGTGTTTCCTCCACAGTCAGACACTACCCGCAGAGACTCTGTTACTGTGCAGGTAGTCTGATGTGGACCGCCTTGGTGCATGCCTTCCTCTGCCACCTCTGAGGGCTCTGATATGACCAGCAGGCCTTTTATCTCCATTCAAGAAATCTTCTGTGAGACCTCCCTGAGCTTCTGGTCTTCTACCAGGACCTCCTCCAGACCAGGAAGTTGGTTTCAGCAACCAGGTCCGTGGATGTTCTCATGGAGCCTCTACTACACAATTCCCAACTTAGTGTACAAGTGGCGGAGTCCCCCTCGGTGCACCAGAGGTTGGTCCTGGCAGGAGCCACCAGAATCAGAGATCTCCTGGATTATGACCGAGGGGAATGGGTGGATCCCCAGTTGCTAGGTCGACACATGGGGCTCTCCATCCTTCAACCCCGCCCCAGCGTATACTCCAGAGGTGAGGATAGCCTTACAGCCCATCTCTTGGGTTTATCTTATGCTGGTCCTGAGGGAGGGTGCTCTCCACCCACCCCTCACCCTATGCCCTCCGGACCTTTTCATTAGGCCCCTGCCTCATGAGTCCTCCCATCCCACCCCATCCCAAGCCGGCTGCGAGGCTTGCAGCCAATTCATTTCCAAACCGTGCCAAGGGCACATCTGTACATGCTTGAGCCCCACAGTGTCTCATGCTCGTATCCTGCCCTGACACTAAATGGTGGGTCGTTCTGACATCTGCTGAGGGTGAGGAACCCCAGGGGCCAAGCTCTATTCTACCCTGGTTCTACGATCTGTCGGGGATGTCAGCTGGCAGCTCCTTCATGGAACCATGAGCACGGGTGTGTATCTGGCACGGTTCACTCCTCGCCCTGACACCTGCCCCTTTTGCAGTGTGAAGGAGACCCTGATGCACATTTATCTAGGGTGTACCAGGCTGCAGTCACTTTTCCAGCACCTTCAGAACCTCTTTCTATGGTTCTGTCTGCACTTTTCCCCTTACTTTTTCATTTACGCACACCCTATCCGTAGCCCCATGATGTCGCAAGGCCTCCTCATCAGTTTCCTCCTTGCATTGGCCAAAGTGGCCATCTATAACACCAAGGAGAGGATGTTGGCTGAGGGATGCTCTGCGACTGTGGGGCCTATTTCTGTTCCTTTATTCAATCACGCATCCGGGCGGAGTTCCTCTGGGCCGCATCCGCTGGCTCCCTAATCACCTTTGAGGATCAGTGTGCGCATCCAGGGTTCTCCATTCAGTATCCCCTTCAGGTTCCCTACTTCTGATCCTTTGCCCCCCCATGCCTGTTCCTGTTCTTTCATTTGTTGCCCCCTGTACTTAGTTGAGTCCTAGGCTTAGTAGCTCCTCCCCTTAGCTGGGAGAGGAACTTTTAGCCATGGGCATGCTTGTACCCACATCCCGGTACGCAGTACCCAGTACCCACTCTCTTGCAGCAGCCCAGCCTGACTTGGTCCCAATATCAAGATTTAGAAATTATTCTACAAACTGGCGTGTTTCTTTTCTTGGCATTAGTTTTAGGTGTGTAGTTTGGTCAGGTGGGGCTAAATAATCCAGAAGTTTTAAACTGTGCCAGAATATCTTGGAAATACCTGCATCTTGCAATTATTCCACTGCCTTCAAAATATATCAGACCATTGTTTATTTGCACCATATGAACATCATGGCATAAGAGTTTATTGTCACATTCCTGTTCTGATAGGGCTTGGCTCTGCAGATAAAAATAGACAAATATTTTGGTACTGTGTGACTACAAAAGAGCTACTTGACGCTTTCCCAGACTATTTGATAGGTATGTTTGCTGACCGGTAATAATGTTTCACGCAGATATATAACATCTTTGATCATGGATCTCAGAGTATTCACAGGCATTAAACAATTAAGCCTCACACGATCCTGGAAGCTATGAATCAGTACCACCATTTGACAGAAGGGTAAACTGTAGCACAGAGAGATTACTTGACATCTTCATGAGAACAGAATATGATACGAGAGTTAAATCCACTTCCTCTTTGGGACCGAAAACTCCTATATGTGCTTGCATGTAGGGGCCTGGATCACAATCCAAATAAAGGTTGCAGCTAAGTGAACAATTATCTTTAAATTGTGGTGGATAGTCTTTGAAGGAGAGGGATATATATAGTGTCAAATTGGGACTTGGTTCTGGGTTTCCTTAATCTAGGAATAAAGTTAACAGGAACAATCAGCTTCCACAGTCTAGGGAACATCCCGGCCACAGAATACAAACCTGGTGTTATCTGTGGAAGAGTACACATTTACTGGGGAGAACTGGTGGTCCTGTTGATACAATGATCTTTGTCAGGGTGGCTTTGGGCACCTAGTGAGAATACAGTGCAGGAACTGGTATAAGTCTTGTGATGGGGTGAGTTATGCAGGTGTTTTAATTTTTACTTGATGTTATCTAAGCAATGCACCATCTGTGGAGAGACAGGATAGCATGTGGCCTGCAAGAAATAGTTATCCATTTGCTACCTCTGTAAGTTTTGTTCATTCTCTTTAATTTTAAGGAAGTTGCTACCAGTTTTTCTTACCACCACAGTCTGTTCTGATTCTGATGTGCCCGCGGCAATGAAGATATTGTTTCTGTTCTAATCAATATCCTAAGAAAATGTGTTAACATGTTGGCTGCGGCACAGTATCTATCAGAGGATTATCCTATGAAATTGTCAGTCTACGTCATGATAATTAAATTTGTAACCTGTAACCTGTCAAGTAAAAAGAAGCTTACTTCAACAATTGTATTCCTTTTCACTTCACAGGTGGGGCTTAATAAAGTGAACTATTTTTAAAAGTACTGAGGTAATAACAGGCTTGGCATTTCAGTGAAGTGAAAAGGAGACACAATTTCAATAACGTGCTTAGAAGTGTTTTACTGAGATTGAGCTTTCTTCAGAAGTAGCGTTGATCAGACTCCATTTCCTTAAAAAATAATAATAATTAGAGGGTCAAATTCAGCAAAACAGGGGTGTAAGTGGTAGCATAACTTGAAATGAGAGCATCTTTTCCTCCCATCCTCAGCACCTCCAGGCACTTCACTTTAGAAAACCCTCAGAGAATGATCCCTGTTTCGCACTAATGGAGGGGCTTTGATTGGATCAGATGGGCAAATGCAATACTGCTGAGCTGTGGCAACTTATGTAAGAGATGGATCTGGAACCCCTCCACTAACAGAAGATACAATGAAGCATGTGGTAGAGTGCCTCACTTCAAGAATATTTAAGGGAGGAAGAATAAATAATTAAAGACATTAGTGGCAGCTCCATTTTAACAGTGAAGCTTAAATACTGGCTTTGGTGGAAGGTTTCTGAATCAGGTATATGTACTCCACACCTTTGAAAATCAAATACATCTTTTTGGTGCCTAAATGTGGATATAGCTATAGGCATCCATATTTGCAAGTTTTGCCTAAGTTCACTTTTAACTTTTGGCAGGATTTGTATTACCTACTTGTGCGGTCATTTATTATTTAAAATAAACACCTAAAAGTGATTTGTTCTATTGATTGCCATAATTCTTTCCACGTTTGGTCCTTTTTACATAATCTCCATAACTTCTGTAGGAATATATGATTGGCCAGCCTAGATCAGACCACATTGATTAATCAAATCCAGCATCCTATTTCCTCTGGCAGTGGCCAATATTTTGTGCTTCAGAGGAAGAAGATAAACCCTGTGATTTACCAAGCCAATTGGATGACGTTGCAGTGGTCATTTTAGGCCTTGAAGCATGGGATTTTATTACTCTTGTCCCTACATGTACAAATACAAATGATTATCAAATTATCCAGCCTTGCTTAAAATTCAATAGCAAGTTCAATAGGCTGACAATATAGTAGGCGAGGCAATCTTTTCCTTTTCAGAAGGTTAAAAACCAGATATCCAAATACTGGTAATATTTAATTAAATATCTGAAATTTATGTAATTATTATGGACCCAGGCCCAGATTTTTAAAGATATTTCGGCATTTCTCCACTCAACATCACAAAGACTTAATTTAAACAGCTAAGTCACATTTTCAAAAGTGACCTAGGCACTTAAGAGCCTAAGTCTAGTTGAAATTCAAGAGAGTTTAGGTTGCTAAATTATTTAGGTACATTAGAAACTTTTAATCAAGGATTTTTCTGCTGTGCCAAATGCAATATATCCATACTGAGTAATCTGAATATATTGCCTGCCTGGGGATACATATACCAATATTAGTTTAATTTTTGTCAGTATTTAACTGTCACTTATTTTATGATTTTCTATATATATTATGCCAACTAAACTTTGTTTTTACATCAAGAAGCTGAATTTGGGGTGGGGATCCAGGAATGTAGTTAGATGCCTAAATCCCTGTTTTAGCCACCTAAATCCCAATTTTCACTCCACTGCAATCCACAGAACTACAACCAAATCCTGTAGGCACCTAAACTCACTCAGCAGCTAAATTTTTTCAAGGTAAATTTCTTTTGGCACCTAAGTTTCTGCATCTCAGCATGCACACCGCTGCCTTCCTCTAGGTATCTGGATGCCTATCTCCCACCTAAGCCCCAGAGCGATTCACAAACCAGGGGAAGACAGGCGTTCAGCTGCCTGACTCACATGCAGGGCCCAATGTGATACCCTCACCAATGAGCTATAAAGTCATTACCTCTCTCTTTCTGTCTCTCGACCAATGCTATTTAAGTACTTATCCACAGTGGAAGAGTCATTGGGTGAGGGAGAGGGAATGACTCTGTCACCCAGTGGTCAGGGCACCCACCTGAGAGGTGAGAAATCCCAAATTTAGAACCCCTGTTCCAATCACTCTTTCATTACTTAGCCACAGTAAGCTTCAATAGGAGAGAATGAGGAAGGCTCACATCCCATTGCTTACTAATTAGTGCACTCTTCTACAGATGGGAGTCTTTTGTTCAAATCCAGTGGTGGGGGGAGGGAATTAAACCTGGGTCTCCCACATCCCAGGTGAGGAATCTAACTGCTGCGCTGTAAGCCTCCACTGGCTATTTTGTGTGAAGCGAGACAGGCACCTAACTTTTTCCCTCAAAAAGCAGTGTGGGTACCTAAGCTAACTGACTCCAAGTGGTGGGTTTCCATTTTTGGATTGCTAAATAGATCGAGACATCTTCCTACAGCCTGGTCTTAGGTGCCTGTCTCTGAGAGGGGTTCAGGACATGCCCCTCCGATTGGCATCTCCTATTGGCTAGTTTGGACAGCTCCCCACCTAGCATGCTGGCTTTTGTGGATTGCTTTCTTAGGCACTGATCTTTCTCCATTCACTGCAAAGGAAGCCTAGGCACCTAACACAGCTTTGTGGAACACAGGGTGCTCATGTGATTTTTCTAGGTGACTAAAAGTTAGACAATGCAACACTGAGTGTCACAGTTCCCAAGTCCTTTCATGGATCCCACCCTTGGTGACTTAGACAATCACTGTAGAATGTTAGAGAAGGAAACCGGCTTCTGATTTTAAAGGAGACAGAAGCAGAAATGAGGGAAGAGCTATAAGAAGAACATTTAAGGACCAACGGAAGGACTATCTCCTCCCCAAAAGGGGGCATTAAGATACTCTGACATGGATACATGGAGAGTGGAATGACCTGAGATCTTGCAGCCTTATTGGTTGCACTTCTACATTTATCAGGCATTAATCTAATTAAACAACCACTTGATCTGATACCTAGCAAACAAATAATGAAATATGCCTAAATTCAGCCTAAAATAAGACTTGAAGTGAAGTCGTTTGAGCAATCCTGCAAAGTAATGTTTCATTTCACACTCTAATGTATAATTATGGTATATCAAGTGGCTAATTATTTTTCTTGAAAGTTTAATGTCAAGAGATGCGTATAAAAAGAAATTTGGTAAAGGAAAGGAAACAGGAGGAGATGTATGGATATAATGTCAGGCTCACAGATTGTAGTTAGTCAGCTTGAATTGCTTTAAATTGCCAGAGTCAGAAGTAACAAGATAAAGGAAAATTGATTCAATCCGTTTTAAAGCAGTTTTCCTGAGTTACTGCAACAAGCACTTGACTGCTTTTATCCTGGTTATTAGAAACAATTGAAAGAAGAAGGATTTGCACTTGACAGGATCTTATTCTTAAAGTTGTCTACAAGAGCATACACAGTGTTTTCTGGTGTAATTAGCTGCAAGGCATTGTGTTGTGTGTGTGTGTGTTGGTTTTCAAGTGTGCAGTCCACTTCACTGAAATGTATAAGGTCAGCTAATAAGGGTCCCTTTGCTGCCTGCTGCAGGATTTGTCAGACTAGCGTACCTCAGCAGGATTAGGCTCTGGCACAAAACAGTCAAGGAGTTAAGCGTTAGGTTTATTGGAAGACTGATTTTTGAAATATTGATTCACAGGGTGCTAGATGCACCCTGGCTGGTGGAGGAAAGTGCAAATGGCACCTGTTTGTGCTAGTAAGGCCTACTGTGCCCGATTCATAGGGAGTTTCCAACATCAGCTTTGTGGGTTATAGCAGGAGAGGGAAGCTTTAATTTTCATCAGCAACTGCATCAGAGCCCTACTTGCAGAGATTGCAGTGGGGATGGGCTAAATCATACATATCCCCTGCTATTGGCATATGCTCCCTTTCCTCACCACTGAGAATGCTCATCACAGCAAATAGAATGGATCTGGCTTTCCTGCAATGAGAGTGATTCCTGTGGAAGACTAAAACAAGCTGCTTTACAGGACTAGCACAAATGGTGTTTCACGGTGGTTTAGAAATTCCCAGAACAGAAAGTTCCTACCTACCTCTCATTGCTTTCCCCTTCTTTTGTTCCTTCTTTTGTTCCTTACTCTATTTATATCATCCTCCCTGTCAGAATTAAGAAGCTGAATGAAGGATTTGGTATAAAACAATCAAAGTCCCCAATATAATCAGGCATATAATCCCTTCCAAATAGGTCACCATTTCTAGGCCTGAAATATCTGCAAGTATGTTTGGCTCCAGCTCTCCTCGTAGTTCTGTACCCTGTGGCCACCAAGATCTGAGCATAGGTGTCATTTCTACTTTGCCCTCTCCACAACTATTTAAAATTTCTTCTAGGATGCTTCAATGATTCTCTTTCTCCAGCTGGTTTTTCCAAAATAGGCAAGAAGAACCGCAACGTTTTGCACAAAAATATTTAAAGCATCCTGCATGACCAGCAATACAAATAATGTTCATGTTAAATAATGTTACTCTCCTTTCCCCAGAATTGATTTTACTAAAACCGCTAAGTGTAAATAAAGTACAAGGGCCTTTGCTCATAATCACTCCGATTCTGAAATGTATTTGCATCCACCTCATTTTCAAAGTCCAACAGTGCTGACGAAATATGATTACTATAGAAAGGACACAACTTTCTCTGCAAGTCTTTGGAGATACTCCTATCCTGTTCTTGGACATGAAAAGCATTGCACTGAAGCATGCAGCATGTTATACAGGGGATATTTATAGAGTTCCTTCCATGAAATTAGGAACTGATTGATTGTAGTATTATATCAGTAGCACAGCTGCTGTATAATAGAAAGCCTAATAGTCAGAAAGCACTACTAGGAGAAAACACTTCACAACATAAACATTTAACCAGTATCATTCACAAAATACTGGACATTCACAACCCACAAATGCCCAAATTGTAAACTTGCAAGCTGCATTGACATGGCAGTAAAATTTACTAGTCTGAAAGCTGCACTTGTAAAATATTTATGAATGCACACGGTTGTCATAGGGAAAAACCTGCACTGTCAGCTCAGCCTTCCTAGTCCGCTTTCCTCTCTGCCCTCCCTCTATGGTTTGTATCCCATGAAATTCGCAGCAGGAGCATTAGAATACTATTTTGGAAATATCAAAGTGAAAGATGTTGCCTTACAAAAGAAAATACAGCTGCTTCCACACTTTTTTGGACCAATCATTTGATTCATTGCCTTCTCGACTCGTAAAGGTTGACTCGGTTTCCTTCATTTCTTCAGTTGTGTTCACGTTTTATTTTTACGTCTCCAGTTTTTCAAATTAGAAAGTGAAGTTGTACAGATGGAATTGAAGTATTTCCATATAATTTAAAACATACGTGAAGTCACACAGCATATTTTATAGCTAGATAGTTGCGTGCATACGCTATGGTTGTCTGAGATGCTCCCCTTGCAACTTTGATTGACCTCAGTGGGATTTGTGAGTGCTCAGCAATTTTGAAAATAAGGCCAGAATTGTTCAAAAACATGTTAGGTGCTGTACATATGTACATACATATGGTACAGCCAAACACAACACTATCAAAAGAGCTTACAGTCTATGGTTCCGATCTGAAAATAGTTATGTAAATGCTTAACTTTATACATATGAATAGTCACCATATTATAGGACTACATGAGTAAATTTTGGCAGGATCAGAGACCATACAGAAACAAAAAAGTGAAAAAAGTGAAAAAAGGCCTCTGAATTCATTACTTAAGTCGATTGCAGTTGGAAGTCAATGGGAGTTTTGCCTGAGTGAAAACCTTAATGTTGAATTAACAACGGACTCAGCACTGAAGTTAAAAAAGTCAGGAAATGAAAATGTTAATGTTATCCTAGTAACCTTAACTTGCCCCTATTGCACATTCATAACATTGCTGATTATGAGTTAGTCAGTTAAAAGTATTCCTGGACAGGTGTTCAGATACCACCGGAATGAGTAAATTTATCTAAGTACTTATATGGCCCCAATCACAGTATTATCCGAGTGGCACTGAAATGCCTATACATTAAAAACTCACCTGCAGCATGTAAAATGTAGGTGAGTAAATGTTACTCTGAAAAGCTTACATTTTTCATTTCTAGACATGTTTGCATTGCATTAACATCGTTCTTTGACATTTCGGGCCAAATTTGAGGGCTAAGTTCAGCATGCACAATCAAGATGAGATTTTGTTGATGGCAGCTCTGCTCTTATTTAAATACTAGCGAGATTCATTGGCAGGAGAGCTCAAGCACAGTGAATGCTGCATTCTTTTGCAAATCTGGTCAGAAATGTCACAATGGGACATGTGAAAATCTGGCCCCAGCTGTGGGTGCTGAATAGTTTTGAGTCTGGCTTTTAGTGTTCTTGTTTATTCTTCCCCCACCACCTTTGTAACTGGTATTTTTGCTTCCCTGCATCTCTCTGCCCCTTTTGAAAAGAGAGAGAGAAGGTTGAGGGATTCACAAAAGGTCTGCTTGGTGGGGCTGGGGGGAATTTACATAAGGTTCTGGTGACCCCAGGTATCTCTCTGATGTCCTGGCTGTGAACACTGAAGTCCCCCTCTCCACAGCTCCCTTTTGAACCAGGCACAGAATATTTAGGATTGATTGGGCCAGTGTGGTGCTGACTAATGTATGAATAAGAGCTCAGGCACTTTGAACTCTTATTATGGGCAAGATTTGGCCCATTTAAACACCAATGTATGCTCCGGTGGTCCAGATTTCTGTGGTATGGAAATTACATTTAATAAGACAGGTGTGAAATACTTAGGTTGATGCGTGGGCAGAATACCCAACAACTTACATTTCAAGGAGAGAATGTTATATTTTTAAAAAAATAACAACATATGCTCACATTTAAACACGTCACATATTTATGCCTGACAGGAAAAGTGTGACTGCAGATGTTTGTGACACTTAAAGGATTGATACCTTTCAAATTAATGAGGGCACAGCTCACAAAAAAATATGAACAGTAACCCTTCTACAGTACTTCCTTTAAAGTGACATCTGGGGTAAATTAGGTTGCTTTTCAGACTGTGGCACTGCTACAGATGTTGAGGTGTAAATGTGTTTTGCAGGAACAGTAGATTACATGATGTAGACTGCTTTTATTAGGTGCTCCAACACCACATTTACAGAAATATGAAGAATGACAGAAAAGAGAAGAAAATGCCTTTGGAGCTTAAATTACAACCACATCGAATGAACTCAGAGGTGTTTTCACTTACTCTGGTATTACTTTTCAACTCCTGCAGCTTAAATGAACCTAGTGATCATAACAGTAAATATGGGCTCAAAAGATATCCCAAGAGGTATCATTAGTCACATATTACATCCTTTTCTAATTTGTACCCTTACCATGTTGCAGGATTTCACAGGACTGCTGAAATCTCCAGAATTTCATGTTTCCCTCAGCAGTCTCCAATAACCCTTAGTCTGAATGACATGTATTATTTCCTCAGTGAACATGTGAGGTAGAGGAGTTAGTAAAAGATTTATTGTAAGGAAAACTAGATGTTTTATTTCCAACCTAATTGAATTCATTATTGCTCTGTGTTTAAAAAAGCTGTGTTGATGTATTACACCTCAGTACAACAACCCACGTGCCATCTGTAGCAAGAGAGCTTATTAGACTACAAATCAGAATACAGATGTTGGTAGAAAAGGTATGGGTGCTAAGCTACAATAAGATACACTACAGTTTTAATACATAAGTTATAGAGAAGACTAAAATAAAAATCTGACGGAAGAGTCACACAAATTTGGTGTTTTTAACTGACGAAAATGAGGCCATTGACAGATCTGAAAAGGAGAATCCTCTTTTAGTATATCCATGATAAAGGACCTATAATGTTAATCCCCTGTAGGTTAAGTGGGAAATGGAGCTAGATAACATTAGATCCACCAAAGGTTAACTATAAGATAGAAAATGGCTTCAAAGTTCCCACTAAGGTAGAAGGTCAGCACAAAGCTATATGCTTCATGTGAGTTCCACAAGAAGGGTGAAATTCACTCCACCTGCTAAAGCCCGAGTATTTGGACTCGGTGCAGGTGGCGTTCAGAGCAGTTGTAGGATGTGAAATCCACCCTCTCTTCAACCCATGCCTTGCATGCTGGCCTGCCATGCAACCCAACCCCTGCAAACTCTCCATGCAGCTGCATAGGATATTGGATCTATTAGATCCATATAAATTAATATGGTGCTGTGGCCCATTCTCTCACCTGCCCCCATCCTTCCTTCACTGTGGTTTTCTGCACGAGAACACATGGGGCCAGCACTGACATTCTTTTTACAGCATATAAAGAGGTGAAGAGGGGATCACCGTTGGTTGGTCCACCAGCAGAACACCTACATAGCCACTTCATGAGGCTTAATTCGTACATAGGAGCTTGTGCTAGCCCATTGCATCAGAGATGGATTTCACTCTAGGTCTTTGTTTTGAGGTGTAAGGGGTGCCTAAGCCTTTCTGCCTTTTTTTTTTTTTTTTTTGCCCTGCGATGAATTTCACCCTAAATGATTTCCAGCAATTGTCTATTTGATTTTAAACAGATTTGCACATTTTTGTTTATTAATTGTCACATAAATATATTAAATTCTGCTGCTAAGTAATGGATGATCTTCATGGCATCATATGTTCTGAGGCCAGGTCAAACCACAGCTGAGTCAGTTGGCTCGTGACTCCTGAGGTGTTCACCTCTCATCTTTCTCTGTACATGAGCTACCAGCTCCATTCCAATATGCAGCAAATTAAAATTCCCTAAGTGAGATGGGTCTGTGACAGACAGAGCTGATATGTAATGATGCTCTGAATAGTGAGATGCAATGACGTTAACACTGCATGTGACTGGATCAGTGAGGAAACGTTAATTACTAGAAATTATTGTATTTATCTAACAGATTGGGGGTAGTGGAATGTTTATTACATACCTACAGTGCTTGAATTCAGCGGGGGTCTGTCATGAAGGCAACACAGTGGCTTCCCAGATAAGAATATACTCTTGAAAGACAACGTGGCAATCTGTTAACTTCTAGGATCCTGTCTCCAACAAGTTTCAAACTTTATTTTGCCAAAGCCAGGAGCTCAGAGGTCAAAAGAACAATAAAGAGGTAAAAAGCCTTTCCCAGTGGAAGGAGGGGGGGGGGCTCTCTTCTCAGAAATTGTGTAGGGAGACAGGCTGACACACAGAGGGAGAAAGAATCTGCAGAGGGAGACTTTGGGTATGTCTGCACCTTGAGCTGATGGCATAAATTCTAACTCGAGGAGACATACCCATGCTAGCTCTGTTTGAGCTAGTGTGCTAAAAATAGTCCAGCCACAGTGGCGCGAGTGGTCAGAGGGGCTAGCTGCCCTGAATATGTACCTCTCCAGGATGCTAGGTCCTGCTCAAAGTGGAGACACCTTAAGAACATGGTCCCTGCCAAAGGTAGGGATCGGTACTCTGGTTTATTGTTTTAAAGATATGTTTTCTCTTCAAATGCTTTTGTTATAAATAATATTTAGCTTTAAAAAGGCTGTATGGTCACTGATCATGACTGTCATTGCTTTGGAGGGAACATAATTTCAGGGTCATGGACATAAATTTGATGTGTCAAGGTAAATCACAGTTGATACACAAGGGATTGCAGCTAGGACTTGGTCTGAGAGTGGGAGAATTTCATAATTCCACCCTGAGAGACATGGAGTGGCTAAAGGCCTTAGACCTACCAGGGGTATGTTCACAGACACCAGGAAGAGTCAGAGGTGCAGTTAACCTGCTAACTGTGAGAAAGTCCTCAGAAATTGTTTTTAGACTATCAAACAGCTAGCTGGCCAGGTAAATTAAAAACAATAAAGATGATTGTCTTGTTGTGGAGAAATTTTTCTTGTCCTGTGCACTATTGGAAACTAACAACTTTTCCTTTTAGCCTTCTGGTCTTTCCTAAATGTTCAGCTAAATCATGTAGTCAGTCCTTGGTTTTTAATTCTTTTCATTCCAATGCAGATATAGAAGGTTCACAAGCAAACGCCTACACTGCCATGTTTCTATTTCACAGAGATGCAGGACAAACAATGGAGAATCCATAAGCCATTGCATTTTGTGATGCCAATCTTCATAGTGTCTTCTTCCAGCAGAAGAATGAAATGTGGATTGTGGATGGGCTGTGGAAGATTGGCCTGTGCATGCCTACACTCCACTGAGCCAAAACACTGAATAGAAGTGGAGTAGCAGCTCATGTAGTAGTGGCCATAGCTTAGGATGGGGATGAGGATTCTATTTGGATCTCAGTTTGCAGCTTGAGGGTATATTTTGATGGGCACATATCCAATTTATTCAGGCTGCACCCTCTTTCCTGGGATTTGGTCCTAATTTAGCCTTTAGTATATTGTGTATTTCCTAAGCTAAAAATGTAACTCCTTTTCTTGCTCTTCTCTAGACCAATGTTTCTTTTTATCTGCAGTTTGATACAAAGTTTCTAGATTTTTTCAAACTTAACATTGATTAAATCTACTGCCATTGGATTTATTTTCTCTTTTTTTTTTTTCAGTAAATCCTGTTCATTGGCTTTTTTCTGTCCCTGAGCAATGGAGGTTTATTTTCCACAGGACCAAGAAGACAGCTATTGCCTTTGCTTCCCGATGCACTAAGTTTCTGAATTATCCTCCATCTATTTTTAAACAACCCTTGGGCTAAAAAGAGACAAAACAGGATAATTGTCCATTTTAAATTATCAGTGGAATACAATTACTACCAAAAAAAGTAGCTAGCCTTTGCTGCAATCCTATCATTCAGTGTGTTTAAGTGCAATTCAGAGATCGGAGCAGAGGAGAGAGACTTACAACGTGAGGAACATCACACAAGGATGTCTATCAGGCACTGCTCCCATATGGAATTAGAATGCTTTTTTACACGCATGACTTAGCCTTGAAATTTACAAGGTATTGCTAAGTAGCAGTTATCACTTTAAACTCAGCAAATGCTGGAGATACTCGTACAAATCCAGAGACTTTTTTTATTGCTTCTTACATTTCAGCAGGAAATGTCACCCGTAGAAGACTCTTCTTTTTGAAGACCACTTATTTGAAATAGGAAGTATTTTGATGAGAGGGGATCTCTGAGCAGATACAAAGAGACCTGGCAATTTAAAGCAGCCTTTGCAGTGGGGCAAAAAGGTGAAACAAAACAGTTACCTAGATCTAAATTTCACAGTATTTGTCTAGCGTTATTTGGCAATGAATTACTTTAATGTATACATATAATTTTCCCCTTGGAACAAAAACTGCCTTTTAAATTCTTCTCAGTCAAGTTTCCCTGACAAACTTGTTTGATGCGCTTCAGGGACCTGAAGCAAGCTTCCACGGAAAAAGTAACCATCACTCATGCTTCATTGGATTTCTATGACAGAATGATCAAATTCTGTAGAACCTGGCATAAGCACATCATTATCAAACCCTGCTTTAGCATTTCTTAACTGATCACGGATGCTGAGGTCCTTGGTGACTCCTGTGTTCTGGCACTGTTTGTAGTTATTTGACCTTTTCTCTGTGGATAATCCACACAAAAAGCCCTAATTACTTCCCCAGCTTTGAGCAGTCCAACAGTGTGAATAATCAATGACACTGATTTAGGTATTGCACAATCAGATGCTTATGGTGTTTAAAGAACATTTTTCTATTGACCTGCCGCAGCTGTAGGACAACACCAAGCACTAAAGCTGCTGCTGTAATCACAAGTTGACCAGATGACCTTGGGGGGGGTCTGTATTTCACCACTGGGGCCTTGATATACAAGACAATAATATTAGAAGCCTTGTCATGATATGTAACATTTTTAATAAGACAGCTCCTCAGTCATTAACATCGCAAGTGCATTGTACAAAGCACAAGGTTCTAGCTGAGCACAGAATTCACTTAAATGCTATGATTCTCTTAATTTTTATTTTAGCTGAGGGGAGAACACAGTAGAAGAAGGCTTCTTCCCAATTTGATTTTTGACAAAATGTAACTGAGACAACTAACACTTTTTGGCACCTAATTGCATACCATAGCACCCTTAAAGATGAAGACAGAGTAGCAAAGGAGACAGCAATTGCCAAGGTGCTTTTATAGACTAAAATGCCTGAGAGAAGCAAAGGCTGAGTCTTCAGATAAACAGCACAGAATCACAGTTGTTATGCCCCTCTCACATTCATTTTACATTAAAATGCAATTCAACAACATGGATTAATGTTACTATTTGCCCATTTTTCAGGCTTTTTATTTAAAAGCAGTCCCATTCTATTGTGGTTCGATTTTGAATAAAAGTTCTGCAGTTTTCTGTATGAGGTCATTTCCAGGAATGAATAATCTATCAGGGCAACTGAGCATTTGCCTTGGGAGTGGCTTTGAAACAAACAATTCCCCCCTCTCTCCACCACCCACAAAACATGTGGAAAAAACAGAGGGGGAAAAATAGGTCAGAAGAGAGACAAGAATAAGGCCTTGTCTTCACTGCTAAAAAGAGGAGTATGTGTTTACTTCAGTGTGTGTGTTTATCCCAAGGTAAACATGCAGTGAAGACCGGGCACTTTAGTTGTACGGCAAGGTAAACTAGGCAAGCTCAGAATTATACCCCTGCCTGGGGTTGGCCTCACCCAACTTATCTCTCAATAAAATTAAAGTGCCTGGTCTTTGCTGTATTTTTACTTTGGCATAGCTCAGGTGCATTAGTTATCCTGCAGTAAGAAATTCTCTCTCTCTCTCTCTCTCACACACACACACAAACACATACTCACCCACCTGCTTTGCCAGCCACACCCCTTTTATTAACAGTGAAGGCAAGGCTAAGAGATGGTTGTGGGGATAAGCAGAGAAATAGGATGAGATGCAGGAGTTATAAAAAGGCAGAGCACACCATCACCATCCTCTGCTAAAAGCATAGGGAGAGCTCCCTCCATGTTCTCTGTTCCTGGTTTGAAGGAGTTCTGTTCTGTTTTCTCAGGCAGGGAAGCTGAAGCAGGAGTAAAAAGGAAAAGACAGTGCCTAACCACAGAGATTTTTGCACTGCCATACTTCCTGCCAGTAGGAGGATAAACAGCAGCACCTAAGGAGAAGAGGAAGTTTCTCAAGCAAGAGTCTCCATCTGTCTCTAATATAGGAGAATACAAGCGATTTCCTCCAGACACTGTAACCTTCATGGTAAAATGTTTCCAATTAGTATTCAGTTGTTAAAGACTGGGGTGCAATAGAACCTAGCCTTGTTTTTAGGTTCAAGCCTCTAGGTCAGTTACAGAAAATGTATTTAGTAGAGGACAACTAGGCGACACTTGGAATGATACAACCAAATATTATTAAAAAGAAAAATGATACTTAAGCAAACAGACATGCAATTACTACTTACACAACACTACAATTATACTCATACTCGAAGATGAAATGGCGTATCAGTGGGTGATCAGTCCACTAACAACAGCGTGAAGTACAGCCTTATAATCCTGGACCCTAATGCTACCCTGTTGATGTTAATTGGAGCTCCCCTGCAATTTAGTAAGGCTACTCCTTTTATACTCCATTATAATACTAATTAACATTAAACTGAGTTTTGCCATAATTATATTTCTGCCACCTTCTTATTGGCTCTCTACATTCCACATTTAAATTACATCTGCACCAACATCCTTCCCATGCTATCAATATAGATAGCATTTTAATAAAACATTCAGAGTTCACAAAAACGCTCATTAAAAACCTTGCTCAAACCAGCTATAACCAAAACATAATGGTAATATAACTCTGGCTCATGGGCTCTTACTTTCCCATAATACACTGTCTCCAATTTACCTCTAACTTTCTCATGTTAGAAACTTCAATTTCCCACACTCCTCTACATTTAAACTAACATGCCAAAACCTAACTTCTACTTATTTCTTAATAAAATCCATCCTATAAGCTATCACACCCATTTTTATTTTCACACCTATGCTGGTCAAGTCTAAATTATGACATTTGATGGATGGGTGGGGATGTGTCCAATTACTTGATGATTACCTGTTCTGTTCATTTCCTTTGAAGCACCTGGCATTGGCCACAATCGGAAGACAAGAAACTGGGCTTGATGGCCATTCTTATATTCTTATGTTCTTATTATAAGGCGATGTTTATACTGCAGTAGTGTCTAATAATAACCACAACCAGGTTGGAGCCCATTATAGTGTCCAAACATAACTTTGCACTAAAAGGCTCACAGTCTAAAATAGTGGCTCTCAACCTTTTTGGGATCAGAACCCATTTGTAAATGTTTATGGCCTATTGCAACCCAGTAAATAGTCTATGGGTGGAGGCCCTGGGGTGTTCTCGGTTGGATGCTGCCCTCTGGAGTATTGGGTCCTGCCCGACACTCACCTCACAGTGGCAGCTCCTACAGCTCTTATTCGGTGGGGCTGTCTTGGCTTGGTTTTCTGTTCTGGGTGTTGCAACCTTCGGGACAATGGACCAAATTTGTGTGAGTGGTGTTATGACCGGGCTCAGGGGTTTGCAGTGCCACTCTCTCAAATTTGGCCTACCTGAACTCCTGCCATCATGATGACTGGGCCAAACCTGAATGGTGCTGGAATCCCAGAGGTTGCAGTGCCTGGAGCAAGGAGGTGAGTCCAGCCAGCCTTGTGGGACAGGAGCTGCAGACACTGCCACATGACCATCTGAAACATTCTGGCAACCCAGTTGTGGGTCCCAACCCATGGGATGAGAAACCTTGGTCTAAAAACCAAGATGTGATAGGTGGATGAGGCAAACAAGCTGGTTGGATTGGAGGAGGCTGAAAAACAAGATACGCATGATTCTCAGCTGGTCAGCAGTAGTGATCACTGCTGTTCACCTGTTGAGTGATTATCAGGTTGTGCTTTACGGTATGCATTCCAGAAGAGGAGAGTTTTGAGGAGGAACTTGGAGGACAGGGTGATGGCTTTATGGATTTTGACTAGGAGTTTTCCTCAAGGGGCAGCATGGGAGAAAGAACTGTCAGAGAAGTCTGGAATTGTGAGATCATCACTAGTAGAATGAAGGCAGAGTCAACCTTTCAATAAGGTAACAGGTTGGATGGGTAGGGTGGAGCTGAGTTGTGGAGGACTTTATAAACGACAGTAAATCTCTATTCTGCTGCACACATATCCTTTTTTATACCCCACTATAGGCACGCTTTTAGAGATACTAACTCATTTTGGATACACCTCTTCCTTTGTCCCCATTTTCTTCCCTTTGCTGTATCCTGTTAACACCCCCATCAACATGTGAAAGTGAGATGTGCTCTGACAGATACCAAAACTAACAAGCTCCCCTACTTTGATTTAACTTTGACCACTGGTCAGAAGTAAATTCTTAAATTCAATCTTTGTTCAGTTTGCATCCCTATCCTGCCGGCAGTTGCAGATTTACCCAAGATATGGTACTGTTAGGGAGTGTACAAACTGACAATGTAGGGCAGAATGAGAAACAAAGGGCCAGAACAACATAGTTCAAGCAAAGATGTCAGCTCCTGGAAAAAACATTTAGAAAGTGTTCTGAAGAACTCAGCGTGCAAGATTTACAAGCTCTAGTTTGTATGACCAGCGCTCATGAGGCAAATAATCCAATTTTTTTCAGATCGTGGCAACATCACATGGATAATATTTTGAGACGGATGAGTTGTTTTTGAACAATGTCTCGAACGTTTTGGGCACAGCCACATTCTTCTGTAACTCTAAGTATGTGAGACTTTATTTCACAACTATTGTCCCATAAAGCATATTTATTGTCAACAGTGCAAAGCGAAGTATCATTCTCTAATGCTTGAGTGTTTCTGTGTCATTTTACTTTGTACTGAGATATTGACAGAGTTGGTTTCATCTCTCATTTGGCAGAACTTAAGACGAATATCAGAGGAATAAAGCAACTGGCAAGTGGTTTTGTGCGGAGCGTTGGAATATTTTGGTGGTCAAAGGTCACAATACAAGGTGAGTAAAGTCAAGTTTAAGAGGTTGCAACTTGGTTTATCACTTAAGAGGCCTGGACCCTACTGTCATTAAACTTGATGAAAGTTTCACGATTATTGCAGTAGCAGCAGGAGCCTGACACAATTGGCAGTGGATGCTGAAGAAGCAGGCTTTTTGGGTAACAGAAACAAAAAACCTTGGGACCACTAGCAAGATGTTGAGCAATCCAGCCCTGATCCATCAAAGTACTTGTGCCTAGCCCTAAACACAGGAGTAATCCTTTTGATTTCATCGGGACTACTTCCAGGTGCTTAAAGCAAGTGCTCAAATGCTTTGCAGGATTGGGACCAGAGTGCTCAGAATCTTGCAGGACCAAGTCCTTCCTTAGCACTGATGCAAAATATTGCATTGATCTGGTATATATTGCTCAAGAAGAGACCTACTGATTTACTTTTTCTGCTGTGACTCAGTTTGTCTGCAGAATGTAGTTGTTTACATGCTGAATTGACCATTGGTTATTACTAGAGTTTAAAGCTCTAAAGCTTTTTGGTACCAAAAAAAAAGGCTTTCTAGTTAAATAGTGAATCAGAATCTAATAAAATTTTAACGAAATAGCTTTGCTTCTAGAGTGCTACTACCAGTTTAAGCTGTCAGTACTGTAGATTCAAGATGGGTATTGTTCACTAAATAAAACCTTTGTGGTTAATCAACAGACAAAACTGCCTTTAGTCTGGGCTAGTATTAATTGATTTGAGTTGAAATGAAGATGAAAGCAAACATTTTCCCCCTCTCCCCAATTTTTTTCTGACTCTCCCACATTGACTAAAATGAGAAGAAAGTAGTTAGTGTTATTTTTCCACAAGTCAGAAAATCTCCAGTAGATTCTGGTATTTTGAATTCCTGACAGTTGAGTACAGCGTTTAGATTCAGTAAAAGCTTATCAGCAATTTTAAAGGCATTTTTACAGATGCTCAGTTAAACATCTGCATAGCTGAACAGTGAATGGCTGTTAAGCAGATTTCTTGTGGGAGGCTTTGCCGAAAGTGATGTGGATACTAAAAACAAAAACCGTATTAACAAATAATAAATTGGCTTTATTTTTCTTATGTCAATAGAAAGAGGCAAGAAGTGAGTAGTCCTGTCTTTGTATATCACCACTGAGAAAATGATATCTAAATACAAGATACTTCACTATCATAGTGTTACTACTTAACAGATAGGGGAAGGGTGTTTACATAACGGTGTAAATGCTGATAAGGCAGTTGATATAAGAATCAACAAATCATGTTAAGTATTACATCACATGAATAGCATATTTTCACTTTATAGATTCCAGTCAAATACAGGATGTATGATTCAGAATGGAAATACAAGTACAGCAGCCCATTATCTGAATTCAGTTGGGGTCTGATTCAACTCCTATTCAAGTCAATAGGAGACTTTAGGGTTGGCCTGGGCCCTAGCTTAACGTACACAATGAATAATGCATAATACTATACAAAACTATGGTATATATGAAATATACTTAGAGCCTCTGGTTTGAGAGCTTAAACCTGTGTTCAGTGGCCTGAAGAAAAAACAGACTAATAGTTATGTTATTTTATACAAAGAGCACATACAAATCTTTTATATGTCTCCACGTCTCTGCACCCCTAGCGCTCAGCTTTATTCTGTTTTACGTTTCAGTGGGAGGCAGTGCATGACTTATGTCTGGTGACATATCTGCAGCAATAGGATTTCTTTAATTGCTGAAAAATGCCTTCAAATTTCACTTCTCCATTTTATGTTTACTTTATTTATTGACAAAATGCCACTGAACCCTAATACATAGAATAAATTCTAATAAATTGAAATATGCTTCATAAATATAATGTATTTTCTAAGCATGAGATTCATGTCACCAGCAGATCTGACTGAAATATACAGAATTATTTGTGGAATTACTTTGATATATATGTTGTACTGTAATATGGAATAGCAATTCAGTTTACTAGATTGTCCTATTGGTGTGTTGTATGAATTTTTTTTTTTTTGTCATGAAAAGGTTATATTTGACTAGTCTCTCCAAATAATTATTAGGAAAATACAAGTTTCCCCCAAACAAGTCTCTCCCTCAATCCTCATCCACTTGCTACCAATTTGGAAAAGTCGGCCCTAATACTCACTTCATGATATCATAATCGGGATCCATTAGTATGATTCTTAGTGCAGAAACAAATAGAATATGTTGAAGGTAAATGCTTTCATTACTTCTTTTAAAGGGAAAAATGTAGTGAGCAAGTACATTGGCTCAGTTTAGAGTTTTCTTCGAGTTTGAGTTTTCAAGTTTTCTTGGCGGGCTACGAATCACTATGTTCAAGCTGTCAGCTTTTGTGTTTTTGAAAAATCAGGCAAAGGACTTTTGGAACATTTACCCCAACCTAAAGGGGAAAAGACCAGAGAAGGGAATTTGAGCTGCCTTACTTAAATTAGATTTATTGTGACTGTTGATATTGTGGAATACTATACTAAAGGACGTTCCAGTGGGGTTGTTTCCTGACGCCACCAATGGGCATCAGTCAGAATAAGTGTATGAGAGAGATTTTAAATCAGAGTAGGCCTCTATGTGTATTAAGAGTGCAGTATAAAATAGGGTAATCAAAGGATGGGGAAAGAAACTATTGGAACTGGGGGCCTGATTGTGCAATCTTTACTCACATTGAGTGGTACCTCATTCCACAGGCAGTCTCACTGAAATGAATGGGACTATTTGCATAGTAGGGTATGGTATTATTCATTATGTGAAATGTACTCCTTCACCTACTTCCTTGTGCTAACCTACTACAGAGAAGTGGATGTCACCCAACAATAAAGGTTGATAAAATTGCACTCCATATTAGGAATATATTTGAAACATTCACTTATTTGGAGGAGATGAGGAGGGCACTTACCCCAGGAAAAAGAGCAAAAATATTAACATTTATCAGTAATGCTGTTCTAGTCACACTCATCAGTCAAAGTTGAAAACGTCCCCTGCTTCCTTAATGTCTGATGACTAAGTAGATGTGATATTTTCATGACAAACACAAAATGTCATAGTTTTCAGCTGGGGCCTTGTTTAGCCTGCATTTAAAGAACAGCTTGTACTCAGTTTTAGGAAAGAGGCAGAAATAGTGATGCAAGTTAAAACTGGGCCATTCAAATTTACAAGCAGATCAGAACTTGGGGGAAATTTCCTCAGTTGTGACCAAGAATAACAAAGCTGTGGCCTTTTAATAGCTATACCAGCACAAATTTTTGTGAGGGAGTCAGTTTGCAATATTTCAATATCATGAGCTGCCTTTAAGAAAACAAAGGGGGAGTTTTCTGTTTGTGCCTCTTTAGTTACTTACAATTATACCTTATGCAGAGTGCTGCACATTTTAGTCCAATTTTCCATCAAGAAATTTTATTAAAAAATTGTAGTGTTTTTTAAGCACTGTCAGAAGCATATTTCAAGGAGAATAGTAAGAGTTTTATGCAAACCACTACTTTCTCATATAATGTCTTCTTTACCTTTGCTCCACAATTTCCAAGTAGCTGCATCCTAGGAAATTGCTTTCATTAGAGGCTAACTAATTTGTAGCATCCAGTTGTTCTGAAACTTGGAGGTAGACCAGATCTGTTTTTATATAGTAACAGTGTGTGTGTGTGTGTGTGCGTGTGCGTGAGTGTGTGTGCGTGAGAGAGAGAGAACGCATGGTAGTGAAGCAGAGAGAGAAGCAGGAACAAGGGAAATAAGTATGTTAGAAGTGAAGGGAGAAAAATAGTGATATTTTGTACATAGAAGCAATCTTTACTACATGTTAGAGTGTTTGCTATACATTATAGGGTCAGATTCTCATTTACACTTAGCCCTTTATACAACTGACAGTGTAAAAGGATCTTAAAGTGTAATTAATTTACTCCTACAGTGGAGTAAATGGGCCTTAGGGTAAATGAGACTCTGATCTTATATTCTTCTTTCACTCTGTGTGCATCACAGAAGTACTAGACCCCCTAAATTTTTAGGAGGCAGACTGGTGTGCTGTTGCTACTGAAGTATTTTTTCAACTGAAATAATTATGATGGGCACACTTACTGCTGCACATAGCAAGAACAGTCATATTAAACATAAAATAGCATTCAAGATAAAGTTTAGATTTCCTCTCTTGAGATTTTATTGCTTTTGTTTATGAACATCATGGGTTATACCCTCAGCTGATTTAAATGGAGCTGTGCCCATTTACAAGAGATGAGCCTCTGGTCCATGTTGATGTGTGCATGGCACTGTACAATATAAAAAACAAGTCCCTGCTTGAAGGAATTTACAATCTAAAGACCAGACTGTGCACAGACATGCAGTAGGCAAACCCAATCACAGTTCTTGCGCTCCACTGAATCCAGGGTTAATGGTGGTACCGGTGGTGCCCAAAGAAACCATGGGCAAACAGAAGGGGCATAAAAGAAGCATAGTTACAAGTTTCAGAATATTTTTTAACTTTCTGGCATGAAGGACAATAAAAATGAGAGAGCTATAAATAATATATATATTCATTTTATTTAGAATAAAGCATCAAAGTGAGGGATTTCAGTTATGATTTTCAGTATGCAACAAAAAAAAGCCAGTTTTGATTTTAAAAATTTTGCAGGCCCTTGACAAGGCTATGCATCCATCCTGCCTTAATACACCCTCTAACCATATTATCTTCACACTACAATTTGTAGTTTAAAGGCTGCAGCTTCATTTGTGACAGACCACAATTAGCAGACTTCCAATCATATTATCTGAATACTGAAAAGGATCAGATGCACCTCACCCAGGACTGCTGTAAATATAACTGGGGAAATAACACCTTTTCCATGTCCCTTGCCTGTTACCTTCTCAAATTAAATAAGCCACGCTGCTGCTGCTGCTGCTCCTGGACTGACCCTCATACAGCCTACTCAATCCTGTTCAAAGCCATTCCCCTCAGCTTAGCTTGGCACCTTCTTACCATATAATAACTGGACTTGTTACCTCTATTGTTTGAGAGGATAAGTGCATTCATGTTTGGAAGGCACTACTTATAGGGCCATATAAGTAGAGAGAATTAAATTACACGACAAATACAAGTAACTTTGTGACCTTATTTTGCATCAATTTCATAGCTCTGTTACCTGTTCCACCTTTCATTTGCTTTTTAACTTCTAGTGTCATGTCTGGCTTTTACTCTAAATTCCTTGGGTCAGGATCCTAGACTTAAAGGGGCCTGTGCAGGAAATTAAATGTGAGCACTTTTGGAGGGGCACCACACAGCTAGAATTTGCAGCACCACATGGACCTAGACGCTGTCCTGGAAGCTGCAATCACTAATGGACATGACGGCTCTGGACCAGAAGGGTCTGTCCCCAGTCCCTTTCCAGCAAGAGGTGAGGGTGCACCCTGCTTCTCTGAGGGCAAACAGACCCAAGGTTCCTCTTAGCTGCTCCTAACCCCAGACCCTTCTCCAGCTCCCCGTCCCTCCAGATTCTTGCCCTGCAGACTGTTCCCTCTCAGCTCCTTCTCCGATTCTCACGGGTCCAACCCTCAGAGCACAGCCCTATGTCCTCACTTCTCCCTTGCCTATGCTCCCCACACCACCACTGGGGATCTTGTGCTCTCCCCTCCCACCCTGACTGACCCCTTCCTTGCCTGATCCATCCCCAGAGGCCCTAGAGACACAGCTCAGTTAGCTGTAGCCCTCCAAAAGCTTTGCTCACTGTGTGGTGCCCTGGCCTTGAGGCCAGGCTGCCATAGGCACGTGTTACCCCACCTGAGGCAGCTATCCTAGGCAGTAGAACACGACTATTGTTTAGGATTCTCACTCCTATCATCACTGCTGCTGACTGGTGGAAGCAAATGACAGAGGCAGGGTAGGTGTGTTAGGGGAGACTGACCACAGGGAAGAGCTCTGCCCGAGGCCGGGGTGTGCTCTGGGAGCAGACCTGGCGTGAAACTCAGGGGAGCTGGGTGGAGGAGTGAGCATCAGCAGCAGGCATAAGAGGCTTGGGGAAGCTAAGTCTCCCCAAACAGCTGCCATCCGGAAGCTCCCCAATATAAAATCCACAAATTTTATACGCATGTTCTCCGCTCCATTATCCAAGTCATTAATGAGACTAGTGCCAGACCCACACTGACCCCAATAGATATACCCTCCCAGTTTGACAGCAAACCATTAATAACTATTCTTTGAGTACAGTCTTTCAATCAGTTGTGAACCCACCTTATAGTAAATTTCTTCTAGACCTCATTTCCCTAGTTTATTTAGGAGACTGTCACATGGGAACAGTGTCAAAAACCTTACTAAAAAAATTTAATTTTAAATCAAGAGATCACAGTTATTGCTTCCCCCCAATTCACTGTGTCAGTAACTGTCAAAGAAGAAAATGACGTTGGTTTGGCATGATCAATTGACAAATCCATGCTGGCTATTCTGTATAATCCTATTATCTCCCAGGTGCTTACAAACTGATTGTTTAATAATTTGTTCTAGTATCTTTCCAGGTATCAAAGTTAAGCTGACTGGTCTATAATTCCCCAAGTCCTCCTTCCATTTTTAAAAATAGAGACAATGCTTGTCCTTCTCCAGTCCTCTGAGAGCTGTCCTGTCCTCCATGAGTTCTTAAAAATAATTGCCAATGATTCTGAGATTGCTTTAGCTAGTTCCTTAAACACCCTAGGATGAATATCATCAAGGCAGTCAACATGAATACATCTAACTATTCTTTAACTTGTTCTTTCCTTCGTTTGGCTTGCTTTCCTTCCTCCTTGTTGTTAAAATTAATTGTGTTAAGCATCTGGTCACCATTAACCTTTTTCATGACAACTGAAGCAAAACAGGCATTAAACACCTCAGCCCTTTTGAGATCATCAACAGGGAAGGAGAACTAATAACAAAATAGGGGATCTACACTTTCTTTCTTCTTTCTCTTGCCTCAATTGTATTTAGAGAACCTCTTTTATCCTAGCAAGGGACAAAAAGGGTAATAACTCCGTTTGTGCCTTACCCTTTCTGATTTTGTCCCTAACTATTTGTGCTACTATTTTGCACTCCTCTTTAGAAATGTGTTCATACTTCCACTTTTTGTAGTATTCTTTTTTGATTTTCAGGTCACTAATGAGCTATACCAAGATCTATTCTTACTCTTTCCTTTGCATTGGGATGGTTGGCATCTGTGCTTTTAATATTGTCTCCCTAAGAAACTGCCAACTCCCTGAACTTCTTTATCCCTTAGATTTTCTTCCCAGAGGACCTTACCTACCAGTTCTGAGTTTGTTAGCTATTGTCCTGTCATGGGGTTTACTCAGCCCAAGGGCATCTCCTCTCAGGAATCAGCTCCTCTAGTGACCCCTTCCATTGCTTGGTCACCCTGCAGCCCTTCTCTGCAACTTAAGGTGCTCTCTCTATTTGTCTCTCAGCTCTCTAGCAAGGTCACTATATAGTCCTCTCTTTCAGGGTATCAAAATCTCTCCAGACCTGCTGTCTGGTTGGCATCTCCCACCATCCTGTGCCACTTTCTAGTGGCTGATTGGGGAACTGAGGCCCACCCACTATTCCAGGTTCTAGTCCAGTGACCCTACGGCAGCTGCCAAGCTCTGCACAATCTCAAACCTCACTGCTCTTTCTCTGGGCTGCTTCTTACTCTGCTGCCCACAAGCTTCCTCCTCCTCTCTTCTGGGCAAACCCTTCCCGCAAGGCCAGAATCTTTCTTCTTCTTCTTCTTCTTCTTCTTCTTCTTCTTCTTCTTCACCTTTAAGATCTCAGAGAGAGACTGCTAGCTTCTCCACTGCAGCCCCAGGCTCCCTGGCTTTATACCAGCCCTGCCTGTTCCTGCTCAGCTGGGCTCCAACCCCAATAAGGGATTGTTTGCCAAGCCTAGTTCTCCAGCAGACGTGGCCTATCAAATTAATTGGCCCTTTGGGCACCTTAAACCCTTCAGGGCTGTTGTGGACCCAGCACCCACATCACATGTCCTTAATCTGTGGCTTTCACTCCTTCCTTTCCTTAAAATCATGACATTTATTATTTCATGATCCCTTTCACCCAAATTTGCCTTCAACTTTCACACTTTCAACCAAATCCTTCCTGTTGGTCAGAATCATGTAAAAATATCTGTCTCTCTGGTTAATTCCTCCACTTTCTGAAAAAAATTATGTCCCTAATTCATTCCAGGAATTTATTGGAAATGTTGTGTTTTGCCATATTACTTTTCCAACAGCTGTCTAGTTAGTTAAAGCCCCTCAGTAGTATCAAGTCTTATGCTTTGGATATTTCCTTTATTTGTTCTAGAAATGACTCATCCACCTCCATCTTTTCCTGATTTGATGGTCTATAGTAGACTCTACCATGAGATCACCCCTATTTTTTCCCTTTTATCTTTACCCAGACCCTTTCAACCTATAATCCTATTGTAATTTTCCATTTTCACCCCATCCCAATATCTAACTTCCTGATACTCCCTCCAGGCTTAAATAGTATGTCTAGGTCAACCAGAGATCATGGGAAGGGCTGCAAGTCATGGGCAACACTTCCTGCAGTAGATGGTCTTCCAGCATGTCTGGTGCATTGGCCAGGGCTCTGCCAAGGCTACCTGGTGGCAGCATAGAAGTGCCACTTGCACAGAGCCCTACAGACCCACGTTCAAGTCCCATGAATCCTCGTGCTCAGCAACTATTGGAGTCTGAACCTCACATTCTGTTGCCAGTGCAGCATACTGGTTCTTGACCATGATGGACAAGGGACCTTAGTGGGGAGTGGAGCACTGTCTACTGCCCAAGGCAGCCCAGCTGCCAGTTCTCCTTCCTCCTCTTGAACTGCTGTAGTCAGCTAGCATCCTCCAGATGTTTCCACATGCATCCTGTCAATGAAGTTCTCATGTTCCTGGATGCTATACAGATAAGCCAACTCCTCCTCCAGCTCTGTTACCTGCTTCTTGAGGGACTCCACCCACAGACATATTTCACACCAGGTGGTTGCCCTTGCCTAGCTTTCTTCGGCAGGGCCACACAGGCCACATTCCCAGCAAGTCAAGACTAAGACCTGGGTAGAAGTCTCTAGGGTCATGTTCACCTATGGCACTGTGTAAATATCAATGATAATTATTAAAATTGGAGATGACAGCACATGGCAGGATCAACACGTGTAGTGAAATCAATGGGGAAGCAGCAGTGGCTAAGCATGTTTCACGGTTGATATCTGTACTAGCTTAGCATGTTGAGGTTCCAGACAAAGCTGTCTTTTTAATGGCATTAGCAGCACTGAAAAAGCCTTTGCACTCCAATGAGCTTAGAATAGCTGATATGTGTGGATATAGGATATCTTTTGATAAAAGAAAATGTATCACTTCCTGTGATTCCTCCATACCCAAGTCAGATTCTCCTTGAAACTCTCATTCTCCTTCATTAAATAGGGCTGGTCTTCCCACAGTGTTTGTACTGAATGTACATGTATAACCACACAGTGGTGATACAAATATACCAATATAAACACTGGTATTTATTATGCTATTTTTTATAGAAATAGTTATACTGGAACATGCTCTAGCGTGGACACAGTTATACTGGCATAAAGATGCTTTATGTGAGTATAGCTTATTTCCCTTCATTTTACAGATATAAGTTACACTGCTACCACAACAGCCACTCTGGATGGGGTTGTACGGCTTTAGTGATACTGGTATATTTAAAGTGGTACATCTTTTATATTGCATAAGCCCTAAATTTACCAAAATATGCTATACTTGTTATAAACATCTATATTGTATCCACACTAGGGATTGCACTGATTTTGATTTGTAAATCTATACAAAAACTTGTTTAGACAAGTCCTTAATATATACTCTAGAAGCAGCGATAGAAATTCCTAGTCTGTCCATAAATCTGTATGTAATGTAACTGCATGCATGCTCTGTTTTGGGACCTATTTAGTAGACACCTATTTTAATATTACTTTAAATTTCCTAGATTACATACAATAGTATTTGTATAGCTCTTTGAAAGGTATCTTATAATGGAGCTCACTTGGGATTGTTTGATTGATTTTTCTTTTTACCTAATTTTGTAATAATAGTGGCGCACTTTCGGGGTTTCTGTACAAAATCATTTCCACTGGCATGATAAATTAGCTAGCAGAGTTGTGAAAGAGAGGCTTCTGAGTTAATTTTCCAATTGTTTCATTTCAAGTTCTTAATTACATTAGTTTTAGTGTTTCAGTCCCTGCTGTGGCTAAGCCAACTTATTTAATAGATGTGGAATGTGAAAACTATAGGACTGTTCTTTTTCCCTATGAGTTGCTATCAGATACAAACATGGTGATATGTCCATGCATGTCACTGTTGCTAAACGATAAGCAAAGTGAGAGAAAAGGCTGATTTAGAAAATAAACCTAACGTGCTTGATGAGTGAAATGTCAAGTAGATTCATGTCTGGCAAAGGACTCGTCCTTGTCCATCATCATCCAATCAATGAGACTTGAACCTGGGCTGACCAGGTCATCACTCTACCTCTGCTCAAAGCTGGGAGAAATTTAATAGGTCACATTTTAGAATGACAATTATTACAAGAAGATATGATAATCCTGCAAAATCCTTTCAAAGTGGTATTGTCTAACCATGGAAAGCTCTCCATGTACTACACATAGCAGCAGCAAGCCTGCTTTCTTTTCTTTATGTGAAGAGAAACAAAAGACCTTTAGGAAACTATCTCCCTGGTGGCTCTTGTCTGATTAGAAAATCCTTTGGGGATTAACAGTATGAATTTCACAGCTTCCCCGACCCCCGCATGCATCAAGGTTAGAAGGATGTGCCTAGATCAAGTCAGAAGGAGATTAAAGGAAAAGCAGCCCCAGGGCAGTGTTCTTTTGCATATGAATGAAATATTTTTAGTCAATGGCCTTTTACCACTTATTTTAAATATCCTGCATGTTTTGGCGAAACAAAAGGTTAGTTCAAATGTTGTCATAAGGCAGTAATTTCTTTTACTTCTATTTTAGATTAATTATAGCATTTGCTGTTAATTTGTTATGCTTGTACATATTTGTTGTTGCATGTAATCCTTCAATTTGCTCAGGAGATTTCATCAAGTCCCCAAGAAGATCGAAAGCTATAAAGGTTTTGTTTACATTTCCATGTAAGACTTACTAGTTTCTCACTGCAAAATGGCCTAGAGAGCATTTTTTAAACCCATGTTAACTGCCAACTGCCAAAGCCTTCAGGGAAAAACTTTGAGGTGTGCATCATCAAACAGCAGTAAAATTTAGCCTTTTGCACAACAAAATGAGGGGGAAAAACCCAACTTCATACTGGGTCCTCTCCATATTGCCTAGTAATTTAGGTTTATAATAGATATTCTTTAAAAGGAGTAAATGTTGCCACTTGGTTTCCCTAGCAGGGAGTTGTAAAAGATATTTCAAGAATCAAAAGTGCCATTCTAAAGTACATTATTTTAAATAGGCGTCTATTCCAGAATCTTTGCAACAACGGCTATTTCTTCACTTGGATCATTTTACCACTGATGATGAATACTATGGGCCAAACCATGCACTCTTCAGAAGAGTGGAAAACATGCCACTGAATTCAACAGTATACCTCTTAGGACTGTAGGCCTGGTTGGGGTGTAACCAGTTCATTGGACAAAATTCTGCTCTCATTTACACCTGTGTAATTCTGTGCCAATGACTGGGTGCAACCATTCAAGCACCTAAGGGTATGTGTATACTGCAGTTATAATGTGTGACTGGAGCTCAAGTAGATGTACCAGACTAGCTTTAATCTGGCTGATTTGGGTCCCAGAGTAGTGACACCGTGACAGCATGGGGCTTCAACGTGGGCTAGCCCCATGTGTAATTACCCAGAGCCATGGGCAGGCTCATACAGCCCTTACTGAAGTGCATGGTGCTGCAGCTCCACTACTCTAGGACCCAAGCTAGCTACATTAAAGCTAGCTTGGCGGTATCTACTTGAGATGTAATCAAAGTCTGTGACGCCAGAATAGGCATACTTTGAATGAAGGGGACAGCTTTCCCTGGGAAATGCTAGGTGCTGAGCACTTTGAAGAATCTAGCCCCATTCAATACAGAATGAAGCCATTAACAAAGGAAACAATCTTTAATGATACTTGCAACTGACAATACAGTTATTTGCTACAACATTTTCAAACTTGGGTGCTTAAAGTTAGGCACCCAAATAAGTGATTTTCAATGGTGCTAAGCACTCAAAGTCAAGTAAAATAGTAAGAGTGTTGTGGGCAGTGTTTAAAATACCATCTTCCTATGCATAGATCATCTGCACATTTAAGATCCTGGAGATACATGTTACACTATAAGCATGTTAACAATATGGCTTACAGATGGCATTCAGGCCAAATCGGAAGTACTGCAAACGGTATAAGTACAATCAATGCTGATTAATTGATGCTTCATTTAGCTATATGTCTAGATATTTCAAAGATGTAGATTGTATCCAATCTTTCTTCCTTGTATTTATGCAAGGCACATGTATTTGGTTTAGCTTATGGTTGATTGATTTTTTACTTTTTTGTTTGTTTGGGTTTTGCTAGGGTTATTTCATGTCTTGTCAATATGGCTGATTTATTTCTGGCAGCAGTAGCAATTTAGTGCAAATCATTGCTCGGAGCTTTATATAACTTATGTTTTTAATTTCTGCAAATAGCACTAGATACCATAGGAATAATCATGAAATTAAATAAATATTTACAGTACCAATGAGTTGTGTTAATGAATGTTGCACAGGAAAATAATGCAATCATATTTGATAAATTCACCATGAAAATAGTTGTACAGTATAAGATTTTTGCCCTCACTCTAGGCGTGATTTGACATGGACTTCAGTGGGAGCAAAAAATATTATGGCTTGTTTTGTCCTTGTTGGATGCAAGTTCACCAACTATACTCAATGCAAGGAGTTTGCAATAGTATATCTGCCACAAGGACAGGTCAGCATGAAGTACAATGAAACAGAGCGCCAAGAGAATCTCTTCTCTCAAAGATGATAAAAGAAGACCTAGCGACTAAAGAAAACACAGACAAGAGAAGAGCAAGATCATGTTAAATGGAGATGTTAGATCCAGAGTACAGCTCTCCTTTCCCCTGCTCTGCTGTCTATTTTATATAGGTTCTTATACTGCACTCATCACATTTGTATCTGAGTGCCTTCCAGGAGTGAATTAAGCAATGTAATTAACATCTGTCACATATTCGTTCACTTATCCCCATGGGGAGATGTGTGCACAGTGGAATGTTCATTCTGCTAAGTTTGGCTGTTTTTTAATGTACATGTTGCTCTGTATTTATATTAGAGAAGGAGACGTCAAAGAAATAAGCCTGGCCCATAGTACAGAAAGTAGTGAGATTTGTGATGGTCATTAGTTCCTACGCGAGTTCATTCCACAGTCTTGGAGCAGTCCCTGAGAAAGTTCTGTCTCCCACACAGACAAACTTTACCCATATTGGAGAGAATTCCATTGTTCAAGCTGTATCCCTAGCCTTGTAAATTATTTGCCTTTTTATGTCTGCTAAGCACTTTGCCTGAGACAGACTCTTATTTGACACAGAACTGATCCAACATCTACTGAAGACATGAGAGTCTTTCCATTGGTTTCAGTGGTCATTAGATCAAGCCCTATAAGCTCAGATCCTTCTTCTTCTCCTTTGTTTTTAAACTATATGGCCAATACTACAGTGAATATTTTCTTTCTTTTTCACCCTGTGTGTGTCCTTAGCTTTGTCACTTTGTTTCATTGCATTCAGTTGCTTAACCCTACTAATGACACACATTTTATGCAAATTGTTATTCTGAATTTTATTGTCCCACTTCCTTTCCCTAAATTTGCTTTATCTGTGAGTTTCTTCACTTTACTGGTAAATTCTCTAATTTATGACATGAATAAAATTTGATCTTTATGGCTTTTTACTAGTCCTCTTCCTTTACTTTGAACTGTTGGTAGTCAACAAGAATTATGGGACTTTCAGTAGCCAAGTAACTCCCTTATCGACCTAGTACAGTAGTATTTTCCATCTTTGCAACTTTCTGTAGTTATTCTATATTAATTAGAAAAATTCCTAAAGTTTGGACATTTTATGCCCAATAAAATAGCATATTTCACCATACAGCCATCCAAGACTAAATTGTGAGTGTCTTTAGCCTTTACAAATGTAACAGAGATCCAAATTGCAGGTCCTATCAACAAAAATAGAGGATGAAGCTTGTAATGATGCAGGGATTTTCTTCTTTAAGAGAACATTTTATGCAACGTTGGTTTCAAGATTTTGTATTTCTAGTGTTAATAATTTATTGAAATAAACAACAAGGTAACAGTGGGTTTGTTAGGGCACAAGGAAATTCAGATTGAAAATGAGTGATGTGTTACCAGGAATAAAATATTTTAAAACTGCCGCTCTCTTAGCAGTATCTCAAAATACAAACTGGCATTGGATGGGTTGTGAAATATACCTTGGGTAAAAGTCAGCCTCTATCTATCTCTTTGATGATAAACTTTTATAGCTTCTTCTATGGTTAGTAACAAGCTCAATTTGCATTCCAAGACAATCAGATCCATCGCTGGTGTCTTTAATAGGAGTTCAAGCCCCATTGAAAGAATCTCACTAACCCATCAATGTGAGCTTTAACATGCATTCCTTTTTCCTGTTGACCTCCTCCTTTGAGGTTAGAGTTGAGAAGCTAGGCTTCAGCTGCTGCTTAGAGATGTGTTGAGTATCTGATATGTGCTGTCATCATAAGCCCATGAGTAACAATTGTACTTGCTACACTTGGGTATTTCTATTAATAGTTTCTGATAAATTATTTATGATGGAAATGGGTTTTTTTTTATTCCTTTAGCAGATAATGGGTTATGTTAAAAAAATGGAAACTTTTCTGGTAAGTTAATTTTTTTATTTTTTTATTTTTTTCAAAATTTCTTTATAAGAAAAAAACAGGGCTTAATTTTAGGTTTACAAAAAAAAACCTTAATGCAATATAAATTGAACCTTGGTGTTATTCTGATGACAATGGTCAAATCAAAAATACTTCCTATTTCTCTCTGCTTGTGGAAATGCTGCATTTTGGATAGTATGCAGTGTAGCATATTTGGAGTTGTATGCGGTGTCCAGAGGGTTATAGCTGGTGAGTCCTCTGAGGATGATGTTTTGATTCTTGCTATAACCCACTAACAACACCCCCCAGCAAAATAAATAACTGGCTTCAGGACTGAGCTTGATAAATTTATGGAGGGGATGGTATGATGAGATTGCTTCCAATGGCATGTAGCCAATCTGCGAGAGCTAGCAGCAAATATCTCCAATGGCCGGTGATGGAACACTAGATGAGGATGGCTGAGTTACTACAGAAAATTCTTCCCCAGGTGTCCAGCTGTGGGTCTTGCCCACATGCTCAGAGTCTAACCTTCAGGATTCGGCGGCAGTCAACAGGAGATACTCAAGTGACATAAATCCCTTGCGTATCTCCCATCGACTTCGCTGCGTCTCCTCTGTGCACCATCCACACTGCGCTGTGCCACTTACCAGGGTGGTTTCCCTGTGTCGATTGCTGAATTGATTGAGCGGGTCTACACAGACCACTCAGTCAATCCAGAGCAATTGATCCGACAGCGGCAAATTTGCCACCATCAGTGTGGACCCAGCCTAACTGATTGCCATATTTGGGATAGGGAAGGAATTTTCTCAGGTCAGATTGGCAAAGACCCTGAGGTTTTCTCACCTTCTGCGACACAGGGCCCAGGGCACTTGGTTTAAACTAGAGTAAATGATGAATTCTTAATAACTTGAAGTTTTTAAATCATCTTTTGAGGAATTCAGTAACTAAGTCAGAAGTTATGGATCTATTACAGGAATGGGTGGGTGATGCTCTGTGGCCTGCAATGTGCAGGAGATGAGACTAGATGATCATTGATGGTCCTTTCTGACCTTAAAGTCTTTGAGTCTATCAGCTACCTTCCCTCCTGCCCCATTTCCTTTATCCCCTATGACGAGGGGTGGTAATGGGCCACTTCACCTTAAATGATCCCTTGAAATATATGTTAACTACTCATGCCAAACAATCTGTTCCACCTTGTATTTAGCTGTGACACTCTGAATACATTTCCCACACCAGAACAACTCTGTGTAAGCTTGAAAGTTTGTCTCTCTCACCAACAGAAGTTGACCAATAAAAGATATTACTTCACTCACCTTCTCTCTCATTTTTTATAGGTAATGACTGAGAATTGACCTAATAGCAACTTAATTTGCTCATAATAACTGGTAAAAATTCAGGTTATGTATTAATTGTATTACAGTAGCCAACCAATATCAGGGTGCTGCTATGCTAAGTGTTGTACAATAAACACACACTGTAAGCAATGGTCCTGGCCCTGAAGAGCTTACAGTCTATATTGATAAGGCAAACAAAGGGTCTGAGCGGGATAGAACATACAAACAATGCCTGATGTAAAACTCATATCATGATAAGAGGAGAAGTTCTTATGTGTTATTGATCTTAGGAAATATGTGTTGAGAAACTATAAATTGATAGGGGCAGAAATGGCAAAAGATTGAATACAGAAATATTGGTACTGCCCTTTTCCTGAATTAGCTTCCTTGGGTACTTAGCGGAGTGATTAGACAATGTCTGCCCTAGCCCATGTAGATTTATGCTCCCATGTCCGAATCATAAACAAAGCTATGGCCTCTCTTATTAGAACAAGAAATAAAATTCAGGCACACAGTAGCTAAAAAATGTTAAGGGGCCTGCAGAAGTTAGGCATTCAGCTCCAGCTGAAAGTCCATGGTAATTGGTTGTCTAACTCTCTTAAGCCCATTTGAAAATCCAAGCCATTAAGAGTATTTGCAACAGTGTAGAGCACTATAATCAAAGGGGGAGGCAGCACATATTGTAATGCAACCAACTATCTTAGTAGCTTAGCTCTTAGCATTTACTGCCTACAGCTATAGGATTGCATTTAAACTACTACAGCCTCTCAGCTCAGGCTAAGAGGGATACACTGTGCATGCCCTTGTCTTACTCAGATGAGTAGAGAAATAAGGGACTTCCCAACTCCTGGCTTGGCCTACCCACACTTTTGGTCTTGGGCTGAACTCAACCCCTGCTCTCCGAACATGAGAGCTAGGGAATGAGGAGGGGATAGAGAGGAATAGGGAGCACGCAAAACCAAAGCAGCTTTTAAGGGGTGCTCAAGCTTACTCCCCACGCCAGAGCAAGAGAGGTACTGAGGGGATGGAGAGGCAAAGAGCTGTGTCTCTGGGGCACAGTGTCTCCTGGGGCTACTCCTAAAGACACAACCTAGCACTGAGAGTCTATGTATAGATAACAGCCACCCAGCAAGACAGTTTTATTAAATATAAACCTACAATCAATAGTCCTTGAGAACATTTCCTGACATCTGTTATGAACAGAGTGTTGTGAAGTAAGACTGCACCCACTTTTGACTGCTTCAAACTGGAGCAGTTTAAAATTCTTCTGACATTTTGAGACTGAAACCCAATGCCCAAATGACAAGATGGAAAGACAATACATGGTGGTTCCAATCCTTAATTCTAATCAGAGTGTAAGTGCTTGAGCTCCTGCTGCTGTCCAGCCAAGATCAGGCAAGATCTTGCTGCACAAGGGGAAGAGAGTGTACAAATCTTTTGAAGGCCAGACATTCTTCTCCTGGTTAGTATTTCTGATGATGCTAGCTTCTTGAAGAGAAGGAATGAAAAGAAGTGGGTTGAGGGCAGGGATGACTCAGCAGAATCATCCAGAAGTGCCTGTGCTGCCAATCTCATGTGCATTCTCTTAGTGCCCCAGAGAAATGTTTATTAAATGTTGACCGTGAAGGAACAATAGTGAAGGAGGACTCCATGGCATCAAGAACGTCTCTGGGAAAGGGAATGAAGATGTGGCCAATGTAGGTGATCTTCCTGATGAACCTTTAAATGTAGCTAAAAAGCCCAAGAGAAGCAAGGAGAAGAAGAGAACAAATAGCAGGACTTCCAGGAGGGAGGAATGGAGTGTTTAGGATTCAGAAAGAACTCAGACACCGTGTGTGACGATATTATTTGGATTAAGCCATGTCCACTTGAACAGAAGGGGAACAAATCTCCTTTGCTCAAAATTGAGAGAGCTTGAGTGGCAGACTTTAAACTAGGCAGAAGCGGGGACTCACTTAGCCTTGTTTTCCCAGCTGACATTCTGCCAGAAACCCATCCTGCAAGGTGCAGCGCACCTGCTGGGAAGTGCTGAGCACCTCAACTCTCATTGGGCCCAGTTCTGTTCCCATTTACACTGGTTTTCCACTGGTGCAACTTGACTGATTTCAGTGGAATTACTCTGGAATTACTCTGTGGGAACTGAAGTCCATGAGCCACATTCTGTTCATTTATACCACGTAAAGCCAGAGTAATTCAGTGGAAACTGAAGTCACTCAGCACCTTGAAGGATCAGGCCCCTAGTAAAGAACACCCCAGTCCTACACTTGGGGCATCAGAGGAGGCAATGCTCCATGGACATCACCACCAATGCCTTGAAAGCCATTCACTGCAGTGAAATGTTAACCTGGACCCTAATAAGAGAGACATTGTTTACTATTTTATCACTAGCTCTTTTAACAGAAACATCCAGCAACACTGGGAATGTGAATGAAGCTTGAGTATCTCCTCTTTCCCCCTTCCAATCTGACCCCTGCATGCAATGTGGTTTGTAGGATTACATTACTAATTCTGATCAATATACATTGGGTGAAATCCTGGCCTCACTGGAGTCAGTGGCAAGACTCCCATTAATTTCAGGAGGGCCATTATTTCACCCTATGTTTCCAACGATTAGCAAAACATTTGGTAGAACTCTCTTGTGGTTCTTCACTTTCACTCTCTTATATACACATATGCTCATCGCAGCCAACTCAGAGTTGGAAAAAGTGGTGTGTACATGAACAAATGTTTTTGATCTTTCAAACAAATGAAAACAAAAAACTAACCCAAACATTCCTCCAGTTTTCCTTTTCTGATCCTCTCAGGAAATCCTGGGTTCTCTGTTGTACAGTTAAGCACAAAAGAAATTTCTAAGGAGATATGTTATTTATATGGGGGGGGGTTATGTCTATGTGTATTTATTTATATATTGCTTTAAATAGCAATTGTGGAAGGAAGGTTTCTCCTTAGAATTTGCAAAGTCATTCAGGAGGATGATGGATGAATCTGTCATTCTGTCTCCAAGTTGATTCTAAAATGTCTGAGTCTTTTAAATATGGAACCACCTCTTTCATTTATGATTTAAAATATTCAAGTTAGATTCCACCTCCCACTGAACAAGGTATTTCCAGAAACAAGCCTGAAGGTTTAGTATCTTCAAGGAAATTTAACATTTCTAGCATTTAGATGGTATCCTTCATGCCAAAAAAAATCAAACCTGGCTTTAGCAGGTTCAAATCCATTGACTTCAGCAGAGTGCATCTGTTATCAGATCTGAAGTTAGCCATTTATCTTCAAGAGTTTTTTAACACAAAAACTGGTTGAGTCAAGAACTTGTTACCCTCGGCAAAAAAGAAAACAGTATAACTGACTTGTTATTACATGACATAACATTTGTTTTTATTGGTGTTGCAAAATTGTCATGAAAATTTGCCAGCCTCGTAGAAATTCTGCCCATTCATCTGTACTATGATCGTAATGAAGAAACTAACGTTATTTTTTTCTATTTTTGTGCAACACAGTCATGGATCCTGGATCAGCATTCCTGGGCACTATGGTAACACAAATAAAAATTATTATTCATTTCTCTCAGCTGTCAGTAAAGTTACTCACTTCAGGAAAGCATTTGTGTAGAAGTTTGCAAGGCCATGATAAATGTTGCATAGTTGCATAGTCCACGATCCAGCAGTACTGGGGACCAAGTTCAGTGTAAGTAGGTGTAATTCCATTGACTTCTGCCAAGGCTAATTTTGTCCCTTGCATTTGCATATGTATATGCAGCCTCTCTTGAATTTACATGGTTATGTGTGCTCTTCATTTTAGAGTAAAGTTTGGTTCTTTCTCAGGCTATAGAATGGGTTCGTGAAGTACCTACTACTGATTGATTCATACTTCATCAAAACACATCTAAACATTTGCACAGAACTGCCTAATGTTATGATAGTTTTAATAAGAAGATTAGACAAAAACAATCAAATGGCAATCTTGAATGCTCCTCAAAATTCTCGAAGCACTTCTTAAGGCTATGAAATCACTTTAAATCTATATATTTCTAATGCATCCATCACTATAGCAATTAGGCACTTGATCCAATAAGATTTCAAAATAATACATAAGAGTACCATTCTGCCAAGTCCCTGTTGTTCAGGTTCTTTAGAAAATGGAAGAGGACTCTCCTTGATCACTTTCTAGGAAGGTTATTTCTTCCTTCAGAAGAGTCCATTTAGCTACGCAAAGTTCTTCTTTAGTTATTTTATTTATTCTATTCTTACATCAAGCCACAGAACCCTGATTCCTGTAAAAAGTTGTATAGTCTCTAAAAGTAATCTAGATTGAAAACTTTATAGTTTTCATTTAAAAAGTATTATTTTTACTGATTATTTAGTACCTAATTTTAATGACCCTGTGTTTAGTCATTTTACAGAGTTTCTTTCTTAATTTAAGAGCTCGGGGTTTTTCTGATTGATTGATTGAGCACATTTCAAATTCATCATAGAGGGACAGACTGTACAGTTATGCCCTAAAGAAAAGCCTTACATTAGTAGGATTATATTATGCAAATTGTTTAAAAATATTTTTAAGCAGGCATTACTTCAGCATTTAGATATTGGCTAAAGCAGCTTTAATATGCAAGACAGGATGTAAGATGCTTAGCTGATCCAAATGCCAGTCTATAGATTTGAAAGACTAAAGATCACCTCACTGGGAGGTTGACAGAAGTGACACTTTGCAAAGTGCCAATGATTTATGCCAATGTCTTGTTTGATGATACTGTTATAGACAGCACTGTCATTACAAAGTCCCTAACGACTTCAGTCTACATTTATGGTGCACAAATTATAGGGTAGCCCAAAGATCGAAACCTTCCTGACTTTTAGATTTCAGTGACCACATAATTCTCCCTAGGTTCAGTTGTTGCATGAACAGTGAAGCTTTCTACCCCATTTTCTATTTCAGTGTTAGATTTAAAACGTACCAATAAATGTACAAAAGCAATTTAAAATGTACCAAGCAATATATACGTTTATAAAATGGTGCTGAGTGTTTGTGGCCTACATGTGTTTTGTGGTATCAGAGTGCCAAAAACACTGTAAGCCACATATTATGGCAATCATTCTTTCATTTCAAACGGTGTTTATAATCTTGCACTATCATTATGTATGAACAGACACATACAGGACCCAATTCTGCAAGGCGCAGAGCGACTTATTGCAAGGCTCTTTTCAACTCTCATTCACATCAGTGCTGTGAGTGTGCTCAGTACCATGCAAGGATCAGGCCTGGTTTCTAAAGAGCACCTTTTGAAGCAAGGCTCTAGAGTAAGCTGTCAATATTATTATAGATTGACCTTCTGTGGTGTGTATAGTATTCTAATGTTGTACAACACTTTAGTCATTCCTGAAATGATTGCTAACTCTAAAGCAAATTACAGGATTTTTGTTTTCTTCAGGAATTACTTTCTTTTGCCTTTAGAAGACAGAAAACAGCAAATAATTATATAGAATATGCAACAAAAGTGTCAATTCCTGAATAATACTAATTATAACGTAGGAAATGGTTCTAACATAAGACAGAAATCTAGTTCTAACTGGCCATTAAAAATAAAATGCATATTGCACAATGTAAGGAGATTGGCGGAAATTCCATCAGAAGGGTTAGAACTGTAGTTTGGCCTCTGGTGGACGAAATGAATGATCCATTGTTTTTAAAGGAACTGCAGCAATTTTGCAACTTCCACGAAATTCCTTAGATAAGATCAGAACCAGCTGCAAAGGATATCAAAAATAAGATATAACTACAGTGGGCCAAATCCTAAGGGTCTTTGGCAGTTTTTACTCAGTACTTATTCAGGCAATGAGGTCACTGGGTGTTCTACCTAAGTAAGAGCTCAGTGAAAACCTCAAATATTTGAACCAGGTTTTGTTTGTTTCTTCCATAGGGAACTGGAAAATGCATATCAAAGAGAACACATATGGACCAAAATTTTCATTCCTACATGTCTAGTTAGGCTCCTGCAACCATATTTAGCCATCTAAAGGAAAATGGTTTGGTCTTTAAAGGAGCTGAGTTCTTGATTTTCCAACAATCTGTTCAGAGGAGAAGAAAGGCAGGGTCAGTGGGATCTTGATGCTAGACGTATTACTAATTTTCAGTGGTTATGAAAGATTCATTTAGGTTTTTTCCCAGCAAAATTCAAAATGTATTAAGTTAATTTTTTTTCAGTCAGCTCCACTAACATTTTCTCTATATAACCAGTCATGTCCTGCTCACACATTAGCTGCTGTATCATTTGTTCATGCTAACTGACCTCTTATGCAAAACAGGAAGTCTGCTTCCAGCATCAAATAGGACACCAGACTAACCGTGTAAGGAAATTCAGCCACATAGACTGACTAAGTCTTGCCTTTCTAAACACGCCTTGCTTCGTATTCGAAAAGGTTGCTAAACTTCTACTAAATATGCTCTGTTTTTCATACAGCAATTTTATCAGTGGCTGCTGTTCCCCAAGAGAACCAGACACAGTGAGTGAAAGCCCCTTACAGAGCAGAACTACTTGTCTTCTAAGATCCACCCACACCCAAGAGGGAGAGGGAATAAATGGGACCTGATAATAGGAATAGAAATGATAGAATATGTCAAGACCAGGGGAGAAGGTTCGAAGAGCTATGGTTAGAATCTTTCCCATCAGTGCTAGATTGTCTCCATAAATGACCACGTGGATTCACTGATAAGTGCCTTTTCTACCAGAAAGGCTGAAAAAGGCATGGGGAGGGATAAGAAAAGAGCCAAAACAAAATAGGGAAATCCTCAAAGAATACCTGGTATAAAAACTATACACTCAAAGTATCCTCATTTTAAAAACCAGAATAAACTCCATACATGCAGCACTATTAGTTCAAAGATAAGTGTTCCTGAACTTACAGTTACCAAGGTCCAGGGTCTCCTGATGACTGAGAACTGTTAAGATTCAGAGGCCTGAAGATACTTCACTTTCTGATTCACCTCTTGGATGCTAAATTTGTCATAGTGCATATTTGAAACTGCAAAGCCAACAGCGCATGATGACCCCCAGAATTTCACCTCAGAGATTTGTTTCTCAGAACAGGAGCAATAGAGAGAACTTAAAATTCCACTAGAGAACCATAAAGAAAACAAACTTTGAGGGGAAATTCTAGGGATCATCATAAAACCAAGTCAGGAATTTACTACTGTCCTGCAGGTTACTCTCTTGAGCATCTAAAATGATCAGGAATCCAGATGTTATTCTACAAATCATTCAATCCAAGCATACTTCAGAGCACCCATATGCTTCGGGCCTGTGGTTTACTACAGTGTCACCACAACTCCTCAAGAAAAATACAGCCTTATATTATACAGCTAGGTATACTTTATGCCAGATATAGTACAGGAGGGGCAGCCATTAATGTAACACGCAAAACCACCAGAGCAAGCACACAGATTTTGTTCCAAAGATGAATAGGAGGGGAAGAACTTCCTTCTCTGTAAATGACAGTACAGCAGTTGGCTGTGTTCTACAAACCATTCTCTCAAACAACATTCTTCCCACAGCCAGATATGGAGATAAACTGTGAAGGTATGTCTCAAAAGGCTGACAGCCTATACTGCCCTTGATTCATGCCAATGTAATTCCTATTGACATCAGTAGGACTGATATCTTAATGCAAGATGAGCAACAAATATGGCCAGCAATTATTAAAAATAATGAACTAGATTCTCCCCTCCATTAGAGCTGTTCTAAAAACAGCTTAGCCAGCCACAGAACGATCACACCCACAATGGGGTTTCCTCAGGATGTCACAGGAACAAACATGATAGTTATTTTGCGGTCTGTAGGGGTAGGGTGGCTTGAGAGAGAGGAAGTCCCCCAGGGGGAAGAAGGCATATTTCTTTGGGGCCACAGTCAATTGCTGCAAGAAAGGCTATTCTAATTTGCTCTGTGGGACTAGTCCAGCACAGTATAGAGATCATAAGAGCTCAAAAGATGGATTAAAGCTACCTTTGTGCAACCACCTCTTGAGTTGCACCAAGTAGTCCATGGCCAGAGACAAGGATCAGGGCGCATAAATCTAACAAGGGTTCTGATTCTTCAGCCACTCCCTACATAGACCTCCCTTTGCCTTCAAAGAGTTTTATGCACAGAACAGTCGTAAAATCAGTGTCAAAGCAGTTAGCAAGATAAATTATATGAGAAAACATATAATTAGACAATAAGAAGGAGAATTACCTATTGATATTTTTGCTAATAAAAATTAATCTTAAGTAGTGATAATCAGATACATACATTTTGATTGATTTTAAATATTTATGAAGTGTGTCCTACTTGTATTTAGAAAACGTCTGAGAAAACTTAATTCACAGTTATATTCTGGTAACTTCCTTTTATGAAGTTCTAGGCAGCTAAATTAATCTTTGCAAGACTAAAGGCTTAAAAGAAGGCTAAAAAGACCATTGAAGGTCAGAATTTACATATTGATCAAACTGTAAGTTTATACTCTTGCAAACATGTAATTAACTTTGCCATTATTGAATTTTGGTTCACAACCAATTTTGTTAGTCATAGTTTCACTAGTAACTCCACTGGACTGAAGCATGAGTGACAGACATTTGTAACAATACAGAGTGCATCCTTATATGTTGTGACTACATGTAGATATAAACCACTTCAAATATTCGTTGTTTACCCTTCTTTCCTAACATCCCACTTGACAATTAAATGAAGCACTTTCATGAGAATTACTGATGAACAAAGAACCACTTGTATAATCAGTTTTAACGTTCCAAACCATTGTAATCTGTTTTTCAGTGATAAATGAAACTGCTGCAAGAATTGCTATTCAGTTAATAAACAGTTGAAATAATTAAAAACGTTTTATTCGTAAATCGGTTTTAGTGCGTCATATTCTATCCCCACAATTCTTCATCCTGAATATTAAGTGTATAATGAGCTGAAGGTAATCTGCAGAAGTCTTTGGGGAATGGAGAAAATGGTGACAGTGGAGGCACATGTGGTGATGGGGGGGAGCTGAAGAGCAAGTAAAAAAAGAACTCATGTTCTGGGGTCCCAGGCCTTGAATGGAGGAATGAAGAGGACAGTGATGGCTAACCAAGTGGCACCTGAAGAGCCCAGGCTCTAAATCACTGTTCTTATTATTAGACACAAGAGAATACACGTTGACAAATCTGGGATCCATTCTAGAATCCTGGGAGAGTGAGCTGGATTGTATTCTGGCTCATACATCTTCAACAGAATTGTTTGTTATATTCCAATTGTATGGCCAAATTCATTAAGTAAGCCACACCATCCCTCTGAGAGGTACATGGCCTCTGTGTCAGAGAGAGATTGGTTTGCTCCAGTCATCATCAAAGTGCACCCAACCCTTAAAGGCTCATCCGCACACAAACTTGAACCGAAACCAACACAAAGTGTGAGACAGTGCTGCATCGCAAATGAAGGTGAATTTGTCACATTCTTAAGGCTAATGCCCATGAATAATAGTAGTAGTAATCACAACTCAGTGACCTCAGGTGGAAATTTTGCCTGAGTTATGACTGAGAAAGAACGGAGAGCAGGATTTGCTTTTTGACACTGTCTTGTACTGAGGGCCATGTGACGCTGCATTGCCCCAAGGAATTTCCATGACATTGCGTCACGAGCAGACACAATCCATCCCAGTGCTGCCTAGCACATTAGAGAGGTCTGTAATTGCTAGACTCACTGAAGAGGGTGCAGGATTAGTGCCCCTCAGTTACCAAGCAATTCAGTGACCAGTGAAGGGGTAAAGATGTTGCCATGGACCTGTCTCCTCCCCTCCCCTTTTGGATCATCTGGCACTTGTAGTTGTGCTAATCCCACATAGTCCTTGTGCCCACATGAGTACATGGAGCGTCTTTGTGCCCTCTCTAGTGTGCATGTCTTCACGAGTGTTGGATACAACAAGATCCTGGGTAAGGATTCAGGATTTGGCCCACATAGTTTACTTGCTATTTTATTTCCAAAATATATCTAAGATAAAAGAGAGCAATAAAAAAAAAGGAATTCTTTAACGATCTGCATGAAGTACACTAGTTAAAAAGGAGTTTAAGTTTTCCATGGTCACCGCAATGGAAGCCAAAAATTAGTGAACTGAAGGATAGAATTCAACACACAGGATGGATTTGTGCAACATTAATATATCTCATTGCTAATGTTTGCCCTTGTTCAATTTCTAGCTTCTTAGTGGAAAAGCCTCTTTAGTACTGAAAAGTGTTGAAGAAGGGCATTTCAGAGAAGAATGTATAAGTGTCAGTTGTACCCATTGACCCAGATCTGAACTTTTAAAAACTATGTTAACCATTGCCCAAGGGTTTCACAGTTAGGCAGCACAAAGGGAAAAAAAATCAAGACCATCACAAAGGTATCAGGGACTGTTATCACCATCTCAGCAGACTATCATACCATCAGTACATATTGCCTTCAGCCAATATCTCCAGATCAATATGTCCATCAGTGAATGGGACTCCCTGTCCTCACATGTCATTCTTAATTCACATGGTGCAACAGGATTCGGAAGCACTATCCTGTCCAGCAAAAACAAGGAGAGTCCTGTAGCACTTTAAAGACTAACAGATTTCTGCAGGCATAAGCTTTTGTGGGCTGCAACCCACTGATGAAGTGCTACAGGACTCTCCTTGTTTTTGCTGTATACAGACTAACACAGCTACTCCTCTGGAACTTTTCATCCTATCCAATGCTTTTTTGGAAAAGCAACATGACCATTAAGGCAGAGGCAGAGTAATGTTATATGTCAGATGGCAGACTGCAGTGGAGCCAGTTTAAATGTATGTGATAGTGTTAAAATGAGTTCATTTGCTGTGTTCTACAATGAAGTTTACATTGGCAGACAGTGCATCATTGAAAAGTAAGTGTTCGTTGAAAACCAGGTTAAAAAAAAGAATGTTACAAACCACTGTTTGGAGTAACTAGATAGAAATGGCAATATTACCATGCATTTGTCTGGCCAAATACTTTACAGATGCAGAAAGGAAGAGGATGTGTTTGGTCTCATTTTGATTCTGAAATGTGAGTTTTTATAATCTGCTTCTGCTTTCAAAAAAAAGTGTACGTCTGCAATCAGACCAGGACACTTGTGTTATCAATGATCAATGCATCTCTTTGTTACTGTCACACTTAGAGAAAATATATCATTTTGCATCTGCCTTTGTTTCTGAAATTACTCGATTTAAGTGTTGGCCCAGACTGAAACCTTTTATCTGAACCTTTCCATCCCTTAGATCAGGAGTAGTCAATGATTTTTGTCAGGCTCCAACTTTCTTGGTCAAGATATAGTCAAGGTCCAGACTTCAGAGAAATATTTTTCACATCACAATAACAATAATGATAATAAGTAAATACAAAGATTTCATGGGCCATTCAAAAGCACGTGGCCATCCAAATTTGCCCTGCAGTCCATCTATTGACTGCCTCTGTCTTAGATACAAGGGGCATGTCAGCAGAAGAAGGAGGCACATCAGGATGCTCAGATCTTTAGATATTATATGATATCTAAGGGATTATACACTAGTGATTTAGATGAGAATAGTCCATAGGCTGCTCTAATAGCCCATAGGTCAGCACAGTGTGAGACGAGTTCAGACACAAGAGAGAATCTGGTCTAAAGATCCTTATTTAGGAAAAGGGATGGGAAATGTCTTGCATTCTATTTCTTGCATCACTGTAGTTGCTTGGAGGAGGGATGCACTATCTGCCTTAGGCACTATCACCATGGTATATAATCCTATACTGCAGCTGGAGAGGTCTTACCCCAGCTGTCAAAGTAGGAGAATTTCTTCTCTTTCTAATATAATGTGGTCTTGGGGATATTAAGGAAGGAGAAGTCTCTTCAGAGCCATAGGACCCTCTCTTCTCAATGACTGAGCTCTATGTTGCCTTTTTAAAGCTGTTCTGTGGCTGGTTTGTCAATAAGCAAGGTCCAAGTTAAAGAGAGCAGGGTTCTAAAAGTTAAGAACAACTGATTTTCCACACAAGATGTACACAATTACACTAAAAGCAAACTACCTACAAACCTAATGCAGTTATTGCTTTTTCAAGATGTTCTCCTAATCCTGTATGAGCAATAGATGCATGTTTTACCAGTTATGATCTCTAATAATTTGAAATGATTGAATTCTACTCTAGTGGCTACTGTACACGCTATAACTGCAGACTATTAATGGATTCAAATTGAGAGGCGATTCTAAGATGATATAGTTTACACAGTCTTCCGGTTCCCTCAGTACGCAAGTTACATCACATACATATCGGTAAGCGGGTGAGAGTCTAAATTACACATCTCTTTGAATTTGGTCCGTTGAATAGGAGTCCAAATAGTCACTGCTTATGGAAGAGAAGGCTGACTAGAAAGGAACCTAACAGCATGCAGGAAGTGGGTAGTTAAGTAGCCTCCAGCTAGTTTTAACTTACACCTTCCTCTAGCACTTTGTCATGTAAGTTATAGCTTTAGACTCCCTGACATTTACGCTCGGTCACATTGTGCTAGGTAAGCACTGGCTCTTGTTGGAAGAGAAATTGAGGTGCCCTATCCCAGGGGCCCTCTATAGGAGAGCTCAGCAAGCTGGTGCAGAGGAAGCATTTACCAGTGGCGTAGTGAGGAGAGGTGGGACAGGGCTATGCCCCTGGCTGCTGGCCGGGGGTGGGGGCGCTGACCGGCCCTCCTCAGAGGAGTCATCCTCCATTGTTGCAGGTAGCCTGGGGCCACTGGGCTTTGACAGCCCCGGCAGCCGTGCTGACCCCAGCTGAGACCTGCCAGTGGCCAAGAGCTCCCACTGTAGGAGGAGGAAGCATCCTCCCAGCCCCTCCATTCCCACACTGGGAGCAACAAGGGAGCTGCGAGGACCAAAGCCCATCAGGCCCCACACTGCCAGGCATCTACCCCTGTCACTCCCACTCCCTGCCACCCCCACCACCCCACAGAGGGTGGATGGGAGTGGGGGCGAGCAGGAAATGGCCCCGCAGACACCCCCCCATGAGGCACTGTCATTGCCTCTGACAGGGGGAGCAGATGCAAATACAAGTATTGGCCCCCAGGCGCCAGAGACCCACGGTACACCACTGGCATATACACGTTGCAGCATCTCTTCAGAAGGTTCAGGTTGCTTCCTCCAGTGTTCTGGCCTGCTCTGCAGGCTAAATCGGAGAAGAGATGAGACCATGGTCTCACCTCTTCCCCATCTGTTACCTGTTGGGGCGATTTGCACCTTTGCCCTAGCTTGGGCTTTACAAGGGTGTATAAGGGTGGGAGCAAAGTTCCTTATGACTTACCCACCATCCTGAGCTGCTGCACAGACTGTCCATCTGCATTTTAGGAATGTGTAGTACATGATGGGGTGGGGGGGGTTCATTTAAAAGACCACAAACTAGAAAGAGACAAACATTTATAAATTTCATTTTACAAAATTTAGGGCCAAGTTCTGCCTTCAGTAACATTTGAGCCACCACAATGAAGTCAGTGGGAGTATGAGAGGGCAAAGCTGGGCCTTTAATCATTAAAATATTATTTAAAGGAACATGAATAGAAACAAAGGCAAGAGAATCTCCACTTCCATATCATTGTTCCAGATATTTTGCATTCATACAGAGCAGGGTTCATGAACTCTTTCTAACCATGTTAACAATCCACTGGATTTCTAAAGGAGCAGCAGGGGTTGGAATTAGAAGGCTCCCCCATATACATCAATAACATCAGTCTTGACACACTGATGGGATTTCCAGGGTGTTCTTTGCAGAGAGGTTAGCAGCCACAGTGAGCAACACTCAGCAGTGGTATCTCAATATGCCTTGCAGGGAGGAAAAAAGTCTAGCACTCGTAGTTCAAAATTCAATGTGGGTCTGTGTTTGCATGTGATTTCTTGTGCAAGCAAGTCAGAGCTAAGGCACTTATTTTAAATTCAAACATTCTTCATTAAGAAGAAAATTTGTTTGCAGTAAATAGATATTCTCATAGAGGTGGATATATGTAGAGTTTTAATACCAGGATTTTAAATTCTCATTCTAATTCATAAGGTTTGTGTGGATGAAATTACAAATGATTTTACTGAGAGATTACAGAAATAATAGTGACTCTACTATGCAAAGGAAGACTGTGTGACTAATGATGGCCCAGGCAACCAATGGGTTGTTGGTTTTAAGAAATGGGCAAACTGATCTATTCTAAAAACAGCCAGGAACAGACCTTCAGCTTGTGTAAACTGAAGTCAATAAGGTTAAGTCAATTTGTCCCAGATGAGGATCAGGCCCTGTGTTCTACAGCTATTCCAAACTCTGAAAAACAAATAGATCAAGAAATAATTCAGAGTGATTTCTGTGTCACAGGTTCAAATCTGATCCCCTCTTCAAAATGTGTCATGATTTGTTTTTAATTTAAAGATCTTTCCTAACTCTAAACCAGGGTTTTGTTAAAAAACTATTCAATAATGGGTTCAGTAATGTCAGCCCAATGCTTTGTAAATGCCTATTACTATATCGCTTATACTACATGTTATTGTGATATAAGAGGAAATATTAACTGTAGCTTGTACAGCATGCAAGTATTGTATGCTTTGAAACATGTATGGATTCCATCTTCCCGCATATCACTTTTGGAGCAACTGTTCTCCTATTTCAATATGTTTCAAAAATCCAATACATCAGGACAGTGCAATTTTTTTGTGCTTACAATACATTCAATCGATTTCTTTATGACTTTTTCATAGACTGAAAGTAAAACACCTCCAGTTTGACTAAATAAAACCCATTTTGGAGAGGCCTAATCCAGTTCTGACTAAAATCCCACTATTTCAGATCTGCCCTCAAACGTATGACGCGTATCTGTAGTTTAACACCACAGAATTGCTTACATCATCTCTCATCACCAACTTCCCTGGCGGACGTCATGCTTATGGCAACAATGTGTAAGACCTGTGAATTGTGGAGGGTGATGCATGCGGGGGAAGAGGGAGAGTCAGGCTGCTAAGGGAGTTGTGACTAAGAGGGAAGATAGGAGAGACTCTTTTTGGTGACCACTTTTCTCATAGTATCTCCTCTCCAATGTTCACATAATAAGTCTTGAAGACTATGGCCTCTATCTTGCAAGGAGTACCATTCATCGGTGGACTTCTGGGACCAAACCGAGCGCCAAGGACTGCAGTGTGGTACTTCTCAGGCCCTGGAGTCCACCTGTATTGAGATCTTTGCAGGATCAAGGCCTAAACTAATCTCTTCTTACCACCAATTTCACCTTTTTAAAAACACCCACAGGACATATTCAAAGAGAAATATACTTTATATTAACACTGGTCAACCCTTAAAACAGATTTTAAGTGTGATTCTCCTTTGATCCACTTGTCAATAATGGGCCAGAGTCTAAAGTTTCTGCTTGGTTTTGGCTCGAATGCTCATTAAATCACTGGGAATGTGTCTAAGAAGAAACTGAGTTATGTCTGCACTAGCATAGCCCCCTAGTGCAGACACAGCACATGCCAACAGAAGGTATATTTCTACTGTCCTAGGAACACCATCTTCCCAAAACGACATTAACTATGGCAATAGAAGCCTTCTTCTGACGGCATAGCTGGGCCTACAAGGTTATTGTTGGAATTGTTATGTTATGAAGGGATGTGATTTTTTTTCACACCTCTGACCCAAAAAGTTGTGTCAGTGTACGTTTTAGAAGTAAAGACCTCAGGGTTCGGGTGACTCTTTTAAAAGGCTGTTTATCTGAGTAGTTGTACCTAATAAAATTACATAATAAAAATATGCCGTATCATTATTATGCTAAACATCATAAGTGACACTTATCTAGCACAATTAATCTAAAATTCTCAAAGATCTTGGCAAATGTATTCACATAGATGGACAAAAATCTAGTCCTTAAATTAAAGCGGTGTGGAATCAGAGGACTGGCCTTATGGACTCATCCCAGTGACACAGGGCAAGATTGCTCAGGGTTGGGAGATGAGACATGCACTCTCATTGTCACTTCAAAAAGTAGCAGCATGTCCCTCTAGTGCCTGTTGCAAACTGCAGCCTATGCACAAGGAGGCTGGAGACCTGTCACACTCCCAAGACAGAGACAACAGGGGGATTGGGCAAGGAAGGATGAAGCTCACACCATTGTTGCTCAACTTTGAGAAGCACGCATCCTGATGGTTTTGTTAAAAGAATACATTTACTTTTAATGCCAAAAACTTGTCCACAGCTCAGAAGAAGTGGGTATTTTTATTTTCGGAAGGAATTTGAAGGATGAGAAGAATCCTTGTGTTTCTCCAAAATTTGACACTTGTGTGTGTACATCAATTATTTATCAAACAAAAGTGCTATATTCCCATTACTTTATGAGGTGACAACAAGAACCAGCTTGCTGTCAGGTTCGATTTATA
>ML675603.1:55989350-56006391 GCA_007922155.1 Mesoclemmys tuberculata
TGGGTTTGAAGTAACAGGTTTTCCAAAGGCTACATTCTGATTACATTGCCTTTAGTACTTAGCACCTGCTGACTCCTCCCGGCGCTGGTAAGTTTCACAGAGATTTTGTTACAATACGTGGCCAGCCGGGGGTTGATACAAAGCAGTTAGCATTTTACATTTCAGTCCAATGAGTTTATATTCCTATTAATTTAAAATGGAGTTGGGTCACTTTAGTTATAAAATGAAACAATGTTACAACACTTTATATGCCTAAATAAAACCCAATTAAGTTCCCACTGCCTTGGGTTCTAAAAAACCCTGGATACCACTTGCAGACAGGAATAGGGTGGTCATTCTATATGCTGTGGATGATTGGGAGAAGGCAAACAGATGGCAGTCGGATGTGGAAACCAGAGCAGGGCAAACACAATACGAGACAAGGGCTGAGATGTCGGTGGGAATATTTCTGTGTTTATTCCGTTCGGATAAGCAGAATAAAGAAAAATAGAATAGGCAGGAATACTCCTCACTGGATCAGAGACAAGTATTTTCCATTGTTTGGGAGGAGGGATAACTGAACAGGGTGCTGATTGTTCCTGCGACAGCTAGTACTGACTGTATTAAGTAGTGCTGGTAAGTGACCCAGTATGGGCTGTAACTTAAACCCTGGTACTGTGTCTTGGAAGCCATTTGTAGAGTGCCCTCCAGGATAAGACAGGAATTAATCTGAAACCACTTTGTATCTTCTTTCACATAACTTGACCCAAAAAACTCTCTTACAGGCAAACTTTCACATAAAGGTTCCTAGGCAAGCTTCATAAGCATACCTGCAAGAAGAGGCCTAAGGAGAAATTCTGACCCCACTGAAGTCAATAGCAAAACTCACTCAATGGGTCCAAGATTTCACCCCCCAGACCTTAATGAGAGAAGTGCCACTTTCAAGAAATAGCAGTGCTTTTTGCCTGCTAGACCATGGGAACCAAGCAGACTGCTCTGCTACTCTCCTACCCCAGCGTAGTGGACATTGGTTGCTGGACATGGCCTTCAGCTGCCCAGAGTTAACATACTAATGTTTAAACTGGCAGAGAGAAAGAACTCATTTCCCTTCCTGAAAGTTCAGCCTGCCAATCCTCCACATGTGCCCAGCGTAACGGCTGTGATCCCAAAAACCACATCACTGCTAGCAGAATCAATCAGCGGTGCATAAACCGTTGGCAGTTCTGAAGCAGACTGCTGGAGCACTGCTAATAAAATAGTGTTTGATTTGTTCCTATGCGGGGGTCTGGATTTGCTTTCACAAGATAATGCGCGTTTAACCAACAGAGTCTGCACTCCCCTGTCAGGATCAGTGGGTGGAGCACCATCTCAAATACAGTCATCAGTCCCAGAGATCTCTCTGCAGGGTCTAGAGATTAAGGAAATAAGGAACTGCTGTTCACATTTAAGGGAGGGAAAGCAGTACATGTATAGCCACTTACCTAATTCCTTTCCCTATAAAGATGAATTGGCTAAGATTTTCCAAAGAAAACTAAAGTTTTAGAAAAGCTTATACATTATGAATAAGCTGCCTTATGCACACCTGAAATGCTGTCAGAAGGTCAGTCGTCACTGTACAAACTTGTTTAACCACTTCACTGCTGTTTAATGGGCCAGATATATCTAATGCTCTCTTCTATACCGTATATAGCACAACATTCCACCATTAGGCCAGTGAATCACATCAGAATCTCAACTGCACATCAGCAGAGAAGTAGTTAAGCATATGAGTAACCTATGCTGTTCAACCATAGCTAAGCAAATGCGGATGTACCCCCATCAACCTATACAGCTGACTGGAGGGAGATCTAGGTTGTGCTTTTCCGAAACAGCATGTTAGTCAAACAGTGACCCAGTGAGCTACAATTGTTACCGGACAGGCGAGGAGAATGATTAAAGCAAAGATCCAGGCCCCACTACCTTCCCCAAGCCAGGGGATCTATCCCTCCCAACTCAACCAGCAGCAGGTCCAAATTTATTTCAAGCAGTCTTGGAGGTTTCTCCGTTTACGGCATCTGTCAGCCATAGACTTATGCACAAGGAAATTATAGACAGTTTAAGATAAAAGATAACAGTTTATTTAACAAAGGACACAGACACAGACCAGATACCGAATGGGCCTAAAGCCCAGGGACCCAAACCACACAGTGTCTAATGGAAAAGGTAGAGATAATAGTAATCAACAATTTCTGGTCATAACTCACGCCTTTTGGGAATTCTCAACAGGGGCAGATGACGCAGGACAACAGGTGAACACAGGATTGGATACAGGAGATGACCAGGAATAGATGACAGGAACCACAGCAGGCAGCAAAAGAGATGGAGACAGAGACAGATGATAGGAACAGGAACGGATGACCCGATCCAGGAACACACAAACAGGTAAGGCCTCTCAATCTTCTCTTGGTCCGACGTGACAGGGAAAAACACGGGCTACCACCTGGGAGGACAGCACCTTGCTCAAGCTGCCTAGAGTCTTATATACCAATAATTCATCCAATAGGGTGGCTCCTTTTTCCCACTTAGTGCACTCAGCACTCAAGTTGCACACGCACCTTAGTGCGATGCACACGGCACTACACATTTTGCACACAATTTCAAATGTTTGCACTCAACACTATACATCCATTCATAGCTATAGCCCCTACTCCATATTTACAAATTCTTTTCCACCATCAACCAAGAACATGTCGTGCCCTGTGTTATGTCTTCTAAAAATAATAAAAATCTACAACACAATAAACCTTGGACATGCACAATACACCAAAACCAGCAGGTTTGCAGGCCTTTAGGGTATGTCTACACTGCAATGGGAGACCAGCAGCATGGCCGGGACTGTCCCAGGTCAGCTGAGTTGGGCTTACAGGGCTCAGGCTGCAGGTCTAAAAATTGCAGTTGAGACATTCAGGCTAAGGCTGGAGCCCAGACTTTGAGACCCCACAAGGGTCCCATGGGTCAGGTGACCCAGGCTTGAGCCTCAGTGCAGCAGGTTTTCTATTGCAGTGTAGACATACCCAATATATTATTTCCATAGGGAAGGGAATAATAAGTTAAAAGTTATCTGCTGTAAAAGATATTATGCAGTAATGGACAAGAGCCAGCATTAGTTTGCCCTAAGCAGAAATTATGCAGTCATAAGATGTGTATTTTAAAAACCCCACAAGAATCAAAGGCTGTGTTTGTGATCCAGTGACGCTTGCCAGAACCGTAAATGTCTCTTTCAAGGCTGCCTCTGTCTCCTGCTCAGGCCCACATTCCCCTAAGGTACCGTTTGGAGTACATAGGCTGGGGTATTTTTCTGAAGAACTTCAGTGTCTTATTAATATTAAGAGCTGCAAATACTTGAAGGATACCAGAAATCTTGTGATTTATACTGGTGTTGATTTATGCTGGTAAAACATGTGACAGCAGTCAGCAAGATTAACATTATATTAGTGTAGGGGTTTTTGTATGTAACTTCCTAGTTTTTGTTTTGTTTTGAAGAAGAAGGGGGGAAATGGAGGATATCAATCTCCAGGATTTGGAAGTCTGATCATTTCCAGAGAACTGAGAGAAGTGCCTGTAAATTTAATAAACTGAGAATACCCACACATCTTGGGTGGTCTGCAGCAGACACTCTACTGTGCACTACAGGTGATTTACAAGGGTAGTGCTCTAAAGAGATGGGAGAGGGGCTTCCAATACCAGGAAGGTAAGACACTCAAAACAGAATGCGGGACTGAAAACGGGAGGTTAAAACAGAAACCATTATGCACCCCTAATGATACCAGGCTGCAGTTAGAATCTACTACAATGTATAGCAATATATTTATGACAGGCTAGGGGGGTTTATATATATTATAGATACTTGAGTACTACTGAGAACAATAATATTTGTTTCTGGTGGGTGTACACCTTTTGTACACAGACATGTGACCTATAATCCTACATGGGCTGACAAAATTCATAGGACATCCCACCTTTCTGCCAGTTAGAGGGAGAGACGTGTGAGGCATAATCTAAGCTCTATTTTTCCAAAGTAGCTTTCTAGCCCTTCCTTTAAAATATATCCTTGAAAATGTAATCAGGGCACTAAGGCTGAAAGGATATTACTGTATTTTCCTAAATGCCACACAGTTTATTCATGGTCTGTCCAGCTCAGGCTGGCCTTTGGAGTCTGAAAAGAATGGCCACATGTCCCCTGGTTTCTAGGAGGTTTGCAGATAAATGTATAACTGTGGGCCAGTGCTGCTCAGGCTATCCCTTGTAGCACTGTCCAGATCCCCTCCCAGACACTGAGCCAGACCCTCTTCTGAACAATTCCTGTGACCTCTAGCCAAAAATAGGGCAATCACGTAGCTTGAGAAGTAGGGTTGTCTAAAGCAACTAAGTATTGATCTACATTTCTATTTAGTGCCCATCACCATGGTATGGAACTGGAAGCAAGTAAGCAAGCAACTTTTGCATTCTAATCAGAGATCTAACATGAACTCTTTCTTTTGCCCTGGTCAAGCCACTTAACTTTTCAGCCTTTGATTCTTTCCCCATCTTTAGAATTAGAATAACACTGTTTACCTTCTCACAGAGGGACTCACTATTTGTAAAGGACTAAAATTCATCAGAATGCACACAACTCCAGACTACCAATTTATCTGGATAATTGTCCCTTCAAAACCTTTTGTGATGCAAAGGATAGGACACAGCCCAGGAGTCAGGAGACGAAGTTCTATCTCCAGCTCTACCACTGAATTGCTGTAGGAGTGGGACTTCGACCTCTCTATGCCTCCATTTCCCCTTCCATTTTTTGTCTATTAAGACTGCAAATTCTTCTCTTACTATGGGTCTCTACAACACCAAGTGTAATGGGCTCCTGATCTACCATCATAATTTAAGTGTTTGCAACTCTTCAACAAACCCAGCTCAAGCAGAGAGTTTCTTGTAGCAAAAGACTGGGGAGATACCAAGGCTCTGCCACTACTTTCTGTAAAAAGAACCAATAAACTCTGAGCATACTTCAAAGGACCATCTTGCCCGTCCTTGCCAAAATCTTCAGGAACAGTAGGATGATGATGGTGGAGCAGCGTTGGTTGTCTCAAGCTATGTGTAAAAGTTGTTTTGCAAAAACTCTCCCTCCCCATTCCCCTTCCCCCCAAAAAAATGCAAGGCCAGCTCGCATTACAGTCCTTTGAATACAATTTTTTACATCATTCAAGATTCCAAGCTGCAAACCATATTGTCAAATCTAGCAATCAACTTGACTGCTGTAGAGTTGATCAACAATGTTTATTTTTAGAATGGCAGATAACATGTATTTCAGTAGATCTCATTTTTTATGTTAAAGATTTTAATCTTCCACTGGAGTTTCTTGTTTGACATTAATCCAGAGAATCTTTTCTTTCTCTGTTTGATAATGTGTCAGAACTTCACATAAAGGTTTAGAAGGAAATCAAAAGATCTGTTGAATTAATGTTTTTTGTTTCTCTTCCAAATAATCTATAGGAGTTAGCAATATGTTGAAATAACTTTACCTTGGGAGAATAGCTTTCTGCTTATCTCACATCTATCTGTCACACTGGCTAGCTTCTGTATTAACAGAGTCTACCTTTGGGCAGCTCACATAGTACAGTAGCTGTCAATCTGTCCTCACTCCTAGGTAATTACTGTAAACCAAAACTAAGGTGTATTAAAGGAGTATTGACAAAGACAGTCATTTTCCATCTCCCTCTGACAAAGTCAGAGGTAGCCAAAAAAGTGGCCCTCCAGCACTCCAGATGTGAAGCAGTGCAGTACAAATCACTACAGTAGAAACATTTTCCACCTCAGGGGTCTATTAATTTTAACAGCAGACCCACTTTTAAAAGTGAGGAATAAAAGGAAGTTGAAATCATTTAAGACCCAATTGCTACTCAAAGTGAAGCCCTGACAAAGAGCTAGGGAGAGGCCTTGACACTGCAACTGATTCAGAATGCTACTTTCTGGGATTTCATAACTATGGTGGCACTGAACATCTCCTGGCTATGACTGTCAAGAACGAAATGGGGGTTGGAGAGAGAAGATGAAAAAAAGAATTCACCAAAAGTGGCTTATTTCCTTATGTCCCGAAGCTTAGTGGAGCAGGGAGGGGACTAGAAGTGCCTTCTGTCTAATGTATTTTGAAAAACTGAAGCAATCTGGAAGCATGCGATGTCCTCTTTTCTCCTCTATTATTTGTACAGGCCCCTCTCATTGTGCACTATAAAAATAAATATGACAAAGAGGGGACCTCTCCCCAAAGAGCTATACAACCCAACTATAAAATGCGAGCGAGCAGGTAGATGCAACAGAGAAAGAGAGTGTGGAGTATAAAAAACTCCAAAAAACAAAACAAAACAGGGAGGTAATGATGGTCAGCGTGATAAGTAGGGGTCACAGCACGTCAACCAGCTAACCACCATCACCTTTCTCTTTTAGGGATTCTTTTTTAAGGACTGACCTTGTGTCAGAAAGGCTGAGTCTCATCTCTTATTGGTGTTTGTCCAAGAATACGATTGTATTGACATACCCCTTCCTTTTGCGTCTGTTCTTGTAGTTTTCCTTCCATTCTTTTGTTTTTTCCTCCTTGTCTCCCCATGTTTCTTTTTTTCTATTGTTTCACTCATTCCTCTTTATTTTTTCTCCTGTCTCGACCCTCTGTGCTCTTAACTCTCTCACTCTCCTATAATTCCCACCCTTTTCTCTCACCTTCATCTTGCAAATATACCTGTCTTTCCTGTCTTTCTCATGCACTGTCTATGCTTTCTATCTCTTTGAAAAACATGTATTTGTAGCTAACAGTAAGCTTATGTCATGTATTGGAGACAAAAAACACCTGCCCCAACACACAACAAAAACAGCTAGGTTGGCATAGGTATATGCCATCTATGTCTGTTTCTTCATTAACATTTCTTCCCAACATACATTTCCCCTCACCCCACACTTTTTGTTTATTTTTTTAAACCTCTGCCCATACTCTATCCCATTTTTCAATCTATTTTTTATTGCATTTTCCCCCTCCCCTTAGCACCATTAAAAAAGTCTGCATTCAGATGAACATGAATCTAATGATGTTCAAGTCAAAAATGTTTTGAGTGAGTTCAAAGTCAGGGAAAATGAATCTGTCCATCTCAAGCAGAGATTTGAGCCCTGATCCGAGGTCAAGCTTATGAAAATTGCACTAGAATCTCTATAAAAATTGCCCCTTTCTCCCCAGGGGAGTTCTACAGAAATATTTAGTGGAAGAATGGATGAACCAATACAAGGTAGAGGATCTCTGCAACTTCAAAGCACTCCCCCAAACCTGCATACCTTTGATGACATTCAAGACTCATTGGTGCTAAATTTATCCCTAGTGTGTCACTATCAGGGATGAGTTTAGCCTTCCAGCTCCCATTCTAAAACAGTCGCAATGAGCATGCTTTGATGACCCAGTGCAACAGAGCAGTATACAGTCTGTCTGTTCCTGTTGGTACCATGGTAGAGACATACACAGAAGGCAGGCTCAGCACAAAACAAATATTGCTGTTTTCTCACACTCTCCTTTCAGGTAAAAGGTGGGACAGCCTCACCTAGCAGGCAACTGGCCTACGGCAGTTCAACTTGTTAGCAGAAAGAGCAAAGCAGCTCTGAAAAAGATGTGACCCACATCCTCAAGCTGTAATCACTGAATAATTCACATGTCAAGAGTCTGGGCAATATGAGGATCTCAACTGTCAGTGTTTCCTCATGATTCAAACAAAAAGCACGTGGAAAACCTCTGAGCACAGCTTGGCTAGATGGCCCAGTGGTAGTGCAATATGCTATATCAGTCCTCATCTTAAAGGCACTCCATGGCCTAGGCCCAGGATATCTAAAACACTACCTAAAGCGCCGAGATGAAAACCATGGTTGACAGCTTTGTTCCTGTATTACAATAGAACTCTAGAGCACAGGAGGCAGTATGTTCCCAGGGGCTGGTTCCAAATTGTGGAATGAACTCCCAAGCAGCTAAGGACCATCACAAACCTCCTCCCCTTCTGCTCCAAGTGCAAGGTGTGTTGCTTTGACCTTGCCTTCTCTAACAAATACATAGAAACATGTATTTAAAACCATAACAAACCAAAACACTCCACTGCACATGCTTCTTTCTCTGGGCAGAGGATGAGAGAACAAACAGCATGTGACAGATGTTAGCCACTTTGCTTAATACACTACTGGAAGGCACTCAGATACCCCAGTGATGGGTTTTTACACTGTGCTTATGTAGAATAGACACTGGGGTTTGATTCTAGATATAGATCTCCATTCCTTGAGTTGGTAGAGGCGGAGGGCTTTCTAGGTCAGTACACTCAAGCCTCTGGGGAAGAGGAAGTACCTCGTGCTACTCAATTGTAACTCTTACGATACTAAATAACCAACAAGTAAGGGCTCACAAGGGAGTTCCACCTTATGTTTTCATCTGGTGATTGCCACATAGGGCCTTGAGAAGGGGGAAAGAAGGAGAAAAACGGAAAGACAATAGCTGGAGAAAAACAAACAGCATTTAAAGGGTTTGATCTTGAAAGGGGTGGGAAACCCAACTCTTCTAGAAAGTGCTGGCAGGACTGAAGCCTACATTGTGTATAGTTTTATTATGAAGAATCTGTTTAAGTTACATTCATAATTGCATAGACTTAAAGTTGTTTTTTTTAATAACTGCAATCACACTTGTATCATTAAACATTTGACTCAATGAGAAAGAAGTTGTAAAGACTGGATTTTATATATGACCTTCTATCAATAAATCTGAGTAGTTTTTTCTCCCCCTGGAATTCTCCTCTGGAATGTTTACTTAATTTTTTAAAAAATAAACTATATTTTATCATTAGCATATTAAGCGCTAAATGAGATTTTAATCATCCCTTCAAACATTTTTTAAACTGTGCTAGTTCATTTAATCTCACTAGAAGAAAACAAATGAAAAATCTGTAAGCCACTTAGAAATGTGAATGTCAGATTTTTGTGTCAAAACATGACCATTTTCCCCCTCCCTCCAAGGATGTATTTCAGTTTAGATGATTTAAGATGTTGTCTACAATGCTGTCAGAATTAAACAGTTGAGCATAAAGTATCATCCCTGTCCCTCTAAGACTTTGCAATAGGCCCCATTAACATTCCAGTTTTATTGTATGTACCTGGTCTGAAGAGAATTACTCACTGGGTGCAGCAGAAGTTATCTGCCTTCAGCAAAATGAGCAGCTGAGATATGTACAGTACCTGACTATGCTTGTTAGGCTATTTGCTCCTTTAAGCCCATACTGTACTAGTGAATGCCTGCAATTCAATTATCTTTAAGAGACTTCAGCATGCAGTTAGACAATAAAACATGACGAGACGTAGAATTGTGTAAAGGTCATCAGATGCCTAGAAGTATTCAATTACATCCTTCAATTATTAGCTACAATTTTTTTTAAACAGAAATATTTGAGATGGTAAAACAATGACACTGATCACTATTTTTAATGATGGAGATGTCTTTTAACCTGGAGAATCATTGATGGGAAAAGGATAGAACCCAAGGTAATACTGTTGAACAGATACCTGAAGAAAGCCAGTAAGAGCGTGATCCTGACCCCTCTGAAGTGTTAGTAATTCATTCTGGAACTTGTAAATAAGCTTTGAATCTGGTCCTAGTCTTTTGTGAGCTAATGTACAGCTGTCCTATGGATTAGTCATAAACTCAACTCAAGGTCAGAACAGACATGGCTTCTTGTGATCAAATTGCATGTGTTAGAGCACAAAACTGGCTTCAGTAACTCACCACCCTCATGCAAGTCATTTAAACTCTTGGCCATAATTCCTAATCTATGCCTGTCAAACAGCACAAAGTGGATGGATTCTGGCTGGAAATAGCTAGAAAGTTCTTCTTGTAGCAGGGAGCTCTCTGTTTCTGAAAGCCAGTGATGCAGCAGAGTGCTTTTCTGTGTTCCTCAACCCTTTAATAATCCTATAATATCTTTATCACCTTGGATGTATCAGGAGAGAGAGAAGGCCTGGCAGCTGTGCACTGAGGGCTTGGCAGAAGTCTGGTATGACAATTCACAGGTGTAAGTTAGAGCTATCGAAGGGTTGCTCTAACTGCCACCAGGATCGACCAGTGTTACATTGCTCCTTCCTGCCCACCCCTCACCTGCTGGAGTGCTGATGCAGGGGAGAAATGATCCTCTACCTTTACAGACAAAGAGCAAATTTACCTCCTCGTTGGGGTGTTGTGAAGATTAATTAGATGATATTTGTAAAGTGCTGCATAAGTATTATTAGAGGAGCAGCTGGCTCTCCTCTAATTCTCCCATTTTCAATGTGGCAACACAGTTTTAAGAGGCAATACAGAAGTAAGTACAGTACAGAAGCATGAACGGTTCATATTCTGTCAGTGTGTGCCACTTTTTCATAACATGTTATGTGCTCATAATATGGTTCATCATTTTGAGAAATTATGACAAGCTGACAATGTAGCTTATTACTAGAGAATGAGTTGCCTATTTTGTCTATTGTAGTACAGTGAAACCTATTTAAATAAAAACCTGATTAAGACATGGAGCTGTTGGCTTCATTCACAGCAGGGAGAGCTGAAAATTACTTGCCACATGCCGATAAAGTACCAATTTCTACCATTTTATTTTAAAAAGGAAGAGTTGTTTCTTTGAACTGGGAACACAATGTAATGTGTGCCATATTTTCTGAAAAAGGAATAAAAAGTCGCTATGGGTTAATCTGATGTAATTTAGCCCAAAATGATAAACATGTGGGAATTCATTCCTAATCTAACTATATTAGTAAACTCTGGATATGAGAAGTCAATGAAGTTACGACATCTAAAAGTTTGGTCCTTTAAGTGCAATCTGCAAAGTAAACTTTGTGATGACTCTTTGCAGTACATTGTTCATCCCTCTGTAAAAGACCAGATGAACAGTGCTAAAATGGTGCGGTTTGTATCATCGATGCATCCCAGGACTAAAATAAAGAGATTAAAAAAATTGTCAGAAGTGGGGGAATGTTAATTAGGGCCCAGAATATTATTACTTGTATTTCATTGTGTTTTCTTTCTGAATTACAGAAAACCTATTAACAAAATCCTGTGTGCAGTTTACAGAAGTGCATTAGACACATTTTACATGGACCAACACTTGATTTAATAAAAATGAGTGAATTTTCACTGAATAAATTTGACAGATTAAGCCCAAGAAAATTTATGAGTAGATCAATTTCCTCAAATCTATTTGTTATTCACACTTGTTCAGTTAATCTCTTTTCAGCTTTTCTATTCTCTTGCCCAGCTGTGAATATTCTATGTTCAGAACATGCAATTTTGTTCTGACTGAGCAGACAGTTTCTCTTCCCTGGCGGGATAAGCCTGAAAGCAATTCCCGCACAAATACTGAAGTTTGCTTCTCACAGATAGTTGTGCCAGCCGACTGGATCACCAGAATGCCCATGGAAAGTGACTACAGAAGAAGCGCAAACCTGGCTTCAGCAATTCATTTGGCGATTTGAATTAATATTTGTGCAGTTTTATTTGCCCCAACTCAACTTGAAAGAAATGCCTCATTTGGGGTCCATCTTGTAGAGCTATGTTAATGTATATCAACTGAGGATCCAGCCCTCTGTTTGCATCTATGTCCAACTGTTGCAGGCTGTCATGCGATAATTTTACACACTACCTTGTAATCTTTGTACATAATTTGATTGAAAGTAGTAGCATTTCTATTAACCATTGTAGCTGAACTGTGTGTCTTTAGTGAAACCTTAATGGAACTGGTTTTAAAAGTGATCAATATTTCACACTGAGATGGAGCACAGAACAGATATGAAATCACCTTTAAAAACACCAACCAAGTCATTCATAGATACTTTAGCCCTCTTTGATCCACCACTTGTCAAACTGATCCCTGGTCATCTTGTCTAGTAACGGCTAATGCAGCTTACCAGGTCCCCATGAAAATAGAACTTGTCAATATCAGCTACCTTAAAGAACGGACGATTTTAAAGAAGCCAACAAGCTCATCAACTACGGCTCAGGTTCCCACCTCCTTTTGGAAAGGGAGTGGCATCCAAACATCAGCAACACCTATCTTCTGCCAACATCCTGGATTCTGCTACTGTCAGTTTAGATTAAGATATAGAACAGAGACAGCACTGCTAGCCATGGGCAGAAAAAAATCCTTCATGATCACATTGTCAGATCTTTCAGCAGCCTTACATATGGCTATTGATAACATACTAAGAAACCCAAGAAAGGTAAATGGGGCAGCACTGTGCTGAATCCATTCATTCCTATCATGCTGGCCATACTGGGTCATGATGTCCTCACCTGCGTACCCATCATGCATAGCCTCCTCATTAACATCTGTGTGTGCCTGCTTTGAATCAATGGCATCTCCACTTCTTTCCATGTATCAGCAGTATTTCAACAACATGCATCTTTCTCTACCAGTGTAACCTGCCCCATCATCAAGATGTCCCTCTTCCTAGGAGAGATGATCAGGTAGATGAGGAGGAGAGAGCTCAAACGTGACCCAGAAAAGATAGGAGTGATGTTGGTGGGTGCAGTAAACACAGAATAACTTGCTAATGCTCTAACTCACCACCAAGTAACAATATTGGCGCAGAGGAGGGCAAGGCAATGCAAAGTCTCTAGATCCTGCTAGATTCGTGGACACATAGATCACCACATTAGTGAGGAATGCCTTCTTGGGTTAGACAGACTGAGTCCTGTACTCTTGCAATGTCTCCTGGACCTTCAGTGGGGCAATGCAGCTCAATTTCACTCCTAATGAGGGCGTGTGCTTATGTGGCACAACTGCACACTATATTACACTAAGAAGCCATTTCATATCATTGTCATTAGGGATATTAGTCATGAAATCTAATTAAGATGTTGGTTAACCATGACATCTAAAATGATAGTATTAGTGCAAGGATACTTTGCTGAAGACTGCAATAACACTCCAAGTCCTCAAGAGATCACTATGATTGACAGTTCATATAATCTCATTAGTAACTTAGTGAATTCTAAAACAGAAAGCCATAACTCATCAGGTAAGAATAACGTGTAGATACCTAATACTATAATAGAGAAGAGACAGTTACAATGTACAACTGACTTCACTGACTCATTGTTTGCCCAGTGTAGTTAGTGTGTCTCCATTTTCAAAATAAACTTCAACTTCAGCTGAGCTGACATGTTCATTAATATCAATGATAAATTCTTACATGGGTTCTGCTTTTCATGAGTACATAGCAGTAATGATGTAATAAAGATTAATTACTGCAAGTTATAGTGCCTGAAGTGTGTACCTTCAAGCTGTTAAATGTGTGGATGGAGATCCATTATGACAACAATGGGCATATTACTCTCAATAGGGATTATTGCTATTTGCCAGTATGAGATGTGTGCTCCCATTATTAAGACAAAACAGAATTGAACAGAATTCAGTTTTGAACACAGCTGTAATAAGATCTTTACTGTACACTCCATAAGCCTTGATTTTGTAGTACCCATTACTGTGATTTTCACTACATATTCCTGCTGATATTATTTCATTGCATCAGAGATTTTATGGGGCTTTTCTTTTTAATATCATCGTATTACAGAGCAGCATCACATATATAGTGCTTTTCATCGGAAAAATCCAAGTGATTAACAAAGGAGGGTTAATATTGTGATCACAAATTACATGACTTTATCCATGTTACTTACGTGTTAAAAGAGTTCAAGTGAAAAAAAATAAATAATAATAATTAAAAACAGATCTCAATACATTTTAAAATAAGGAGAACTTCTAAAATAATATAACAATAAAATTAGCTGCAAACCTTCAGTTTAATTAAGCCAGTCTAGATAGATCTTTATGTTAAATTTGTTTTAAGGGTACAGATGAACACATTAAGCACATAATCCAGTTAATAAAAATCTAACGTTTTAACTAGTAAAGGAAAGTAAGAGATATGCACAATGCAGGTAAGATAACACTACAAAATGTATATATTTGAGCACGATAGTTACAGTGTCCATCCCGTCTGTTGTCCTATTGTCAGTCTTGGACGCTAGGACACACATGGCCAAATCAAGCAGGGAGAATGTACAGCTTTGTCCGCCTTACTTGTAAGGTCATGAGGGAGCGAAGCTTTATTGGTGTTTGTTAAATGCTCAGCAGATGCTGACTGAGCATGTGCAGAAGCGGCTTCTCAGTCACTTATAAATTTTTCTACCCTGAGGCTCTGACCCCGCAAGCCCCGGTGGATGGCACTCCCAGCGAAGTTAGTAGGCGTCCTGTGAAGGGCTTGCAGGTCTGACCTCTTTAACCCAGCAGCTCGTCCTCACAGAGGAATCACCACAGGTCAAGGTCAGAGTTCGTTCTGCACGGCTGTTTTTGAGTTACTGTCTGAATATGAAAAGGTTACATTTTCTTACTCTTCCGTTGCTCACATGTGGCTCAAAGAATTTTCCTCACATTTTCAGAATTAGAAACATCACCTCCGAGTTGATACCCAGCCGGGAAGTTTTGAGATAATGTATGAGCATTTGAACTCAAGGCAAGCCTACATTTGCCTTTTTGCCCAAGACTGTTTCCTTCACCTGGTTGCAAATCCCTTCCACTCTGGGTTCCCAACACAAAATCCTAACAGTCAACTAATAAATAAATCCAAAAGGGTCTTTTCCAGAGGGCCACCAAATACTTCTTCTCTACAGGATTCTTTACCCTGTTGTCCTTCAGTGGAGCGCCACAAAGATCCTGACCCTTTCTTTCTGTTCTGTGGGAATCATTTAAAAACCAAAGATTAGAGATCCTTAGGGACTTTTTTGTCTTTAGCATCCATGAAGACATGAAGGCTTTCTTTAATAAGTTCAAAACTCAGATGTAACTTTTCACATAGTTTCTTCAGCTTCTTCTTGCCCTCAGATTGAGGACTTTCTGTATCCAGGGGCCACTTATTTGGATCTAAGATCTGTATTTGATCAATCAGTTCACTGAAGTTGGAGGCATTTTGTTAATTGTGCCCACCAGGAAGGATAATGTAATTTGAAGCAACAACAGTAAATAGCCAAGATATAAGGTTATTGGATAAACTCTGGAGAAAATGTTTTTGGTTGATTGCTGGCTGGTTGCAGGTGGGAGCACTTTTCACCGGTGATATAGACTTGAAAATCTGGTCATAAACAGCTTGCCATGTTTCCAGTTTATATGCAGAGCTTTTTTTGGTTCCATCTTTACTATTGCCCAAACGGTCCTATTGATCACCACATAATGCTCAAGCTAAAGTGATCTCTTTGTATGTCCCACACTTTAGTTACCTCCTCTAGAGAATCCACCAGAAGCCCAAAATTTAAAACAAACTCTTCAGAGGCCAATGACTTAGCAAGCCCCCAAAAAGCCTCTTGGATTTTGGCATCACATGACTGATTTTCAGACACAAATGTGAAATGCACCAGAAGAGCTGCATAATTTTTCCACACAGCCAATACCACTCTAAAACAAGAAGACAACCAACATACCATCAGAATTTTTCTGACCTTGTTAAATTGTACACCAAGTTCAGAGTTGAAATCACTAAATTCATATTGGTTTTGGGGAGATTGGCTGTAAAATGAGTGTATTTTGTCCAGGAAAATTTTGAGGTGGTTTATTCTTCCAACTTTTTCGATGGTAACCCCAATGCTAAATTCACCTCTGTGACATAGACAGTGCCATTTGATGAGATTAGGGTAGTCATTGGCTAAACTCATTCACTTTTATCCTAACCATGATGCTAGCACCATCACTGCATATGCCTACAAAGTTCATACTCAAATATTCATGGCAGTAACCATGTTACATTAAATAAGCTTAGATCGCCTTAGCAATCATCCCTGCTTTACTTCCTTCTAGTTCCATTAAGTCAAGAAAAAATAAAAGATCCTTGCAACAAATAACTGTATGTATATAGACAATCAACACTGGGTCAGCTGTGAACCCTCTCCTGGAGACAGGCAAGTAAACCCAGGTCCATGCCCCGGCAGCCAAAACCATCTCTTCCTCTGTCTCTTGCTCATATTCAGTACCTCTCTTATGGCTCACTCTACAACTCCCTATCTTTTGCGTGGCACTCTGCAGCCCCCGCACTTGTCAGTGGCCTGCATCTGTCCCTCCTTATGCAAGAAATAGGAGTTAACCGGTGTTAGGTGTGCTCAGTGCATGCCTTCAGGACCAGACCCCACTGGCATGATAGCCATTGCCCACTCAAGATTGAGAATCCCATTCCGGGACCTCCAGGACTTCAGCTTGAGCTAAGGCTATGAACAGATCATTAGCTGTGGGGAAGCATAGGTGACTTAGTGAGTGCCTACTGGCAGAAACTAAGGTACATTTGGGGACTGAGGCACCTAAGGAGTTATGCAACAGCCGAGTGGATCCTTTGAAAATGTTGGTGGCACCTATTTGGCACTTAGGCATCTAAAGTGGCAGATGGGCACCTCAGTACCTTTAAGGATCTGGTTCTTAGGTATATTTACACTGCAGCTGGAAGAAAGACTCTTAGCTTGTGTAGACATACTCATGCTAGCAAGGGGCTAAAAATAGCGATATGGACATTGTGGCTTGCATGGCAGCTGGGAGTCTCAAGCCCACCTGACCCCCTGGGTCTCAGCTCAAATCTCTACTGGAGGTCAACATCCACACTGCTATTTTAAGCACACTAGCTCAAGCCAGGCTAGTGCGAATCTGCCTACCTGTGCTGGGAAGCATGCTTCCAGCTGCATTGTAGACTAAGATGACCAGATAGCAAGTGTGAAAAAACAGGACAGGGGTGGGGGAGGGAGTCATAGGTGTCTATATAAGAAAAATCCCTAAATATTGGGACTATCCCTATAAAATTGGGACATCTGATCACCCTCCTGTAGACATACAATGAGTCACTTGGAAACTGAGGGAACAATGGGGACTGAACCCAGGTCTCCCAAGTACGACATTGACCCAATGACCAACCTGTTGTAACATTGTTTCATTTTATAATTAAAGTGACCCAACTCCAT
>ML675603.1:56016391-56038976 GCA_007922155.1 Mesoclemmys tuberculata
ATATAAATCGAACCTGACAGCAAGCTGGTTCTTGTTGTCACCTCACTGTACAAACACAAAAGAAGATAGTCTCTGCCCCCAGGATCTTAATATTAGATCTAAAACTGACCTATATTGATAGCTTTGGTCCTACAACAGTAAAGTTCATAACTCAATGTTTCTAAGTACGGTTCATATTTCCTTTCATAGACCAATCATTCTTGCAGCTCAAACTATATTAGTTTGCTGAATATGATACAGTAAGTAAACTGGTGGGTAGACATCCACTATCTGGAAATAGCATCTGTGCAATTGTTTATTTATAATCAGATGCACAGTATCTTAGGCATTTAAAAATATGTGGTTTTAAGCTTCCACTATGATGAGATTAGGGATTCCAACCATGTAATTTCTTGCTTTCATGCTTTCTTTCTTGCTTTCTTTTCTGTAAAGTGATTATTGCTACCATTCAAAGCTGTACATTAAAAATGCTTGAGTAATGTGCCATTATGAACAACTAATAAGCAGGTGCTGTTTCTAATAGTGGAATGTGAACACAAGTTCATTTACTGTGCATTGCATATGAAAGTAAGTAAATAGATATATACTTTATATCCCTATGGATAATGAATTCTACAACTAAGGCTGAAATTCAGTTTCCATTTTAATATCTGCCTTTTTCAGTTGCTCATACTTTTTCAAATGCATTCCTATTGGGCTGAAATTTTCTATGTTTGTTCTAAGTCCCAAGTGTTTTTTAATAAAAAATTGAGTTGAACCTGTTCAGCTGTTTTTGAGATTGTTGAGTGTGAAAGAGATTCACTTTCCCCATATATTACAATGAAACGTTTGCACCACTATAACGCATAGCTAAAAATTCAGTCTTGGCTTAGTTTTCTTAGCTCTTCACATTGAAGAAGGGAAAAAAAATTAGTGATCAATGGCTCAATGCCTAGGTGGCAGCCAGTAACATGCAGACTGCCCAGGGATTGGCCCTCTGGACAGCTTTTTTCAATATCTTCATTAATGATCTGGAAGATGGAATGGATTGCACCCTCAGCAAGTTTGCAGATGACACATGAGTGGTATATACGCTGGAGGGTAGGTATAGGATATAGAGTGACCTAGACAAATTGGAGGATTGGGCCAAAACAAATCTGATGAGGTTCAGCAACGACAAGCTCAGAGTCCTGTACTTAGGATGGAAGAATCCCATGCACTGCTACAGACTGGGGACCAACTGGCTAGGCAGCAGTTTTGCAGAAAAGGATCAGGAGGTTGGTTACAGTGGACAGGAAACTGGATATGAGTCAACAGTGTGCCCTTCTTGCCAAGAAGGCTAACAGCATATTGGGCTGCATTAATAAGAGTATTGCCAGCAGATTGAGGGAAGTGCTTGTTCCATTCTATTTGGCACTGGTGATGCCACATTTGGAGTATTGTGTCCAGTTTTGGGCCCCCCACTACATAAAGGATGTGGAAAATTGGAGATAGTCCAGCAGAGGGCAACAAAAGTTATCAGGGGGCTGGAGCATATGACTTATGAGGAAAGGCTGAGGGAACTAGGCTTGTTTAGTCTGCAGAAGAGAAGAGTGAGGGAGGATTTGATAGCGGCCTTCAACTACCCAAAGGGGGGTTCCTGGGGAGAAGGAGCTGGGCTGTTCCCTCCACACTTAAACCCTATCACAGAGCTGCAGACAAAGTTTTTATGTACTCTTGCATGCCATGGAAGGATCTCCATAACAATTCCAAGTAGGCCAGTGTATAAGTACCTGATCTTGCACCATGGAAGTTATTGTGAGCTTTACTGTTGACTTCAATGGGCACAGGATCAAGCCTAACAGTGTTTGGGGTATGTACTGAGGATAGTGCCCTAGAATTTGTGATTACATGGACTCAGAGAGGCCCAGAAGCCACCACTGTTCCAGTCAATGAGCTGAATGAACAGCTTTGTAGGGACTGCGACACAGTCATGTACACTGCCTGTGTTGTGGTGACATTAGGTGGAGAGCCAGCCAAAAGCTCAATTACTCAGACTTCCTTTAGGAGTGTGTTGAGTTGAGTTGCACCAAATGTTGTTAAGGACTCAGCACTAAAGTCTTCATTTAGGTAAAAATTCCACTAATGTCATGGGAATTTGGTCTGAAAGTGAATATGCAACCATAAAATATACAGAATATGGAACACGGCTGAGTTAACATTGCATTAAACCATAATGCTTTCCTGACTTTTGGATAGTCCTGAAGACCAGTGGAAGTATGTTTAGGTCAAAGCTGAGTGCTTATGAAAATTTCACCCTTATAATACACCATATCATCATGTATTCTCAGTCTTTCTTCATCTCCCTGAGGCAGTGACGGTGTTAGTAAGAGAATGTATATATCAAGATAAAATATATTATTAAGATAAGTCAAAAACCCCTCCAAATCACCCTGGGATCACATTTGAGATTGGTACTCATTTGGAAGCATTGGACCACCAACCAAAATAGTAGGTACATTGCATAATACTTATTCAAGTAAAAAATTGTTTTGCATGTACTGCAAACTGTCTGTAGTTTAAGGTTTTTGTTTCTATTAAAATTAATGTGCTTTGCATCAAAGAGGAATTAATTCCTACGGCTTGTGTTATACAGGAGGTCAAACTAAATTATCACAATTGTCCCTTCTGGTTTTATAATCTATGAAATCTATGAATCTTTATCTCTGCATATATATCACTGATTGGTTTAGAAAAACAAAATCTGAAGTTAGAATTCTTAACATCTGAACTTCAGTACAGAACAACTGTCAAGATACTGTAGGATCCTTTTTAGGTCTCTTAACATAGATAGTTACTTTAAAAATGTATTAATTTAGCATTATATTGTATAAGTACATTTTAACAGGACCTTGGAAATGACAAGCCAGTGGTTTGTCTTTTAATCCGCTCAGCACCTCTACTCTGTAATTCATTATTTATTGTCTTTAGCTCTGTAGCCTTGCAATATTGTGCATTCATTCATCTTAGTGCCTCACACCAGATGGGAGATATGCTTTGTTTCTCTGGCTGTGTGATGCTATATCTGAGGAAAATATCTTTTAATATCTATGAAGGTTTTGATAAATCAGATACTCTGTAGAATTTTTTTGATAAAGAGAATCAAGTGAATTAAAATCATTTGGATAATGTTGTTGATAAATTACAATAGAAATGTGATACACACACACACACACACACAAAATATTTAGGGTACAGAATCCGCCAATTTCTTTAAAATTTCACATAATTCTAGACAACAAACGGATGGCACAGTTAGGAAAAAACTGGAAGGCAAAATATAACCCCCATGCCACCTTAACAATGCCCCTGCTTATCTCAGGATATATTTTAGGTCAACTTCTACAGTATTTTTCTAAATCATAAAACTCTCTTGAGCTCTATTTCCTAAAGACAAACTGGCCTGAAAAGATACATCAGTCAAGCAGAAGATTAATTCCTGTTGCATAAAGTTGTTGTTCTTGGCACAAAAGTCAATATTTCTAAGACAGAAAGCAGTTGTAGTATGCAAGTTAGCATAGTGCATACATCTTTGCCGCAGGTCATAGCAAGATTATGATACTATCCACAGGTAGTATGATGGAAACATCGCCATAACAGAGCCTTCCTAATCGTGGTCATCCATTTAACAGTGTGAGCCAAGTTAACGAGGTCACACTGAATCACTTCTTGTCACTTTCCTTTTGGATGTAATCAGACCAAATATAAAACAGTAATATATTAAAAGAGGTCACAAAACACAGTGGTTCTGTAAAGGGTGAACTGTCTATATAAGGCTGTGAGCCAGATTTTGCCTTAGATTAAACAACGGGATGCGTACCTAGTTACCACAGGCCCTGAAAAGCATATGAAAACCCCTTAACTCTAGGGAAGACGTCTTGGCAAAATAACATTGTTCAATCTGGCTATCATGAAAAATTCCAATTAGGTTGCTGGATAAGTTTGCTTGGGGAACCGGGACAATTATTTATTTAATTCTGCAGGTTCAAATTATGTTGTTCTTTTCTCTGGTTTTGCTAGACTTCTTAGCAACATTTGAGACTGTAGCCTCAAGGGTATTCGAAGGGATGAGGTGAAACCACATTGTCTAAAATTCCAGCAAACTTTAATGCTGCTAGAGCACTGGCTGACAGTTGGGCCTGTCTTCCCTAGAGCTAGCAACAGGAGGTCCTGCCCTCAAAAGGACTCTTTGTTTCCATTTCCCTTTCCCCAGTCTCTCTCCTAAATCACACCACCTTGCAACTCAACTAGTGGGGCAGGAGAAACCCATTAAAATATTATCAGCTATGCTTTCTTTCAACACAGGTAGGCAGGCCTGCCGACGGGGGGAGAGAGGAGAGGAGGGACCAGGGGGACAATTGCCCAGCAGCCCAACGATTTTAAAGGTCCAGGGCAGATGGAAGGATAGATACATATTCTCCTCTCCTCCGTACACCCCCTTGTCCCCACTGTTTGCACTTTCCACCTCTCTCCTGAGCTGAGCTTATTTATTATGCACCATGCAGGCTCCTGGGCAAGCTGAGGAGTTGGTATCTGCTCCTCAGCTTCCCAGGTTCATCAGTAATCTCCCCAGGAACCTTTGGCACATAATAAATAAGTAAAAACTTCCAGCGGAAGCCCACTCAGACCTCAGCCATCCCTTACTAGGGGAGCCATTGACCGTCTGCCTTGGGGCCTGGAATTGCTGTCGGTGGGCCTGCAGGCAGGGCCTAATCTAAAATTCCAAGTCAATTGGAGTTTTTCCATTGATTCCAATGGGCTTTGGATCAGGTCCTTATGGTTAATGTCATTGGGCTGTTGGAAACAGCTTTGACTTGGTCTGAGTCCTATTGACAGCATTCGTCAGCAGCAGTTGCTATTCTTTAAGGCACCCTCTCGGGACTGTGGTGTGCCTCTGGGATCAATATTAGCATTGTTCCTCTTCCCTGTTTCAAAAAGTCACTGCAGAGAGACGGGATGGTTAAGTCTCGAGACAGGAAACATGGGCATTCTTCTTGGCTCTGCCATTGGCCTGCTGTGTTACCTCGGACAAGCCACTTCGCTGCTATGTGCCTCAGTTTCCCCATCTGTAAAATGAGGCCAAAGATCATTACCTTTCTTTGTAAAGTACTTGTGAAATCTCTAAATGAAATGTCATATCTGAGCTAAGTATTAGTACTGTAGTCACGATCATAGAGATCTCTCCTCTCCTCATTCATAATCAATGTTTTCTTCTTGTTGAAACCAGTTATATATACTAACGATGTCAGATATCCTGGTAGTGATCTTCCAGGAGTGGCTTTACCATGTAGTTCCCCATCACACCACAAATTACAGCAACCCTCTCTCAGACCAAGGCTTTGACGTGGCTTCCTTCATTATCCTAAGACTAGGTGCAGTAGGTTTGACATGCAAAATGACTGCAGTTCTGCTTCTTCCTGGACAAATACTTCAACAACAACAACAACAAAAGAACCCAAAAACATTTACTTGGTACCACTCACATGAGTAAAGTTACTCACTTGCCTAAGTGTATGCTGGATTGGCCTATAATTCTTATTTCAATCAGTATTGCGAGTGTCAGAAATCACCTTTATTCTGACATTCAAAGCCATCATGCTTGACAAAATTATGTACATGGTTTTAGACAAAGATGTTAGAAATCGTACCTTTACTAGTTGCAGATAAGTGGTCAAGCCCACTTGGCAAGTAGGCAACAAAATGAAAATATGTATGCACGTTTCTTAAATGCATCAGCATGAATTTACCTTGCTTTATAAATTCCACCATCACGATCATTGGTTTTATCCTAGACCAGAAAAAGCTAACAAATGTGAATTTCTTGAAATAGGGGCAGAAAAGAGGTCTACTTGAAATAAACAAAAAAGTTAAAATTCAATTTTCTTGGCAAGGTTTGCTTGTATTGTTCATCAGATAAATGTACATTCTGTCTTGCGCTGTTACTCAGCTGTGATCTTGTAATGTGTTCTCTGCATCCTGTCAGACATATGATCCTTTGTCCATAATAGACCCAACTATCTCACAACCAGCTGAGCTCAGGGTCATTCCTGGGTCATGCTGGTTAAAGATGGCTGTCAGTTCACTGATTCTCAAATGCACTTTAAATCACCTTTATCTTACTTATGATGATTCCTTCCAGCGATCGGTACAGACATAGCTACAACATCCATATGCAATTTAGGAAAATGTTGCATAGAACTACTGAAAACTTATGTTCATATATGTTTGTGTGAAGTCCAGTGGAGCCAACATTAGTTTAAAATACAAATTGCTGTATTATAGAAAACAAAAGCTGTTTTAAATACTTCTTTCTTTAAAGTAGATCATTGTGGTTCTCATCTGTCTTGGAAATATAAAAGAAGATTTAAAATTTTTGCAACTATCCTTTCAAAGTGGAAAGATTATTATCAATTCAGTCAAAATTATACAGCAAAAACGTAATTGCCTACTAAGACGTTATAACTTGGGAAACGTATCACCTGGTGTTTTTAGTGTGATAAATACATCCTTTCAGGATCCATGTGCCTATACAACTTCTTAATGTTTGTCACAAGTCTCTGCGGCATAGAGGAAAGACAGGCCTTAATTGTAAATATACACATGCTTTATTGCCAGTGCAATGGCAGGAACACATTTAACAGGATTGTCACTCCAGTTAATTACGCTGATTTTGGCACGTACCTATCACATAGAAAATTGATAGTGTCTTCAGACCAGTTAGTAGCATTACAATATATTGCATTTTTCTGCCTAAAATTAAGAATATTAGGGAGGTGGAGACTAGCAGGAGACAAGAGTGGCTCATACTGAGGGAGCACTGCTTTCTAAACAGCAAAATCTCCTTCTAACAAACACTTAGATCACTCAGAAACAGTCAATTTTCTGCATTTCTACTTTGTGTTCTCCAGCCGCACCCTCGCCCTGAGGCAAATGCAACAACCTGCATCAGGCCTGCCAGTAACCAAAACAATCTCGGACTGTTCTAAAATCTTAGCCTAGTTCCGTGTAAACCTAGGCACCAAAGCAGACAGTAGCACTTACTGAAGCTACTAAGGAGGAGGAGAAGGAGGAAGAAAATCAGGCAACCATGATTAGAAGAATCGTTTCTGGCAAGATAAACTACCAGCTTCTATGACTCCCTGGAGCAGAAGTCTGAGCCTGTGACTTCTAGAATGAATGATATGGGGAAAATGAATGAGCTGCAACAAACAGCAGCCCAGTGTAAAATGAAGCTACACACTCTATCTTTGCCCTAATGGCTATAAGTTCTCAGCATCAATCACCAGTTAAAAACAATACCATTCTGGACAGGCAGGTAGAAGTACTAGGAAATGAAGTGTATTGCCCCCAGTATGAATATTTTGTGCATTCCGATAGGAAGGTGGAAGGGCCCTTCATATCTTCCCTGATTCACAAACTCAACATACAATTCTTGAGTTGTCTTGTTGAGGTTTTTTAAAAACACTATGTGCACTTGTATCCACAACAACAACAAAAAATCCTTCATTTTCTATCAGTCTCAGCAAGTGACCCAGGTATCTTTTAAAGAAAAACAACCTTTAGCCACACAATGTTACAGACAAATCACGAAAGCATAAGACAATGTTTCAAGGGATTCAAGCTAGCAGTAGAGACTAGGAAAATATTGTTAAATTACACCTGAGAAGGCTAGTAGGGTACATCAAAAAAGGAATTATAAACAGCTCTAGGAAAAATAAACTGTTGTACAAGGCCCTGGTGAAGGCCCATTTGGAATACTATTTCCTGGTTTGCGCACTTTGTCTTCCCAGTAATTTCAAATTCTAGATTAGTTCCAGAGACGATATCTTAAACTGATCAAAAGCAATGAACAGTCTTAGCTATGATGACAGACCGGAGAACTTAAACTGATAACGGTTGGAGAAGAGGAGACTATTGGTGAATTTATTGCAGTGAACCATTCTTAAGGGTATGTCTATACTGAAATTAAAAACCCATGGCTGGCCCATGCCAGCTGACTTGGAATGGAGGGTCTCAGGGTAAGGGACTATTTAACTATTGTGTATTGGGTTCAGACTGGAGCCTAGGCTCTAGGACCGTGCAAGGTGTGAGGTTATATATAAGGAAGACCTCTTTATTTCCTTACCCTAAAAAGGCAATCGTAACATTTACAGTTCTTGGCCCTTGGAGATACACCTAGCTATGAGACAAGAAAAGATAATGTTTCCAGCAGCAGCAGTTCCTCAGAGTATCTAAAGGATTCAGTGACTAATTATGGTTTTTCTTATTCACATGAATAGTTAAATTGGTCTGCATATCTGAGGTCTAAAAAAGAATTTCCCCAGGTCTTATTGCCAGTGTCCTTGGGGTAGATTGGGGGAGGTTCTTTTCCTTTGGAGACTGGGCATCCATTAGAACAAATGGGTGTTTTTCCAAGATATTGCCATTCATAGACCTCTCTCCTTTCTCCCTTTGTGTTTCTGAGCTCAGATTATCTCTGTTCCTTAAGTAAAAAACTGCACTAACTTCTGCAGTCCCTTCTCTTGCAGTTTACTCATTGAAATCAATAAGACTTTTGACTGAATAAGGTGACAAGATTTGATCCTTCGTGGTTAAAGGAAGTGTTTCTTTGACAGTTACTGGAGAACTTTATATCAAATGTTAGAAAGTATGAGGAACCTTGGGGGGAAGTGCACTTTTGACTATGGTAATAATAATCTTCTTTCTTACAAAGAGAATTTTTCTTTTGTTATGATAAGTGTACAATAAGACCTGGATTTCTTAATGTGCTTCTAACCACAGTTTATTTTTATTCATTTTGTTTGTGTCACCTAGTCTAGTTTTTGGAGGGTTGACATTTATCCTTCATCCAGGAGAATACTTACACACAAATATATATATACATTTTAAAGTCTGTAGAGGGTACAGTTTGAGTGTGTTGGTTTGGGTATTGCTCTTTCAAAAGGGACATAGGGAAGCAAAAAAAAGGACTTACCTTAAGTTTTAAAAACAAGAATGTATATAGGACAATCTCATAATCATAAAAAGAACTGATCTATACACAGCACACTGAACTTCGAAGTTTCATAAATTTTACCATTTAAGATGATCTTCAAAGTTGCTTAAATTGGGGGTCCTTGGTAATTTTATTTAGTTCTGTAAAGTGGTAGCATATGAATTAACAGCATCCTTATCTTGCTTATCTTACATGAATATACTTGAATACAAATATATATTATGTCTCAGATCTCCCATTCATTTATTGATGATTTTTCAGTCTAGCTGAAGAAATGAGGACTTAATGAAATAAGGGTCTAAAGGTGAAAACTGGGGGGAAGCCTTCACCCTCTGTGACTTGTAAATCCCATTAAGGAGCACTGATTGCACCCACAAGCATGTGTGGATACATGTGTGGATACACTAGAATTAATGGGCTTTAGGCCTGATCCTGCTCCCATTGAAGTCCTTGTCAGATATGCAGCTATGCCTCCAGGCAAAAAAAATCTAGGAGCAGGCTGAAATGTTTGGACATGCTTGTGTATTCACTGAGATTTTTTCTATACGTGCTGTACACCAGAACTATCAACAAAAAAGCAAAAGAGCATCTGCTTTTGGACTGATCTATGCAAGCCAGCTTTCCACAGCTTCATTAACGCCAATTCTGTTTATGGAAAATTTTCATTTAAAATATGGTTCAAAGCTTTTCATTTTATCGTTCATCAGATTAAATCTGCTTTGGTGCAACTAAAATATTCTGTTATGTACTTTAACCAAAGATCATTCTGCCTTTCGGTTAGGACTCATCTTTTAATACAACAGGGACTATAGAGTCAGTGCTTTAAAGTTAATATATCTGTAAATCATATGTAAAAGGAAACTTTGGCCTGAAACAGCAGATTTATCATTAAAGTAGGTAGCTTCATGTTGCTCAAGTACATTTGTTTTGTAAAGTAAGGGAGAAACAGACAGAAAGAGAGATCAATTATAATGTGGACTCACTGTTGCTTTTAATGCTGCATTTATAGTAACTACTTCTCCCCTATTATTTTAACTTGTAAAATGTCACTTTAAAAAATAGGTAGTCTCTACTGAGCCTGTACCTGCAGTTCTTTCTCAGGCAAAACTCTTGTTCGCTGCAATGGATAAGGACTGCAGGACGAAGCCCTTTTATAGATTATATTTGTAACCTGGTTCAGACTGATTATTATAGGGCCTATTCCTATTCCTGTTGCAGTGAATGGGATCATAGATTAAGACTGCAGCTAGGAGTCTTTTAAAGTCCAGATTTTCATATTCACTTCAGGTTATTCATACCTTGTTTGGGCAAAATTATCCCCTCTGATATGCAAGGTGCATTTCTACTGCATGTTCTGTATGCATTTTGCAGGCAGAACTCCCCAGTGATATCCCATGAAGGCGGTGCAATAGATACTTAGGCTCTGTCCCTGTTCCCACTAAGGTCAGCTGCAAAACTCCCATTGATTTCATTGAGAACTGGTCTGCCCCATCCTACCTATTCTACAACCACAGCAGATTGGAGAAGAGTATTTTGCTCATTGTTATGTATATGCCAGTATGTGCACATTTAGGGCTTGGCCCAAAGCCCACTGAAATCAATGGGAAGTCTTTCCACAGACTTCAGTTGGCACATGCTTTATGAGTCTTTAAGGACCTAATCCTACTCCCATTGGAGTCTCGCTGTTAACTTCAGTGAAAGCAGGATTGAACCCTAAATGTCTACAAAATGTGGCTATATTAATATATTTATCATCAGTCTCCAAATGCTCCTGAATATTCAAAGAGAAGTGATTCCATTATAGATGCCAGTAGATTTTTTTTTTTTAAAGAGCTTCTGTTTTGTATACTTTGGTATCTAACTCTCATATAATTGCTACGTAAATGTAGACGACAGGAGAAGATACAGTTCAGTAGAATTGTTTATATATACAGTCCTTCATGAAGAGTAACACAAGCTGCTTTACAGAGAGAGTCAAGCTAATTGGAAGAGAAAGGTTGAAAGGTGCGATTTAAAGGAGGAATTTGCCCTTCATCACAGGTTATTACTCCTACTAGCTTAATTCTCTGATTTGCAGTCTTGAAGTCCACAGGCAGGCCAACTTCCCACGGTAATGGGAAGCTGGTCAGTTTCACAACCATAGCCTCAAATCTGAGTGATCCACAGCAGTTGTGGGCATGGTACAAAGGTGTAATTGCATCTTTGATATGTGAGCTAATTGCCAATCAATGTAAAAGCATCTACAGTAGGAGACTGAACCTGTTTAGACTTAAAATCAATTTTAGTTAAACTGCTGTGACTTTCTAGTGTAGACAAGATCTTAGGTATTGTATTATTCATCTCGCTGGAGACCTGAGCATGGAGATTTCTTTTTGTGTTGATCTCCATTTCCAGGATCGTTGCCTGTTCTGACAGCAGTGACTGAAATAAAAAATAAAGTACACACACAAAAATAAACATACAGCTAATAAATTGCAAAACTACACGTATTGCCCCCCGGGTATCCCATTTACCTGCAACAACCACTTCTGCATCGGAGCATGTTGATCCAAGAGAAGATTACTGGGTAATGAAATATACATATACATTGATGACTCACATCCCTGACTGGGTCACCTTTTGGGTTCTAGTTACCGTTAGTTTTCTCCCCATTTCTATGACCAGCATGAGGAACTCAGCATTGCCTTAACCCATGTGTTTTATTTTGCAATGGATCTGTCCCCAGTTCCATGGGTGAACCCCTGGATTTGCGGACATTCAAGGTCAAGTCTGCTGGGCTTTGCTGTCAAGATAGACCAATAGGGATGAAGATAACCATTTCCTACCATTTTTGCTTGTGGCTTGAGAGTATTTTACAACTATACTGAGAAACTAATCCTGGATGAGGACTGGATTTTATTGCCATTAAAACCAATTGGAGTTTTGGCTTTGACTTCAATAAAAACATTATCAGACTCCCTAATAAATAACCGTGATTAAAGGTCAAGATGCCATTGTAGGAAAACCTTTGACTCATTCATATTTTTAACTTGCAATTAAAACCAAGTATGAATTCCCCCTCCACTATGATAAATTATCCCCTTCCTGGAACCTCAACCAGATTCTTTTGAATCAGAAAATCTTCTGAGTCAAGCATGTGCTTAATTCTGAGAATCTTTCCTGATTTATTCTATTTATTTAATGTGATTTGTCCAGAAATATTTTTTCTGACCTTACACAAACTAGTTTGCAACTTGATGCGTGTGGTTGCCCAAAGGGAGGTAACCGCCTCTCCTCCCCCCATCTTCTCCCCGAGTTTAAGAAGAACCTGGTTTCCTTGTGTTTTTCTGCTCTTTATTCCATGTCACCAGACTGCTGAAGATGAGAGAAGAAGATCCGTCCGAAAAGAGAAGCTTCTCTCTTTGGTCTTAGCTGGAAGGGGGATGATGAAAAACATATGGGCTATGAAAAAGTCCAGTCCAACTTTCTGTTTACTAAGCTCTCTGTGAATGTCAACATCTGTCACCAAGTAACCCCAAAAGGTCCACCCCTTTCCAGGACCCTGATGGCATGTCCCATCCCTCTTCTCCGGTGGACATTGTTGACTTCAGCAGTGTTGACAGAGCGAAAAGGAAGGTTACCCGGTTTTTGGTGGTGGGTTTATTAATGGAGAAAGGCGATCAGAAGAGAACACTCTGGATACTCCATTAATATGCTTCTATTTGGGGGGAAACAGAGTTTCTGGGTGAAGAGCAAACATGCACCAATCATGAAACCACCTAAGGACGCTGATGTGAGCTCTCTCGCTCGCTCGCTTGCTCTCATATGGCCCTAATCAGCATAGCATCTGAACGGTATCATCGATAAAGCATGCACTGTCTTCATTTCTATCCCCTTCGGAATACAAGGGCCTGATCCTGCTCGCACCGAAGGTCGTAGCGAATCTCCCACGAATTGAAATAGCAGCAGGATCGGACCCCGACCTTCCGCTCGCTCTTGACTGTGGTGCATTTTTAAATAACTCCCTCCCCTTCCCCGCCATTTGATGTGCATGTGTAACCTTCACTCGGGCACAAACCCCATTGGCCCCCGGAGTGAGGCCTGCAGGATTCGGCCCTATGAAATTAGTGCAACGTGCGTCTGCAACAGGAGTCTGCCCTCGGAGTGACTCTAAAGCTGGGCTGTCAAAGGCTCCCCGCAGGCAAGAGCTACCTGCAGGCGGCGATCGAGCTGCAGAGGGGCTGCGTGTTCCCAAGAGTTTGCGCTGTAGCAGCTGGAGTCCTAGGGGGTCGGCATCTGCTCCCCGGAGTGTGATCGAAAGTGGGCATTGACTTTACGGGCCCTCGTTGCACACCCGCTCCAGTAGCTTTCCTGCGGGTGCCAGCCTGCAGATCTTGCTCGCCCGCTGGCCGATTCACTTTTTGTGCCTTGTACAATCCGTGAAGAACCAGCGTCTAATAGCGACCGGCTGATTACACGAAGGGCACCATAAACCAGTCCGAACGTTTACATGCCCCCCCCCCGCACTCTAGGTGTGTGAGGTTGTATTAAAGCTAGACAGAAGGGGGGAGTAACTGCAAGCAAAGAAACTTCAACGATAAAACCTTGAAAGAGAAACGGGAGAGCCCGGTATTAAAAACGTTCCCCCTGTTTTTGTTGTTTTAATGCATCGTGCCCTGTTTTTAAAGGCGTGTTCCTTGCTGAAATTCGCACAAGCCCCAAAGCCACCACTGTTACATAAAATAGTGCTTTGGAAGAAAACAATTCAAGATATTATTACAAGTAGCTTTAAAACCCGCCTTCGTCCGAGTAGTGTTTTTAGAAATAGACATACATATTAGACGACTGGTTCGGAATGGAGAGGCTGCGCTCCATGTATTGATCTAGACGTATTTAAACAGCGGATGATTTCCGACTTTAAAAAGATGCGTTAGCAGAAGACTTGAAAATAACCTTTTCGGAAACAGCTGGACTAAACACGCGAGCCTGTCCCTGGCCAAGTAAAAGGTGAAATTCCCATTGACTAAAAACGCTACAGGAGCCCAGCGTTAGATCTTTAGGTCAACTAGTTATTATGGTGGGGAGAGCGGGCAACACGAAATTTCGTTACAGGAGTCTTTGTGGTGGGATCAGAATTAAAGCCAGCTGTACCATCTTTTCAAAATAGGCTCGCGAAATATCCTTCACAGCAGATTTTTTTGTTTTTAGCTTTTATTCATTGAAAAAACGAAACAATGGTTCACCTCTGCTTTTTGTTCGAGGTAGGCTATTCGTTATAAACGGCCTAGGAAGTTGAAGCCGAGGATGGGTTTTCATTTAAAATACACACGTGAAGAAAAGCATAGCTAACTAAACTAATGATGACACCGATTGCTAAGGAAGCCCCAGTAGTGAAGACAGAATTTTTAAGGCGTCCCTCTCCAGTTCTGATCACATAAGGTGTTCAAATCTCCGCCCAGAATCGTTCTACAACTGTTGCAAGTGTAAGGCTACATGGGTCTATATTTTTTCTAGAACTCAAAGCTGTCATTGGACCGCACTACCTATATCATATGTGTGCAAAGGGTAAAACAGTACCCCATACGGATTTCCTACATGTGGTTTGTTAACCATCTGTCCGTTATGCTGTTTTTCTTGAAATTTGGCTAGGTAGTTTTACACAATGTATTGATTTCACTTTTTAAACTGAACCCCTGCAGAGGGAATGATATGTCCATGTACCTGAATTTTATTATGTGAGAGGCTGGTCGCCAGCCCTACACTTTTAATAAGCAATAATCCTCTCTACATTTCCAAAATTTAGATATACACTTGTAAGGAAATCTGACAGGGACCAAAGATGGTTTGTAAAATAATAACTGAAAGACTTTGCATGTGTAGTAAATGGTTAAAATATGTCACTAACCTATACAAATAGCGCAGATCCTTTATTCGGGCCAAATTCCGTTCATATGACTCATGCCTGTAATCCCTTTAAAATTATGTGGCGAATACTCGTGGGATCAAAACAAACCGGGTTTGCTCCGAAATTCTGAAACACAAAGGGGCACATCGATCTGATTTTATTTTGGTTATTTATTGTATTTTATTTTATTTGCAAAGCTCTGTTGACTATAACAGGCGTTCTGCGCTTGGGAGAAGACTAGCTCGCTATGACCCGAAATGGTTTATGACACATATACCATCAAAGAGGAATCTAAAGAGTGAAAACCAGCTAAATAACATGACGGGAAAGAAATTCAATGTGTGAGAAAGAAAGAAAGAAAGAAAGAAAGAAAGAAAGAAAGAAAGAAAGAAAGAAAGAAAGAAAGAAAGAAAGAAAGAAAGAAAGAACGGCTTAATTTTAATAAGATATATTATATTATCATTTATTCGTCTATTATACATTTAATTTTTCTGTATTCACTTTATTTATTTATCAATTTATTTAGGTTACATATAGCCAATTGCTAAATTAATACAATAGAGCTATTTTGGAGGTTTTATGTAGCAAAAAAAATCATGAAATTAGAAGCTATCTATTTATCTGTCTAGCTAACCGCCGCTGCCATAGTGCTAGCTCCTGAATAAAGGATCACTTATCGCTGTACATCTGTGTCTTAATCTAAATATGTTTTTATATGGTGCATATCTCAAAAGAAATCAACATGTAAACTTCCCGAGTTTATGAATGATAATCCCTGAGAACCAATATGCTCATGAAATGTTCTCAAGACTACATCCAAAACGTGAGCTGCCGTTAGGAAAGGGCTAATAAATTCCTATTAAGTATGCATTTATGCAGTGATTACGTGAACTTTGACCTCTGAAAAGTTGCTGCAATTAGCCGCAGCGTCCACCACTTTCCCCCTGGATCCACGTTTTCTTGACTTTTTTTTTCTGTGCGTGGTGTACCAGAAGAGAATAAAAACACACGCGGTTTAGACAAATTAATGTCTACATTACATTTTGAAAATGTATCCTGCGCGCGTCCCAATAGATAGCTCTAGATGCATATTAAGATCCTGATTGTATTATCGAAACACAAATGTGCTCCCATTCAATCTAGTGCAGTGCTTTCCTTGAAAGATATTCTCTGAAAGACCTTTTAAAAATTCATTATATCTTTTGAAAGGGTTTATTTCAAGAATCTATGCCAATCTATTTTAATAGCTATTCACGGTTTTCCCAACATTACTGATAATTGACGGAGGGAGAGAAGGAGAGGAGGCGGGGGGGGGGAAACAGCTCAGCAAAAAAGAAGAAAGTGTTTTAAGTTTTTAGTAAACATCGCTTAGCAAAAGAGTAATAGGAAATTTGCCGCTCTCGTAGAGAGGGATGAATCTGCAATTGTTGCCTTTACCAGGGCACTGAGATAAACCACTGGGACTCATTCTAAAGTGACCCATCACTGAATTCATTTCTGCTTGAACTTTCGGTGAACCAGAGATTAAACAGGGGTGAGCAGCTAAGCAGTTTGTTGTTAGCTGCCTTTTCAACAGCCCTTTCAGACTGAGTAAATATTGATCTGTTTCAATCTGATAGCCCCAGAGGAAAACACCAACGCATCTCAATAGCCTCCAAAAGTAAACTTTAAAGGTGAACACCAGTATTATGGAAAGATGCTAAACTTCGTTTGACATTTGGATGCTTAAAAAAAAAAGATCATAAAAACAAACGAATTGTAAGAGATTGAAAAGAAAATGAACCTCCTTGTCAGGTCAGGTCATGTTTTTATTATTAACATTATTTTATGTCTCCCTCTTTACTTTCACTTACAAAAATCAGGCGTGGGATGTTTACGGATTTCCATTCCATTTTTCTTTATTTCAAGGTTTGCTATATCGCAACGCAAGAAAAGACACGAAAGCAGAACGTGGTAGGTCCCTCTGATAGAATCTATTTGGGCAGCGAAAAGATGCCAAGGCTTTCGTTCTGCAAAGGGGAAAGGGTTCTTTGGAAACGAATCGCTGGCCAGCAGATTTACAGAGTGACAAGCAGGACTGCTACACTTAGTTTATAATTTATTGCTAGTCTTTTTGTTACATTGAACCATCTCCGGGGGAGCCACGTTGCAGCACCAAATTCCAACGTGTTTCGATACAGTTTTCGATATTGAAATCGCTTCATTGGCATGCAAATGCCACTTTAACACATGAAAGTACCTGGAAGAAAGCCATCTGTTTTCTTTTGTGGCCTTACACTAATAAACAAAAGGTAAAGTATAAACCAGGCGGGGAAATGAAAGAAATATCTGCCTCTGCTTTGAAGTTCTGCTGCATTCACAGGAGCCTTTGGAGACAGCCCTGTGCCGTTGCAGCTCGTTTTGCTCTTGATATGGCCGACGCGCCTGCAAATCAAGGCTTGTCTTTTTTGACACTGAAGTGAAGAAAATTTCGTTGACGCTCTATAGAGCCTCCAAGCAGAGTCAACAGCTTTATGGGCTGCCCGGCCTTTGTAAAATTCTCCTACAGATGTGCAGGGAAGAAATCAGATGTTGTTTGTTCGGGCAGAAATTCAAATGATAGCATTAGTTTTTTACCTCCCATGTCTGGCTGAACATGTCTGTACTTAGTTCTGTAATACAGTACATAAAAAGTGGCGTGGGGTGAGCTTTCTTTTATTCTGCAAATTGTATTCACTTGAATCTGAGTATTTGAAGATTTCCTGAAATTTACCTGCGAGAACTTGTTTCATGCCTAATAAAAGCATCCAATCGGTGTAGGTTACTGTGCTGTTTGGCAAGAATAAGTAACGTGCAGCACCCGGAGCTGAAATTCTCTTTGAAATAAGGGCCATGTATGTAAAACATTAGAGTTCCATCTCATTAAGCAAGAAGCACCCAACTTTCCAGCTGTTAACATACTAAAGATGTCACTGGCAATGCAAGAGGAGGGAGAATGAAGCTGCATTTCTTGGGTCAGCTTTGTAATAGGGATAATTTAAAGTGACTCTCTTAACTATTGGCCTACGATGTGAGGAAAGACTGGCTGAAGACAGCTTCTGCTTTTGAAGAGTGCCCTGTTTATATGTATGTCAACGTTCAGTTGGAGGTGAAAAGGTTAGCACTTGAACCAGGAAGTTCTAGTATTTGTGTTTCAAAAATAGATCTAGTTCATAAACTCTCTCATACTGAAATAGAGAGGGGAGTTTTCTTCGATTTTCTAAAGATAATATTGGTGAAACATAAAAAAAAGGAATTAGGGTTGTGTTATGTGGCACTGTCGGAAGGACACACAGAGTTCTGACCTCAGCAAAGTAATGACTGGGAGAAATGACTTTTTATTAAATACCATATCAAAGGCCACAGCAGTGAAAATAACGACACCGAGACTCTGAGCTAAGCGTGATCAACGACGACACACACACAAAAAGGACTCAAGCCAAGTATACCTGAAATTTGAATATATTTATTACAGACATTTTAGGACCCGTAAATTCTGTTCTGGATTCCTCACTCATAGAATCTCAGAACCTTTAATGATTGTACAGAAAATCAGAAAGATGGTTTGTTCACAAATGACAACTGATAAAACTCAGTGTACCTTAAGTACATCAAAGCACTGTGCATCATGCAAAGTTCTCCATACACGAATCACATAAAATATACATTCATTTGGCCATTCATCACATTTACGATTTGGTCGAAAAGACATCAAGTCTAAAGAAGGATTAATATGAAAATAGGAGTAGGTCAGGTCTTTGGGATAATATACCCTTAGGTCCAATATAATCCAGCACAGATGGAGGGGGGAGCACACCAAGCAAGGTTTACAAAACCTAGTGCAATTGAAGCCTTTTTCTTCTATCTCATTGAAAGAAATGGTGCTATTATTTGAGGTATCTGATTGACATTAACAAATTTAGCTGATATGATCATCAGTTTTAATAATATAAAATTGAATCCAACTTTTGAGAATGTACCTACCCTCTTTAATCTGATAATCTAAACATCATTTCTAGAAAATCTGTAAAAAGATAAATCTCTTGGACAAAATATTTACAACCAGCAAACTCATACACACGAAAAGGAATACATTAAATTAAAGGATGAAAGTTCTATAACTAGTGTAAACACTTTCAATAGTGCATCTCTTCATGAGGTTATGTACTCTATATATCCTGTCTTTATTCAGGGAAAAATATAGAAACGTCCTTGCAATTTTATTCTACAGAAAGAAACTTTTTTAACTGTGCCAACACAAATAGCAGCTGTAGATGGAATTTTTAAAAATAGGAATGTTGAATAAGTGGTCAAAAGAAAACTGATTCAAGAACCCACTGAAGTGTTTAGTTCTGCATACACTAAACAGCCGGAGGGACTTCTAAACCGAACTACCTTGAAACAAGTTGATCGAATGTAAAGATGACCTAAAGATTACAAATAAAATACTTTACATCAATAAAGCTTTGCTAAAGGTGTGTATTTAGAGTGGGAGTCATGTACCTAAAACAGTGGGTGCCAGAAATCTTTCAATTTGAGGTAGTTAGAGTGTCTGAGGTAGATGAGGCTGGTGAAGGGGTACATGGGGATGAACTGGATTTTTCTGATGACTCCTCGGTTTTTTCTTCATTTCCTGTTGGGGTAGCAGGGGAAATGGGTAGCAACCCCTCTTTCTCCCTTTTCTTCTGTTTCATCCTACGGTTCTGGAACCAGATCTTCACCTGTGTTTCATTAAGTTGCAGTGAAGCCGCTATCTCCACCCTCCTGGCCCTCGTCAAGTACTTGTTGAAATGGAATTCTTTCTCCAGTTCTGTGAGCTGCTTAGTGGTAAAATTGGTCCTAACGGTGTTGGGCTGACCTACGTACCCGTACTCTCCAGCTTTCCCTGCAAAAAGTATATTAAACGTTAAATTAGTGATGAATAGGTGACATAATCAATATGTCCACACAGATAAAACGATGCGGAACAAGAACTTCTTAAAACGAGAGGAATCCAGGGACAGTGAGCGATGGAGTGTGAGGTGCTAACATAAAGTCGGCCACTAGTGTGTATCAAAGGAAACTTGATAAATTGTTTACGAATTACAAGAAATATTACCACAGGAAAACCCAGCGTGGACTTCCATTATAACAGATGGATGAACCTGTCCACACTCAGTGGGCTCAGATTTCTTTACCTGTAAAAACCAAGGCACCAGCACACCGCACACCAGGAGGCAGAAAGGGTTTTGTTCCCTTCGGTTTTATTCAAACAAAAAGTGGAGGAGAAAAGAAGCGGCCCCCTGCTCTGAAATCACGACTAACCTGTTTTAGGCGGGTTTCTTTTAACTTTCATCCAGTCAAAGGTTTGCGCTGGAGGCGATGTCTCTGCAGGAGGAGAGCGACAAGCGTCTTGGTGGCTGGCATGGAGAGGGGATAAGGAATGATTATAACGCGCTAGAGTCAGGTTCTGCTGCTCTTGTCCGTATGAGGGGTGAATGTACTGAGCGGGACCCACCGTGCCCCCAGCGTAACCCTGGTGGGGATGGTGATGCTGGACCATGGAAGATGAGATGTTTCCAGAGTAAACAGCGGGGGTGCACTGGGGATACCCTCCACTTACATCAGCTTCCTGATTTAATGAGTAGTGACTGTACCCCGCGCTGAAGTTCTGGCTGCCATATCCCGTGCCACAGCCAGAATGCGAGTAGGACATGCCCAGATCGGAGTGAGGCTGATAGGCACCGGCCTGGTGATGGTGGTGGTGGTGGTGATGGGGGCTTATCTGGACCCCCCTGCCCACAATAAAGCGCTCGTCCCCGTTGCAGTTACTGGCAGTGACCGCACAGGACTGGAAAGTTGTAATCCCGTGCTCCGGGTGGTAGGCTCGCGAGGAGCATGCCCCCGTCTCTCCGCCGAGGACGGGGTAGTCGAGGAAGGAACTCATCCTGGCCGTGTCCATTTGTCACCGCAGTGACCGGCTCTTCAGAGTCCTGGGTGACCGGGCCAACTTCCGCGCCTCCTCCATGGGGCCCGGAGAAAAATGATATGAATGTACAGTGAGCTGGCGCCACGTGAGGGCGGCAGCCAATGGCTGCGCCGCCTGCGGAGCTGTCCCGGCTCGCGGCGGTGATGGATCACCGCTCCGGTGGCATTTAAATTCCGAGCGCTCCTCCAGCTGGGTGACGCGCGGCCGCCGCCGCCTCCCTCGCTCCCCCCGCCCCCACCGCCGGTGCAGCGGGGGCTCCGGACCGGGCGCTCAGCCTGCAGCAGCGCCAGAGCCGGCGGAGGCTCCGCGGGGGGCTGCCCCGCGCGGATTACAGGGCTCGCAGACCCCGCCGCAGGAGCCCCAGGTAAGGAGGCAAGACCCCCCCCGCGCCGCTTTCTGCTCCCAGCCCAGCGAGGCGGCCGCTCCCTTCCCCGGAGCGCTGGGACTGGGAGGCCGGTTCCCGCCGAGCCCGCACCACCGCGGCGGGGCGAGCAGCGCTGAGGGCTGGCGACGGCGCTGCGCCCCTCTCCTCCGCGTGCCCCGTGCAGCCTGCCCCCACCCCACCCCGCCCCGGGCTCGGGGCAGCGCGGGAGGGGGAGCGGCGGGGGGCGGGGGCACCGCGCCTCTGCGCTGCGGAGCCCCCTTTCCGGGCGCCTCCGCAGCGCCCAGCCAAGAGTTAGAGGGGCTGGTCCCGGCCGCGCCGCGCCGATCCTGGGAGTGACTGGACCCCCCGGTGCTGCTGCGGGGCCGGCTCGCCCGGGCGTCTTCCGCCGCGCGGGGCTGGCGGGGCCGCCGCTGGGACGGCACCTCCCGGGGGCTGCGCCTGTAGGACCCAGGGGTTACGGTGGTGCCCGGGCTGGGGGTGGGGGCAGGGAAACGGATGACGATTGCAGACATGAAGCTTTTTCCAGCGTTTGCGATCCAGCTGCCGGCGTCCCGGAGCGCCTGTGCGCACGCACGCACACCCAGACACACACACACCCGGGTGCACACACACACACCCCAGACACACACACACCCGGGTGCGCACACACACACACACACACACCCGGGTGCGCACACCCACACCCGGGTGCACACCCAGACACACACGGGTGCACACACACACGGGTGCACACACGGGTGCACACACACGGGTGCACACACACCCAGACGCACACACACACCCGTCTGCATACACACATACACACCGGTGTGCACACACACACACACCCGGGTGCACACACAGACGCACACGAGGGGTCAGGGCATGAGATCCAGGGACCTCTTTTAATGATAAACACACCCCAGCACCGGATGACAGGCTCAGGAGTCAGTGGGAGGGGGCCAGAAAAGGAGGTGACGCCGGGCCATTGCAGGCCCTAACTCCAATTAATTCCCTTTGTCACTCGGTGGCTGCGTCCTCCGCCACAGAGTACACAGAGAGGAGAGGGGCGAGTAAACAGATGGCTGCTAGCAGAGAGCGCCCCCCCCCTCACACAGCCTCTGTGATCTACTCTCAGAATTGACTAAAACTTTCTCTTTTTTCAGACCAGGAAAATAGGACCAATTTACAGAAAAGCATGGATGATAGTTGGCATTTGGCATTTGATGTCACATTTGCCATCCCTATGCAAACAGATAAAGGGAGTTACAGATCTAGACAACATGCAGTCGTGTGTGTGTGTGTGTGTGTGTGTGTGTGTGTGTGTGTGTGTGTGTG
>ML675603.1:56038986-56055724 GCA_007922155.1 Mesoclemmys tuberculata
GTGTGTGTGTGTGTGTGTGTGTGTGTGTGTGTGTGTGTGTGTGTGTGTGTGTGTGTGTGTGTGAAATAAAAGAATATTTAAGCCGCTATCACTACACAGAAGTATGTGATAGCTGAAAAGTTAACTTTGGAAATAGCTGAATTTTATTCTTGTCTTTTTTCCCCCCAGTCTGGAGAACTGTGTGTGTGTTTATGCGGATGCATTTCAACTTAGTCATATCTTGCATTGTTACGGTGCCCGATTGTTGCTTGTATTTTAAAATATAAAAGGCTATTTTCCCCTTGACTCGCTCCACCCCCTTCCCTCCACTCATCCACACACTAAAGTCCAACATCCTCTTCCAAGTGATAAGCTACCAAAAGTGTTTGAGGCTTTAGGCCACCCATGTATCCATTTCACCTCCACAGGCCCCTTGATGCCACCGGAAAACGAATATATGTCCACCCCCCTCCCCAAGTCTACACATAAAAAGATGTATCCATATATTTATATTTTACAACTATTAATAGATCAAAGCCATTTGGAAACATTCGATTTCTTAAATTCGTAGGGGGGAGGGGGAGTCCAGCAAGCATATATTGAACGATGCTCAACCCTTTTTGGCTGCAATATAGTCTTATAGAATTCGTGTTAATTAGCTGTGATAAATTCTGAATAAATCAGGTGCAAACGCAGGCTGCTCTATCTGTCTTTACTATTAAAGAGATGTTTTTGTCATTACTTTAAGGAGTAACGAAACTATTTATTTGACTGTATATGTATAATTTATTTCTATACACCTCTGATGTTATAACATCGTATGGAAGGAACAGAATTGTTTCCTAAAAGAACAGTAAACTTCTCTCTCTATTTAAAATCAATATATCTGCAAATCTATCTGCAGATAGAATTCCTCTCTATATATTTACCCGTGTTTGTTGCCAAATATCAGCTCCTCTGTTACTCTCCTTTGCTTCCTTTAAATCGTTTTCCTTCATTTCTGTACCATTGTTTTGAAGAAATCCGCGTCTTTTGTTACATTGTCTCTCCTCCAATGCCTCGAATTCTGCTGCCATTACAGTGCCTCGGTGCAACATAATGGGAAGGGGACACGCCAGGGATAAACACCTCCTCAGCCCCCAACGAGAAAAGTTGCCCTCACACACGGTCCCAGATGCACCCAAAATTCAGAGCTGGGCTATTTTAAAAGTCAAACCTTCCTACTAGCCCCCATCCTGGTCTCACTGCCTCCCTTGTTGCCTGGGTGCGTCATGATTTGCAGAAAGTCGAGCTGCATCGCCAGCATTTGAATCCTTTGAAGCATTTCTGGTGCCTGATGCACATTCTTGGGACATTCCCCATATTATAGTCTCTCTCTCTCACACACACATACGCGCAACCCCCCACATTCAAGATTTAGGAATTACAATGAGTTTCTTTAAAGGAACTTTCTATCCCAGATAGATTTGCAAATATTGATTTTAAATATATCTTGAGAGGAGTTTACTGGCCTTGTATGAAACAATTCTATTCATTTAAGATGATGCTATCATATATAAATACATATATAAAATCCAATCGTATATTAATCAGTCAATCCAATTTAAAAGAATGTAACGGACTTAAAATACTCTCCACTCCATTAAACTACCCTCTTTCAAAAGCGAAAGTGCTGAAGCAGAGAAAAAAAAAGAATCAGGGCCGAGATTTTTGCGGCATCCGCAGTTTAGCCAATCTGTTGTTTTAAACGAGCAATAAAAATGAATTATGACTAAACGCCTTCTAACTTAATGGTTTTAGACGGGGATCCCCGGCCCCGGCAAATACGTAAGAGGATTTTTATTTGTGCATGTGTTCCTGCAATTGATCTCTTTGATGACATTCTCATTCATAGAAAGAGTTTGATTTATGAGTTTAGGAAGAATTGCATCCAACCCTTCCAGTTATTGCCCACCCATCTCACTCCACAACGTGTTGCAGATCAGAGAAAAAACACACACTCTAATGAGCTAGAAACAAACTACTCTAAACGAATTCATTAACTACGTTTCATAGATATATATTCCAGAATATTCAAAATCAGGATTCAACGGGATTTGTTGGCAGTAAAACTACCTGCTGGCATCTGTTGCTTGATTTTAGCATAGTAAACAACGCTCACACTCTGAATTGGGTTAAAAATATCGATAATATATTCTTACGTAATTAGCTGGAGTTTTTAATGCGGTTTTTTATTGGCGAAATGAAGAAAGTAACACATTTTTGGACAGTGGGCCGCTGAGTAGGCTCCATTGAAATTTAAACACGTTAACCATTAGTTTCTAGTCACCATTTGCGCCGCAAACCGGTTTAAAAATAAAACGACTTTGTTACGTGACCCCGCAGAAATCCCCGAGATAACCGAATTAAGAATTCGAAACGGTCCTAAATGTATGTTTACAGATCATAACGTTTTTTATTTCCTTTCTTTTTTAGGTTTGTTTTCTTGGGACCTTTCAGCACATGGGAACTAATCCAAGGCGTGTTTTGTATAGTATTTATATTTTTAAAGAAGTGTTTCATAAAACGACTGGCTGGACGCATGAGCCTTGAGTTACAGAAAAATACGATTTTTTTAAATGAGCCTTCTACCCATGCAAGAAGCCAATCTCCACAGCAGGCATTTGCCCCATTTACAATAGATCAGATTTTGTCTGTAATAGCAGAGGCTGCATATTTATGTTTTTGTCACAGTTTAGAAAATCCAAAACTTGTATTCACACACAGATAATACGTTATGTGTACATTAAAAGGAAGAAATCTTCATGTGAGCTTTGTGCACCTTCTAGTTATTGTTTTTATTTGTGAGACTCATCGGGTACTTTGACTCGATGCAGACCCTTGCAATAAAGAATCTGAATGTGATTTTTTCCTCGCTAATACATGTTAAATTACCAAAAGGAGAGAGATTGTGACCAGAATATCTAATTTTATTTCGGAAGTTAAATTAAGGGGGGAGGAGGGGAAATACCAGTTATGTTCTGAGTCTAGAGAGAGAGAGAAAAGAAAGCTACTTGTAGCAAACAAGAATTTATTCTACCAAAAATACTTATGACAACGCATCCTAATGTAATACAAAAATAAAAAGAAAGTGAAGATACAATTCTATATGATCACTTTCTTACAGGCCTCGTATATTGCTTTCATGGAGGGACCTAGAATGTGGCTAGGTTTAACACAACTAAAACTTCATAAGAAACAGTAAAATGGCTCTGGAACACAGTAAAGGGAATTAAGAAACAGAAAATACTGACCAGGAAAAGAAAAAACAAAAGAAAGCAATTTGAAACAAGAAGCCATAACCCTTGGCGACAGGACGTCTTTAATTTCTCAGTAATTCAGATGCTGCAAGTCAATTGTAGTGAGTGTGTCTGTAAAAAAGTCAAAACTGTCAGCAGAAATATCCACAGGACTGTCCAGAGATCCTGGCAAACTGGGTGAAACTGCATCTGAAAGCTGTAGGCAGGAATCTGTGGAGAAAACGTTAAAGTCCTGTAAAGAAGGGACATCTAGGGCCTCAGGACTGTCATTGTTCAGGCCAGCTGCACAGTTCTGGGCCATTGTTGATAGGCAGTTTTGAACAGTGGGTGACTGGTGCTGAAAATGTTTCAGATTTTTCTCATTGCTTGTTAAAGGCGAAACTGGGAAACTTTGTGACTCTCCATTGTGTGCGTTCTGAGCCTGCTGTTGAGATAGTGCATTTTGTTGAAAAGTGTAACCGTCCCTTTCCAAAAGAGCGCCTGAGACATTACTGAGGGTTTGCTCAAAGAGAGATTTCTCCTCCTCCTCGTCTGCTTTCTCGGTGTCCTCTAAACTCTTACATTTCCCCTCGCTGTTCTGGTTCTCCTTACACTGGGTCTGTCTCTTGTGCTTCATCCGTCGGTTCTGGAACCAGACTTTGACTTGTCTCTCGGTCAAATCCAGCAGAGCTGCGATCTCAACCCTCCTTGGTCTGCAGAGATACTTGTTGAAATGAAATTCTTTCTCCAGCTCCAGAAGCTGGGTGTTCGTGTAAGCCGTCCTCAGCCTCCTAGAGCCACCGTTGGCACTTTCGGGGATTTCATGCGACTCTGGGAAAACAGAGAAAGGCGCCATTTGAACGTTAACATCCCAGCACATCGCACCTCCGAGGGGGAAAGATATACGTGTGTGTGTCTATATATCTATATAAAGTGTGAAATAACTGCCACAAAATGGCCGCCCTTGGCCGCAGCACATCCATTGTGTTGCACTCCTGTGCGCCCGGTTCTGGGGACCTCTTTCCACCTCCATAAAATTATGGCATCTAGCTCCCAACCCTGCCAGGGCAAACTTTATCTTAGCCATAGCACAATTTATAATTAATGCGTCCGCTGCTTAGCTGAGCAGGAGCAATCTATCACTCTTCATTACTGTCAAATACCCTAAGTCCAGGACAGCCAGACAAGGGGAGGTCAGCCCGGCTCAAATAAATCATTCCCCCATTAAACCAAGGGAGGGAAAGTTGGGGGGTTCCTGACACCGGGGAGCCCGCCGCTTTATTTCCGCCGCCGCCTGCACTCCACTGCCCAGTGGAGCTGGGAAAGCAGCAAGCCCAGGGAAAGAGCTAGACGGAGGGGAAAGTCTTTGAACTGACCTTTGTGGCTTAGGCAGGCGGGTCCAGTGGCCGAGGCCGAAGCGAGCGGGAGGCTAGTTTTCTTGGAGGCTTTTTTCTCTTTCATCCAGGGGTACTCCGGAGGCGGCAGGGCGCCGGTGGGCACCGGGCTGCTCCTGTCGCTGCTGCTGCCATTGGGGCTCTGTTCGGGGCGGCTGCTGCTGGCGTGGCGAGGGTGGCTGCCTGGGTTCAGGCTGGGGATGGTCTGCTCAAAAGGAGGAGGAATCAGTGTCGAGTGTGAAAGCGTCGAGTTCTTGATTGATGAACTTTGAAATGTATCACCGACAGGGGGAAAAGATGTCAGGCACTCAGCAAGCGATGGCTGACTATTGATAAAACCAATCTCTCGCTCAAATTCGAAATTCATGGCCTTCAACTCGAGCAGCCCCCTTGGAGAAAAAGTTCCCTCTTATTTAGGGGGTTTTCCTTGGGGGGGGCGAGGGGGAGGGAAGGCCCAGGAAAAAGGAGAGAGAAGAAAAAAAATAGATCATAGAAGATCGCTGGTGGGGTGTTTTTTTTCTAATTCACTGATTACAGCCGTATGGGGACCGTGCTACTATTAAACTATTGAATTCATGGAGACAAGGTTGAAATTGGACCGAATTGGCTGTCACATGATTGCCTCTGCCCAATGACAATTTGGGCTTTAATCAAAAGAAGCCACTGTCTGTTTGATTGATCCAAAAAAGTCGGGAAGGAACGCCTCATTGGGGGCCAGAAAGGCTTTATTTACACTTTTTAGGGGGGAAATTATATATCTGGAGCTATCCGCTTTGCGTCCTAATGTGAAATGATCTGGGGGGGGTGCGCGCGGGTGTGTGTGTGTGTGTGTGTGAGTGTGTGCGCGCGTGGTGGTTGCTTGTCCTGCAGGCGGCTGCCCCTCTCGTCTCCTCCCGCACACTCATTGTTCGGGACTGTCAGGAAAACGCTTTGCACCTCGCAAATCATTCGAGCACCTCAATCTGACGCTCGGAGTCATTAACAAAGTAATCCATTAATCTTCAAAGTTTTGACACCTAGGGCCCCCGCATCTCAGCCACATAAGAAGTTGCACCCAGGCACGAGCTGCAGGCAGAGTCCTGCTTTTTTCCTGGGGAATAGCACTTCCCCTAAACTAGTTTACTGCTCCCGAGCTGGCATCTCTATGCCACTTTTTCTTGGGGGGGAAGAAGGAGGCTGTACAGTATGGAGAACAATTGGCCGCCGATCTCTGAGCCCATTGTCTAGCAGGGTTTTCCGCAGCAGCCTTGCTCCTATGGGAAGAGTAACATACAAACAGCTTTATGGTCATGACTTTCCACTGCGGTTGACTTCACAGAAGTGGACCATATAGATCTATTTTATGTATCCACATGCTTAGAGCTATTTACTATCCTGTAAATATTTTGAACAATCCAGTGCATTAGTTTGTAAACTGTGCTCGCGCCTGCCGATATTTTTTGGTTTAATAACCGTAGTAAACTGGGTCTGGTGAGTATGTTCAGTTACAAGGAAATATATAGGAAGGTAGTGTCAGATGTGTATATGTGTTTTAATGCGTCGGGGAGGGGGGATGCTGCAGGGATTCTAAGCTGAATAACTGTACATGATCCAAAAGCATTTGCTCCGTTTGCAGGCGTTTCGATTTGTCACTTATAGATCTAGTAAACTGCGGGACGTTGATGTTTTGGCACAATCTTTCCAATCAAATCAAGAAGAGTGGTAAAAAATCGGAGGCTGATGGCGATAAAATAATAGTAATAGTAATAAAAGCAATACAATGAACACACCCGAAATTTGATTTTCCACAAAGCACAGGTTCTGTCTGTTTCATGTAGCGTTTTCTATACGCAGGATGAAAAACACTGTTGTGCTTTTTTATATATATATATAAAGGAAGCCAAAACAGCGTCGCGCTGGCAATTAGTCTTAGCTGCTCTATTTCGGAATTGCATGAAAGGAAATCGCCAGAATCCTTGTAAGTAGCTCACATAAACTGCTCATTAGACCTCCACTCTATGAGGTGGGCCAAACCCCCTCTGTTTTAAGCTAATAAACCCGCAAGATGAAGTATGTCTGGGAAATGCTCGGAAGGAGGAATGGGGTGGGATATTTTAAAGGGAATTGTTTGGTTAGGTTGTTTAAATAAAATATAGAACGAGACTTGTCATTTAATACCTCAGAAGGGCTGCCTTATAAATATAGATACTGTTGGAAAATGCAGGAGGGTTAATTTTCTTGCTTTTACTCCAAACAAAGCTCTGGTGATGCCTGCGCGTGATCAATCTTGTCCGCCAAAAGGTTTGACAGCTACTGGCCCTTAAGAACACATTTAAACCTTCTTGCTCTTTCCAAGATCAAATGTGACCGAGCAAAGAAGGAGAGCAAGAAACGCAAGTAAACAAGGAAAAGGGGCTCCTTTTAAAATGTACTGTTACAGGGCTATTCTCATTATTGTGGGAATGGTGCATTTCTATTTCAGTTAATGCTGGCTGGCTACCTAGGGGTTTATTTTTACTTTAAAATATTGGAATTAACAGTAGGATGAAAAAACAATAGAGGGAGAGCTGGAGTTTCACACGGCTTTGTAAGTAAAAACTGTGTGGGTGTATGTATTCTGTATATTTATTTATTTATTTTCGTGTGGTCGGTCTAATACAAAAACCACCTGGAACAAAATGTGTTTTCTCTTCGGACAGCGAGCGCAAAATACTCGTAAAAATCAACTACTATGCCTATATAAATACGTTATAATCAGTAGATTTAAAAAAAATCTAATATAGAGATTTAAAAATTATAACAAACAAGATTCATAATCTCTTTTCTGGAAAGAATAGGGAAAATTACGCTCATATTTATCTTTGGAATGAGAGGGAGGGGGAATGAAAAGCCAACTTCTAATAATTTTATAAACGTAATGATCTGTGCTATAAGAAGCTACACAAGAAGAATTCATAAATTCTGACGTTTCCTTTGAATTTAACCTGCCTACAATCAGGGTTTTGTTGTTGTTTTTTAAACAGGAAAATATCCTAAATAATTATTTCTGGATTTATCAGTGACCAAAAATACTTTCTTCGTTTTCAGATTAATGTTCTATCTTAGGTCTGTTTTGAATATATATTATGTTTCACACAAAATATCACACAGATTTTAAGCAACCTCTTCTTCTATTGAGGTATATATATGTGTGTACAAAATAAACATATACAAAATCATTTTCTTTGACTGAAATGTTATATATATTTTTGCAGCATACTTATATATATGTATAGATTCATGGATACAGTATAATATTTCCAACAAACTTCAAACAAGGATGATTCTCAGAACAAGATAAAAACTCACGATTAATCATATTTTCGAGTGAGACCAAAATGGCGACATTTTTCTGTGCATTAAAAGATACAGCTAGTGAACAGAATGGGTTAATATCTATTTGACACATGTATATGTCGCTATATACATAGATGTGTCTATTTCACCCTGGTCTATTAAGGTCCATTGTGATTTATAGTTCGAGTCGCAATTTTAAAAAGAAGGTCATAGTATTTCTGAAAGAAAAACCTTATTTCAGCAGTTCATTCGCTTCTCTGGGTTCCAGCTAATGCAGATCGCTAGCGGTATACCCTAGCATGTGAATAGTTTGCTAATTTATTATCCCAAGCTATTCAGAGAGTAAATATTTTGCAATACTGCATTTTTTAACTGGAAGCTGGAGCGCTCTTGTTTCCCTTCCCCCCACCAGGGCCAGAAGGGGGAGGAGGCTGAGCCGGGTGGGAAGTCAGATTAAGAAAAAATGGGGAAAAAAATACAAAATCCGGCCATTTAAAAAAAATCATAGACGAATAGGAAGCAACATATTGAGACGCAAATGTTCATTGCATCCCCCTCACAACACTGTCGCATTGCTTAAGAGCCTGAACTAGATTTGTTTCCCAAAAAATGTAAGCAAGCCTGAACAGCTGCTTTCTTCTGGTCTCTTGTCTGTTGGGGTGATGAACTGCGCTTCGCACTATTAACATTTTTATTTTAATTTGTGCCCCCACCACATCAGTGTCTGTGATCTTATTTTAGGCTGAGCTCTCTGTGCCTTATTTGCTTCCCCCCTGCTCCCAGCACAATGTAACAGTCACTGAATTGTCTGTTTTGACCCCGGGAGGAAAAGTGTGGGAGTAGAAAGCTCCCAGCTTTTCAAATGTCCTCCACTGCAGAGGCGAGAAGAGCCTTTTCCATATGGACGGCGGTTGGCGAAGTGGGCTCCTGCAGGAAAAATAAAGAGGCCAACATGGCGAAAATCCAAGATTCCTAGAGCAAGGATCCGCTCACCCTTCCCAGCCACTCTCAGGAGTCATTCTGTCCGGCACAAGCACCTGAGCTTTGTGTGGAGCTGTGTTGTTTGCCAAATAAACCTGGTTTTGTTTCTGACCCCAAAAAATACTATTCGGACAAAAAATCTCCTCCCCCTGCCTGTGCCTGTAAAGCATGTCTGCAGCTCCGCACCTAGCGCTGTGGACACAAAAGGCGGATCGTTTGCCTCTTGGATATTTTCAACGCTGAAACTGCCCCAGCTCATAAGACATACTGGGATTTGCCAGTTCCCTGCAGGTTTTAAAAACTTGATAAGGAAAATAGAAGGGCCTGGAGGTTATGTGGGTTGGATATCAGATATTTGTGTGCGTGTATATATACACACACATATACATACACATATATGAATTCACTTAGTCCTCAAATGGCTTGGGCCTTTTTAACAAATAATATTTTCTTAAGTCTTTATTATTCAGAATAAAAACTTTATTTTTTCAGAATGTGAGCAGCAAGGAATGTATAACTTTCAAAACAAATCTAGTCTTTTCAGGTATACACATTTTCCACTTAGCTGGATGTTACAAGCATAAATTATTCAAATTGTGGTCTATTTTTTTCAGATTTTATTGCATTATTATATTTTTAAATAGAGGAGTAATAGTTTCCTTTCAAATGATATTTCCTACTTACGCCAATATGCCACCTAACATATGGCCAGGTAAATACCTCCTGAATATTCAGGGTACAGAATTTTTTATATATATATAAATATGAACAGATGGGGATAAATAAAATTTTAAACACTTAGATTATTCAATGTTTTAAAAAAAAATATAAATAAATCTGAATGTTCACCAGCATACACACATTGAAAGACTTAACACGTATTAATAATTGTCCAGGGAGCCCCTGTTCAAGCGCCTTTGATTTCTTTCTCGCTATTTAAAAGAAGTGCAATAAAAAAATTGCTTCCCCGTGGGATCAATCATGTACGAACAAATTCACATTTAAGAATTATTGTTATAGAAAATTTGTTCATATACCCTGTTTTGATAAAAGTGTAGAAGTTAAAGTATAAAGCCTATGTATACTCCCAAAGCGAGACACAAGGCTACAGTTCAAGAAGATAAATATCCACTATTGAAACTATAGAGCAATTCAAGCAACAAATATTGCTACGTCACATAAACTATAAAACGCTTTACCAAAGAAAACAAAACAAAAACAAAAATAGAGGGAGATGGGAGGAGGATGGAAAGTACTTTTTAAAAAGTTGGGGACTTCATTCCACTTAGTAACTCATGTCTGTTACAGATGGGTGAGTTTGGGCGCTTCCTGAATTCTTCCCTGAGAAGGATGGTGAGAAGTAAGGTCTGTGTATGTTGGGTGTGGATCACAAGGTCCATGGTGGTGATTGTTGCCCATAGGCCCAGGCCCACTGTAGTCCATGTTGGCAGAGGAAGGATGAGGGAGATGAGTTAAACCAAAGATGGAAGGCCCAGAATTTGTCATGGTGTCCACATAGTTACCCCCCACATAGACGGGGCTTCCCTGTATATGTGGATTTCCATAACTGTTGCCTTGAAGAGGATGAGTATCATAATCAGGAGTAACCGCTGCTGTCCCCGTGTATCTCTTTTGAGGAGGCGGGCAATTGTTGAGAGGAGCCGGATATGAAGCAGGGATGCCATAGGCATTTTGATGAGGCTTGTTAAATGGTGGCGGCGACTGAGGCTCATATGGAACACTGTTTACTAAAGAATGCATAGAGTTTAGATACCCCCCAGGAGCTGGAGGCACAGGACTTCTGCTTGGGGACTGTCCTCCTGAAGAGGTCATCATGCCCTTTCCCTTTTGATCCTTTTTATATTTCATTCTGCGGTTCTGAAACCATATTTTGATTTGTCTTTCTGTGAGATTGAGCAAATTAGCCATTTCTACCCTTCTTGGCCTGCAAAGGTATCTATTGAAGTGAAACTCCTTTTCCAGTTCTACCAGCTGGGCACTTGTATAAGCTGTACGTGCTCTTTTAGAGGAGGCTTGCCCTGGAGGACTTTTATCACCAGCGCAACTCTCACCTATGTAAATCACACAAAGAATACAATGAGTATGGTGGAATCTGAGCACAGTAACCAGAAACAATAGAAACCATGGCTAGGTTTAGTGTCTGTAGATCCCAGTTCTTTGGCATATGAATCTCCCAGTGAAACATAAATATTTCTCTCTATAACTAAAATATGCTAGGCTAAAAGCAGTAAATGGTTCACCTTTATTTTCCTTCACTTTTGTCACTATATAATTATAAATGCCTCAATTAAACACAACTATAAATGCTGCAGTTTACCTGAAATAATACTTACACAAGAAGAAAATATTTTTAAGTCAGTCTTAGGAACTCTTAATTCATAAGTCTGGTTATATTTTATATATTACTGTTGGTTTTCTCAAAGCAGTCCAGGGGATTTAGTCCACGGAATTCCCCGGAATGTTCTGAAAATATCAACATACACACATGAACTGTGTGTGTTTGTGCATGCTGGCATGCATGTGTGCATGTCCCATATATATAAATACAAATATAAACAACAACATATATATGTCTATATAAATATAAACATATGCATATGTAACATATAAATATATATATAAACACATTGCTTTTAAGAATAAAATAATACATGATGTATAAAGTTATATATGGTAATATTACCAAACCATAAGAAATACATGAAAGAAACAACCAGCTAAAGTTTTGGACTCTATTTCCACAGTACACAACAAATGGGGGAAGTGGTAAATATAAACAAACTGCCTGGGGGCTGAAGCTTGTGTTATTGATTTGGGTTTACTTGTGTAATAATAGTGTTGATATACACTCTAATCCCCCAGTAATATTTTTATGGACCTAACTTTATTGCACTCATAAGCCATCTTTGTTTGTCAGACTTGTAGCTTTGCCAATCAGTCTGCTAAAATAAGAGTAAGTTCTGAATATATGTAAAGCATTGATCCTGACTGCAGATGATTATGAGCTACTTTATTCCAGTTACACTTCAGCAAGGCTAGGTCACTGTCTTATTATTCTAATAGCCCTGTGCCAACAAAATACTCAGGACGTGCCTCTGGCTACGGGCCTAGGCCTGGATATATTGACACAATTTAATAGAAGAGGGGACATAACCTGTGGAATGGAATGTTACAGACTAAAAGGGAAGTGTTATATCTACCTTAGACAGCAGGAAATAGAAGCTCCTGGAAACCAAATAACTTAGAAATAATTTGCAAGGCTGTTTTTAGCATTTTACTGAGGTCACGTTAAAGCAATCCAAAATGCTTTCTAGAAATTACACAGCTAAAAAGCTTTATTGGAAATAAAATTACTCTTGCCATATTTCTGGTTTTAAAAGAAGGTGACATATCTGGGAGAAACTACAAATGCTTGATCCTGTCGTTTGACCTATGAGGCTTAGTAAGTCACTTATAAGGAAAATGCATTTCGTACCTGAACTGGAGCTGCTGTTTTTCTGCTTTGTGTTTTGTCGAGACTCTTTCATCCATGGGAATATTTGTTTGGACATGGTGGGAGAGGTAATAACTGGGCTCTTGGGAGTGTTAGCTGGGGCAGGATTGCTGCTGGCATTTTGAGGTGGTGAGACAGAGGGTGGAGGTGGTGGTGGTGCCTGCTGTGTAGGAGGCTGCTGCTGTTGCTGCTCTGAAAGAACTGGGGGCTGAATGGGTTGACTAGTGATGGTCCTCATGCAACTCTCATTGATTTCATTGGCCTTATGGTGGGACACAGCACTGCCCGGTGACTGTAAAGAGCAAGCAGGTCGATGATATTCAGTTTCCACAAGTGATGAAGATGGAGGATATTGCTGCTGACTAGCATTATAAGTGAAACCATTTGCTCCTTGGTAGGGGTAGCCACCATAGATTGCAGCGCTGTCGTAGTAGGTCGCTTTTTGCATTTCGTTGTTTCCCAATATTTATTTCACAAACTGACAGGGTCTTGACACCCTTAAAGAATAACATTGGCACCCCTCTGTCACGTGACGTTCTTCCGCCAATGGCCTCTCCTGGTAGACCTAGGGTGTAGGGAAAGCACACTAGAGTGAAGAAATAGTACAAATCCATCTTACTTTCAATAGCTAAGTGACATGAAAGCCATAAAAGAAAAAGTGGTCAGCAATATTTAGCAGCATGACTTGGCCTTAGGCTAAGAGAATTTCGATATAAAAGCTGCCTGAATTTACTGGCAGCTACAAATATGTGGTTTACTGCACCAGGAGAGGGGTTTTCTAGGATTTTTAACACCGTGGATTGTTTTATCATTTATCACACAAGGAACCCGAGAGGTTATTTAAATACAACTCTTCCAGATAAGGGAACCGTATGTTACGCTGAGGGAGTGGTTCTTTCATTCATTTTCACCGCTGAAGGAGAGTAATAAACCTTTCTCCTGTACTTCACAGGAGCCACTGCCATCTTATTTGTAATATTTATATTGTGGTTTCAGTTTGGATAAGACTTTTTAAATGTTAATATAGGTATTTTTGCGTGGGGAGGAAAAAAAGCTGTTCAAAGCCTTTCCATTCAAGGAGATTCGCACGCACACAGTCTAAACACATTTTGTTGCTCTATAAAATACTTCACAAAAACAATGCAAGCTGACACACATTAAATGGAGGAAGCAGTACTTGTAGATTAAGCTGTTACTAACGAGGTGCTTATATTTCGATATTTAGTACCCAACCCATCTCATGCACATAAATCAGTTTTAACTGCAATGAATTTCAACTGGGACGCAAATGTGGCCAGCAGGACCTAACAGCTTTATAAAACAATTACAGTACGTAATTTGGGGGCTGCTCTCCAGTTGTCACTTGGGAGAAAACTCCCAAGTGAGACGGGTAGAATCGGCTTTGTTTGGAATTTCCATTTGTAGCTCTTTCACGTTCAAAAATAAGTAAATAAATAAAAAATCCCAACCTGAACTGTGTTCTCTAGGAAAGATAATAATTATAACAACAAGTTCATCATGTCTATAAGGAATCAAGACACTTTGTGTAGTTATTTTGGACAGACTGCTTGCCATGGAAACTACCAAATTCTACCTGTTAAAACATGATGGATTGGAAAAAAACACCAGGAACCTGAAAAACCAGCGTTCATCTCCATGACCACGGCTTGAACTTTCCTTCCAACTTAACGATAATAGGTTCTGTCTTTGAAACTGCTATGTAATTTGATGTATGAGGGTCATTTGGCTGGAGAGAGGGGATGGACACACAAACCATAAAATGCTCCTACAGCCCGTGAGAATCTTTTTTGTTAACTCATACTGTTTACCTGCCTGAGAATAACCAGTTAAAAATGTGTCCACAATAATGGAAAAGGCGATCTGAATGTTATCTCCAATCTAGGAACTCTTACACACACATTATTCTCTGAAATTAAAATCCTGTTCTCCATCTTCAACCACCTCCCTATTGCTGGCAAACAGCTTCATCAGCTCAAAATAGTTTTTTTTTACAGCGCTCGATTCTTATGTAGTTTGATGCTTTTCCAAGACACCTAAAACCACATAAGCCCTTGAGGAGAAAGTGTTTCACAATATACACCGACAATTACAAATATATGTATTTTAAGTGATACAAGTTGCTTGGAAAGGAATGGTCCCTTTGTTTTATTATAGACAAGTTAATTTGATAAACCTCCAACAAGGCGGATACCATTTGCTTTTTTAATAATTAAGACCTTTGGATGTTATTGAACTAATAAACTGATCAAGATCTGTAAAAATATACACTGTAAAGCATAGGCAGATAAGCATATTAATTTCCCGTTCCTCACTTATAAACCACAACATCCCCTCCTTACTTTACTCTTCCTCATTCCTAGGCCCTGGAGTAGTTTTCATTTAGTTCCCTTGAAACACACAAAGATATGGAACTCACAGTATCCGCTAAATAATATATTAATGAAATAATGGTGATTTTAATTACCCTGTCTCATGGTCGCCCATTTAAAATGCTTCACATTATATTGGACGTTTTAAAGTTTGTTACAGTAACTAATACATCCAGGCGGGTACTGCTGAGTAGAAAGTCTGGGTGAGAATATTTCCAGAGCTCTGAAGGAGCTAAAGTAAAAAGCAACTTGATTTTGAAAGCGAAATACTATATATCGGTATTAGTAAATCTACCACCAGCGGACAGATCAATTCAGGTTTTGGTTTCCAAAGTTAAGCCGCGGCTGCAAAGTTACAGAAAACTGGGAAAGGTGGGTACAACAGGGCCATTTTTCTTTTTTTAAAAAGTTCCAAAGACACCAAAAGCAAGGGAGGACAAACATTTGTCACCAAAACTGGTGAGTGGCCTGGCAGAAGCTTTTCTTTTTTACACACTGAAGACAAAGGGTCGGATTCCCTCCTCAATTATACCCGTGCGGACCCACTGACTTCATTGGGGTCGCATGGGGGTAAAGTGAGAGCAAAATTGGGCCCCAGAAATCTTGGCGTGGCCCTTCCCTTCCCCCGACAAAATCAGTATTTGTGCATTGAACAAGTGCCACTTTACCGAGCCCTCTGAAAGATGACGACGACACAGGAAAGTTGCATTAAGAGGGAAGGTCCCCTACTTCTTCCCCGTTTCTCCATTATTTCCCCCCTCCCTGATACATCTGACAAAACGTGTCTCTCTGCTCTACCCCGTCCTTCGAAGCCCCCCTCCACCCTCAGCCCAAACTCTGCTCGAGGAGAGAAAAGCAGGCAGCCCCTGCAGATTTCCTGAAAGATAAAGAAAAGTTCAGGGAAGAGGGCGAACCCGCCTGCGTTCGAAGCGTGAGGGTATCAGTCACTGCCTGGGAGGAAGCTCCCGCGTGTGAACTCTTCTTGAACCGAGATTTAAGTCTCTGGTCATAAATCACTGGGACATAAACTCCGCCATTCACAACTGATAGCAGCGTATTTGTGGCCTGCTTACCTTAACTTCTGACGACTGAGGCGGAAGCCAACATGCTCTTTGGAGGCTCGGCGACACAAGCCAGGGAGCAGGACTTTCCCCCAGCCAAGTCCCTTCGGGTCCGGGACGGGCACCGGCTCAAGTCATCTGCGCAAGGAACCCACCAGCCAAGACTGGAAGAGCACACGCTGCTCCAGACCCGCCAGGGATTGCTGGTTCGGCTCGGCCACCCTCCCGCCCCCTGCTCAGCCCCCCAGGGCAGCAAGCGGGGCCCAAAGATAAGAGCTATCAAGTCTCAGGGCTCCCCTAATGTAGTGCCACAGAAAACGGGTATGTTTCTTATGAATATTACACGCAAAAGGAAAGACCGCAGCCGCCTCGGGAAGTCCAGGGTGGGGGCTGGAGAGAAGGAATGAAGGAGTGAGAGGAGAGAGGGAGTGAAAGAGGGCAGTTCCCCCCGCACCGAGGCGTCACTAAAGTCCAGGAAAATTATGCTAATGAAGACAAACGGCGCTCACAAAGGGTCACTCTCCCCAGCCCCTATTTTTTTTTCTTTTGGTATGAATCGGTTTGGGTAGATATGGAATATTCTGTATAGGAGCCCCTGAATGCTGAAAGTTATGGGAGACCTAGTCACTAATAATAAGGCATGGCTGTGGTTTATGTCTTTCATCCAAGCAAATCCTACCAGATCTGTGCTCTGGGCAACGCTTTGAGTGGAACGATTGAAATCATTATAGTTAGTAATTAATAACATATGCATGAGTGAGTATATGCACACACAGATAGATAGATAGATAGATAGATAGATAGATAGATAGATAGATAGATAGAT
>ML675603.1:56055734-56108370 GCA_007922155.1 Mesoclemmys tuberculata
GATAGATAGATAGATAGATAGATAGATAGATAGATAGATAGATAGATGTACACCCGCACGTATACCGAGCTAGATGTGCACATTTATGCACATATTGAGATAGTTGCATATATAGATATACATATACATATCTATAGATGCATGCACAACTATACCTATAGAGATATACGCCCATGTGTGTATATGTCTCGCTGTGTATACTTTCACACAGTCAGGCACGTATTACACACAGCTGCGCCTGTGTTTGCACCCATATCTGTATAGATCGCTGATATGTATCTGGCGTGTTTATGTTTTGAGCTTCAGGGCTTCTAGACATCTTTTAAATACCCCAGATTTGACAACAGACATATAGGAACATCAGCCACGACAACGGAATTCCTTTCGGTCACTTTACATCTGGAATCAAGTTTAAGAGTATAACCCAGCATAAAGGAGCCGGCTTGGGTGAAATACATGAAGTGGAGAATAATTACGAGGTGTGCATTTGCCTTTTCGTCGTTAATTAAGGTGTTACCGATATAAATAGTGTGCTTAAAACCGCAAGGGAGCACAGCCTCACCTTAAAGCAAAAACAAAGCAAAGAGAAAGCGACAAATAAAAACCACTGTAAGGCCAGGGTGGCCTCTTATGCATACCAATGGTTTTTGTCATTTATGGCTATACAAGATTTATGACTTCATGCACCAAAGCTGTAAACAGAGCACTAAAACAGAAAACACTTGCTCCTTATGGCATATTGCGATGGCACAACATGAAAGGGGAATCCGGGCAGCGTAGGAGGGGAGAAGAGGCAAAAATCCACTCGTATGCATTTTGCTTCAAACAACCCCTTGAATGTTGCATTTGAAGAAAAGCTTCTTTAGTCAATAATCAACCCCACACTTTTTTCTGAAACTGCTGATTTGTCTTTCTCCCTGTTTCCAGCTAAAATAGCAAGATGCAATCAGAGAAACCCCTACAGAACCCTCCCATAGCAAACAGGAGAAACTGGAAGATGATTACTTATACATCTTCAAAAACCACCGGACTCGGGAAACGGTGCAGATTTTGGGAGCTCTTCAGGCTATCGCGGGAATATTTTAATATTAATACGTTTAAAGTTTGGAGTGAAATGTGTTTTCTGACTGTATTGAAAGGGGGAAGAATAAAGGGAAGATTCTTTGTTCTAAATCGTGGGAATTCTCAAGGTATTTTAATTCAGGAAAGTCAATGATGTATTGGGCTACCGCGGTATATTTTGCCTTGATAAGAAAAGAAAGTTACTTTGGAATAATTCCAGACAGGTCCCCTTTTTCTCGCTACCCAAAGAGGTAATTTTAAGGTGCGCAGGTGATTTTTCTTCGTATGACTGGATTTTAATTTGATGTAACATATAAAAATGCGGATATTTGCACTGCGGGTTACACAAAGATAAATGTATGTATCTTTTACTAACAGAGGGCCGAAATTGACTCCTTCCCTAATACCCCACAGAAGCCAGTGGGACTTCCTGGGTTTAATGAAGGGAAGAATTTCCCCTATATTTTGGTTAAATATTTGAGATTTGAAATTTAAGTTATTTCCGGAGAGTTTACATTGTATCGGAGCCCTCTCCACTCACGGAATCTTTTTCAATCTCGGTGTAAAATAGCTAATATACATATTGGATCTATTCGGACAGAAACGCCTAAGATCACAGAAAGATTCGGGATATTTTAGGGGGAAATAATTGGTGGGAAGAATATTCTACCTTCTTCATATTGAGGGAAAGGAGGGAATTGGAGAAATTACTGATGAAATGTACAGTCAAGTAATTACACGGAGATGAGCAAGAATGCCTTACCAACTGAGTGCCTTATCAAATATTGCAGACAAGCCTGTTTCATCGACACTACTGTTTGTACTATCGAACACCATAAAATCGCAACTGACACTTCATTTTGCACCTCCTCCACATGCTGGTTATTTACAGAAGCAGAAAGCCGGTCGAAATATCCATCTGCAAAAGTAGTCTTGATCTCGCACCTTTTATACTGGGACTTTATTATTTATGAGTCTTTTATCTGGGTCAGAAATGCACCAGAACTGGTTCATAAATCATTTAAAAAAAAACCCGATGACAAGTAATAGGGCTGCAATTAAAGCTTACATCTTATATTCAGGACGCCTTTTGGCCCAATTCAAATATGGATAATCTGCTTTGATTTTAAACGAACACACTGTTGGGAGTGAAACAGCGCTACTTTAATTACAGAAGAAAAACACTACCTCTAATAAAGAGGAACACGCTTCATCGGGGGGTGGAAATTGGCATTTATTTGGGCCAGTTCTGTTCGGAGTGTATCTGTTGGCACCTAAACCAAAATCCTACATTTCCTGTTTCTGGGACAGGGCGGAATGGACGCGAGTCCTTCCAAATTAAACTATGCCTTTATGTTTTAAGGGGAAAAAACCGTTTTGTTTCCAACAGCTCGATGTTTCTCCACGGCCCGCTCATAAATTGAGTAATTACAACAGCCCGGTAATTTGGGACAAAATGACACAGCCGCATCTAGGCGAGCCCGCTGCCCCAGCTCGCTGGGAACATAAATCAAACCTCAGCACTCTGACCTTTCCCAAAGCTGAAGCTCACTGGTGAATGCAATTTTATGTAACATTTGTACCCTTGCATAGCACATGGAATCCCTTCGGTTTTTCGTTGTTTAAGGTGCGTTTCCCTCTATGCAATATATGGAGTTAAATAAAGCTTTAGGACATAGGCTAGGGATAGGAAATTTAGTGAACATGGAAATCCTCATAGAAAGGAGATGATCCCCTCCTAACCCCCCCGCCATCGCTTTCCAGGTCCCCTATTCAGAGAAAACCAAATTTCCAGGGCTGATTTATTGTTAGAAGCAATGGTCGGACATTTGTTCGCAGACAGATAATTCTCAAATAAATCCAGGGTCGGTTTCACTAAGGAAAGAATGGCAACCTTCTTCTCCAGTTGGAATTGGTAACCTCCACCCGGGAGAGCGCTAATCCAGCCCTGCTCGCAGGGTAAACCAAGTACCACTAAGCATCCTAAATAAAATGGCAGCACAATCGCACACTCATCGATTTGCGGAGCCGAACAAGCACACATAAAAGAAAACAAAACAACAATAACAACAGCCACAAATCCAACCCCGACTCCATGGCAGTTGTGCTGCGCAGTCTCCTGAAATATTCTTGAATACATACATGTACATATTTCACGAAAAATAGGATCCTCCCTGGCTCCATTTGATCATAAAGGACAACCGTAATGTAGCTTTAAAGGAGATTTAACAGAGGGAGAGCCCCATAAAAGAAACACAGAATCTCTAGGGGGCAAAAAACCAAGAAACTCTCTGGTTTCTTTGCTGCGAGGAGATACTTGGATATTTTCCGCAGCAAACTGAAACAAAGGGGGAAACGAAGCTTGATTTGGATCCACACACCCTTAAGCCTTTTCTACTGACCTTTGCCTCGAACAGCAATAACTCACCACATAAATGAACAATCAACGGAAATACCTTAAAATAAAATCCATCCTTTTTAACGAAGCATTCCGTCCTATCAGCTCGACAATAATCTTTCCATAAGGAACGAAAGCTGCAACCGAAATGGCAAGCTCTTGAAGGGGAGAGGGAGGAAAAAATAATAGAAAGCAGCTCTTGCTCTGAACAGAAACTGGAAAAGCGTAATCACAGACGGAGCCAGCCCGGGTCTCCACTCCAAATGCCACAATAATGCGCTGTATTATGTGCTCACGTGGTCATACGTCAACTTAAATCCTTTTATTTGAAATAGGGAATCATTGAAGGAACAAGGTTTCTAAACGCAATCGTCTGATTTTTAAAGCCTGAACCAAATACATTAAGAAGAATTTAAAGAAAAATCAGGAGGTGGAGACGTTTATTCTTCTCTCCACACTAATCTTTCTTTACACAAAATCCCACCTAAGGTAAGAGGAATTATTTTCATGTTATGTGATGACAATGAACTTTGATACTAACCCTCATTAACTGGCATTTCCAAAACAAAACCGCCACACTGATCTACATTTAATAATGTTGCGTTTTGCAATGCAATAATAAAGTCAAATCTTGCTACTTTTATTTCAATAAGGTCCCCCTTAATGACTACTCTGATTACCAATCTTCCCTACAGGCTTCTCTAGATTGCTATTGTATAGGGCTTGCTTAACACCCACACTTTACAACAGGGCAGCTGTAGAAACTAAAAAGACCTATAATTACCTGACAAAGGCAAAAAGAGTCTCTTCTAATAATGTAGTTGATTTTTGTCGTTGTAACACCCTATGAAGAGTGTGCTTGGCTTCAATGTGCAGGATCTGAATTTTGCAAAATCTTCTGGGACCTTCCTGTTAAACCTGCGCTTACGCATTTCCTATACAACTACTTGAGTGATGCACAAAATTATAGGCTTCTAACGATGAAAAATTTAGAAACAAAATGATCTAACTGTCCAGAAAAAAAGAACAGCCTCATACGTCCCTGGAGTTAACCTATGAAATGAACAAGTTTCTAATCTGAATGAAGCTATACATGTCTTCCCCCAAAGACTTAGTTTTAAAAATGTACACACCGCATATTCAAAGAGCAGTTGTAAGCATAGTTGGGGTAAATAGCATATTTCATACTTTTAATGTGTTATTGTTTCGCTTTGGTGACTTTATGCCCTGAATTTCTTACCACCATTGTGCATTTTACAATTTACCTCAAACCTTTCCCCACTCTAGCATTTTTACAAAAAACAAAACAAAAAAACCCCACCTTTTAGCTTACTTTTTATATTCTTTTATCATTTCACCAGTACTTTATTGGAGATAATAATATTTTATTTTTTTAAAAGATGAATTATATTATCTACAGACGTTATGGTCAAACTCAAAATAATAATGATCTTGCTTTGATTGTAAATGGAACATAGACAGTTATTGGAATTTAAACCCATCAGTAATCGTAGAGAATAGTAGACATCACAAAGTCATGGTGACATTAAAACAGAAGAAGAATTTGCAATATTTGAAATGGAAGTGACTTTGACAGCAGAGGAACATTATATATTATCCCCACTAACAACCTGAATTTAAAAAGTCCTAGAAAATATAGCATCTTAAACACACATAGCAAATGCAACTCCATAACTCTAGCGCTATTTTTAGCTGTGCAGCAGAGTACTAAATTTAAGCCAAGAGTGAAATTGACTAGGGATGGATTCATGGCTATTTTAAATAAAATGCTTTTAGATTCCATAAAAGAAACACATAAAAAAAGTTCTTCTGCAACAGTGCAACTGAAATTAAGGGATAATGGAACAGATGTTGAAAAAGCAAAGCAAGGCTTCCTGAGGTCTGCTGTAAAAAGTTACCGACTGCTTTGCATCAAAAGCAGAAAGATGACTTTAGAACTTGCAATCCTGAGCAAATAGAAACTACAACAGCAATAAATCACAATAATAAGTCAGAGGTACAACTTAAACTTAAATGCCTTAACGCTAGCTATGGCTCTTGGCTACAAAAACCTATTTCTATAAACATCTTTATTGGTATTAATGATCAAACTAATGCTAAAACTACAGTTTAACAATTAACTTCTTGTATAAAGTGAATAAACTAATTCATTATTAAGAAAAGTAACTTCTTGACGTATGAATTACTTCTTCAGGATGCGCTTTAGAAGAACGGAGAGAAAGGCTTTCTAACTTTACGGGTTCTGGACCTCAGCTGAAAATAATTCCCTTTCACCGGTTCTGGAATTCATTTGCTGTGGTCAAGTATCAAGATTTTGAGTTTTCAAACACAAATCCAAATGGACTTGAAAGTAGCAGTCAGACGTTTGGTTTGCATTGCCACCCAGCATATTGCTTTGTTCCTGGTGACTCAACATTATGTTTGATTACCTCCGTGGTTTGAAGACCTGAAAACTTTGTTTTAAGAGCTGAAAACCTTAAGTTTTCTCCGAAGATTTATTATTGATTGTGTATGCTTTGTGTACATGGCTTTGCGCTGAGATTCCAGGCAGCAATATCAACAAACAAAGGAGTTTTTAAAGAGAGTCCCTTTCTGATAGATTGGAATTCAAATATTAGTATTAAAAGTCGTTTTAAGTGGCTCCATACGTCGATTTCGAAATATTCTTGCTCTTTCTGTCTACCTTTCATTTTTATGCTTAGGTGACTAGTTAAAAGATAAGACTATCCCCCATGAGAATGAAGAATGGAAACCCTATATGATATACATTTTTATTTCCTTTCTCCCCTGGAACAGTTGAAATTCACAGTGCAAAGCTGTTTATCTATAAATGTGCGTTTGTTACTGATGAAAAGAAAGAATGTATTTAAAAACGATAGAACCGATTTAAAGACAGTTTTACTGAGATCGAGTGGAACGGATGTATTTATGGTTAATTTACAAATTCATGATATTTCTGGACAAATGTAGATATGTGGGAATACGAGATAAAATGATTATTCTATTAAATAAGGCTTTCTTTTGCTTTACTTAAAATGGGAATTAATAGATATTTGCAGTATCTCTTTGTAGGAAAGATTTCAACAGGCTATTAAATCAACACAATAAGCCCTTGTAGCCCTATAATTTATGGCTGCCTTTTAAAGATAGTAAACTACACTAATTATGGATCAGCATAAAAATAAGCAGGTAAATCTGGCAAGAACTTGAAACAGTTCTATATAATCGACTGGCAAAATGAAATTATCAGCACGAAAAGCATTACATTTCTTTGTTTTAAAATAATTGAATCAGGAAAGAGACATGCGCACAGTGCTGAGAAGTGTAAAAATATGTATAAAAAAATACCTAAAACCTAAGGTCCTCTGGTGTATTTTATGAAGCAAAAGCCAGGCTTTCTAAGATCAGAACATTTCTTTTTCTGTTCCTATTTCCAAATCACACAGGAGTCATTGCAAAACGACTCAAGGGAACCAGACAAAAAACTAGGAAAGCAACCCAACGCTAAAATTCCTCTCACTACTTGTCTCTTGCTTTGAGACTTCGATTTTGGAAGGAACTAAGAATGGACAAAGAAATTACCAACCTCTTTCGCTCTTTAAATTACTTTGCATCTTTCCTTTTTCGAATGCCTCTGTGAGGACCGCTATTACTTCGGTTCCATATATTTCTTTGTCTGGCGAGACACTCGCATTCACCAGCCATAGAAGATGAATGGATTCAATCCGGAAAATTCCAACTAGGTTAAATATTTATCACAATAAAATCTCATTGTAACAGCATTTCTCCCCATATGCAAGCACTGGGAAATATGAACTCTACCCAAAACTATCCCACAGCACATTTTATTTTCCGAGGTTCTTACCTCCTAAAAGTTCTAACAGTGGACTGAATTGTTTCCTGCTGCTATCGGTCAGTAAATCGTCTTTTTCGGTGCACTGGAGTTCTGTAAATAAGCAACAAGCAACGCTTCAATGAGAATCAGAAAACAAGATTCATACAAAAACAGTATTTGGTTGGCTTAATTCTTTTTAAAAGATAGAGTTGGGGATGTGCATAGAGTTACTGAAGGAAATCCACTGATTAGTTGCAATGTGTAAAATTATTTTAGACAACAGTAAAGAACACTGGAATCTGAGAAATAAAACATGCCTTTTGTGATAGCCTGCTATGCCTTCTGTCTGCAAGTGTTTGGAAATATTGTCATTCCAAACTCTTGTTACATGAATGTATGCTTTATTTTCCTCTGGGAAACCTTTGTTTAGGATCATTTAATCAAGAACAGACATTAAACACAACTAGTGATGTTCATCTCTGTCGAATAAAACAAGAAAGTGGTTCCAGTAGGACATGATATCGTAAGAATTTTATTCAAACAACTAAGAATTCCAGCCCGAATCTATTCCCATTGAATTCTATGAATTGTGCCGTTGACTTCAATGAGATCAGGATCAGACTCTTCAACTCTTTACTAAAAGCTGTTGTGGAAGAAGAAGGAGCAGAAGAGGAAGAGGAAGAAGGAGAAGCATTTAGCACTTAGATATTGCCATTTTTGATGGTATTATAATCTTATAGACTCCCAAGAAGCTAATAATCATATTCTTCAGATATTTTTATTGGCTCACATTTACTAAGGTATTTATCAGACATAATAATATACCCCCTGCATTCATTATTCATAATAAAACCATATGTAGTGTTTCTTAACATTGCCAATAAATGTAAATGCTAATAGTTAACTAACACAATTTATTGGAAGAGTGTCATCTGAGCCTTGGAAAATATTAAGTCTGTCTTGGGAGAACTTTTGGAGAAAAAATGTGTTTAGATAATTTAGTAGCTTCATACTTACTATAATAATTTGAAATTTGGTGTAGAATTACAGTCTATGTAACATAATGCAATACTAGCTTACTGGGCTGTTTATTGCCCTTTTATAAATGTAGAGCTCTGACTGACAAAATCTATTGCCACGCAATAAGCAAATTGAAAGTTAAGTTTTTCAGAGAGCAATCTCCAGCTAGAATTCGGTTGTCTGCTGTTTTCTTAGCTCTGATATTCACTCCATTCCAAAAAACGCAGTGGGACATGGAGTATTTGTATTTGATGTTAAAACTCATTCTTTAACCATTTTGATCCATAATCAATAATCATGTTACCAACTGTAATAAAAATGGATCCGAATGTCTTGATTGGATTTACTCCTCTCTTTTAAAATATGGAATGTGCATCTGAAAATGGTGCCAACGGCTTTCTGTTATTTATTTTGGAGCTATTAAGTCACACCACAATATTTTATACTGCCACAGTTCTTTAAACTATACTTCTTGAAAGAGTTGCTAGGTAGCAATAAAGAACTTTACCAACGCTATGACTTTTTTTTTTAATTTGTTGTTATCCCAAATTCTAATATTCATTGCGGCACTTTAACTTCGTACATAAATCGTTCAGACTAATGAGTCATAGAGAAATTTGCCCATGACTTTTCCTTTACAATGCTTGCTGCCTTTCCATTGCTTTTTTGGCCCTGCATTAGGAGCCGGTGATTTATTAACGCCAGGAAAATTGAACAAAGCAGTCTTCCTGCACTGTGGTATCCAGCCTTCCACAGTGTGAATTAGAACATTATCAAATGTATTTGACTCGGTAACACTTAATCACAAAAAGCCATAATGTGACCACAAAGCAGCTAAAACAAAGATTTAACATTTCTAAATATTAAACTTGCTAAGTAAATACTCAGCAGACTTCAATAAAGTAAGCACAAACAATTACAGTCATCAAGCTATAAATACACTCTAAATACTTACCAACATAGTCCCTACTGCTTTCTTAAGAAGTTTAGAATCTTTCAAGATAAATCAGGGTTTTTTAAAACTCAAATAGGAAGTTGAGTTTCACTTCAGAGAGAATCACTCCTAGTGAGAACTGACGGCCACAGATCCATTCCTGACTATCTGCATTAATTATTTAATGAGTCACGTGACCTTAAAGATTAAAATTTCAATATCTACACAAGAACAGACGCAACACCTTTATCTACTAGTGCAGGGTCTCTGTTTTGCTTATTTAGGTCCCATAATCTCGGTTGTTTCTGACAGCTTTTCAGTTTCTTGGGAGATCATTTGAACATTAATAACATGTGCTTGTCCGCTATTGCAAAACCAGGCAAGTTCCACAGGCTTTAGCTCTAAATTAGTCATTTGAATCCCGATTTTTATTGTCTGCAGCAGACTGTGTTAACATGCATAATTATAGTCCATCCCTCTTCTAACAGTTATTACACATGATAATACGATGGCAATACTGATACCAAATCTATTTGCCCTCATGATGCCTTTAAAACTGACAAAGTACTGGCTCGTTACAGTTTATCAATATTCATGTGCACATATGGGAGGTCTGGGGAAAATTGTTTTGCGCTGCCATTTGCACACCTTGTGGGAAAGTATAATAAAGAGTTAAAGGAGAGGTTTCCTTTCTGTACTTAATACTGAAATACACAGTTAGTGGGCCAAATGAACGCCTGGCACAATTCCTTTGACTTCAGAGAAATTAACTCGGGTATCAATGTGAATCAGGGGGCCTCACTCAGATCTTGCTTACACTAGTGACCCTAGTGAACTCAATGGAATACCACTGGTGCAACGCAGCATACACTATGTCAGAATCAGTTCCGGTGTGTCTACACTGGACTGAATGTAACACCTTCTGGTGCAATAATTGGGGTTAAAACAAGAATAAGACTCCAGCTCTTATGAATACTCTGTGTTCTGTTAATGATGTACATAACGAGTCTCAGGTTTCTCACACAAGAGCAATACATATAACGGATACAGATCATTGTGGCAAATGGATTGGAGTTCTCTTTTCAACAGTCTCCTGAAATCCGAAAAGAGGGTGCAGAAGGAGCAAAAAAGAGAAATCCGGGTATACGTCCTTCACCAATCACAGAAAGACCCTCACATCTTTTCCTTTATCGCTCCTCAAGTAGATTCCTGTCATGGCTGGCATGGAATGAGATCACAGAGATAACCATCTCTTCTCTGTTTTCCGCTCTGAAGCGACTGTCCTAAGGTGGGGAGGCTAATACAGAGAGCTCTCCTCGCGCCGCTGTCTGTAGGCTTGGGTGGGTCTACTGGCATGAGTAAGCCCTGTTGGTGTGAGTAAGGGATTCCAGGATCGGGTCCATGCTCAGACACCATCAGGCTTCAAAAATATGGGGGTTGGGATGGAGGATTGGGTTAGGGAGGGGGGAGGAAAGATGGAGTCTCCTGTCAAGCCCTCCACCTCCCCCCCCCGCATTTACAAAACCCAAGAAGCAGTCCACAGGACTCAAAGTCTACCAGAAACGTAAGAGCCCGGGCAAACGTTCAATGGAGAATGGTTCTAGTTATTAAACACTGCGCAGTGCTTGTCACAGATGAGTTCTTCTTGTAATAAACCACCAGGTATACCAAAGATTGCAGTCGAAACTGGAAGAGAGACCTTCAACACTACCCTTTTTCTTAGTGGGAAGGGGCGGGGGTTAACGTCTTGACTCTAACTGTGAGAATTAAAGGGACTCAGACCTGATTTTGTCTTTATTTGAAATATTGACAAACTTCCACCTTTCGCATTTTGTGCCGCTTTCCTTTGTGGCGAGAGCAGACAAGTCCGTGTGTGAGAGAGAAAGCGAGCAAAAGAGAGACATTTAGGTCCAAGAGATGGATTAAAAAGGGTACTGTCTTTAAAGGTCAAGGGTTTGAAGGGTCAGTCTGCTTCTCTAAAAAAACAATTAATGGGATAGAAAATGTGTCCTTTCGGTGAACTCTTCTGGTTGCCCTAGCAAAGGCTGGACAATGCCAGAGTTTAAACTCTGCGGTGTAACTTTCTAAGTTATTGTAGCCCTGATTATAGCAGACTAGAAGCAGAGTAACACTCAGATAGCAAACAGCATGCAGCTTTGAAAAGGGGGTGGGGGGAAAAGGAAAATTTACCTTAAATGATGATAATCTGCCATGTGATATTTTGCAGTCCGGGGCTGATTCTCCACCAAGACAGTATACATTTTTTTAGCAGACAGCCAAGATGCTGTGTCTTTACACATGACCACATTTTTTTCCAGGAAAATCCTTTGCGTCTTCACAGACTTTTTCCAAGAGAATGCCTTTCAGAGCGGCTGTTGAATTACAAAGAAGTATTTATTGTAGGAGGTGATTAATGATGCTCAGTAAAATTGCTATTTGCAGCGCGATTACGTTTAGTTTTACAAAGGGGAAAGTAGGTTCATAAGCATATTTATTCAGAAATAAATCATTCCCAATTCAAATATCTGATTTGGGATTTTGATCATTTCTGCTAAATTCGGTTTTAAAATCAGTCGGGGGAGAACCGCGCCACACAATAAACAAAACAAAGAGCGGTGCGTTGCAGAGAGTGAGAGAGCGTAGCAGTCACCCCCACTTGCAAATATAGTCAGTTTCGTTTATGTTGAGGCAGCTACCATGGTAAACGTTCCCGAATTTAGTAAAGAGCAGCCTGGCAACGGAAACATACTTTTCAGGGTGGCTAGTTGTTCAGTTTGAAGACACCACTGTTTGCTAAATGTATTTACAACTGCCATCGCTTTGATGCGGAATGTACTCTTCCAGGGACGTGCTACATTTTTCATGGAAATGGTAGGTGTTCCTGGCACAGGCAGTGATGCTCACAAGGATGCTGTGCCTGTGTGCTTCCTGACTGAGTGAATTGTGATATATTTAAATAAAGGGACTCAATCGTGTTCCCCTCACTCACGCGAGAAGACTCCAGTGAAGTACATGGACATTCTGTCGTGAGCGTGGCAATAAAAGGTGGCCTTTAATCTTTTTCTGGCAGAAAACCGGCCATAGAGTTTTCACCTACAAGTTCTTCTGCTCAGTTAATGCGTGTTGCCTCTGGTTTCTTCAGTGTTATTTTCGAGAAAGTGACTCGAAAGTGCTCCTAAATTGCAATAGTATACCTTTTATTGTAACAATTCCACCTTTGGTCTATTTCTCAGCATACTTGACACTGAGAAGGTTGGTCTGAAATACCTGGATACTCTTTTCCAGAGTCAATCTAAACACATTGATCAGATTAAACCCGTCTTGTACCGAATTTCATTTAATTATTCAGGTTTTCTGTTTACACTCAACACTTTTAAAACCAGACGCCTTTGAAACAAAGACAATGTTGTTGCCCATACATTTTCCCTTAACACTTCATAGTGAATTGACAAGTCACAGCAAATACCAAGTGAACAAATAAATAACGACTGGCCAGATATTTTATAGTGTATCATGGCTAATGAATTGTCCAAGTTCTACTACAGTAAATTAGTTCATTTCAGTTCATTGGCTCAGTGTGAAATCTCTAGTTCTCTACATCAGGTGGGAATGGCGATATGCATATAGATGAATGGACTAACTGAACCTACGACAAGGTTGCTACGGGACCCAACTCATCCAGGCAATAAATAACATATTTGCTTGTTCAATCGGGCTCTATTTTTTGTGCAGGCAGGCAACTAAGCATGAGCATCTGTTTAACTAAATCTGAAGACAAACAATTGTATTGACAGGATTGATTCAACTTAAACCAATGTAATTATTTTGAATTGATTGTGGTAATATTAGCAAGGCATAAAGTTTAGGAAACAGTATTACATGAACCTGTGTTTGAAGCCTTTAATTTTTTTGTACAGAGTATTTTTATTACCAATACTTGACGCTATATACATCACACCAAAATTCACACATTGTACACGGACAGAAACAGTTAGACGCTGCCAGATATGAAGACAGCAAGAGTCTTTCTAGCAATATTTTAAATAAACGGAATAGGAGACATGGGGAAAGTATTACATCACAACTACCTCAGTGGCTACACTTAAAAACAATTAAATAACTCTTGTTACATTAAACATTGCCTGTCAGACTGCAACGAGACAGTTTTCATAAATCTTTTAAAATCTCCATGGCATAAAATGTGTTTTCCTCTGTCTGTATACACTGGAGAAACCACAAACATTGCACCAAACGACACGACTCAAGTCAATGTCTTACACAAGTGTCTCACGAGTTTTTATCTGTATTTTATTTTTAAAGTGTTGTGTACAAAAGAGTCCTCCTTAGGTACAGAATTCCTCCAGGACAGCATCCAACTCTCTGTAACACGGAAGACACAGGGTATTTTCATAAATACAAAAGAATCATGGGAATGGAACCATTATCTCTATACAATGTAGACAATTTGTCCAGGTTTTGGTTTCAACATGTGCCCTGCACAGGGCACTTTTCTTCTGATTTTTTTTTACACGGTTGTTTTGGTCCAAATGGTCAACAACAAAAATAGGCAGCTGAAAAAACACATACAAAAAACCATTATAGGGCGGATGAGTTGGGTGTTGACCCATTGAGCTGAGGGTGGTGGCCCTGTGTCTGTGCTTTGGATTGCTGACTAACAGCAGAGGGGTTTGAGGAGCGCATCTTAGTGTTGGGCAGTTTGTGATCTTTCTTCCATTTCATCCTCCTGTTCTGAAACCAAATCTTGACCTGGCGCTCAGAGAGACAAAGTGTGTGTGCTATCTCAATGCGTCGCCTCCTGGTCAGGTAACGGTTAAAATGGAACTCCTTCTCCAGCTCTAAGACTTGCTGTCTGGTGTAGGCGGTTCGAGACCTTTTGGGTTCCCCTCCATTGTAATTGGGATTGACTGAACACACACACACACAAAAAAAAAGCAATTGCACATAATCATTATATAATAACTTGACACCAGGTTCAAATGAGAGACATAACTTCAAGAAAATGTTTCACAGGCTATTGACAATAGGAAACAATTGAGGAGCAATAAAAAAAAGGGTGATGGGCGTTTGGGCTGAAGAAAAGCTTCAAAGACACACGGCCCAGAGCCACTGGCAGGGCAATTAAATTTATGGGGGCTATAATTACTGCCCTAACAGTTTGGCGTCTCGTAAATCTCTTGATAAAGGACCCCGGGTACAAAGGGTTTCTCACGTTTTTATTAGGAAAGGCGCAGACATAAAGAAAGAGAAGGACCCAACCCCAGTCCAGCCCTGCACCCCTCCTCGCCCCCTCCCCCCCGACCCAGCCTCCCCTGGAAAGCGGAACTCACCAGTGTTCACATGGATCTTCTTCATCCAGGGGTACACCACGGGCTCCTTGCCTTTGAGGCCAGGCGGCAGGCTCTTGTCAGGCAGGAGGGGGCACCCTGGGCTGCCCCCGGCCCCTGCGGCGGGGGCCGCTTCGCAGGGGCGCTGGGGCGGCGGGACGTGGCTCTGGAGCCGGGGCTGGGGCTGGCCCCGGGGCCCCTTCGGTGGCGGCGGAGGCGGAGGCGGGGAGGCGCCCGGCGGCGGCTGCTCCCGGCCCGGGCCGGCGCTGCTGTAGCTGTAGGGCGCCTCGGGGTAGCCGGCGGGCTGCGCGGGGTAGAGCGCCTCGGGCGGGGGCGGCGCGGGCGGGGGCGGCCGGTAGCCGGGGTCTCTGCTGGGCCGCGCGTAGTAGTCGGGGAGCGGCTGGCCCGGGGGCGCGGGGGGCGGCTGCTGCGGGCGCAGGTGCGGCGGCGGGTGGTGCGGGAAGGGGCCGCCGTGCGGCGGGTACTCCTCGCAGGGCGGGAACTTGGGCTCGATGTAGTTGGAGTTTATCAAAAAGGAACTCATGGTCATTAATTTGCCGAGCGCACAAATACTAATTTTTCTCGCGGTGGCGTTTTTCTGGGCTCGGCGAGGCCCCTCCCCCGGCCCTCGCCTTCCCTCCCCCCGCCCGCCCCCGCCGCTGTCAAGTGCCGGCTGCCAAAGTTTGGGCCTCCTTCGCTCCCCCCCGGGAGCTCCCAACACCCCCACCTGACCGGCCGGGCCAATTGCCGCGCGCTTTGCGGACCCCGGATCAGGAAATGGAAGCAGGGTGAGTGCGGGGGGGAGCAGCTGCAGCCCCCCCGGGCTCTCCCCTCCGCCGCAGGAAGCGAGATCCCAGCCCAGCGGCCAGCCCGGGCACATCCGAGTGTCCACGCACCAGCCACCTGCCCGCAGCCCCCACGCGCCGCGGCCCCGCCGACTCCTTCCCAGCCGTGCGGCCGGGGACGCTTAAAAGCAGATTCGGGGTCAAATCCGCGCCAGTCTGAGATTTGCCGCCCTGCTTATTTGACTCCCTTTGCTAATCATGCTCCCCCAGCGCTCCCGGCCTAGGGAACCGGGGGAGAGAGCCCGGTTCGGTCCTCACGGTCGCAAATTCATCCCTGGCACAGAAATAGATACGTTTTCCCCAGCGCTCGGGGGAGGGGGAGAGGGAGAAGGAAGAAGGGATGAGAGAAAGGGGGTGGATGTCAGAAAGCAACGAGAAACTAAAACGTGTTATCCGGGGGAGCGGGGGAAATTGACACTGCACAATACATGGACAATAGGTTAAAAGTCTCCGTTTCAAAATCACTCGATTTAGAACCGAGCATGTATTATATCAAGATGGAAATGGGGCCAATGAGACGGCTAGTTCCTGCGAAAGAGAGGCCAACTCGTTGCAAATCAGTATTTGCTTCCCTGTGAGCTGTCCCCAGAGCCGTTAAACGTTGTTATTTTCTGATCATTTAGTTATTTGAGAATCTTTTACCCCTTCGCAGATTGGGGGTGTGATAACACATAATTAGATTCGGAAGTTGATATAAAACGGGAGAAAGGGCCAAATAGATTAGTTAACGGGGCTGTGTGGCATTAACGAGATAGTTAACAAAATAAAGGGGGGAAACACGTTGAAATAAAATATTTAATAAAAAGTGAAAGGACTAACTTGGAATATCTCTCTCCGCGTGAAAGCGTTCTCCAAACTACAAATTGACGGGTTTTTTGTTTTTTGGTTTGGTTGGGTTTTTTTGGTGGGTGGGGTGGGTATTTTTGTTTTGCATTGGGTTTGGTTTGATTTTATTTTTTTATGATAGGCGAATTCACTGACATCTTTCAGGAAGTAGCCTACAGTACTAAAACTTGAAGCAGAGAAAACTCTATGACTTCTAAATTGCTAAGAATTAGTCTGCTAACAATATTTGCAGCTCAGGAAGGAAAAGAGGCAACCGCCTGACCTTAGGTAATTGAAATTTGATAGTTAAACTAATTACACCATTATTTTAAAATAATATATTACTTATTAATTCCATCTGCTGTTCTATGTTTGCAGTGAATACTGAACTTTTAAGAATTTCTTTTATACTCTTGTTTGTTGGCTTGCTTGTTATCTTGTTTGTTTGTTTATAGAAAAACTCATACAAATATTTGCCACCCTCTTCGGAAGCATTGTTCTTGAATGGATAGTCTCACCTTCGAGAATAACAAAATGCATCTAACTGACTATATAAAGCAAACATTTTACATTTCTTTCCCTTTAGGTATTACATACTAGTTATCATTATTAAATTCAGATTGTCGTCTTTTGCAGCTTTATAGATAATGTTCTATAAATATACAATTGTAAATTAATATACGTTAGGTCTAACTAACATTTACGCCGTATTAATTTATGTTATACACATATAAATACACATACATTGCAGACAAGCTTGTATGTTAGAACATTTCCAACATACTGTGACATGTTGGAATGACTCATTCTAAACAATGACTCATTTTTGCTAATATCTAATATCTAATTTGCGAAGACAGTTAAAGCACATTTATTTACTCATTTCCTGATGAATGTCTATGCAACTCTTTAACTGATATGAAATATATCTTTCTCTATTTTCTCTATATGTAGAAGAAAATACAGTTACACATACCGCTTTCTCATCTAACATCCACAACTACTCAACACAAATTCTAACATACACAGGAAGGACTAGATTGTTTGGGAGTTACTTTTGGGGCAAAACCCAAATATATATTAAAATAATAAAGCTAACTCTTACAATGTGGCAAGAAGAAAAAATTGCTAGAGACCAAATAGTACATTGCTTTCACCGCACAGTTATACATCCATTCACAGATACATACATACAAATAGAGAGACGGAGAGAGAGAGAGGTGCATAAGCACATTATACTGGTCTACCCTAAAGATGATCCTCCGAAGCTAAGACAGCTCCTTAATTGTGATGGCTAAAATACTGCAGAAAACTACTGTGCTTCAAAATCTCAGTAAAATACAACAAAAGCTGGTGGTACCTTCTCTCGTATGCTGAAGGTTATATTCGGAGAGCTTCCCAGGTTCTGATTAATATCATTGACCGTGATTAGACTTCAAAGTACATTTGTTCAACTGTACTTCGTTCTACTGTGTATCTATGTTCCTCAGTCAAACAAAACAGAATACGGTTTTGCATGCGATTGTAAATCTACAAGGTGATCTAAAATGCTCAGATGACGCCTGTTTTTCATGTGGTTCTATCAGTCTGTGAAGATGCGCTTATGCAGGATCTCCAAAGGCCTGTTACTTGTCTTTGTGGTTTTGTTATCATAAACAAGAACCCAGCCAAGACCACCAAGTGTTATCTTGCACACGGCCATTTCGACATTTTACTGCAAGATTTATGGATGTAATAAACAATCTCAGAATGTTTCTCGGATACTTCCCTTTCCCCGACTTATAGCACCATCCCAACTTTAAAAACAAGCAAACAAAACCAAAACAAACACCTAGAATTTTTATTTAAGAAAGAAGCCCATATTTCACAGGTGAAACACGCTTAAACAGTTAACAAATGACCAAAAGTTTACCAGTTGAATATTGCCATAGACGAGATTGGGAAATCACTGAAACCAAGTTGATAGTGAGATATCTAATCTTCATGCACCAACAGGATCCAATCTCATGCATAGCCAAGCAGTGTAAAAGAGTTCTTGTGAAACATACGAGCACATCTGCTAATTTCCATGCGCGCCGAGAAAAGAGTTTTGCAACAAAAGATTTTGAAAGATAATTCAATTAAAACTTTTTAACGTGTCCACGCACCAGAGAGAGGGGCCAGAGAAAGACCCGCTAGCAGCTTGGTTTGAATCTGATTTGAGCCATTTTGAATATATTTCGCCCCAGCTTTCCCTCTTGAATGCAACCCTGTCCCAAGTTTCAAAGTGACCGAAAAGTGACACCGTGTGCATTTTGTTTCTTATTAATCTTACACATTGACAGTCTTTGTTAAACAACAAGGCGTGCCCTTCACCAAGCGACATTTTCATATTTGTTAGACGCGGTGACCTGAAGTTCACCTCGGCCTTGGACTTAGTTTTTCTAAAAGGTCTATAACAGTGTCTTTTAGATAGCAGGGTGCTTTGCCCAGGTCACTACTTCTAAGGGGAAATTAAGAAAAAATCGCGGGAAAATGTAAACGTTATGGAATGTATCGACTGTATCTCTCCTTTGTTCTTATTGGAATCATAAAGCTCGCAAGACATTTGTTAGCTATGAAACTAACACGCTGCACGGTTGCTCTAAATAGTCAAGTCTGGGGCAATGGTTTAATTTTTGCCCCCAAGTTCATTATTTTATAAAGCGATTCCTTCACTGGCACTGTATATGTTCTAAGAACTGGATGTTTGGAGTGATTTGCTTGCTCTGTACCGGCATGGTTAAATAAACACACACAAAATGTGATGTGTGTTAGAATTTTAAATGAATGGTCTTTTGACCAGACATTCTACACCAGAGACCAGTGTGTGCTGCATTCAAAGAGTGAACATACAAAGGAAAGGAATCGTTCATCTCAAATTAATAACTGCTCTGTTTCCCTTTTTAAAAAGGAATCGTTTTAACAATAATTGAGATAAGTCAATATTTACTGACTTTGCAGTTGAACTCTGAAAATATGCTCATTGATATTTTTATTCTAAACTATGTTGAATACAAGGATTTGTAGCAAGATAATCGTTTTGGTAAGTAAGAATAGATTTCAGTTCCCTCATTGGGTGTAACTTAGTTATAGTAACAGCTTTTAGGTTCGGGAGTATCAAAGACTTGTTATTCTTGGAAACAATCTGCCTAGCACTCATTATCAAAATAGATATTCGGCTATGTATTTTAGGTCACTACCAAGATTTTCCTTTTTCATCAGAGAAATGATCTAGCAGTATAAACTAATATATAATATCTCAAGTGGGAAAAACGTTCTTTTTAACCCAAAATATGCCATATGAATAGTTTGTTACAAGTTAGCAACATCATTATTTTTGTGAACAATGTATACACAGTGCGTAATTATATTTGTATCTTTTCCACACTGCACTCATATACAAGCCATTTAAGCGTAATCTCCAATAATAATAATAATCTCTCGATGATTTGAAATCAAACAGATCACAATTTATTTGCAACAACTACTTTCTGCAATGATCCACCAGTAGCTCTGACAAATAATTCATTTGTATCCAAATAACTAGGAATACCATATAATTCATGTATTTTTGTTCTTAATTCAGCAAACATGTACTTTTTTCCATCTGACTTCGTCATTATACCCTCTTTCCTCTCCCCCAGACATTTTACATCTGTCTATGAATATTTTGGATAAACTTTTCCTCTTAAACATAGCACTGCTTCAATATCGTTTCGACCTGTATTTATGTGCTACGCTGGATATTTGGTTTATAATCGCCTTCCAAACTGAAATTCGCTGTGCAGTATTGCTTTTTCTTGTCATACTTAATTGTAGAGCTAAACCTTCAACACCGACACAGTATATTAAAGAGAAGAAAAATTCTCAACAACTTGGACGTTTCTCTTTACACGATTTGTCGTTACACAAAGAAAGGATCTTAAAAAGATCCTGAGTCTCCTTTAACTATCCATTTCTGTCTGACAGTAATTCCAGAAAGCGTTGAGAGCCCTCGAAATTATGGAACTGCATAGTGGTGTCAGGTTTTTTTGCAGAATTCTCTGTCGGTAGCACAAATCGCCCCATGGCTCTGAATTTTTGGTTTGCTCCTTCGGACTAGAAATACAACCTGAAAGCATTAGCTTCAATAGGTCCTGCTGAAGTACAGTTTAGTGCTTACTACAGAAATTATAGTAAAAGCTACGACGCTACTAGGATCGATACACGTTATTGGGTTTGCTCATATCTTATCTTCCTGACAATTTGAAAAGTGTAAAGGCTTAATATTAAACCTCTTAAGAAGGTTATTATATAAGCGAGTGTGCAACATTTTGTTAGCTGACCATGGTATTTAGGAATAGAGCTATAAACGCAGTTTGGTGTTCTGGGGCAACGTGGATGTTTACCTGGTGCATCTGAGCCAGAGATATTCAGACACAAATATGGCTGATAATTCAAGATGAAATACAACGTGTATTACTCTTAAAAAGAGGAATTTTCTATCCTTTCCTCGGTAATTGAGGTCATTCAACCACTAGAGTTCACCTGGAGTCCATACTGTGATACAAGCTTAACTCAAAGCTATTTTATCTTTTGTGCTGATAGTCAAGATCTCGACTATAACATTGACATCAAACTCTGTCTGGGCGGATGACTAAGAGTGGTGCAAAACGTAAACTTTTGACCCTCAACTTTTTGACCTGCAGTTGTAACGCCCTAACCACAAAGATATACAAAAGGTCTGCAGCTTCTTTTAGGAGCAAGAGACTTGAACTGTTTGTTTCAATGGTTCTGCTGTTTCCCCCCAGCTTTTTAAGTGTGTGTTTTTTGTTGTTGTTGTTGTTGAGGGGCTTTTTTTGTTTGTTTGTTTGCTTTGAGAAATCTGGATTTATTTTTTAAAAAACCTCTCATCATTGTAACGTGCTGTTAAATCAATTTGCAAACTCTCTCGCCAGCGATGGAGGGACTAGATTAACTGAAAGACGCTTATATGGTTACAATTGCAGGTGAAATGATGGGTAAGTTCTGGACATGAAGTTGGAAAGAATGTACTGTATGGCACTGGGGGAAAGATGTAGTTATATGTTGCTAAGTACTTAGTCATTTCTCCTTTATTTAAAAATAAAGAAACTCTAATTGTTTGTGAAGTCTTGTCTAGGCAAACGAGTTGACTGTGAACTTGGTCTAAAGCGAGCTCTGCTGGTGATTCCTAGGGTGTGCAGATTTATCTTTTCTGCATTTACTTAACCTGGCAGTGAACTGCAAGGGCTGCCATTTGTTATCCAGAGACAGACTTCACCTCAAGCAAGGACTGTTTCACAAAATTGCAATAATTACCCAATAACCTTCATAACAAATATTATTATTGAAAAGACATTTTTTTGGATATAGGACAGATTCCTTACGTGCACTATAAAGGGAAACCTTTGCAAATCCTGCGCGGACTGTACTGTCAGATGGCTATGGGGTGCATATGCAGCTATATAGACATATGACATAGACATATGTCTAAGTTGGTACATGTTTTCCACACAGATATTGCTGAGGAGCCTTTCATTTATAAAGGAGACTATTTTCAAATATAAGCAGGCTTTTGTAGGAATCATAATTGTATACTATTCATAAAAAACTCAAACTGAATTATGTCTATCTGAAGCCTATGAGAGAGAAAAAGATACGGTATGAAAGAGGTTTCTTAGCTTCGTCAGAAGATTTCTTTCTTTATGTATTTAAATGATTAAATCTGTATTATCTGTGAGGGGAAAATACAATTCCTCCAGGTCGTACGATTCGAAATTGGAAATCATGATCCGCCCATATGAATGTGTTAGAGTCAGTTTCCCACAGAGCGGATAGAAAACATTTGTATTCTCACCCCTTTAAAGACGCACCTTTAGTAAATGTAATGAAATTGGAGAACAAAATTTCACCATAATGTTTAATAATTAGTAGGTTTGCAGGGCTCAGGCCGATCTACAAACGTAAAATTACATATAACTTTCACGAGACATTTTATGCTTATAGGCTAATGAAAGTTAAGACTTATAAATCACTAGGTATACACACTAACGAGTTGCCTAAACTTTAATTGGCCTTATGCTTGGACTTGACAGACTACACTAACGTATTCCTTTCAAAGGATTAAGTAAACTCTATTTTAATACCAAGTAGACCACCACTTGCGATGATTTCAGTCAAATAAGATCATGTGTACTGAGTCCAAAAACACCGTAGCAAAATGATATGCACCGAAGAGAACTAAATATTGATTCCAAAATGACATTCTCTATGATGGAATCAGCCACTTCTACTCAGTAGACAATTAGGATCTGTGAAAGATTTTAAGAGTTTCGCGTTTGTAGTTATCTGAATTTCCTAGTCTGGATTTTACAATCTTAACTCGTTTCTGTTTTAAAAGGACTCAGGCTGTCATAACTTTGAGGGGGTTCTGCAATACTAGAAATACTTTAAAGTTGTAATTTTTCAGTCAACTTTATTTTGTGTCTCAAGAGTGTGTCTCATAGTTCCTTACAGAGTGTGCATGTTTCTATATCTGTAAATATTGGGATATTTTCACAATTCCCAAGCATGCTCATACTGTATCTTACAAATAGCATGCTTGAGAAGCTAAAATTCAAAGAATCTGAGGTCAGTAGTGAATTATTTTACTTTGTTCACTGAAAATTCACAATCTCAGATGACATTAACGTCCCTTAAAAAGAGTTTAAGTACATCTGCCTTATGATGAATAACCAGTGCTCACAATGGAGCTAAGAAATTGAGATATTATAAACTATTATCTTTAGTCTTAATCTATGAAATAGCAGAAATAAGTGATTTTTCTTCAGAAAAACACCAATATATGAAAGAAGCCAAAACTTTGAAATTAGTGTATGTATGATTTTTTTCCATTAAATATTACCTGGGCATTATGACATGTAATTAAATTTATTCTTATCAAATATAAACTTTCTGTATTCCTGATATTGAATCTATGATATTTGTGTACCATGAAACTGCCAGTTGTTTGTTATAGAAATTATTCGAGTTTGTACTTTGGCGATAAAGTGCAATAAAGAATGCACTTTTAGAGACTACCTCTTTTTCATTTTATTATTGCATGATATGCAAATATCTTTATTTAGCGTTCATAGAAAGGTACTAAAATACAAAAGTATCTACAACTTTTTATTTTATGTTGAGGATTAATTCAAAATATTAAAAGTTTGTAAATCTACCGTATCTTTTGGAGTAGCTGGAGGGATTAACCTTAAATATATAATGGTATTTTATCAATGTATACCCTTGATTATTTTTGGGGGGGAGGAATAAAAGAAAGATAGAATGCATTTTCTATTTCATTTTAGACCTTGTGGCGGTATTATGTTATAAAGGTACAAATAATAACCTTAATAATTCTCCTGAACTGTAACACCTTTCTCCCATTTTAATAATAGTTTTAGCTATCATACACAATGAAAAGTGACAATACTCAAAGAGAAAGGAATCTAACAAAATAAAACCAGACATCGTCTAGTGACAAACAACCCAGTTCCTCTTAAACTCGAGTTTATGACATGTCAGGAAAAACAATATCATTGCACTACAGCTTTGAAGAACTCTACTGCGTCTGATATACTCCAAAATGTCTAAACCCTAGTTATGAAGTAGATAGATAGATAGATGTCCAAATTTGTCTGTATTAAATACTAATCCTAAATACTAATCCTGGGCCTAATCCTTCAAACCTTTACTCAGATGAATAGTCTCACCCAAATAGTCCTAATGGGTTCCATGAAACTGCTCACCTAAGCAATGATCGCGTGAGTAAAGATTTGCAGGATCTGACTCTAATTCTACAAACAAGGAGAGGGAGAAAGTGAAAGTTCCTTTCGCCCTTTCATTCAGCCCTGGAAATTCAAAGACTAAAGTTAAATCCGGCCATAAAGTTTACTGCTGAGTAATCACACTCTGGTGAGAATAGTCTACTTAAATAAAAAGAATGTGGAAGTAAACACGCAGCTGGGGCCTACCCCACAATTGCCAGCCGGTAATATCTGTAGCTATATAGAGACGGGGTTATTTACAATTGTCTATAACCTAGTCTGGCTTTCATAATTCGCAGCATTCTGACCTATAGCAGCTTATATTAACGTTACACGTTACGGTATATTTGTTCCCGCAGAAAAACAGCGGAAATCCAGAACATGCCTGCAGTCTCTGGAAAAAGAAGTAACAAAGTTGTAAGTGGCTATGAGTGCCCGCACAGGCTACGTATACACACATATGGATACATTCATAGAGATATAGCTAACTGTGTAACACAGAGCAGGAAAGAGGCATTCCAAACACGTAAAATTCAATCTATGCCATTTTAATACACGCTCTGGTGTGCAAAATATTTTCCAATCCAAAGATTATTACCACATCGGCACGCCTACCGCGTTATCAGGCCTCAATAACACACTTCTCAGATAATATCAAGCCACATAATTCCCTTAAAAATCGCCCGCAGTATCTACTCTTTGCTAGACGAAACCTTTCCAAACTGGAAAGTCTATGGAGCAAAGGAAGTAATTATCTTCTGCGGTAGTCAAAGTAATTAAAGTTAGGCCTCAAAATCCATCTCTGCCAAAGACGCTTATTGTGGTTTACTTTGATTTGATTGTTAAAATATAGCGCTCCTTTCTGAGAGTTAGAGAGGGGGAAAGTTTGCAGCGAAACCTGCATCATGAGCAGCTTATTCTGCATGTTTGAATTCTATGTGACAGTCCCGAAAGGATCGAGCCGGAGAGAGCCCATTTCTCCACTGTACAAATAAACTTTAAGGAACTTGTGCGCAAAACTTACCTTGACTTGGAAGGAGCCATTTTTCATAGAATATTGAGAACTTGTGGATTGGATACTTCTGTACCTAAAACTGACAATTTGAATGACCAGGAGGCACACGTAGCCTGGAAAAGAGTCAAATGAAGTCCAGCGTCAGTGAGATTATATGTTATGTGGTATATAATGTTGGATGTCAACTCCCCAAAACCATAAAACTTACTTTAATGGCACCACGTGACTTTTTATAGCCAGTGAGCCTATCTGTCTGGGCTATGGATGATTTTACGATCTAATTCATAGACAAAACCCTATTCATTTGGCACCCAAATGTCATATAGCCGGAACCGGGGCTGATAAAGTTTACTGTTTTATAACTTTTAAGGGAAGGCATCAGTGTAACCAGTCAGTAAATGTGCAAATCTCTAGTTGCTCTTAGAAGCTCAGAAGAGTTAACCATTCAAGCTCTGATGGGGTAAGTAACATTACCTTTATAGAAAACTAATTGTAGCAAAGAAAGAAAAGAGAAAACAACCCAAAAATCTTTGAAGGGTGAAAAGTGGGAAGGTGGCAATAGGTTGTTGCTTATGGACGCAAAGATGTCTGATGTGGCTCTTTTGCAAATATACTTAATTAAACCACATGAGTAATTATATAGCGAGGCAAACACGCTCTGGGGTTGGGAATGTATTTTAACAAAGCACATGTTTTTCAACAATCCCCAGCCACCTACCAGTTTATTCACCCACAGAGAGTGTTGATTGTGGTTCTGCAATGCAGCTTTCCACCTAACGAGGACCCATTAAGGAGGAACTTATGGTCAAACTTTCAATTAAAAAGATTGCTATCGGATAATTGCGCTTGTATCATTTGCAAAGTGTAGTGTAAGGTCCTACCCAGGTAAAATATTACAAACTCTGCACTGTTAAAGGAAAAAAGAAGGGGAAAAAAGCAGCAAACCAGGAAGTACAGCTCCTTATTTTGCACAAATCAGATAAAAAAAAACCTTACAATAGAAAGTTTATTTATTTATTTTTGTTGGTTGGTTTCCAGTTTTAAAAAAACAAATACAAAAAAAAAAAAGCTGATCACAGTTTGCTCAAGCAGCCAGACTTTGACTATATTTGTAACTTTGTTCACAAAAACATACATCACTGAAGCTGCGCTTAATAAGAGCCACTTCTAGGAGTTCGTGCAAAGAGTCATACAAAGGCACAGCAAGGACATACTGCTTGGAACCACAGTTTTCGTCACAGATTCACTATTCACTACACGTAGGACAAGTTCAGTTGTATTTCATCATTTCACCCCTACAACAGCATTAATTACACAAGAATTATATAGGTAGTTTGAATAAAAATATTTTAACAGCTTGGAGCTATACAGATATTAACACTTAAACACACATGCACAGTTAAGTAAATTGAGTGCAACACATAACATTGGTACTAAAGGAGGGGGGTTCTCTCTTTTTTACAGTTACTTCAAGTAACACAGCTCGCTCCATATAAATAAGTTAAAACATCTACATTGTCAAGACAAAGCCATTCAAGACAAAGAAATGTAGGGAAAGCAGATCTACTTATACACGCGATATAATGGTAAGAAACAGGCTCATGATTAAAAGATGAATTAGGGCGACAAGAACAAGGTTTCTTCACAGAAGTAACACAAGGAAGTTTTAGAAAGTCAACTTAGCACTGACATTATACGCAGGGGCACCTAATACTGCTCAGTTCTTTTGAATTGATCCATTTCTTAAGGACGGAAAGCCCCTCCTGCAGCTGCCATGCTCATGCTTTTCAGCTTATTATCTTTTTTCCATTTCATCCTCCTGTTTTGGAACCAGATCTTTATTTGTCTCTCTGAGAGGCAAAGAGCATGTGCTATTTCAATCCTTCTTCTGCGGGTCAGGTATCTATTGAAGTGAAATTCTTTTTCCAGCTCCAGGGTCTGATATCGGGTATAAGCAGTCCGAGCCCTTTTTCCTTCTGGTCCCCCTATGTTGTCTGTAACAGAAAAGTGAATGATTTAGACTCTCAACAGCTACCTGCGCCTGCATTTCTACAGCAGCCAAGAGCATCAGCCCCGTTTTTCTGGCTCCTATTTTTGGTCTGGAGACAGGCTCAACAAGTACTCCCTTTTCTGTGGACATTTTGTCGAACACAAGCCTCGGCTAAACGGATCATTCCACTGTGGGTCTGAGGCTAGCTGGGATTTCAGAGCCGGAAGAGCAAAGCCAGGACACTCAGATCGCTGAGGTTTAGTTTTAGACTGTTGGTAACTAGCAGAACCGTTCCTCCTTCACAATGGGACGGAGCATGCCTTTTGCCAGGTCATTTTTTTTCAATTACAGGGTAGAAGGCAAACACGTAGTCTTCCTATGCCCCTCAGAGCTCACCCTCACTTCTTCCCCTGACTTCCTACCAGGGAAAACTCCCAGCCTCTCTATTTGCCAACCTCTTTTTATAGACATATAACTAGTAACGCTGTGCCACAGGACAGTCCTCCGATTAAACGACACGCAGTGACAAGCACCATTCCCAGCTCCCCGTTCCACACACATCCCTGCTCCCCGGCTGGTGCGGACTTGGCCGAGTTCGAGGGGCTACATTTACATGTTTAACTTGCCTAGGACCACGGTCGCTCCCACAGCGGAAGCGCGGTGGGCTGATCGGGCTACGCACCCACATCCACACATCCCCACGCACGCTACATTAAATCCGCTTTAAAGAAAAGCAGGGTTCGCTTTACCATGACTTATGTGCAGTTTTCGCATCCAGGGGTAGATCTGGGGCTGTGGAGGCTGAGCTGTGCTTTGGTCATTCTGGGCACTTGCCTGGTCGCTGCTTGCGGGGGTGTCCTCCTCGGTCCCAGACGACGTGCCAACCCCCTCTCTGCTCGTGTGAACGCTGCTGCTGGAACTGGACGAAGTGCTAGTGGAGTTGGCTATGGAGTTTTTCACCCCGTGATGGCTCTCGCTGACAGGCGAAGCGGCCACGGCGGTGCAGGGCAGAGGGTCAGGTGGAGGCGAATGTGAAGACGTCGCAGGTTGGTTATACCTGGGCTCTGTCGACGCAGAGGCGGTGTTGGCTGGGTAATTGCGAGCTCGCTCATTGGCACCAAAGTGGCTGGACGCTGAGCGCCCAACGCTGAGATCCATGCCATTGTAGCCGTACCCGTACCTGCTGGAATGCATGCTCGCGGAGTCCCTGTATTGTTCGCTCACGGCACTGTGATCTCCATAATTATGTAACTGGTAGTCCGGGCCATTTGGATAGCGACCGCAAAATGAGTTTACAAAATAAGAGCTCATTTGTTTTTTGATATGTGTGCTTGATTTGTGGCTCTTGGTCGTTTTGTGCGTCTATGGCACCCTTGCACAATTTATGATGAATTATGGAAATGACTGGGACATGTACTTGGTTCCCTCCTACGTAGGCACCCAAATATGGGGTACGACTTCAAATCACGTGCTTTTGTTGTCCAGTCGTAAATCCTGCCTGATGACCTCTAGAGGTAAACTCGTGCACTAATGGGGGAGCTGGGTGGATGCTGGAGGCTCGGAGCGCGCACCCCAGGCGCGCTCCCGCCCCTAGCTCCTGCCTGTCAGCCGGACTCTTGCGCCACCCTCTGGAGACTAGTTAGATCTTCATGCTTCCAGACGGGCTGCAGGGTTGGGGTCGAATCGAGGTTACAGCCCATTATAGCAAAATTATTGCATTTCTCTCACAGTTCCATTAGTATGGACCAATTGTAAAGGGCTAGCGGCTGCAGATCACAACTCCAGCAATAGCCCAGGAGTTTGGGGGGAAATGTTTGCTTGTATTTCCCCTAGCTTTCTTTTCTTCTTTACTTCCTCCCTCTTCTGTTCTGCTATAGGTTTTTAAACACAGAAATAACTTCGCTCTTTTTTTAGGGTGATGCTTATTTGAACCTTCTTGAAAAAAAAATATAAATCCTCACATGCTGGCAACGATCACAGCCCTGTTTTGCAGGCACTTAAGAAAAGCTAGACTCCCGGTTTTAAATGGCAGGGACCTATTAAAAAATAAATCTCCTCGAGTATTTTTCCAAGTGGGGTCAAATTCTATCTAGTTTTATGGTCGGCGTCTTTTCTTTTTCAGATGACTGCGAAGTTGTGGCAGTCATTTGACATTAACATTTTCACGAGATGCCTTTTGGAATATTCGGCGAGGGAGCCTAAATTGCTTCGCCTGCCAAATAAAAGGCTCTTTGTGTGTACTGTACACACATTCACACGTACATGTAGGTATCTATTAGTCAATATTTTCCGTGCAAGTAGTTTAGTCAGTGAAAGAGAACGACATGGAATCATTTTACAGGCTAATTTCTATATATTATCTATTTATTTTCTGTGATAGGAATTTCGAAAGCAAAGAAAGGTAGGACGAATAGCCACGATTTAACATGACCGAGCATTGATTTTTATTCTGTTTGAATCTACCACAAATGTACTGCGTGATTAAAATTCCCCTTTTGGCTCAATGAAAGCTCTCTTCACTGTCGATTCAACAGGAGCCACAACAATCTGCCCGCCTCGAAATCTTTTCTTTCCCGTGATCTAAAGTTTAACGCACAGGGTTTTTTGTCTTTAATACCAGTGCGGATTTTGTTCAATTTAGCGGAATGAGCTAAGGGCATTTTAAAATCTCCCTGCGATTCAGCCTCGAGTTTAATTAAAATTCATAATCAGGTTTTGTAAAATCCTTTTTTAAGGTGCCGTTACCGTCTTTGTGCTAATTAAATATCTTATACACGGGTAAAAAAAATTTTTCTAGCGACCATAAACTCCCAAACATAGCACAGCAGGATGCTCGGGATTAGTAAAAACATCAAACCAGGATTTTCTAAATCTCGCGTAATTCTGCTATACGAACGTTTCCAACTACAAAAATCTATTCCGTGATCTGTTGCCTACAGCCATACAGTCACATCATAGACCTTCATACAAACATAGATGCTCAATTTAAAATATTTATAATATGGGATTATTTTCTGAAATATTGTAAACAGCGTTATCTATGCTCTGAAAAGGTGGCCATAAACACTAGGTAGCTCTAAATCAAATACTTCTATTTTTAAATAAATTCACAGTTGATTGCAAATGTATATGTTTTAATCAAGCCTTTGGGAGTCAACAGACTGTGAAAAAGCTATAGGGTTTTAGTACCAGAAGGAACACAAGGGGGAAAACGCTAAAAAGGAAAGGCCTGGTAACTTTTATTAAGCATTATTCTACTCCCCTGACTTTTCCTCTGTTTCTTCGCTGCTGGGCTGTGTGGAATTTATGAGTTTGTTTTCCTTTTTCCATTTCATTCGCCTATTTTGAAACCATATTTTAATTTGCCGTTCAGTAAGGCAGAGAGCGTTTGCAATCTCAATCCGTCGTCTTCTTGTCAAGTATCTGTTAAAATGAAATTCCTTTTCTAACTCTAGCGTTTGGTATCTGGTGTAAGTTTGCCTCCCCCGTCTCCCATGTGTTCCATATACTGTACCTGCAGAAGTAAAGAGAACATTATCGCATTGAACAAGGCCCAACGATCTCGAGCTAAGAAATAATGGGCAGTTTCATTGCGCCTCCTCTTGCAGAGGCAATCACATCAGGGATGGCTACTTTGATTTTCAGACGTTTTTCCTGATTGACCGTTTCTAAATGAAGAAGACCATCATTATCATATTTTCAGTTAAAATTCTGATACAGATATTTATTGTGGCATGCATTTGCCCAATAAACGAGAAATATTTAAAACTTTTCAATGTATCTATATATTCACACATACATACTTGTGTGAGATATACAAATATATGTGGGTAAAACGATAATAATTACTATAACTACAGCAGAACTGCAATTAAGTAAGATCATAATTAAAGCTCATAGAGGCAACTAAAGTTCATAGAACAGACGCTGGCATTCGCTCCTGAATATAATGCATTCAAATGCAAAAAGGGCCCCTTAAAATCAGAAACGTCTTCAAAAGGGAAACTCTTCAAATAAATATAAATAAATAACCCCACCTTTCAAGATATAAACCCGGGGAGATAAGGGAAGATATTTTTTTAAAGAAAAGAAAAAGCAGTTGAAGTAAACAAGGCAATGTAGCTATTCAAAAGAAGTGACATTTGCTTCCATCCCAGCTAGTCCTGTTGTGTAAACTTCACTTAAAGTGAGACAAAATTCGACCTGATTTGTGAATGTGCACACGTTATCCGAAAACGTGCTTTCGATAACCAATATCTGTATACTAATGGGTTTGGGAGGGTCCTACAAATAAATAGGGGTAGGCAATACGGGTGGGGGGTGGCGTATTCCTTACATCAGGTCTTTGGCACTCAAGGAGCAGGAAGAGGTTTCTTCGGGGAGGGATGATTTTTGTTAGTCATTTGTTAACAACTATTTTTTTCTTTGAGTTATTACTAAGTAACATCACCGAGTAACCCAAGTTTGGAGCGGACTGTTCTTAAACAGCCCTGAAGGTTGCCAGGTCTGAAAGAACCTGGAAAGGTTTCGTGTTACACAGTACCTTGCAAGAGTCCTTTCTCTCCCCGGTCCGGATGAGCTTTCTAAAAAGTCTTGCCTCAAAGAAACTTTTTTGATTCTTATTCTTATTCTCTTTCTTTCTCTCTCGGATTCAAATGACTTACCAGCACAGGAGTTCATCCGCTGCATCCAGGGATAAACTGGGCTCGTGTACTTCCGGTCGCTGCCCTCCTCACTTAAAATTTTGGTTTGCACACTGTCGGATTTGTAGTGCTGCTCAGGAGAAAAGTGCAGATAGTCCCCGTGTCCCCTCTGCTTGCCACTGCCGGAGAGAGAGGCGCTACTCATGTCCTTGTCTGAATAAAAGCAAGAGGCTCCATATTCATAGGATGCCCGATTGCAAGCAATGACCGTGTTGGACTGTTGGTAAAAGCAAGGTGAGGTGTAGGTCTTGTCCTGGAGGCTTGTTGCCCCATAAGAAGCTGGGAAATGCCTCAGAGCATCATAGCCAGCTGGATAAAGGGGGATTTGCCCGAGGAAAGAGTCCTGGCCATTAGGCAGGCTCCCAGGGAAAGTGGGATTCACACAATAGGAACTCATTTGCTCTCCCTCTCTAGGACCGTGATTTGTTGTGTATTAGTACAGCTGGCTATAACTATTAGTAGTCATCGAACTGGTTTGTTTCTGGATGGCCGAGCGCCAAAAGCGACAGCAGCAAATAGCACCCGCTGACGGCTCGGCGGCCAATGGGAGAGCAACGTGGAGCCCGCTCCCCTGGGACCCGCAGCGACGGAGCCAGCAAAGTTACAAACAACCCCGAGCCCGCGCGCCCGACAGATTGATGGCAGCACACGCACACGCACCACCTTTACCGTGCCTGAGGGAGCAGCGGAGGGAAGGCGGGGGGCGTGCGTGTGTGTGGCGGGGAGGGGGGGTCCTACAGCAAAAAAAAGAAACTGCAAAGCGTAAAAGAAGACGACAGCGGCGGCCGTGAGCGCCCCCGGGCAGTGCCCCGTGGTCGCGGGGGGGAAAGAGGCAGCTCTCCAAAGTTAGGATCCACACGGTGGGAGATATGCAAGTCGTCACGCAGCGATCTCCCCTCCCCTAGCTCTCCCACCCCGAGTGGCTGGGCAACAACCGTTTGCCCCCCCCCCATATTTCTATATTAAAGGTAGAGGGTGATGGATGTTAGAACTGAAAACTTTGGAGCGCTTAAAATACGTGGAAGGGGAATCAGCCAGGGCATCTGAGCACAGAGGGACTGGCCTACTCCACACACACCCCAGCAGACCCCTTTTGCTAAGCCAGCGCGAGAAAAGAATTGTGTCCAACTCACTATTCGGAAAGCCCCGAGTAATATTTCCCCGCAGAGCCTCGCAACCCAACAGCTTCGCCCCAGGTCAGAGTCCAGCCTTTGTGTTCGTGTCTGGATGAAGCCCCCTTCTCCGTAGTTTATGGAAGGGCTCGGGTGTGTTCATGCACAATTAGAGCGTTAAAGTAGAGGTTATGGATCGCCCAGGAAATGGGGGCCTCCACGATTGTATTTATTTATTGGTTTGTTTGTTTACTGGAATGACTGTTTCAGGAGGAGTCATTGGAAGGGGCTGGCCCAGGTTTCCAGCGCTCTCGGAAAAGATGTGTTCAGCTAAAGTTACGCGTGTTTATTTTCTTGAAATCCCCAAAGCATATTTTGCTGCTGCCTGTAAAACGCAGATTTTCACATTTTTACCGGTAGGATTAAACCTAATGCAAACAGCCCTGCTGACATGTAGGCAGAGGCAAATCGGTTTCGCTGTTGTTTCTAATAATTTAATTAAACACTGATGTTTTTTTAGAAACCCCATTAACAAACATCTTAACGTGTACTGCTCAACTTGGCAGTTACCCAATGGCGGACATATAATTCTTAGCCCAGGGCAGAAGCAGTAGCAATGCTGATGAAATTCACTGCGTTGTTTTTGATTCCGTCTACTCCAGTAGCTCCTAAAAATAACAGGCGATTATTCCTTCCAAGATGTGTTTACTCATAAGACGTGACTATGACAACAGATTGGACAGCCGACTTTTAAACGTGCTGGAGTTGAAAGAGACGTTTGTACTAGCTCAGTTTCCTAAAGCACCTACGCTAGCTTTGGAAACGTGAGTTTTGCTGTTGTTGGAAGGTTACATGTCTCATTTCCGGAGGTTGAGTCCGATACCTTTAAATAGCAGCGAGTTAAAACATCTCTCCACAATAGTTGGTATTGATTGCTAAGCTCTCAGTTGGACTTTCACACTGGAATGTTGATTGCCTTCAGTTTTTAATTCCCCCCCCCCCCATTCTCGTCTCCGAGTCTAATCTATATCCACATCTGGGAGAATAAAAAATATATGCACTGAGAGAACCGCTGAAAATTGTATGTATTTACTGAAAACAATCCTTACCCTGAAGAGTTTGTACTCTGTGTGGGGGGTGGAGGAAATGGTGAATACAAATGAGGTTTTTTAAAAATCTGAATGTTTTCAGCAGACGTTAGAAAGCAAACGTGTCATGAACATTAAGATTCGGTGAATACGAAAATCCAACTTCTTTTAAAAAGTTGTGGTCAGACGGTCTTTTATTTGAAGACGCATTGAATTCATTACGGAAAAAAATCAGAGGTTTATAAATATTTAAGTTTTATTATGTCGGTTTCAGATTGCTATTATCTTTGTTAAAGGACCGGGAATGATTTGCCCAGGGATCTTTATCTGAAATTACTGTTCTAGCCAAAATCAAAATCTCTACTGTCTCGGAATAATAAATGAAAACATTTCGTAGTTGCTTCCGCAGCACTAAACCGCAAATAAATGAAAGTACACATTGGTTATGGTTAGTGCATGTTAAACAATTTGCATGGCAATCGTGGTTTTATTATTATTCAAAAACAAAACAAAACCCCCCGCAACAATAAAGCCTTATCAGTGAGGGTTCTCAGCCATGTATGTTTAATAACAGCTTTACATGAACACTCATCTTCGAAAAGTAAACGCTGAAAAGCTCCCTATTGCACTTTTGTAACTGTAACAAAGTAAGCAGTCCTGGCACGTCTCGTTTTAAAAAACAATTAAGGAAAAAGTTCAGCTCACAGTTGAAAAAATGGGATTCCCACTTTAACAATACGAGGGTTATTTTTTTTCTTTCATTCAACAGAATCAATAACTCAAACAACGTCAGAGTACAGGTGTAGGGGCAGTTACCCTCTTGAGTTTAAAAGCCCCCCTTCACGTAGTATATAAATCCACTTAGAAATCCTCCTCATGTTCAAATGTGTAATAGAAAACACGCTTTAACTAATAGCCTATAATCCAAACAGTTTTTGCCATCCAAACCATTGTTTAGATTGAACTCGTATTAGTAATCTCATAGGGCAGCCTTAATCTTATCCCATCAAAACAGTTCACACTGTGACATTTCACATTCGACACACATCAAGGTTTAAAAAAAAACCAAGCAGCCCTGTAGAAGTAGCCTGTTCGTGGAGGAGTTTGAATGCTTTCTCTCTGTAGGCCGAATTTTTAGGATTTCTCATAGAGGATTGCAGACAATTAGCCTTTTACTGGCTACTGCCTTTGGATCGCCTTATTTCTGCCACACTGTGGCAGCACTGAGTGAGTCTGCCTCTCCGCCATAAATAATCCCACACTCACTGCAGTTGCAGTCAAGCAGATACTGCAATGCAATGCAAATGTAATTCTTTCTCAGCCCGGAGAACACAAACAACACCGTTGTTAACGTTTAAAGCGCTCCCAGCTCATTCTTAATTACTGTAATGAATATCAAGATATTATAGAAGCAGAACCCTGAACCAATGCCGCGGTTTCCAGAACACAAACAGAGGAAGCCACACTAGATCGGTGAAAGACGCCGTTACGATGGCACTACCTTACTAAAATATACTCTGACCAAGATCTGTTTCCTTCCCCACCACCCCGGGTTCCATTTTTTTTTCAAAATCGTAACTAAATTGACACAGGTACCTCTTATTTTCTTCGCGTGACATCGAAAAAGCTTCATTTCAGGCTCTGGTGTAGGATTGATTGCTTAAAATCAACCCTTAGATATAATTAATCCATAAACTGCGTGCTTAGAAAAATGTCAGGAATATTGTTCAAGCTCCGAGCAACACAATTACGTGACACAGGTATCCTGTAAACAATGATTCAACTGATAAAGCCATCTCTGCACATTTTCCTCTATTCTGCTGTTACAGAAATATCCTCTCTCTCTCTCCTAGAAATTGTATGGAATGGGAAGATCCTATGCCGATTGGTCTCTATCTGAAATTGTAAGTGCATTTTAAAAATTTCTAAGTTGCAACTAACACAAATGAACTTGGTAATGTTTGGAAACAAAATGAGTATGGTTTTCTTGGGCAAAAAAAAAACCCTCAATATGATTTTATAATCCTGAATTCAATAATAATTCATCATAATTAATAATAAACTAACAATAATAACACATCCGAATGTGATACCAAATCTTTAAAATACCTTTATTAAAATTACACCTTAGCCTTGCTAAATAACAAAGGCTTGTATTTTTCCATGCACTGCTGAAATATAAATAAACTAGGAGTTCGATTTGTAATCCTTCCATTGGTATTAATGCACGTCTAATATATTTAAGGGTATTAAAACAATGTTACCCCGCTCATGGTAGTGTTATATACGTTTCTCACCTTTAGGTTCTGGCTCGCAGGAGCCCCTGCTACTTTGACAGCTGTCGCTTTGGCTGCACAGGAGACGAATCGCCCTCCTTTTGGTGCCAGAAGAAGCAGGAAATTAGCCAGGTTGCAAGTTGAAAATCTGCCACTCCAGTGCTTTGAATCCAATATGCCACACCTTCCAGCGGAGGAACTGGAAATCGCCATCCAGGATCTGTGTTCTAAGCGGCTGCTTATCCCGAACCTCCATACACTTTGTTCAGTATTGCCTTACAACGAACAAATGAAATGGGGGGTTGGAAGCCAGAGAGATCCGAAGCAGGACAGAGCTGAGCAAAAGAATGCAGCTCTATTCTCGCAAGGGAAATTATAAAAAAGTTCATGTTCACGGTTACCATCCACATGACCGACAGCGACCAATGGAAAAACCGAACAACTCATAAAGTTGTATTGCAAAGTTGTAAATTTTCATAAACAACAACGGATTTATGGCCTTTTCCTCATCGCTAAGAAGAGGCAGGTCTTAGAGAGGCGCCATCTTACCAGAGAGGCAGCCCTAGAGTTTTAAAAGACCTAGAGTTTGTTCTAATTTTATTAAAATTGCAATTAGTCCATTTACCAGCAACCGAGCACAGTAGAGCGAGGGAACTAGTCCGCAGATGCTGGTATCATTAGATCTATATTCTTCCTGCCCTGCAAAGGGACTCTCGTGCATTATTTTCTTTAATTTCTTTTTAAAACACGGTATCTGCGTTCCGTTTTGTAATAATTGGCGGGGAGCATATTTTTAAATACAGGCGGGCTGGCTGGGTTATTTGTTTTGATTTTACATTTTTGCTATTGCCTGTTCTGACTGATAAGGACACGCACACCTGATTAGACCTGCAACGTTTTAACTCCAGTTTGTCTCCCTAATCATATTATTTCACTAACGCAGATTTCCGCCTGCGTCCAGGCAGGTTTCACGTCTATTGTGATTTTAAAATTTCACTGAAGGGCACAGGAGCTGCTCGTTTAAGGCATGCTCGCTGCTTAACTTATCAACTCCTATGAAAAATCTAGATAGAGAAATTGACTGATTCCTGCCAATCCATCACCTCTGAATTTTTGGTTCTGATTGCGGATGGGAATGATATATTTGATCTAATTTCTTTATTTGCCTAGGTAGATTATGTTATGCTTCCCTTGAACTGTTCCCTAATAAAGAAACACAATCCATTGTCAACAAGCATATTTATTTTCTGCGGAACATAAAACACATTTATCGTGGGAGATATTTGAACACGGTTTCACTTCCAAAGAGAGTTCACATACATTTTTCCTCCACTGCCAATACTTACACGGAATATCCAAATGTTCACAATGAACACATCGAAACACATTGTAACATACAATTTATGAATAAACTTTAGCCAAACCTTCGAGAAGGGTTTGTACAGAATTCTTAACAATACATCACGCTACAAAGTTACCAAATTAATTACAGACTTCTCAGTTTATGACATGATTTTACAAATGATTTCAAGACAATATAATTGACAAAAAAATGTCGTTTAAATATACAGTATTTGCTATTGTAGGAAAAGTCACGGTATTACATATTAATACATTCTGAAATCAGGACAAAAAGATTTTTGAGAGGCGCTAACATGGTCGTTTTAATTCACTCTTGAAAGAAGGTTTTCCGCTATATTAAGTAGGATGAGTCCAGGAAACAAAACGGCCTTTAACAGTGTAGTTCAAAAGGCGGAAGCCAACGGAAAATATTAAACCGCTTTATACAATATTAGCATATGGTTTCTTCTTCACTCGGAATAGTCAAGAATTGAGAAGAAAGATATATTGCAGCATATGGTTTTCATTTATAATTGCTTTGGAATAAATATATTATTTTTAAATTTAAATATATTCAGCATTTTTGGTACCAAATTACATACCAAAGCTATTGATGCCTGCTTGTCGAAGGACTACACTAAAAGCATTCTGCAATTCACATTAGTACGTTATCTTCTTTTGATTAATAAAATACAGTATAGTTTAGAAGCTAGGTAGGCGGAGCAAGATATAGGTAGTCTGGAAATAGGTAGTACAAATAATTGTTGTAGGATGTAGTGGTTTCTGTGTCGTTATTTTTACAAGATTTTATTCACTTGCTGTTCAATGTGTGTTAGTTATGATCGTTTTGACATAAAAGGAAAAGGGAAGTGCAGCGCTATTTATTGTGAATTAGGTAGTTTGTATGTGAGCCTAACGCACTTACCCCTTAACAACTGATTGCGACTAGTTGAGGCAGGTAGTTATTCTGGAAGTTAATGTTTTTCTGTATGTGCAAGTAGCAGTTCTCTCACGCAAATGTACCCATCAAAACACGCCAAGGGCTGGGCAAACGAAAAGAAACTGATTAGGATGATCTTATCAGAGGCTACAAAATAGGTTGGACAGGAAATGTGGGTGGTTTGGGGAGGTGGGGTCTGGAAGACAAGTCAGGGAACCTTTTAAAATGTTTTAAAATGCTCCGTTTCAAGATGTTCATTAACGGGGAACAGATTTTTGAAATAAAACCGTCTGGTTTTTACAAGGGAGTTTTTACAACTGTCACGTGCACACATAATACTAGAGATGGCTTCATGAAATGGGACTTTTATTCCTCTTCTTCCTCTTCTTCTTCCACTTTCTCCACCGAGGCTGTTGCTGACGTGTTCTCGGTGGTAGCTGGGGTGCTGGAGCTCTCGTCTTTATGCTCCTTCTTCCATTTCATCCTCCTGTTTTGGAACCAGATTTTGATCTGCCTCTCAGTGAGGCACAGAGCATGGGCGATCTCTATTCTCCGCCGGCGAGTCAGATAGCGGTTAAAGTGGAATTCCTTCTCCAGCTCCAGGGTCTGGTAGCGGGTGTACGTCTGCCGACCTCGCTTCCTATCTGGACCTGAAAGCAGGCAAAGAGGCACACAAGTTAGCCAGAAACCTGAAGATAATCAGTGAGATGGAAAGTTGGGATTTACAAACAGCCATCAAGGAACTAGAGTAAACCCTCTTCCTTTATTTTCGCCCTAACAAAGGCATCTGTGGTTGACAGCCTGCCCAGCTCAAACATGGCACGCTAAGTTGTCTGCAAAGTGGACAGAAAACACGAAAGACAAAAAACGTGCTTCCTACAGGAGGAACTTTCCCCTCGGCTACGTTTCTCCCACACCCTCCAGACTTCGGTGTTCCACAAAGGAAAATAAAAGCAGGGTGTGGAACTTCCATTCATTCATTTCTTTAAAGGGGCTTTTCCTCCGCTTAGTAGACAAGACTAGCATCAGACTCAAAACAGGAGCTCCCGTCTTCCAGATCCCTCTCCTTTTTGCACATTTCTACAGACTGATTCCCATGAAAGGCAGATGACACATTGCACACGAGCAGCGAGCAAGAGCACTCCTGCCCCTCTTACACATTTTCTCCTCCCTTCTTTACAGCCCCTCTTTTCCTCTGCCTTCTCCACCAAATAAGACTTTTGTCCATCTTATTGGGTGGGGCTCAGGGGGGGACACTTACCCGTGCGGGTTTAAGGGGTACATAACCCTCTCTCGGTATTTCTATATCAAACCGAACAAATAAACTTAATACTAAAATTCCATAGCTAATTGACTTAAATAAATTTACGAGGCTAGAACCCATTAATTGAGCAATAAAAAGTTTTATGAGACTCATTTACATACAATGCCACGGGCTTTCTACGCAATGGCGCCTCTGCTATAATTAAAACCATCAAGGCTGTGCTGACAGTAATTCCGGCTACACATTTGCCTGGCTGCCTCAGCTCTGCCCTCGCCGTTCCCCATACCTGAAGACCTCATCCAGGGGTATATCCGGAAGTTAGCCTCAGCCTGGCTGTGCAGGTTGTTTTCCTCCGCTTTCTCACAGCTGGCTTTGGTTAGATCATTGCAGAGGACGGGAATGTTCTGGTCAAAAGAGGAACAATGCAGGTTGTAGGCGTCTGAGCCCAGGCTGTATCCGGAAGAGAACGGGCTTTGATATATGGTACTGTTCACATTGTACAAGCCGGGCATGGAGGAGGTGAAAGCACTAGCCCCTGGTCCATAGCCGCTTCTCTGAGAGTTGCTTGCAAAGGAGCAAGAAGTAGGCTCTGCATTTTGGAAAAGAGAAGCCCCCGTCGTGTATTTGCTAAAAAGAGCATTCACATAATACGAAGAACTCATAATTTTGACCTGTGATTTGTTGTCCGGTAGGCTTCAGTGTCGGTTTTACGAGGTAGCGTGATATATGATAACATTACACCCCCAGATTTACACCAAACCCCATTTTCTTTTGGACTGAGCTGCCTCCAGCACGTGACCAGTCATATGACCCCATCCTCCAATCTCCTCCTGCATCACAGGTGGTATAGATCAGGGTGTCTCACAATGTCCTATAATGGAAGGGGAAGAGGATCAAATATTCGTCTAACAAATTAAAGACAAGGGGGCTTTTGGTTAAGGTTGCCACACGGTAGATGATGTTTTGCAAGATCCCTATAAAGTATAGTAAATAAATACACAGAGATTTATTTCTTTCTATTATGAAACGTAAGCCTTCTGCTATGCGATGTAAATCTCTCTGGTCTAGAGCTGTATTGGTTTAGAAAAGCTAGCGATGGCAATGCACGTATTTTCTCCCTGCCTCTCAGTTTCCTCATTATTTTCTGTCTTTTTTCTTCTTCTTCTTTCTGTTTTTTTTAAAATCCAAGTCCAGATCCCATAGCATTTGAATATATTATAATATGTATGAGTTTTTTCCTCTTTAACAAAAGCTACAGTGCTCAGCTGATCAATATTTGGTGTTTTTGGGGAAAGCACATCTTGCACATTAAAAAGCCTCCGCGGTAAACTGAAACCATCTCTCTCTCTCTTTCAGACACACACACACGCACAGTTAAATAATTCTGTTACTCATGCATGCATTATTTTTCTGCAGTAGTGAAATACGTATATGTTAGGTTCCCTAATTTCCTCACCGATCTATTAAGATCCTGATAATCGCTTTCGCCTAGCTGGATCCAGAAATCCGTTTCTAACTCTTTTGCAAACCAGCATGTCTCAAAGGAGGCAGCGAATGATGGCTAGCGATTCTGAAAGTATATGGATACTCCTGGGCTCGTAGGATAATGACACGTTTACACTCCCAAACCTTGCGTGTGGAACTGAATCCATTGCCTCCGATTGCGAAGGTGAATTAATACAGCGACCACGCTTTTTGTTTGTAATAAATACTCCGTTGCTAAAGCCGCAGTGTTACGATCGTAGTCCTGGCGGGTGCATTATGTCTAACAGCAGAATAATTCCTCTCGCCCCCCTTTCCCGTGGAACAAAAAAGCGGATGCCTCTCCTTTGAACACCTTTTAAAAAACCGCTATGTCCTGGCATCGCATATGTAGGACTTAGGATGTTAACCAATTGTTTGATGCCTCCTTTACCTTGCATTGCACATACCTTACTATCCGAAGACGGAGGCAGCCGCATTTCATTTGGATCACGGGTAAAGTTCCGTATTTTCTAAACGCTCCGGGTTCCAACAATAAGACTGACTTTCCATTGAGGATGCTGCGCCGTGCCCGTCCTTTAAACGGATCGTAAAATGGGTTTCCTTCTCTCAGACAGGGAGTCCTGGTAAAGACAGCTTTTACTGCCCTGCTAGATTGCACATCATAAACTGGAAGAAGCACAATGGAATTGCCCCGGAAATTCTCCTTTAAATTATAGAGTTTAATGCCCTGTGTACAAAGAACTTCTCACCAGTTAAAATTGTTCTTGGCGATATTTCGCACGGACCCTAGAGTTCACGTTTTGAAAACCTAAGGAAAAGAGCTCTCGCAAACTGTTTACGTGGGAAAATTGCAGCCCTCTGAATATAGAGTACAGAGAGAAACAAGTGACATTGACTACAGCGAAGTCATTTAGATATTTGTGGTAAAGTGTATGCAAATGTAGTGACTACTAGATATTTGCAGCTAAACGTATACAAACTATACAAACAGCTAAACGTATACAAACAAGGTTATTATTCGCAACCTAAAGCCAGCATGCGAATAAACAGCTTCCTCTCTATTTTTCTTTCAGCAATATTACTCAGTGTTACATTCAGTTTCAATAAAACAAAGAAACAAAATCCCCGACAGAGAGACTTTCTGGAAAGAAATAAAGGCCCAAGAAGTTAAACGAATAGGAAACAACCAAGAAGACCACTAAGAAGATCAAAGAGGCTGAATTAGATGGCATTAGACCAATAAATTGCTCCTCTGGTGACAACATACCAAGATGCAAGAAGAAAGAAACAGCAAACATAACCAATGTCTAGACTTGGGTATTCATAATGTAAGACAGGATTTTATAGACGGGGCCTTAAAAAGCACATTTAAGTGTGTCTCTCTTCTATGCCAGCCTCTAAACACATATTTAAAAGATAATCAGGATATTAAACATGGGTACCGCCACCTTTGATTATTTTCCTTCATCTTTCTAATGTCACCTCTTGTAAACAATATTAATATTTCACACGATGTTCGCAGTGAACAACACACACCAGGAGTCCCGGAACAGTGGTTTCCCCTCGCACCTATTGGACAAAACAACCTTCTTAAAAAACTACCTCTGGAATGGACTCTAAAACATGTCACTCTGCTGCATTATACGGCACTGGATAATGCTTTAGTATGTGTCTGAAATTGCAACTTTCCATTTTAATGAAGTATTACATTCAAGAAAAAATAGCGAATAAGTAAATCGCAATCTTTCAGCTGTCCTCTATGTTTTAAAAATACCTTAGAATTGCTTTCATATTTTCTGTTAAAGATCCGGACTGGTTACATTCTGAGGTTTCCCAGAATGGAAAAGGTAGTGATAAAATGGTGCAGAAGTTACAAGCAACCTGGGAGAAATGTTTGTGTGCTAAGCAATATTTTGATATAACTGTGACCCTGGACACTATTCTGTGGTTACAAAAAATGCTACCGCTGTAATTTATCCAATGTGATAATGGAACATACCGTGCTAAGTTATTACCTACTCTGAAATACATAAGCACATATTAAATTCAATATAATTTTACTGCTCAAGAAAAATAACGCATCAAATAATTAAAAAAAAGGAATGTATGCAGACATTCCATGTGAATACACTTACTAGAAACCTGAGAAACTGATGGTTCTATTTCAGTTACATTTTACCCCTAGAAACATTCAATAGTTAAAATTATGTGGTGGGAAATAACATAATCCTCACATTCCTGGCTGATTCTGAGATTTAGTTTTCAGAAATTGCATTTAATTTAAAGAAATATTGACCAAATATATTTTAAAAAACAGTTACGACTCCTAGGGCGCAGTTCATTTTCTTGCTTTTCTTTAGCTTGAAATATATAACAGTATTATTTTCGACCGTATTTTACGGGGATGTTCCTTTCCTTATTTTTCTTTTGGTTAGTTTTTCTCTCGTGTTGACGACTGATTGGGAAAAAAAAGATAATTCCCCTAAACTGCGCTCTTAATGCAGTCAGCGAGGACCAACGCAGCCAATAAAACCAAAGCGGAGAAATATTAAAATGAATCAAGGAAATCAAAATAAGAGGCACTGCGAATTTAAGAATGAATTTGTAGAGACAGCTCAACCCTGCAGTGGATCAGGCTGTTAGCATCTGTATAATATAATTAAACGGATCCCACAGAGCTGCAATTGCTAGGCACACAAGCCGTGTTTTAGCTGTATCAAAGCCAGCTGTTGAAGAATTTCAATTGACGGTAAATAATTTTCAAATTAAAGTTTGCAGCCTTGCCGCTTCATTAGAGAACGCGCTTATGTCTTCTGTTAAGTAAGAGGAGTTCCATCTGGGAATTTTGTGGACTCTTTGTTCGTTCCCCGCCCAAAGCCCACTTCTTGTGAAACCGCATTATGGACTTGATTATGGAAAATGCCACCGCCTTCCACGGAACGTTAAATGACATTAGAATCCGGCTGATGCTTCTGAAATCCCCCCTTCTCCAAAATATTAACGTCCTCCTGCGCCCGGAATGAAATCAGAATGTTTTGTTTGTACATTAGTGGGTTGATGATGAAATGTTTAATATTATTGAAAAAGGAGAGGTGAAAAGGGAATTTCATAGTGTATCAGGGCTTCATCGGCTTATGTTAACTAATGAGAAGCGCTGCAATGCTTTCATAATTCAAAATAAATAAACAAGGTATTAAAATCTGAGACTGAAACATTCCCTTTTCAGTTACTGCATTTAAGGTAGGCAACGTAGCAAGTCTGATACTAACTATATTATTTTTCAATGATGCATCATTCATAACAAGCCCAAAGGAAGAACCGTTGACCTTGGTTAACATCAGTTCGGTTGTTTCAAATCCAGTTATTCTCCTATAAAGTCGACATTTTAGGAGTTTTCAAGTGCTCCAGCAGCAAGCTTCATGGCGGGTTTGTAAATGTTTACATGGAATAATGCTGCCATCTGCTGTTCTATTCAGGACATTGCAAATAATAAACGAGGCAAGCACGTTTAAGTTTGCTAACAGTTTACGTCTCCGAAAGCAAATACTTCAATAATCAGCTCGGCAAAGGAGTGCCAATTATACAAAATCTTCCACTCGCAAATACATTAAAGATAAACGTTCACCTTCGAGCTTAGATTTAAGAAGAGGAAGGCTAATAAAAGGTAGTTATTTCCGCACACCCGCTTTATCTAAGGCAGCCAGACAAAACAAATGAAAAGGCTTTTGTAGAAAATCTTAATTGTGGCTGGACAGTTGTAAACTCATTAAGAGCCGAATTCCAGACAGTTTGCAGACCCGTCATTTATTACACACTCTTAATGCTGATTCTTTGAAGTTTCCTCTGTCTGCAACAACAGAGGGCGTCCCAACATCCCATAACACTGGAACAGGGCTCAATTAGGATCTTTTTTGGTGTATGTTTGTGTGCACCAGAGCTATTCCCTTTTACTAGTTATAACACATCAAAATTTACCAGAGATTTCTTTTAAAAAGAGAGAGAGAGAGAGAAGGAAAAGAAGAAGCGAAGTCGAAAGATTTTCCTTCCGCACTTTTCCACCTCTGTAAGCTTTCTGCGAGCTCCCTAAATTTTGTCTTTAACCCTGCAGCGTTTTACACCCCATAAACGGTTACAGCAGTCATTTTCTTTTATGGCACTGTATGGCTCTGAATTTTCCTAGCAACATCTTCTGCCAAGATTTGTGACTAGACGTGTTCTGGCTACTTTTGCCTTTAAAAATAATACACACGTTAAGGGCATTTATTCTGTTCGTGTACAAATATTGCTCGCGTGGTCTGGAGCAGAAGTGCGTTGTGTATCCTATTTTTGTAGGATTCCTTCTCTGAGCTGTAAAATGCCCGCCTAAAGCAGTGATCATTTCAGCCAGCTCACTAATCTTTGCTATTTGGTTTTGTTGCTCAGCTTGGGGGAAGGAAACAACTTTCACCCGAAATAAACTTTCCGTCCACCTTCTTTAATGTATTTGGCTTTGCTGAACTAGCCTGTTGAGAGCCACAGCTTCTCAGCCGGACTAAAACAACGACCAGAGTCGACTTTGTCAACGATAATATCCTGACTCGTCTGTACGCTTTTACCGCAGAGATAGGAAAACGCAATGTGTTGACTTCATGCGCCCTCAGCCATGTCGGAGGAAAAGTTGCAGATGCAAAAAAGGAGGAAAAAAAATAACGGATTGAAAAACTTTTTAAATGACGTATTTTGTATATTACATTATATATGGAAGGGAATTTAAAATTACTATATTGGCAAAGGGAGCCTTTCTCAAATATTTTGAAGCCAATTATGCCCATTTTATAATGGGATAATATACTGTGCCAGCTAAATGTAAGATGTCTACTCTATTTACACTGCTGTCCTTCTAAAAAGGCTTGACCATTTCGGTCTTGTTCTTTTTAAAAAACTATTAAAATGAGTTTACTCCAAGCCATGCACCCCTCAATATTTAAAAGGGTTTCCTCCATATCTTTCTGGGAACTGGATTACATAATTGTATCAGGGTGTTTTTATGCATTCTCTAGGTTAAACAAAGAAAATCCGTACATATTATTATAGCGATTTTACACTTATAGAGCTGGGCTTTTAACCTGGGTCAGATAAATACCTAGTACTATGACAATTGTTCTAACTATGCAGTTTCTGCGGGTTTGTATTTTGGATTATATAGATGAGTGCCTTCTTAATAATCTTAAAACATCACGAAATATAAAAGAATCAATATATTTTATTTGGCAAAAAAGTTAAATATCATTTCAACACAACAATTTGGTCAGTAGGCCATGAGGTAACTATTGCAAAATATACAGTGTATGTTCTGCATAAACATAACTTCCCGGATTTTTTATAACTCGATACAAATCTACAATAACCAAATGTAGCTTTTTATAGTGTATAATTTATTATCAATAAAATTAAACTTCATTACAATAAGCTTCAAATTATTTGATTAAAATTAAAACGTAAACCATAGGTAGTTACCCTTTTCACATATACGTATAGCTCCGAAATCTGATAACTGCTTACTGGTGCAAAAACAATACTTAAGCTAGTTTGATTATTTACTTTTTCTTTAATATATAGATTATATATACAGCTGACAAAGACGGTACTATATATATGAACTTTTCATACTAAAATGACCTGCTTCGAAAGAGTAATTCATAGATAGCCCGGAGCCTTTTTTTCTTTTTTCTTCGTGTCCCCCCCCCTTTTTTTTGTAAGTTGGGATATATATATCTATACAGATATAGATCGACATCTATATCTACCTCTAGATATAAATATATTACAATCAAAGATTAACTGTCTAGTTCTACAGAAAAGACTTCTTACATTACAGAGCTATACTCTATGCAACTTTTATAATAAACAACCTGAGTTCAAATTGAATTCTAGCTCACACAGTCACATCTGATACAGCACCCGAGCACATAAAAGTTGAGTCACAAACATAATTACCACAATAAAACACAGTGTTCAAGTATTACAGCAGACCTCTCTCTGCCGCGCAAAGAGCAAATAAAATTAACTACATAATCTAACCTAGACAGTCCGTAAATAGTTGTGCATTACGAAAAGGTAGTGGTTTTTGTTTGCTTGTTTTGCTTTGCTTTTTTGTTTTGTTTTATTCCTTTGTAAGTGAAGAACAGGTAGATTTCTACAAGCCCGCAAACAGCCTTCCGCGCTAATGCCCCCTTTTTCCTTCCTATTATAAAATTAAAAGGATCACGGTACCTCCCCAGTAGCGTTGGCAAACCGACAGCTCCAAGCTACTGTCCCAAGGTACATTAAGGATTAGAATTTGCCCTGACAAAAAATGAGGCCTGGGCAGAGTCGCATTGTGTGAAGGGGTTGGAGCGGGGGAAGGGAGGATTTAAAAAAAATAACCTGTGTGTCATCATTATTCATCCTTTGCTCGGTCTTTGTTGATTTTCTTCATTTTCATCCTCCGGTTTTGAAACCAGATTTTCACTTGTCTCTCAGTTAAATTAAGGAGTCTCGCCACTTCGTATCTGCGGTCCCTAGTGAGATACATATTGAACAAGAACTCCTTTTCCAGTTCCAGCGTTTGGTGCTTGGTGTAAGGACATCGCTTTTTTCTGGTGGATCTCGCGTGCAGCCAGTTTGCGGCGGGATTATCTAAAATAAAAGAGCACGAGAAATTCAGGGGAGGGCGGAAGCCACGCAGCACCACAGTTCGGTGCCCTGGCTTTACACGCGGAGGTGCCCTGATATTGGGGTTTACGGCATTGCTTTCATTTCAGCGGACATACAGGATGCTTACGCACAATGGAATCAAAATACAGACACATGGGGAGGTCACAGAGAATTACACGCGGTAAAACTCAGCCCCCGCCTACTCTCGCCTTGATATTGTTTCTAGATTGCGATTTCAAAACAGACCGTCCCTCCTCCTCCTCCCAGCCCAGGGAGGACCCGGGCTTACAGTGTCATCGAAAGCCTTGCACTTTTTAATGCTGACCTTCTCCCGTGTCCCCACTGTAAGGTTTCAAGGAGACGCGAGTCACTGTGCAGCGGGCTCGCTTAAGCCTCAGTGGTTTATTCACCCGATTTGCATGGCATTATTTTGGGCGTTCACACTGCGCCGGCGGTCCCGAGAGCGCCACGGTCTCCAGGCAGAAAGCGAAGCAAAGGAGGAAGAGGCGGCTGTTCCCTCCTGCCCTGGAGAGGCCCTTGCAAAGAGCCCCGTGCCCCGTTGCTTCCCACACTCGGGAGCCGGGGAGGGCAGGTCTGGCCGAGCCGTGCACCTGGGGCTCACGCACGCTGTCAGGGCTCGGCCATGCACGCGTCCCGCGGCGGGCTAACTCCCACGAGCCGTTCGGCCCGCCCAAGCGGGGCCGCCGCCTGCAGCCCGCGCCGAGCCCCGGAGCCCACGGCCCCGCAGTTGCACTTACTTGGGTCGAGCTGGGGTTTTGCTCCGTTCGCCTCATGCTCTCCATTGCTCTCGGGGAAGGCACCTTCGCTGCTCGGCTTGTCCCTGTCCGCGGGCGGGGAGCCGCCGGCGCAGTCGGCCAGGGAGAGGGGGTGCGTGTCAAAGGAGGAGCAGTCCCCCCTGCGGGCCGCCAGCGGGTCAGGTTTAATGCCGTAGTGCCGGCCGGAAGGTAGCCCGGGGAAGGAGAGCGAGCCCGGCAGAGGCTCCAGCCAGGACCGTATGTACCTGCCGTCGGGCGCTGCCAGGGGTGCCTGGGGGTGCACGTAGGGATGGTACACGGCGGGCCCGCCGCCAGCGCCCGGGGGGTGCACGGGGTTCCAGGCGCTGCTAAAGACGGCCGCTTTCGACTGAAAGCTGCACGGGGCGAATTCGGGGCGCTCGCTCAGGGCCGGCTGTCTCGCTGGCTGGGCCAGAGGCGCAGGGGCGTATCTGGACTGCACCAGGTCCTCACTCTCGTGAATTATGAACGAGTCCACATAGTAACTGCTCAGCGTCCCTGAAGTCGACATGGCCCCGCCGAGCGAGCCCAGCGGCCGGACCTGCTGAAATTATGAAACTGCAGATTTCATGTAACAACTTGGTCCTTGCCAGAAGTACAGTCACCTAATAAGTTGAAGGCTGCCCGGCTGCCCATTGGTTGCCGGAGTCACATGGCAGGGGAGCAGAACAATAAAGTATAAATCAGTCCGCAGACTATTAATGGGTCAGTGTTTTCCAGGCATCATTTTTATAGCAGCGCCATATGTTTTTATGCAAAGGGGTATTTGAGTTGCGCGATCAAGTTTGTTTTAATTGTGGCCAACTGAGATTAAAAGATCAGATTTTGTATTATTGCCCTTTTTAAGCGGACTATTTTATATCGCAATTAATCATCCCATCAGTGGTTCGTGTTCCCAGCAAAAACCTTGTGATCGGAGACCCTCACATAAAATTATACAATAATTGAAGTAATAAAAAAGCAAAATAGCAGTTGCGGTGTACTGTATTTAAATATATATTTATTGTATTTCATGAGGAGTTATTGTTTCAGGAGCCACAGACATGTTATTAAGTCAGTAACTATGAGCATATTCATTTGCATCGCTGTGTTTCACAGCAGTAAAAATTTACGAGTGCTTGGAAAGGTTAAATTATACTATTGTGTTTAGTTTGGGAGCCAACTGTAAATAATCCTGTTCCCTTTAGTTCAGAGCTAACGGGAGCTGGCTATGAAAATTCAGATTCTGCACCGTCTCCTACCGAAACTGATCTGCCGGGTATACCTTACACCGACCAGGAGAGGAATATAGAAATATGTTACATCGATAGTTAAAGTTGCCTTCTTACAGACACCAACTAGTCTTGGATCGTACGAGTGTTCTGAACAACGGCTTTTTTTCTCATTCAAAGACAACAAACTGCAGTTCAAAATCCCTAATGCACCAAATTCAAACCCATAATGAGAATCTCCGAGAAATTCCTTTAATCAGAGACACAAGAATTAGTATATGCATTTGAAGTACAGGAGGGATACTGAGTTCCTGAGTAATTTACCGGGTTTGGAAACTATCTTTCAGTAGAAGGTGTACAAGGAAATGTGAACGAGTATGCACTCCCGGATCACTGTCAATGACATTATATTAAAACACCTCAGACGCACACACAGGCATCAGTATCGCAGGAAAAGCATCATTAAAGCGAATCAAGTCAAATCGACTTTAACAGAACAAATCCGGTGGCTGATTTCTCGATCAAATTGTTTGAATCTATTTGAGCTGTTTGAATCTATTTCCACTTTTCTGTCTGTTTGCACAGGAGAGCTTTTTAGACCTGCCTTCCTGAAATGTAGCTAATATTATGTCTAGAACGGATCTAAACCAGAACAAGAGAGGACGAGACGGGAGAGGGGAGAAAGGGGGAGGAGTGTTTATCAAGACGATTAATTCTTAAATATGCACCAAAGCTGCAGGGTAAAAAGCACTTTCTTCTTCATCGTCAAAAGGCGCCCTGCCTCTCGGTTGTACTGTAAAAGGGCACTTACACTATGTGGTATCCCATTCTGATTCATCAAATGTATGTGCAAATCTAGTTATTTGCTGGCACGTTCTTTGATTTGTGTCACAGCACACACAGCATCAAAACTAAGCGGAGGGTTACAGCCCTATACAAAAAAAGTGATACGGTTCCCAGATCAAGTCCAGTGTTATGAATTAAACTAATGGTTGAAATTTTTGAATATCTGACAGTTGATTTAATTATCTTCTTCTGTTTTCGTGTGTGCTACTTATCGCCTGTTATTGCAAGGAAAAGTGATCAGTGGGAGGGGGAAAAACGTCTCTGTAGGCTGCATTTGAAAAATCTTATTCAACACAGAGACCAGCAAATGGTAAAGCGACTGCGTAATAATGAAATTCATGTGTGAATATTCTGCATGCAGAAATATGTTTCTCATTAGTTTTACATCACTGTTTGGTCTCTCTCTCGCTCACTCTATTTTTGTTTCTTTTCAAGTCTTCCCAGCAACTTCATTAGAAAGCTTACTGAGATATAACTTTTAACAACAGTTTCTATCCCGGTTTGAAATCACAAGATCCATATGAAACTGTTATTTAAGACATTAACGTAAAAAAAAAACTAAAAGCAAAAACAAGCTAAAAAACACACACAAAACCCCCAAAAACCACGTAAAAACAGACCAGGCGAATGGCAATCCGTTATTTTCCAACCATTTTTTTCAGTGCATATAAAGTTCTATGTATTCATTACAGCTATTTTTGTGGTGCTTGTACTGACATACCGCAATAGAAAAATAAGTAGCTGTCTATTCTTGAAAGACGGAACTCCACGTCATTTGTATTTATTATTGAGTCAACTGGGGTGAAATGTGATTGCAGAACTTCCTTTTTCCATTAAGAAAAATAATCTTAACTACAGGAGTCCTGGCTGTTTGTGTTAGAACATGGGTTCTGAAGCTACAGCGTGTTTCATTTCCGATTACACACAAATACAGAGATGAACAGAATGTAAAAGAATACGGCTGATTCTTTAAACACCCTGTGTATTCCTAAAGTCTCTCGTTGCAGGATTAACGGGACATTAGAAGGTTTAAAGACACGTAGGTTTAAAATATGACAAATAATAAATAACGCTATTTTCAAGCGGTCAGGTTTCTCACACGCAGTATGTTCTCCCTTTTTTCCTTTTACAGCGAGTTTTTCCATAATAAATTTAAAGTTCTGATGATTAGGCTATTAGGCTAATTATGACTTGAATATAGTTTGCATCACAAATAATTTTAAACTATAAGAAACAATCACTTAGATAGTTAAATTCAATAGACCACCACCAGGAAAAATGAACATAAAATTCGCCTGTGCATATGGTATCTCCGGATATTTAGAAATGAAACATTTTTATCTGTAGTAATTAAAAAATTAGTTCTGCCCTCCATACCTGTATAATCAGAACAGTAAAGCTGCAATTTAGCCAAGATTTTAAGCCCAGTGTAGCAGAAAGGATAGCTATTTTTAACTGAAGGGAAATAGTAAATGCAATTTATCACCAGTACGCTATAGAGAGTACATATAGGTTATGGAATGTAACTAAATAGTCGGTAAGAACTTTCAGTCTTGATTGAATTGGAATTGCGGGATGGCCTTTTAAAGAACTTATTTCCACTGAAAACTAACCGGTTCCAGAAATTTAAAAAAAGGCAATTTACCTAGAACTTGGAATAAGTGCTCATGCAATTAGAATGGTACATGGAAAAATTAAGTGAAGTAGAGGTAAATCTATGTACACAGACTATAACGATAGATAGATAGATAGATAGATAGATAGATAGATAGATAGATAGAT
>ML675603.1:56108380-56135701 GCA_007922155.1 Mesoclemmys tuberculata
ATAGATAGATAGATAGATAGATAGATAGATAGATAGATAGATAGATACCGTCATACATACAGTGTATGACATATACACGCAGAGTCATATGTCTGCAATTTAAAGGTTTGACTCTTTCTTCGTATATGCGTCCCCTCACGTGAGAATCTAATTAAAACACAGCTACACAATCAGTGGAAATCCGGCTTCCAAACCATTTCTATGAACTGTAGGCTATTTGAGCCCTGAAACATCTAAAAACGAATGGTCAAAAAGGATTTGCCATTTTCCAATACTTCCCAAGTCCTTCCAGCCAGAAGAAATCTTGGTCATTTCTGTTAGCGATAAATGTTGTGCCTGCGATCTAAACACGGGCTGCAGCTCCTATTGCTGTTTGGTCTACGCACACAAAAGGCAGTCCTAGATTCCCCCGAGGGCCAGTGAGGTCGCTGTTGCTCATGCAGTCTCAATGGAATGTCGGCGCCTGGACACACTGTAATAATGATCGTAACCGAGGCCTTGTGCGCTATGAGGAAATGGGTTTTAGCCTATTTTATATCGCTTCTGGTTACGCGTTCACCTCCGCCGTAAGGTAGGATTAATCACTGGACATATGTAGGAGCAGATTTAGAATTTAGGTGACACACAAGGCTCAGATGAACTAGGAATAACACAACAGTGGCTGGCAACAAACAAACAAAAAAAGGGGGGGAGAGACAGCATAAAACAGCTTCACAAAAAGGAGACTCCGTCTCTGGTCGTGTTGCAATCGCTACCTTTGTTTATTCGTATTGACTCTACATTACAAGGAACTCAGGATGACAAAGTGTACGAATATTGACACGCAAGTCAACTGTAAGGCACGTAAAAAAATCCGGCCCCAAAACCAGAACAATGCTGGGAATAATGTAAAAGCGCACCTGACCTTGAAAGGAGTCTGCGAGATCTATTAAAATCCCATAAGCAAGCAGGCCTACTCAAGAACTAGCTAAGCTTGAAGAATTCGCCAAGATTTCCCCCTCTTGGCTGCAATGTTTATTTGGGCAGTGCATGAAGCCTTCGTTGCAGATAGGAAACCATGGCATTGGGACTTGACGCCTACAGATAGCTTCAGCTTTAAGGTTTCTTCGGTAGCAAGCAAACGCGCACTATCATACCTGCTGACGATTTCAACTGAAGTAATTAAGGCAGTTTCGTGCTGCAGAGAGAAAGGTGGAGCCCCAACAACAGGAAACTACCTAAACCACAGAACAGTTCTCGGCGCTCTAATATACGCTCCCCATAGCCGTGTTCTTTACGCAAGGATCCCGCTATAAAAATAAAACCAGAAACGTGACTAAAACATTCCACCTCCCCTCTCTCGCCCACAGCCTCCGCCGGTCACCGACTCCAAGCTCTGGGTAGTTTTTAAACGGGTGGGAAACAACTCTGGCGAGTTTTTCTTTTAATTCTCCGTGCAAATAAAATAAAAAAGTGAAGAAAGGCCGTGAGCGGTAATGGTATATCTTCAAAAGCCAAAAACTCGCCTTAAGACCGAGCTAAGCCTATTCCCTCCTGGAAAGAAAGAATTCAGTATTCAGGCCCTCTATTTTGTTTTCCCATAGTGCAAGACTGTTTAATACTTAAACATGCATCAGTGAAGGAGAAAGCAGTTATTAAATAAGCCTGACAACATGCAACCAGGTAGAAAGGCAGAGGACACTGATCTGTAAACATGGCTAGAACCTGTTCGATAAGAAGTACAAGACCTTAACACCCTCATTTACATATGCTCACCTTTATGATTTTCTTCTGAGCCATCTGACAAAGCTAGATTTTTCACCGTCCTTTGGAGTCAAAGATGTCAGCACATTTCAAAGTGGTTTTTTTTTTTGTTTTTTGGGGTTGTTTGTTTTTTGGTTGCTTGGGGTTTTTTTACAAAAAATCAATACACGACACTCAAGAAATAGTAATTGGCTTCCTCTGTCTATGCGCTCCTCACTCAACTGAAACCACTCGTCCAAGACAGCAACAATCCAGATATACTAGCAAGTCATAAAACTGAACAAAGGCCGACAAACCTTACTGCACCATTGCTATATGGCCCAGACAAATTACGACCGTCTAGGTAATATTTAAATAGATTCCTAAAGTAATTGCAGGGTGTTTAGGCAACTATTCCTGTTGTAAAAGTTCTTGAAGACATAAAGTGGGACCTGAGGATAAACAGTCACAAAAAGAGGTAAAATTAAAAGGATTCATTCCACGTCTTTATTCTTCTATGAGAACATAAACATCGTCTTTTCACGCACAGCAGCATTACAATATTAATTTATTCCGATTTAAGGTAAGTACTAGATATAGCTAGAACTAACATTTATAATGATAGAATGCATTTGCTTATACCAGTATCGTCATTTTTATAATAATAGACATTTATACATATCTGTATTTATATTTCCCCCCTTTTTTGCACCTACACGTTTGACCTTTTTAATGCATGTAACTTCACAGTATAAAGGGAAGGCGGACACATTCTCCCTCGCTCTCTTAGACTCTAGCTCCGCAAGTCCTTCTGATGTTCAGTATGGACACTTCTCAATGAACTTAGCTAGCAAAACGGACTATTTCCCCCCCTCCCGCCCAAGACAGGGGGAATTCTTGTGTGCTTGTCACGAGTTACCAGCGGTAACGTCATTTATAGACAAAAATCCACGAATTCCACATATTTAAGCAGAATTACATTATGGTAAATATCTACGCCCAGAAAGAGTGAGTGAAATTCAGAGGTAACTGTAATAATTTAGCCCATAAGCAACACGAGATCTTTTATATCCTTAAAGAGAAGAGGTCTCAATTTCCTGGCCAATTTTAAAGCTTGTGATATCTAATGTTCTTTTAAAGAAAAGAAAAGAAAACCGCTCCTAACATCAGTTCCCCTGAAGCCCTTCCTTTAAAAAATGTCTGCGTTTAATTACTGTAACTCCTGCCATTTGGAAGAAAAAAAAAAAAAAGCTGAGCTCCCACTGCACAAATCTCTGACAAGGCTTAAATTATTTATTATTAAGCTACTCACAGTCCACATATACCTTTTATATAATTTAAAATTGTAATGCGCCTTTAACCGGGTTTGCTTACTTTTCGGAGAGGAAAAATATATTTGCAGCTCTTGAAATCATATGTCTCTGTTCCAAGGCTAAAGCAACAAATAACACCAAGGCAATTGTAATGGAACAAGGGCGGTCCATACACGGAATTTTATGCATTGTTATGGCTTCCCCCTTCTCTCCCCCCAGAAATAGCTATAAAGAAGTTATGGACATACTGAGAACGCATAAAATCCTTAATCCATACAGGTGCAAGTTACTAAAGCCTAGGAAAATGATACTGGCTCTTTAAACCATAAAAAAATGTGTTTATAGATTTATCAAGAAAAATTAAAGTTGGCTGTGAGCTCCCGAATTCTATTCTCTCTGTTCATTTTCTTCAGTTTCATTCTGCGATTCTGAAACCAGATTTTAACTTGTCTGTCTGTTAGGTGGACTGTGCGGCTGATCTCTAGGCGACGCTCACGAGTCAGGTACATATTGAATAGAAACTCCTTTTCCAGCTCGAGAGTTTGGTGCTTGGTATAGGGGCATCGTTTCTTTCTGCCACTTTTTGCGGTTAGCCAGTTTGCGGCGTTTTCTCCTTTTGAATTTCCTAGTTTTAAGAAAGTAAAAAGGGACGTTACCAGGATGACACGAGGCAAAGGGGGGTTCCTCAAGCTGCGCTCCCTGCTCACAGCTCTAATTTCGGGAGTCCCCGTGGGCACCTCAGCCTCTCGTTTAGAGGAGCTGGTGCGTCCTTTCAAAAAAAAATCTATCCTCCAGAAGACCAGGGAGATCATGAAACCTGAACGTCTGTGTTTCCATTTTCCTAATGAAAAGAATTGTTGGCTCCTACAGGGATAGGGAGACGTCAGTGGTCAGTTAATTGAATGAAAGTGGCTTTTTAAAAGGTTCTCCCGCCCAACCCTTTTAGAACAGCACAAACAAGGAGAGTCCCGTAGCACCTCAAAGACTAACGCATTTCTGCGGGCACAAGCTTCCATGGGCTGCATCTGACGAAGTGGGTCGCAGCCCACGAAAGCTTGTGCCCGCAGAAATTTGTCGGTCTTTAAGGTGGTACAGGACTCTCGTTGTTTCTGCTGTACACAGACTGACGCGGCTCCCCGTCTGGAACCTTTTATTACAGTTTAGTTTCCTCTTTTTGGTTTTCAAAAGTGCTTCAGCAAAAACGGAAGATTTACAATGTAGAAGTGGGCTTTGCAGAGCGAAGACTAGACGAGGCTAGGTTACCTTATTTTACGCTTAACTAAAAAGCTTCTACCCAGTTTTTAAAACGAACTGAGGTCCCGTTGTGGGCGTTTGTTACTATTATTTCCATATTGGTTTTTTTAGTGGGGTGGGGGCTGGGTTTCGCTTTTGTTCGTGTTTAAGAAAGCAGCTGGATTATAGCTAAAAAATAAAAGAGAAAACGAGCCACACCGTAAAACTCTGACGATATCGCCCACTGGGGTTTTTATTGTTGCGTGTGGGATCGCAATAATAAATAATAACCACCCTGTTATCTACTGGAGACACTGAGGGATATTCGCAGAGCATTCATCAGTCTAATTTGATAGCAGCTCATAGAAGAAACATTTCAACGCGTCAGTTATTTTGAAAAGCATTCTGGATCGTAAAATATAACTTCCCCCCGTAATAGGTTTATTTATTGGCACTGCCTATTGCTTATTTTGGATGCTTTACAAACATCTATGTTATCTGCTAGGTACCCGGACATCAGCTGGGCAGTTTGATCTTGCTTTGCTATATGTTTAAACTGCATGCGCGTTAAGGCTGGCCCGGAGCGGAGGCTTCCACCTTTAAGACTATAGGATGGACATTAATTTTTACTACAGCCCCACGCCCAAATATTAAAAAGTTCAGAAGGTCAGTGTGAGCAGCGCTTCTTGCCAGCTCGGCAGGCTGCTCGAATCCGCCTTTCCATGTGTGATGTAATTATGCTCCTCGCTGCTGTTATTTGCTTACCTATGGGTTCTTTCTCAGGAGAGGCTTTGCTGCTGTCTGACGGGGCTGGGGAGAGCTCTTCTGCAGTCGAAGACGAAGCCTGAGGCTCTTCCTCCCTCTGGGAGACGCAAGCCAAGGCACTGGGGGACGCCTCCTCGGTCTCTTTCCTCCCCGCTTCTGTTGGGACGGAAGGCAAAGATGGAGCCGCATCAAAACGGACTTGGGGCTGCGGTGGGAACTGGGAAGCAACAGCTTGCCCCGCGTTGTAGCTCTTGGAAGTGCCATAAGCTTGAGACAAGCGGAAGTAGCCTGGGACAGGCACCCCATTCACGTTGTTCATGGAACAAACCTCCGCGTTTAGCCTGGGAAAAGCAGCCAGATCGGTGGCCGCTGCCCCTTTGGGGCATTTGTCAGAGTCATAGAGGCAATAAGAGTTCTCCTCTTTAATGTTTGCAGCGAAAGAGCAGGAGGTAGCCTGCTGGCTTTCAGGCTCTTCCATGCGACAGGACCTTGGGGGATCTAGCCAGACCTCCATCCCTGACATGTAGGGATGAGACGTGGGGACCATGCTTTGAGAAGAACCTTCATTGCGTTTGCTCAAAACTGGAAAAAGTCCGCAGCTTTGCAACCCATAGGACAAATCGGACGCTTGTGGCAGAAAGACACTGCTGTTGGCATAGTAGCCGCTTCCTCCGCCTCCTCCGCCTTCCCCTCTGCCTGAGCTGATCAAGGAGTCTACCAAAAAAGAGTTTGCAGCCGGGCTCTCTGAGCATGACATTGTTGTGGAATAATTTGGCGAAGGGAGTAGATGGCCCTTTCTGGCTGACATTTCTTGTGCAAAACATGCTGAATATGATTAGAGATACCCCCGCACCACGGCAAATGCTTGCAGCCAATGGAAACCCGAGCCCTACCAGCAACCCCTCCCAGTTTGGTTTCGTATGCACAAAGCTGGTCTCAGGTCGACCTCGGAATTTAGAATGAGGATGTATATTAATGTGTAATCTCTGTTTCCATATACACACCTATCTCTGCTCATATCTATAGGCAGATATGGTACACACGTGTGTGGAGACAGAGATGCACCCTGAAAAGCATAAAACACTTTCCTGCCTTATTTTAGTGTTAGCATACGTTATGTTCTTCCATTATCGCATGCACTGCTACCAAGGAGCAAAGCAGTATGATGTTCATTATACCTAAAATGAAGCGGTATATAAATGACCCTTGTATTATCACTTCTTTCCCTACAGTTGGGCTTTCCGGAAATCAGACGTGTTCGCCTCATTGCACAGCATGTGTTTGTGATGATATTAATAAAGTCAGGAATCCCCTGCTTTTACGGCTAGGGTCTGTGACCTTTGATTTCGCTGCCTATTTTTTAAAAAATTGTTATTATTTATCATGGACCATTTGACGCTATGAACGATTCTGGCTCCTCTGGCCTTAAATGGTGAAGAAATGAGCTGTTTCCAGAATACCACCACCACCAAAATATGAATTTTTGTCAACTAGCCTGAAATGTATTAGAGCTAAACAGTTGTTGGCTGGAGTACTGAAGAATCAACTAATAACCCTTGCCACTGGGGGAGAATTGATACTGTGGTTGCATCTTCTGATATTGCAGTGAGCCTTTGATTATTCCCTAAATCTGGTTAACAGTTAAAGTTAAAAGATAGACAGAAGTCACAGAAAGAATTCACACATAAACAGTTAAAATGGATTCCCACATGATGCCACCTGCCTTATTGATTCATGTGTTTATATGTTGGTAATTAATTTTCAGTGTTCGCATTTGCAGAATTCGCTATTCATCTATTAAAATATACAGTCCATTTCATCAGTAAAATATTAAGGAAAATAATCCTGAGATATTAGACAATGCTGTACAGTCAATTGTAGCGGTGCTGGTAGGCAGAGGACAGACAGGCATGGAGGAAGAGCATTAGACAGATTTTGTAATGAAATAGCTGAACGATGGTTCGCTTCCATGATCTCTCGCTTAAGCTATTTTAAAATCACACAGCTGACTTGGAGCAAGGATGGCCTTTTGCGCAAGGTCTATGGCCGCGTGGCCTTTTCCAAGGTTTGTGAAAGCCTTCGGTAACCAACGTTCAAAACACAAAGCTGATGCTCAATTTCTAGAAGCGAAGGGTCGGTTGTCTCGGCTTGCAGTGGAGTACAAGTAATCGTTTGGAAAATAAATATTGCTCATTAAATCTTAATGCTCGGCTCATTCTGGCACCCAGCTCTACATAAAGCCATTCATAACCCATAAGAATGCCAAGGAAACAGTTAACGCGGCCACTTGGCTTCCTTTCTGACCACGCTTGACTGTGTCAGTCAGAATAGGAAGGCGTTCGGCCACACTCTCCCGCAGCGCATACCCTTGGCGTTCAAAGAATCTAGGAGAATATTACAAGAATAATAGTGTCAACTGTACTCTGTGCATTTCCCCTCGATCTATTGATCTGTCGAGCCTCACGTGGTTCAATATTTTAGTGTTTGCCTACAACGAGGGAATTCCTTTCCACATTTTGACATTCCCCCAGACAAGTTATTTTGAAATCTACAGAAGACAGCGGGACACAAATGTTAGTTTCCATGGGCAAATTAAACTGAAGGGGCCCTCCAAAGGTTCTTTCCCTGTCAGCTGGAAACGCGGTGAGCTGGTAGAGGTTGTTACTACTTCGCAGTGCTCATAAAATCTTTATGGAAATGCTGCTTATTTTTCAAATGTTATCTAATGAGCATTTTACCATTGCTTACATATGACTCCCAAGTAGGACTTAATGGTCGAATGCAGTGATCTGGGGCGATCCAGCAGCCTATAGGAGCCCCTCTCTGTTTTCTTTTCTTCCTGTAATATTGTGTGCATTTCCCAAACTCGACTTACCCCACAATGTGTTAATGTGTGATAGACAAACCCTTATCAGATTCCTATGAGGGCCATATCACTGCTAACAAAATTAATGCCATATAAGGAACCATTTTATTGGCTAGTATACAGGAAGGTTATTATCAATAGGCTTAACGTTATAAATACAGATCTAAATAAAATGAAATGTGATCCTTAGCTCCACGTTCCAAATACATTTCTTTACACAAATCAGGTATAAAATTTACACCGGGGAAGTCTACTCTTGCGGCATATTTATTTTGTATTTGCCAAATTAAATAGAAATGGATTGCAAATCTAGAAACCATTCTAATAGAAGAATAACGCTTGAACTCCTTCCAAAGCTATATTTTAGATAACCAGCTAGCCTTTAAAAAGTGGATTGAAGGGGGAAAGGACCATAGAAAAGTATGTAAAATCCTTATCGCCCAAATAAAATGATTACAAACGTACAGCAGTAATTGGATTTCCTTTTTTTAAAAATGCTAAAGCAAATAAATCAGGGAGATGAAATATAGGACAAAGGCTAATCAAAGAAAGAAAACAGGTTTTAACCCAACGCTTTCTTTTATCTTTTGTAGCAAAAGATCTGCCACAGAGGGGTTGTTTTTTAGCATTTAGTAATGCTGATTCCTTTAACCCAAAGGCTAGGTATTCAATCACGTATAACTTGTAACAGGAAAGAGAAAACTGTGCTCTTTATTGTTCTGTTCATAGTAATGAACAGGGTTGCTTTGATGGTCAAAACATTTAGTCTAGATCATGAACTCAGCTCGGCGGTGTGTTATCTGCGCTTTCTTTAATCGCTAGCAAGGCCAAGGCAAATAGTAACTAGCATCGTCAAACCCAGTGAAGTACAACTAATAATGCCCACTTGATTCTTAACTATAAAAGATAATGGTCAATTTTGGATAAACTGAACTCATTTGGTACGCATCGTCGGTAGCTACTACCTTTTAAACACAACGTGTCTCTTGAAGATTAACCCGGACTTTAAAGACATTTGAAATAATACTGTCTAGTCCCGGGACGAGAAACAGTTTCTTCTTAATTCTGCTTATACAAGCAAAACCATCTGGAGTAAATAAAAACAAGCAAATACAGTTTCATAAGCATCAAAGCAAGTGCAAGTGTCATTTGGTGGAGAATCTAAATTAACTGCCTACACAGACAACAGGATCAAAATAAAACGTTACCGATCTAAGAAAAGTGTTATGGGTGTATTTAATAGAGTCGTTAAGCTGTTTTATTGGTTAAACTAAAAATTAAAATCTAAAAAAAAAATCAATTAAAAACGACAGCTCACCTCACGCAAGCTCTGTTTTGAAATTTTAAAATGCATCATGGTAAATAATGATTCGTCTCTGTATGATTTCCTAGCCAAACCAAAAGGTACAACATTGTTGTTAATCAACTGATGCTATTTTGTACGTTCATTAAATATGCTTGTGTTTCTGACACAGGCAAATTGCAATTTGCAAAAAATGTAAATCCTCGTGAAGTTTGTCGTGGGAGTGTGTGTGCCGCCCAAATGCGTAGAGGGAGATTACATTGTATAAATCTCAAAATAATAATAATGCAGTCAGTGAATACTTATTTAATATTAGAGCTGTCAGTTGTTAAGAAGCTGTATGTGTGCCAGACTGACTTTTCTTTCTGGATTTGATCCAAAGTAGGCGGTTTTCAAGCAAGAGGTTTAGAAACGGTGTCTGTGCCAAGAAGATGATAAATGACAAGCTCACTAATTTTTATCTTTACTAGAAATTGTTTCACGCTATCAGGGCAAAAACGAACCTTGGAATGCTTTAGCAGGTTATCCGTTTTCAAATTTAGGCTGCAATTTAATTTGTTTTCCAGCCGTTTGGAGGCCTTATTGCTTCCGAATCTATTTTATAGTTGGCGTGCCGTTTTACTAATTTTGATTAGCAATGTATTTTGCACATAATTCTGATGAGCCCTTTCCGAAGTATAGGTGGCTATGATTTCTGTACAGTACAACCATTTTATAACCACATATAACCTTTTTTAAAGGGTTGACCTAATCAGGAGCCTCCGCAGGAATGCTGTCTTCCGGTGCCTTCTAACGTCTATATAACCCTTATTGCGGTACAGAAGTACAGATCTGCCTTTTAACATCGATTTAGGATATACGGTAATACCAAGCTATAAACCCGCTGTCTTTTTTGTGACTACCTTTTCTGTAAAGAAAATTTTGATGTAAAGTATAAATATCCCTTTCAAGATGGATGGAGCTTGAAAGATGGCTAGCCAGTTACATGGCCGGATAGATATTGGCCTCAAGTTGCAATTTTAGACCATTTAATGAAAAGAGTGTGAGAAAAATTTGAAAAAACCTTTCCTTGGTATAGCAAGTGGTACCATTGATTTAGAGTTGTGCCCATGAATAATTAACACAAAGTAAATACTGAGCTTCTTTTAGACTCTTTCATCCAAAACACGCTATCCCATATAAACAGCTTTTGTAAGAAACAAGCTTGGGTTTTTGGTGGGGTTTTTTCCTTTCTTTTTTTTTCTTTTTCTTTTTTAAATTTTGTCCTATGACCAACGCCATCAGTAAACAATTTGTAACCAGAGGGGGCTTTAACTACTGCTGGGTCACTTTGATTTATCCATTTGAGTACTGAATGGGGGGAAGGGGACAACAAGGAAAAAAAGAAATGTTCCATCAAATATGCTGAGCCTAATCTGATTGGTGTAAAATGGAATTTACTAAAAAAGGTTTTCGGTAATCGCCCTGCTTTATTTCGAAGTGCCTTTCCAAGCACTGGAGCCTCTCCATGGATGATAAAAAAGATCAAAATTCTTGTTCTTTTAATGTAATGTCTTTGATTAATACACGAATGCTGATAAGGATCTAAAATATACGCTAGAATAATTGCATGTGGGTTTTTAACAATTCACTCAGCAGTTCTCTAAATACGTTTTAAATTATCTTTGCGTGTAAAATATCGCAGACCAGTTTCACTAGTTTCTTTTTACGATTGCACAGTGTCACAATCAGAAAGCAAAGTTTAAATTAACTGTATTTGAATCTGGTAGTTAAACACAGAACATTCACACTACAGTACCATGTGCAGTGAAATATGTGGCTAAACTAGCTAATTCACACAGCGCCACACATTTTTCAAATGCAGAGTTAATAAAGACATGTGCAACTTTAGAGACGAGAAATAACCAGAAGTAGCTGCTAAATTACACATTGGAGATACTTATAAAGGGATTAGACTTTAGAGACTACATCCGAGCTCATACTTAAGAAAATGAGACTGTTTGACATAAGCCGATCTGCAACAGTGTTGAGAGATAGATAATGACTATTTTGAAATTAGTCTTATTCAAACACTGATTTAATACTCAGTCAAATATTTAATTCTTTGTGCAAGTGACTTTAACTCTACATTCACCAATATCTATGTACAGCTGCAACTAAGAAAAGAGTAAAGTTCGCCTCACAACAATCGCGTTTTTAAACAGATATTGCCCTAGCCATTCCATTAAAATGTTGACCAAACTGCCGTGAGCAAACTATAGTTCAAGTCCAATAAGAACATCAAAAATATCTGTCCTTTTCAGTGTATGTTATCATAGCTCTATTTGACTGAAGACCCCTAGTGTTCTGCACATATATGTCAAGTTTCATCATATTTCCAGTGCAACGATTTTTATCATTCGAAGAAATCTACAGGATTCTCGCAGAAATTTTCCACATTACTTGGATTTTTCCCTATTGTTAGCCAAAACGTTATTAAGTAATAAGAAAGTCAACTACAACTTAGAAAGTCTCTTAAATATTCTTTCGTATATTAAATTTAATCACCACATTTTTGGAATTGGTTTCCTCCCTAGGGTTCTCCTCCAAAATGCTTAAATGAAACAAAACAGAAATAAAACTCATGCAAACTTTCTAAGAACTACTTTGATAACAGCACATTCCATTTTAATTGATGCGCATAGGACAGATCTAAGCACTTACCTTTATGCATTTTCTAAACTAAAGTCAATCGGGAGTCAAACTTTTCAGGAATGCCTTCAGAAATGTTTAACTTGGTTTAACAAGTAAGCAATCCACTGAAGCTACTTTTGCAACTAGTAACATAGAAAGTGTGTGTGTGGGAAGGGGGGGGGGAATTAACGTGCTGCTGCTAGAATGTAAAGTGAACAAAGGCCAAGATTTTTTTTTCCAGGGGTTCTCTTCTCCCGCTGCGGCTTTGACATTGATCTGAAGAACGCCATCTTGTGGTAATCGGGCTCCTTAGGCACAGCGACTGACTAACAAATTCAAATTCACTATTCTAATAAAAGGATGCTAGAGAATGTTTCCAGGCAATTGCTATTCAAGTCTAATTTCTATATCTAAGAAGTTGCTGTAAAACCGCGGCTTACTTTATAGCAGTGCCTTCCATATATGCAAATGAACAAGACATGGACACTTTTTATGACCACATTGTCACAGCAACACAGAGGATGTGCTTTTATTGGGTTAGGAAATCAAATCCCAACCAGAGAAACTCCATGGCTCAACTATCTCCAGGACTAGCCATGAATACCAGTTAATTTTTAACCAGGAAAGGAAGCTTCTTGCTAAACACACACTGCCACTCACTTATTTATCCGTCTGTCTGTCTCTGTCTAGCTCTTTCTCTCTCTCCGTCTGTATCTATCCAACCATCTATACATCCATCCGTCTCTTTTCAAACTTGCATTCCATTGTAGCATGCTAGACAAATACACAAACAAGCAAGCTGCCCTTTTTCTCATTTCTTAAACATTTCCTTGGACGAGACTTGTCTGATTGGGTGGGGGTTGTCAACCAAAGGTCCAGACCCAGTTAGCCCTTCACCTCAAGGTTATGGGTGATGTCCAAAGCAATACAGAAGTTCAAAGCCAGTAAACAATACAAAAACAGTACGTACTTTCTTTTCCTGATTAAGATTAGGACAAACATTGGAGATTAAAATGCCATTCCCCATGCTACAGTCTCATCTACACCATTATTTTCCCAACTTTTGTTTTTTTCCTTCGAGATCAAGGACAATTTCACACAGATAAGTTCCACCATTCTCCCACGCGGAATGCTTTTCCAATAAAACACAATAAAACAGGGCTCTCACTCCTTTAAACACACGTATCAGTTCATTTTAAACTTCCCTTTAAGGTTATGCTGATACAATATTCCCTAACATTACTGATACCAAAAATAATTTTAAAATGGTTCGTCCAGATGGGTGGTCCGAAATAAATACATATATATTTTAATTCCTAGAACATAGCAAGTCATCGTCACTTGTGTATTATACAGCTGAGAACAAAGGCCTGATATTTACAGTGCATTACAAAAAGTATTGTTTTTCCTTTTCTTGATCCCTTGAAAATTAGCTTTCAATTAGCTTCGGCCTGCATGTTTATTCATAAATGTCAACATTTTGCTTTGGCTGACAATGAATTGTTAGAAAAACAGGCGTGTAACTTGAACAGTAGGATTAAGTAAGGTCGTGGATTTTGATTGCAAAATTTAGATTAGAGAAAACAATAAACAGTAATGTAACACCAGAATAAAAATATAAATTTTCCATTTTTTATTTCCTTGTGCGCTGTTCCATTGTATACATGCAACCAAATACTTTTGCATATTAAAAGAAAACTGTATATACATATAGATGATACATATTGAAAACTGTGATGTAATATAAAGATATTGCATTTTGTGAACTGTGTAAAAGGAAATTACATCCATTTGGTAAGATGATTGTTCAAAAATAATTATCACCAATTTGTTGCATATGCAGAGAAAAAAGGCACCCGCTAGCCCCCAAAGAAAAAAATATGTAAAAAAAAATGTATTAAAACAAAATAGGTCATGGTCTTTTTTATTTACAAGTCTTGTAAAACACTGTTCCTGTATGAAATATACATTCAGGTACTTTCAACAGCAAATTACCTTAACGATAGACTATCGTAGCCTTTGTAAACTGATATAGAATTTTAAATATTTTTAATTTGCATTTTTCTCGCTTTGGTTCCTGCAGGACAATATATATATTTATATATATATTTATATATGCTTAAAATAATTCCGAACAACTATCCATTCTTTGTATATGTCGCCTGAGAGACGAAGTAGAGCTCATGACATTTAAAGTGGACAACAACATATAAAAACAAAATTACCATATTTACATTTTTCGGCTTCTGAATAAATTCCTTACAATTAACCTTCTAAAGAACCACGAGATCAAATGATTTTCGTGATCCAAAGTTAGTGCATTGTACAAATCGAAGTTTCAAATAAGTGTTGTGTGGTATTTACCAATCTGTCGAGCTCCACAGGTATTTCCTGAAGAAAGTTTGTGAGACAGAAGCCAAAAGGTTAATTTTCTTAAAATTTTAAAACGTTGAAATTCATTTTACTATTTTATTTTTTTAATGTCTGAATATGGGCAGCATGATTTGCTTTAAAGGGATGGCAAGGCATAGACAGTTGTTATAAATAAATCGAGAACTAAAATGACAACTGCTAAACATTTTATTTTAAGTGATTGTTTCTTTAAGGTATATGGCAAATTTATGCCTGACATATTTTTAAAGTGAATAACCAAGCCTTTAATATCATTTCCCCCACCCCCACCCAATAAAACACGATTATATCCATCACTTGGTCTGTACTATAACTTTCTTGATTGGCCTTGCGAAGGAATATGTATTTATTTTTCTTTAAATCAATTAGTAATGGAGCACTGCTCTAGCATAGAAATTCTCTTCCGAAGAAAAAATATTATTTTTCGAAATTTTATTTTGCAATGGTCCTCAGCACGTAAACGCGACATGTAATCTCCACACACACATTCCACAGTAAAACAAGGGAACAAGATAAACAGCGAACAGGCAAGAGTTCAGTTCCCACTTTTAATTATTGAAACCGTATCAGAACCAACGGAAGTGTCTATCAAGGTAAGAGGTATGAATTTTGCCCTCAGAGCAAAGATTGTGGCTTGTCTGCTGGAACTAGATGCAATGTGTGGCAAAAGCAAAACGATTCCAGTTGCCATGTAAATATCAAAAATTAAAAAATTAAAGTCCAGGGTTGATTTACATTTATGTAAAATCATAGTTCTTGTAGTCCCGTCAGTTACACACCCCCTTCTTAAACGTAACCCTCTGGCTTGACCTTGTCAAGGGCGAAATCTGAATTTAATCTCGTTTTGAAAAACGCTATGAGTTTTAAAGTAGTGGATTAGCTGAGTAATATTGTAATCGGTCCCTGTTGATTTTTTTTTCTTTCATTCTTCTGTTTTGAAACCATATTTTTACTTGACGGTCGGTCAAGTTGAGCATTCGGGAAAGCTGGAGGCGTTTCTCTTTGTTTATATAGACACTGAAGAAGAATTCCCTCTCTAATTCTCTAATCTGATATTTGGTGTATGGGCATCTCTTTTTACGGGTACGTTGTCCACCTGTGGAATGAAAAAAGGCAGAAGCGTTTGAAACTTAAAGCGGACGGTACCGGGAAAAGATCGGTCAAGGGACAAATATGTAAAATAAGTGGTTTGCCTGCTACATGCATATAACGGTGAGGTCCTGTTCCACACGCCAGCTATTTACCTTATCGAGGTTTCTGTGGGGGGGGGATATTGTCTATAGAATATGCAAAGCCCTCGTTTCTTCGTGTGAAAAAAAGAACCATTTCAACCGAATATCTTCGGATATTTGGAGAGGCAAAACCCAGAACGAATATGAGAGTACCTGCATCTTTGTGTGTGCCTGCAGTCTTCAAAAGCTATATGCGATGCTTTGTACCGCGGTGTGACAGACTAAACAAACAGCTGCACATAGACATTTCAGTGTTAATCACCTGGTTCACTTCAGCTGACATGCTATCAGCATCAGTAAACACATTTTCAAGCCCCGTTTTCCTCCAGACCGTTACAATTGATTTTTTTGTTCTGTCTACAAATACTGGCTTTACATTTCCACCAGTGTATTTGCCCCTTTTTATCACTGGAAATGCCACTGCGCCAGTCATTCTGAGCAGGACCGCTATTTTTAAAAATGCAGGTATATAGATCTCACACCAGTGTCTTCCTCTCTCTATTTGCCACAATGGGTCTAAAGTTCGTCCAGCGGAGTAGTTCTGTTTGAAAGGTTTTCAAGGTTCAAAAGCTCTTTAAAATTAAATATCGCTCTCAGCCCTTTAAAAACTTCCTTTTCTGGTACAGTTCATTGTAGGGGTATTTTTCAAAGTTCTTTACTCGCTTTGCCTTTTTAAAAAATACACATAAAAACCAGACTTTGACAGATTGAACAACAACTGTAAGTAACAAACTGTTGGACAGAAGGCAACACGTAATTGCCATAATGCCTGAGTAAAATGGCTTCCTTTAGACAAAAAGGCCAGCTTTAGGTTAATTTGTTTCTTTTAATATATTGCTACAGTTCAGGCGGCTACTTTAGCTGCTCAACACTATTCTAGTGCGATCGTTAAAACAGTGGTGGCTTTGAATTCAGCTCCTAACTAGACTTCTGGCGCAACACATGGCTTTTATAAAATCCCTGGATCACACTGATATCGAAGGAGTCAGGACCCCTTTTGGGTGAATTCTACGCTATTATATTTTCGCCAGTTGACCACAGAGCTCTTTTTTATGATTAAAAAGAAAGAAAGAAAGAAAAAGACAAGGACAAGAAAGAGGAACGATTATTTTAAGGCATCCATTGGCCGGTGGGTATTTCACGGCCAATTTCAGCACTAAGCACGTGATCGTGCCTTTTATAACAAAGTTTTGTTGGGGGAAATCTAAAGGCCCTTCATAAACCTTATATGCTTATAAAACAGCATATAAAATTTTAACAGCGGCGGTGCGCTAGCGCTCGGACTCCCTTTCATAAAGCGCCTGGGCGCTGCCTTTATACGTACTGGAGCTGCTGGATTTCTCCTCATTGTTGCCGGAAGATGATTCCAGGCTGCCGCTGCTCTCCGTCCTCCTCCGCCTCTCCTTCTCCTCCGCCGCGGCCGCCCTGCCGCAGCCCCCTTCCGAACTTGAAGTTGCACCGGCCGCAGCAGCCGCCGAAGGCATTTTCTCGCCGTTCTTGTCTCCCGGGTAGTCCGCGGAGGACAGGTTCTCCGCGGTGCCGTAAGCCGTCTCGAAGAACTGGTCGAACGCCTGGGGCAGGACCCCGTTCCTCCCCACCGTGCTATAGAAATTGGACGAGACGTTGGTGGCGGGGTGGTAGACGTTTGCGGTGTTTTTGCCGAACATCTCGCCCATGCTAGCCGTGGTGGTGGCCGGCAGGCAGTCTCTGTGCATGATCTCCTCTGCTGAGTAGCAATGGGGCAGATTGTTCCTGGGGTGCCATTTACTGGAAGGGTCAATGGCATATTCCCTGAAGGTAACTTCTCTCACAGGTTGGACCTGGGGTAGGTTGGAAGAGTAGGAGTATGTCATAGGGCGAGAAGACGGGGTCTGGGGCAAAAAAGAAGGGAGGCTGGAGAAATCAGGACCCGAGACGTAGTAAGTACAACTTGGCAAATACATGTTAGAGGAGCAAGGAACACGCTCATCAAAATCCATCATTAGGCTACCTCGGGTTCTCCGCATTAGGTGAGCTTAACATGATTCTCTAATGCAGCTGCCTCTTTGAAGCAGAGCCGTGAAGTAAGAAATTCGGAGACGTAAGCTGACGTGGAAATCTATCCCCATCCTTAGCAGGGAGGTGCTGGTCATGTGACCAAATGTTGAAATTGACAAGCTGCAAGTATGGGCCCTTTTTTCTTTGTAGCCTTCTCAAGGGAAGCAACAGATCGTCACTCTGGTATTCCCACTAAAAGCACGTAATCTAAAATATAACTCATGTTTGCCTTGTGTACCCTTAGAGGACAAAAAGACGCACGACTTCCCCCCCTACTTATCAGTTTGACCGATTGCACCAGGTCGTTGTGGAGTAGAAAGAATTAGCAATTCCCACATGTTAGGTGAGACCTTTTTTATCTGTATATTTGCAACAACACCAAAAAATCAAAAGAAATTAAATGACTGTTCTTTCTGCAATCTGATTTTCTAGCAGGGAATGCCCCCAAAGCAATCGGTCGGTATTTTTTTTTTTGTTGTTTGTGCAGAAGATAGTCGCCCTGCAGGGTTTTGCTGGGAAGAATGTGCCAGGGTCAAGTCTGTACTGATTTTCATGGTGAATAGATTACATGCTCGCATTCATGTTCACTTCCGAAGCGCTTAGAGTCTTCCTTCCCTTTCTTACATATTAACCTCAAATACCCTGTCCGGCTTCATCCAAGGTTTGCCACACGTATTTAATAATATTTCCTTATCATGCACGTTCGCTTTTTGCCTTTTCTCCAAAGCCTTGCTTTCTTTATTTGCAATGTTGGAAAGCCCTTTAAATTCCAGACCACTGCGCAGAGTGTTTGCTGATCTCTTTGCTTAAAACAGTGGGGCTAAATACCTGGGAAACCAATGGATGTTGGGCTACCCAGGTTTAACAAATATTCTAAATTTAATTGCCAGAAGCCCAGTTAAAATGATTTGATATACTGTTAACGCCCTAAAAACAGACTTGCAGCACCCAGATACTTTTCTTTTTGCTTCAAACCGTCGCTGGAGACTGAGATCCAACTAGACCTATTTTTAAAACGTAGTGAAGCTTTTAGTATTGTTGCCCGAAAGGGATTGAACAGGGCAGAGACTAAAGAGTCTTTCTCTGCCAACAAAAATGTACACCCATCGAATGAGCTTTGCCAAAGAAAACAGAGAAATAAGCCAGCACTTTCTGAGGCATGAACGACCTTAGGCTGTTGCAAAAAAAGCCCCACTTTTCCCATTCTGCTGCTCGATTTCAGAAAAGAAATATTTTGGTTCCTGCTGGATTTAATCAAAACAGTAAAACAGAATAACCCAAAGGCCACAAACGACTATTGTGAAGTTGGTGTCATTAAGAAATTAGAGGTATTTCACTGTCTTTGTTCCTGTGGACCTTGGTGAGCAATGGAAGAAAACCGGAAAATATTAAGAAAATAACATTTTGAATTTTTCTACCTCCATAATGTAGTGGAAGCATTTATATATCAGGGGAACATCCTTCTGTAAATTTTGGAGATCTTCGGTATTTAAATGTCAACATCGATTTGTTTATTTATTGCTTAGCTTATGGTAACTGATTTAATAACAAATCTAATCATGTTGCGTGCTTGGGCACTGAAAATATTCTCATTATGTATTTTCGCTAAGTCATAGTGAACTATTCCATTTGAATCCAAGCTGTAAATATCAATATTATCAAGTAATTACTTTGTAGTGGAGTAAACTAATTTATTAGCATTAATGTTTATATGCCTTTTTTATTTTACAAGGGTTACGAATCACAAATCAAATGCCCTGGACATATCCCTTTAATGAACTCTTCATTTTGGTGTGCTGCAAGAACTTTTATGCTCCCTCAGTGTTTGTGAGCTGAACTTGAAATTATTAATGAATCTTCATGTTTGACATATTTGCCAGAAAGTGGATGGAAGTCAGAGACACGCATGTCACCAAAGTGCCACCTGAAGACTCCATTGTCGTTTGGGGATTGTAAAAATGTTTTTAAGCCACAGAGGAACTTTCCAGCATCCAGGCTTGGGCTTTTTCCCTTAATTCCACACTTTGGTCTTTATTTCCTTTTTCCCTCCGCCTTTTTATACACACACGCGCGCTCGCGCGCAAAAAAAAAGGCTCTTTTGCTCTCCGAGCACCGTCTAGCTCCCTCCTCCCTCCCTTTCGATTCTTGATATTAAAATGTGTTTACCCCTTTCCAACAAAAGGAATGTGTAAAGGGTTTCGGCGACTTGGAGATAACAAAGGCGCCACCATTGCAGAGGTTCGCCCCGCCTCTGTGTGGTGGCAAGCAAATTCTTGCACTTGTATTAGGGCTTTTAAGGCTATAATTGAACACGGCGCGTCTAGGAGAACCGAAAACAGTTCTAGACTGACCTGCGGTTTTATAGCACTTTTGGCAGTCAACTTCAGCTTGTGTCAGAACAGACATGACAGAGCTGACCAACGGCTAATCGGGAGACACCACCTACTTGGAGCCGCTGCAGTCCTCTCTTAATTAAATAAATCTCAGACCTTGGGGATGGAATGGGCTGCGGTTCTGAACAAGGTTTGTATGTGACTATTTCCTGCTCCTATTTACATTCAATTTCTGTAGCGCAGTTAAAGACGCTGGTGTTTTCATTTATGCCCATCTGAAACAAAGGGAAATCCTGGACAATCAGAAACGATTAGTGAAAAGATTGAAGGGCGCAGCTAGTGTAAGAAGAAGCAGACAGCCAGGGCAGAGTCAGCTCTCTGCTTTTTCTGCTGTTGAGTGAAACAGACATACTGTACGCTTAAAGGCCCGGAATGTCTGGGTGATTGCCGTTGGACTGCTATTATGCTGTCGTTTTAAACACAACGATCATGTTTATTATTTTGCCTAATTTTGAATTGCTCTTTTAATATCGTAATTGGGACGTCCGCGTTTAGAAAGCAAATAGCAACGTGCGTCGCCCCTGCTAACTTCAGCGAGAACGGCATAAACAAAAGAAGGCATTTCATTTTGATAAGCAAAATGCACTCATTTCGCCTTTCCAAGTATTTCGTCTGGCTTAGGAAGGTCAGCGTGTATAATCAGGTTATGTGCTTTGCAACTGCGCTGCGGGACATTCTAGGTACATTTCACAATGGACGCAAATATCGCTAATAGGTGAATAGGCTTGATGAGCACATTGGCCCCGGTTTACCTAGGCAAAGCAACGAAAATTTGATCCATGCTTTGGAGGCATGTAAACAAAACTAGGATGTCACATCTAGCATTTGCATATATCTCGGGTGCCGAAGGAACTTTTAAAAACAATATAGTTGGTCTTTAAAAGGTCAAGCTCTATAGCGTGTAAAATGTTTACACTATGTATTATATTTTGTGGTTTTTTTCCTTAAAAACAAATCGCACTATAATTTATCTTAAATATTAGGGTGAATACCTGTGTTTCAGTGTAGACGAGTGGATTTTATGTGTAAAAGGAGTAAACTAAAATATTACACCATTATTGATTTTTTGAAAATTAACACCTATTCAATAAGTGTGCTTTCTGATAGAAGTGTGATATCTCCAAAATATTAAATTATGCAGTAATTAATTATTACGGCATAGAGCTATTGTATGCTTTACTTTCTATATACATGCAGTTATTAGAATGGGGCAATATTAGGAAATATGAAACACATTTTGGTTAATGAAAACCTCGTAACTTCTTTCTTTTTTTTAATGAAAAAGTCTATAAAGTTGCAAAATTTGTCTAAAATGTATTGTTTAAAATTCCTGCCCATTGTTTGCATTAAAAATTATCTGAGACGTACTAGTTTTCTAATCAGCTGTTTTCCTTTTTTGCCTTTTTGACCATTGTACTACTGTACGGCAAAATATAGCTTATCACCAAAACACATTTCTTTAACATTTTTCAGAAGAAATAATTGATACAATATTTTGACAATGGATTCCAAATGCTAATACTTCTGCCACTACAGCTAGTAGGGATTTATCAAAAGATCAAGATGCATTTCCCATATTTTGATACGGAATAGTCTCTTCATAACTCAAATCCAGGCGCTATGTAATTGTAGTCATACTGTGGAGGTGCAGATATATATATAAAGAGAAAGCAAATGTAAATACAAAATTCAGTTACAGTTCAATTGTAGCCTTATTGTTTGCATTAAATACATTCTGACGAATAAGCGTTTTAAAATAGCTTTACTTATCAGGTTGAAGCATGTTTTAGATGGTACCCGATTTTATTATAATTGAAAATTGTGTATGTTAAAGTTACAGTGTTTGGGAAAGTGATTTTCCTTTATCGTGGTCTATTTTAGTATTTAAATAAGACTTATTAAGATATGACTAAAGCTGCATGATTTTACCGTTTAACAAGAATATCTTAAATTTTCACTCAATATCGAATAGCTATTACCCATAGAAGGGCACAATTCCGATAATAGTAACAAATATAAACACAGAGTTCTTTCTCCTTTTAACAAGGAAAGTATTCGACTAAATAGAATACTCCCTTTCCAATGTTACTTTCCTGCTCTGTTAAGCCAAACTATTAGATATTATTTATAACATGCCCCAACTACCTTTTAAGTGCCGAGTCTTTCTCTCCACATTGTTTCCAAGAATGTATTTTTCTAGAAAGCGTGGAGACCCAGAGTATAATTACACCTACAATGTCATTGCATTGTAAGAGAATCGAGGCAGATCAAGAATGAGGTGGATAAAAGGAGGTATTATATTGGACAGCTAGGTGTTTCTGAAATTGTTTGACTGTCGTTAAATATCTTCCCTTCTCGACTTGATTGTGAAGCTATATTTTTCCAATCCAGGAAAACATACATTAACTAATTTATTTCCATGTATCCACATACAGGTGCAAGAGACTTCTGACTTCTGCTCTGAGCAGGGCTTTGGACCTCGTGAGGTCCCTTCCAACCCTAATCTTCTATGATTCTATGAAATGTGGGGTGCAGGGAGTAGGTGTCTAGACCAGTTGCTCTCAAATGTCTTCAAAGGCAAAATTCTTTGCTTGTGATCCTTCCATATAGATACCCAGCCACTTTTAACTGAGTTCCACCCATATTCATATCCACAGATGACTAGGCTAATTAACGTCACCTGGAGTAAAAAGATTCCAATCACCTTTCATGCAGATGTATATTACGTGGAAGTAATCATAGTGATTTAGTGAATATCTCCAACATTTATCTCAATAAACCGTGTTATAAAATCATAAGATTATACATCTATCCTTGCATAAAATGTACAGTCTCGGGCTAGCCTGATGAAACGCCCACAAAGGTTTGACCCACAACCATATTTGCTTTCAACATTGATGCTCTGTTTGGGAACTGAGATTCTCTTTATCCAAACAACAAAAATAAACCCCGCCAGAACATTCCGACTTTCACATATATTTAAAAGTATTGCTACAGGTTATGCCTTGAACTTGACCTTAGACATGTTAATCAATGAAATACACGCTGGGGGAAAAATCTGATTGTATTGCCTCCTCCAGAAGGTTATTTTGTTATAGTGACATTCAGGGGTTAAAACAACGAAGTTCAGTTCTTGTGATATATATATATATATAACATATTCTTAATAGTCAGGTTTCTAAGTTATAGGCAATCAAATGTCTCCATGGCGAGACAAACTCTTTTTATTTTGGCTATTCTTGCCGACTGAGACAGGCAGTTTGCTGTGCTTCGGGCAAAGGACGGTCTATTTAATTGACTGGGATTCTCAGCTAAATCTGTTGAATGTTAACAGCGATTCACAAAGGGGGTTTTAAACAATATTTTGCCCACCTCACCAAGAAAAAACATCCGCTTTCACTCTACCACACCGCTAAAGGTGCATACGAGAGCCCTCCTCAAGAATCGTGAAACTCACCGAACCAAAGACATTTCTTCATCCGGGATTGTTCAGGGGCGGACACGGGATAGTTTCATTATACCGAGCCTGGCAGACCAACGACTTCAAAGCGTTAACCCAATATTTGGATGGACTCTAAGAACTGTATTATAATAATGGTTGGTTGACTTATGTCGCTTTTTAAAAAAATTACTTGTATGTCATAAGTGTAAAAGAAGTTGCGGATTGAAAAATGCAATGGTTTTACCACGCACGTTTGGTACTGTCCTGTAAAGTCTTCTTCTGTATGTGTATTTTATATATGCAAATAAAACACACGAGTTCTTCTACAGATAGTTCCCCCATAATCCCTAATATGATTGTTCTGGACTATTCTGGGTCCATCATGCCCATTGTATTATCCATTTCCCTTTGCTGGCACATGCTCAACAATGGTTCAAACATCAGCATAGCTATAAACGAAACCATTTCGTGGATGCATCAACACAACAATACATTTTATCCCAGAGAGGTATGTAAACTTTTCAACTTCCAACAAAATAAGCAGAGCTGAGGTGTGGATCTCTAGTCACCCCCTTCTTCATGGTTTTCCTGTTCCTTCAAGGTGGCATTTGTAGTTTGTTAAAGTTGTTTATATTTAGACATATGCCAACCATTAGCTACGGCTGAAAGCAATCCCAGCTTTCTTTGTATTAAGACCTATTCATTTTTATGTCTACCCAGCGGCATCACGGTTTAGAACAGACTGGCCTAAAATTCTGCGCTTTCCGATTATTTTTAACCCGGGCTGGTACAGCGGCGAATTTCTGATACACTAAACAAATCAAACTATGCGTGGGGCGTTTGAATCAAGGTGATTAAAATTAACTTCGTGTTCATTTAAATTGGCAAATTTAAAAATAACGCGAAAATTTGCTTTCAAACATTCCACATATGGTGAAAAACAAGCAGGTTAAATAGCCATCCCAAGGAAGCATGAAGGAAATTCGTCCGTGGATGGCTTTATTCGTCTAAGGGGCTCTTTCCTCCTTAATTCTCTTGCACGATTAAATAATAACAAAACAGGCAAATAATCAAAAAATCACTCAGAAAGAAAATCAACCGATTATTTTTCAATTACATTTGAGAAAACTCTTGAGCGACATACACAAATCCAAATCCAATTGTGCAGCAGCGTTACTAAATACGTCCTCTAATCTGGGGTCTGACACTACCTGCACCTTCTAGCTTTCTTTAATGCCAAGCCCTTCTGTTGTTTCCACCTATGTTGCGCTAGTTAGCGTCTTTTAGCAAGGTGGAGCCTTGCCCCCAAGCCTCTGTAAGAATTAATACTTTTATAAATGGCTGATCGCGATCATTAGCTTCAAAGCCTCACTCATTCCCCCAGACTTCTGAAGCAAAATCTGTACTTCTGTTTATATCATGAGAGAGAGCTAGATTGGAGGGAAGCAGGGGAAGAGGAGGAGGCAGGCTGAAAAACCTCCACAAAGGCCTTCCAAATGACATTGCTGTACAAATCACCGCTCCTACCCAGTTTTTAATTCCACAACAACAGCAGGCAGAAGGAAAACATTCAGCAAGCTCGAGTAACAGCATTCAAATCTTACCCCAGCGTCCCAGATCTTCTTGCCTTGTGCAAATATCAAAACGAAGACCAATAGCTAGGGTCCCGCGCTTCGCTTGATAGAACTCCTGACACCATCTCAGTAGTGATATTTCTATAAACGCAATACACCTGGTCCATAAAGTATCTCTTCTGGAACTCTACAGATTTTTAGTCGCACTCAGGCAGGCAGAGAAATATAGCCGCGAAGGTTAGTTAATAAGCTTCCTTACAGACTTCAGCCTAGCCTACTTGGAAAATGCACCAGTATAACACGCTAAGCATTTCTTTCCTCAGTCCTGCTAAGATTTCCGGCTGAAATTAGAATACAACAAGGTGATTGCAATAGACTGAATGCAGTATAATTCCATGTATTCCCATCGCGCTAGAGGAAAAATCCAAGAGTTTTTTTATCACTGGACACCCTGATGTTCCCTCCCCAATACACCATGGGTCACAGTACAGTAATGACCGTGGATTGTGCGTTGTAGGACTTGACCTTTACTACGTAGAGGAGGGCGCTTTCTTTCACGCTGCAGGGAAGAGGGGGAAGGGAAGATGCTCTCTTTGGGGATCTTTCATCAGAAATCAGATCTAGGAGCGGCAGAGACCATGCATTTCAGCACGCCATATTTTCACGGAGGCGTTTTCGCAGCGCGTTAATGAACATTTGCATTTCGTAGCCGCAGTTAATGAGTCAAATCCATACAAAAGGGGCAATTAGCAAAGAAGGGAGAATAGAACGCTTCCAGGAAAATAATCAACAATAGGCTAAAGCACCCACGCCAATTCCAGATTTTGTGGGAACTGTCCAGTCTGAAAATAATTGTAATGTCAGCAAAACTGAACACACTTGCAAAAAGTCAACATGGTCTATAGTTGATTTGAAGACAAGTATAATTTTTTAAATAAAATGATCATCCTTCAGATTTTTCTAATCTTTGACCACAAGAAATCTTTAAGGACATCTCTTCAAATCATCATTAAATTATTTTAAGCTCATTTAAATGTGATGAATAACAACAAATCGTCTTTTTATGGCATATCATTTTATTTGTATTAAACACTCTTGATTTCATCATTACTGCTACCTACATAGATACTGAAATTTGTATTTTACTGAAGACAAAGCAACATTTTATAAACTTAAATGTATAGTTTCGAGGCGCAAATACTGTTTGTTCAGACATGAAAAAAATAATTTCCTTAGAAGCGTGACATAATTTTATATCCCAATAATTACAATTTTAAACACCACGATTTGTTTCTTTCGAAAGGATTTCTCAGAAATCCGGTAATTTTAAACGGAAGTTTTTTTAAGAAAGAGGAAAAAGACATAGTTATGCCGTTATACTAATTCCTTTTAGGAAATATGCTGCTGTCAAATTTTATTTCCCGTTGCAAACCACCTTTGTTACTGCCAGGAGTTAAAGGCGGAGATAGATTAAATACCATTTTATTCTCTTGCTGTGGAAAAAATACAAAACATTTGTCGTACTCTTCCATCTTCATCAAATATAATAAAACATTCAAATCTATGGGAATTCTAAATCCAAGCTTCTAAGAACGTCAGGGATTAGAAGATTATAAATCAACATATTCAGACACTTGGAATTAAGGTTTATGCCGTTGAATCCTGCAAGAATTACAAAATATGAGGCTGGGCTAATCTTTTTATCTTTAATTATGTTTTGCATTTTGCACTGAGACAGAAATATTACCCTGACATTACCTTGCCATAAATGCTCTAAATATATAGCGTTCCATTGCTTTCATTTTTTTCTATATACAGCATTATCCAGTGGTCTGGGAAAACAAACCTTCTAGGTGTCTTTTATTTGTTCTGATTTTAAAATGAATAATTTTAAAAAACCTCCCAGGATATGTTGGGGTTATTTTCAAAAGTATGCAAATAAAATGCTGAATGTATGCAACACTATCAAACATTACAGACACAATAACTCCAACCCCTCCCCCATTTAAAAATATTCCTGGCAATGTTGAGAATCTAAGTAATGGTTTTCTCAGACCCATATACATGGGAGTACTTTGTGAAGTAATGTATTGCGTTTGTTAATTATTTTCGTTGATGATATATTTACCTATAAAACACATATTACGGACATATTTTAGAACGTTGGCGTCAGACTGGTGAGACGGGAATATGCAATACAACAGCAATTTGTACTTGAAAATGTATATGCCAACAGCTTTGGGAGGGTAAATTAAGGTAATAAATAACATACAAACACGCACACACACGTGTTTAAGTATACACAAGAGGATAGATAGATAGATAGATAGATAGATAGATAGATAGATAGATAGAT